>AP027110.1:9829760-11029760 GCA_028142955.1 Pinctada fucata
ATCCTAAATCTAAACAATGTAATATGCCAAAAAGTATGAAAGTTACTATGTCGAAAAAGGGTACCGAAAGACGTAGCAGGATTGGTGGGATATGATGCTACAGGACCCACTTTTTAGAAATTTCAAGAAATTTTGATAACAGAAATTTAGATTGCGTTGAAGAAACGATCAACCGAAATTGATCGAACTTGGCTACTTGTGCCCTCGGGGACTCCGAGTCCACCAGCAGTGACACTCACCAAGTGGTATAAATGTAAACGTCTTCAAATTGAATAGCCTCATTTAAGAACAAATAAATTGGCAACGTGGACCAGACATGCACGTTTCGGGTACTTAACCCTCATCAGTGATCCTAAATCCTAAATCTAAACAATGTAATATGCCAAAAAGTATGAAAGTTACTATGTCGAAAAAGGGTACCGAAAGACAAAGTTGCACATTCTCAAAAAGCAGGACACGATTCAAGTATGTCAGGATCCGATGTAACTTTATTATAGTTAAAAACAAAGTTTCGAATAGGTTTCTTGTACTTATAACAAATAAGAGATGGCTCTAAATTTTCAAAATATTGAGGAATGGTACTTTGTACGCGATGATCCTGAAAAATATTAGGGATGTTTAGAAGATCAAAACCTTTGTTAATAAACGGGATTTTTATGAATCGTCTTTTAGGTTAGGTGTTTTTCACGATAGGATAAAGTTTATACTGTGCGAATGAGACAATAATATTAAGTCTGAATCAGTCAGCGTTTCTAAAGAATGCATCCTCTGCTTCATCCGAGATAGATTTCAAGTGCATAACTGGTATTTACGAGAGTTTAGTACCCGAAACGTGCATGTCTGGTCCATGCTGTAAATTTATCAGGAAAAATGCATATTCATTAACGGGGGGGGGGGACTGAGAAGCAGCAATAAATAAACATTTATCAAGTGTCTGTGAAGTTTTGCAGAAATCAAACTTTTTACCCCGAAAGAGAGAGCTAAAAGCAGGAATTGGAACCTCCAACTTATTTCATCTGAAGGAGCACAAAAATACTATCTATAGGCAAATTATTCGAATTCCTATGGGTACTAATAGAGATTTTTCAAGTTCACGTACTTCGCACTTCAGGGTTCATATTAAAGAAATCAGGTGCAATTAGAAATGTAAAATCTGAGAGCGCAATAGACGAAATTACAATGGAGGGCTTTTAATATATTCACAAATGAAAATGAATAAATTCTGACAAAATTTAATCTATGTTAATTGGGATAACATTAACAATTTACATGTGTGACAGTCCCTTCGAAGTGCGGTGTTCGACGTTCGA
The DNA here is from genome assembly GCA_028142955.1 of Pinctada fucata. NCBI lineage: Eukaryota > Metazoa > Mollusca > Bivalvia > Pterioida > Pteriidae > Pinctada > Pinctada fucata. The sequence continues at coordinate 9,831,071 of AP027110.1, forward strand.
AGTCCGCGAACATGAAAAATGTCTAATTGTGCGCCTCTGGTCGCAGATTTATTTTTATGAACATACGAAAAAGAATCTATGCTTAATCTGCAAAAACTCAAGAAATTTGACGAAATGGAATGTTTCAACGGTACCTCTAGGTATCTTGAATATATTTCCCTGACATTGTCGCCATAGCACTTTCTATATAGACATAACGTCAGACAGTGCACGAATTTTATATATTTTCATTTCCATGCTTAAACATCGACGGCGGGTGCGGCTAGCCAACAGGGGATGCTTACTCTCCTCCCGGGCACCTGGTCCCACCTCTAGCTTGCTAGGGGTCCGTCGATGTTTTTATGATCTATTGTGAGTGCTGTTGACATTATCGTCAGGATCTTCTTTATTTTGAATTTTCTTTTAAATATTTAAATATATTTAAATATATAGTAATGTCAAAGGGTTCCAACTCTCTACCTTATTGAAGAAAATTCCAAATCAATTTACATGCACCAGACACGTGTTTCGAATATTAAATTCTCATCAGTGATGCTTTCAGCGGCGCCCTCTTTAATTTTTTGAAGTTATGTTTTTACATTTACATTATAGAGAGCGCGCGGCCCCAAATTATGACCATTACAAATATCAAATTTACATTGAACAAAGCAAACACAAATGATATAGCTACACCATTATTGGTTCTTGATATCAAAATCAATGACGGAGAAATTCAGACAAAGATATACGACAAAAGAGAAGACTTTAGGCTTCAACATAGTTAATTTTGCTTGGCTTGATGGCGATGTTCCAAGATTGCTATCATAAGGGATTAACATCTCTCAGCTCATCAGGTACGCTAGAGCTTGCTCCCATGCTTCGGGACTTCCATGACAAAAATATACAAATAACAAAAAAAAAAACCTTATCAGTCAAGCCTTCATTTTTACGGTGACCTTATACACAGAATCAGAAGGATCAAAGAAAGATCAAACTTCAACCACATATGTAATGAAATGGTCGGTTGCCTGCTTAAGGATATGATCCTTAAGTCATCATAAAAAAACACTGGGCATGGTACTGCACCAATCTACAATTTTGCAACAGTGTCTTTCCCAACGTTGCCCACTTATAAACCGTGACGACGGTACTCCATGATGGGCCTTGTTGAAATCTAGTCAGAGAAGACTTGGTCTTGATTCTCTGTCCTTTCTGAAAGGTGGTCGGACTTCTCGGGTGATTGATCTTGAAGTGTTTCAGTCAGCAGAGAACAGACTATTATACGCATGCCATAGAATTTTTTTAGAATTCATTTACATAGAATTTGTGTTACAAGGTCGCCTTACAGTGAGAAGTTTTATGTTTATACAATAATTGTGTGTCTATGTAGACCTCTGTGTATCCGGATACGTTTGAGGGTTATGCACACGAAATCCGGATATCCACACCATTTGCTAATAGCAGATGACCGTCCAATGTCGGCGCCGTGTGCACATTAGTCTCCTTCCCTTTTAGTGTTGTCAACAATGTTTGATGTTTCTGTACGTTTGTTGCGATTGTTTTGTGTGATGTTTTAGTGAATATTGTTGTCTCTTTGCGATTTGTAGGTTTTTTTCTTATGTCATTTATGTGTCCATTACTTGAGGGTTCGTTTCGCTGGGTGATTGTAAGTTGGAGATCATTCCCTGTCCTTGAAATAAAAGAGGTTAGAGGGGAAGAAAGAGGACTGGAGGGGCAGTCATTCAAGACAGTGTGAGAGGAGATAGAGCATGGGAGAGAAAGTCGAAATGTGGGGGGAGGGTACTGGGGGAAAGGAGCAGGGACCCCTGTACCCCTCCGATCGGGCAATACAAATACATGAAATAGATACCGTGTGTGTCCGAATAAATACTGTCGGAGAAAAAGTGTCGGAGAAAAAGTGTCGGAGTAAAAAGTGTCGTAGGAACAGGATTATTAATTTATTTTAATTTTGTTTGGTGCACGTTAATAAACAAAATCTTCTGCTGAAGTGCTCTATGAATATTAATCTATACTTGACCAGAATAGATTTTCTTCATATAAATAATAATGATACTCGACGATATTACAGGTCTAAAATAAATTCTTTCAAAGTAGATTTAGATAGTATTTACCTTCTTTAACAGGGGTGAGGTATCATCGCTTCGTCACAAACCCTTTCTTCTATATGTCTATTTTGAAAAAAAAAATTAATATAGACATATAGAAGAAAGGGTTTGTATTGAGGAAAGGGTTTGTGACCAAGCGATGATACCTTAACCCTGTGCCGTGTTTAATCGATTTCCAGATTAGAGATTATTTGACTATCACGTGATATGCTACGGTGGGCAAAAGAGAGAAGGATTAGTATGTGGGTCAGCCATATATCTCTCGTTCCTCAAGAGCGTTCCTAAATCACATTTAAAATAACAACGTTCCTTAATAACATTAAAAATAACGGCGAACCATAGGTTAATGATTAGATAAGCAATCATCGTGAATCTGTTGTAATTGTAATTATGTCGTTAAAAGAGGACGATAAACTGAAGAGTGTTGCCGAAGTTATCACGGCAGGATATATGTAAACGGGCCTTCAATTCCGTGTTGTCAGGTGAGGTACCTAGGTCACTCAGAAAGTGTAGCAATTTATAAATGATGAATCTCCCACTTGAGCCTCGACGTTTGTCAGAGGCTCAATACGGGTATATAACAAATGTAGGCTTCAAGCACGTTGTTTATCGTTATTGCTGCTTGCTCCGGAGAGGTTTAAAACAATTAGTCTGCCAATCCTGGAGCGGATGGTTTGACCACATCAGGCAGCACTAAATATATCACTTACGACTCGTCTTGGATACTTCTCCATAATGATATCTGTAAAAGATAAATTTCAATCTATCAAAGGCCAAATTACTGTGAGATTATGGTACGGTATCCCTGAAAATCAATTAAGTTTACAAAATTTGGGAATGCAAAATCGTTCTTTTCAAATTTTCAGGCGAATCGAACGCATATATTCGCAATTATAGAGGGAGCTCGGTCCAAAAACATGAGTGTTTTCAGCGTTTCAAGGAACAAAACTAGGTGCATCAGCGTTAAGTGGGTCACATTTATGTATAAAGTCATTTACCCCTTTCCTCTGTATTCCTTTCAAGCTCTTCGCCTTCCTCCAAATCATCATCGTCATCACTTGGATGATCCGCAATTACTATTAGTCCACTTTCTGCAGCTTGGACATCACACTCTGACTTCAACTTTATCATATCAGTTTCAAGTTCTGTTTTCTTTTCCATTAGTTCAATTTCTTTCTCAATTTACTTCTGCCAAACATTGGCCGACTCAAGTTTAGCCAACTGATTAACATATAGAGTTGACTGTGCACTACTCGCTTTAGACGAGGCTTTTACTGACTTATGTTTACTGTTAACTTTACTGTTTTTCTTCGACAATTTGTCACTTTTTGCCGTAACACTTGGTACCACTGAGGAACTTTTCTGGTTAGTTTTTATTTGGTCAATTTCAACTGATGGCATATAGTATATTCTCTTTTCGATCCCTTTCAGTTTGGAGTAGAATTTAAGCGTGGTTTGGTCGTAGACTTCCTGTCCTCCCTCTGTAAGTGATGCCATGATAAAAGTTGATGTCCAGGATTTTGTACAGTGCAACGACAATAACAAAACTAGGCTTCAAGCAGGTTGAATATTTATCTTCATTGTTGCTTCCTCCGGAGAGGTACAAAGTTGAAATACAGACATAACAATGTTTTGCAATTTCTTCACAATTAAAGTAGTTAGCAATACACATCTTAACCTAAACATGCACACATATCATGACAAGAAATATTCTGATTATGCAAACAATTGATAAATATCTGAAAACAGAGAAAAACTTCTTGTTTGACATTAACCTTATATTTTCAGGTGGAATAAGAAGAAGAATGTTCGACACATCTGCCTTTCAACAATTTACCTATTAAACCATTATCAAAAACTGTTGAAACATTATCATCAACTATTTATACATGTAAATAGATTGAAGACTTACTCCATGGGGCAAACTCCTGGTACAAACATTGGAAATACACAGAATGGCAAAACAAAAACGCAACATTTTCTGATGCAGGAAGTGTCAAGTTGTGTTTGGAACCCGTAACGGTTTACAAATCCGTATCATTACAGTGTGGTTATCCTGGATTACGTACGCACAACTCTCTTACCTCTCCAATTACCCAGAGGTAACGAAGTAAGTACAATTGTGGTGTAAAACAACCGCCTCACTGTATGATGACCTCACAAAAGCAAGACCGCAAAACGTAGGGACCCCAGCAACACAGATGAATATGTGAATGGACATAAAAAGAGGGCGCACGTAATACAGTCCGTGCTCTGCCGGTTGTAGCGAGCTCATGTATGTAATCACCCGAGGAGTCTGACTGACATTCATAGAGGACAGGTGGTCGGGGCCTTGTCTTCTGTAAAGAAGTTTGGACAGAGACCGCCATGGAGTTCCGTCATTAAAGTCAGTCAGAGTGCAAGTCTAAAGGATGCGCTGGTACTTTACTGTAGATTGGTTAAGGACCAAGCCTAGTGTCCGTCTGGTGACATCAGGATCATATCAAAGGAACATTGTATATTGCTCTTTTATTATTATTATTATTATTTAGAATGTTTTCAATATATACAGTCATATTCTTATGGAAAATTTTTAGTGAAAACAATTAAAGTGTGTATTGTCCTTATTCAGGCATCTGACGGTAATATGAGTCCAGGAGAATAGCACATGTCAACATCCAACGATTCTGTCTCAATATGTTTAGGTCGCAGCCCATCATATGTGATGTGACAATCATTTCAAAGGAGCTGATAAGATAAGGGCTGTATTTAGCCCTTAATCTCATCAAGTATTTCTTCTACATAATGATCTGTACGCAAGAAAAAGTTGATAATTACTAAAATGTAATGTATTTGGAGATTCCTCATACAACTTTTATTTTGGTAAGCTTATTTCTAGATACTTAAATCACAGTCTAAAGAGTAGGGGGTAGCCATGTTGAAAAGAAGCTAATATCGACCTAAAAACGTTGAAAATTAAGAATAATCTGGCTAATATGGATATCTGTAAACTTTAAAACATAGTTATAGTCTAAACAAGATACTAGAAATTAAATTCAAAAGACTGGTCTCAATTTTTTCCATAAAGGAGCAGGTTCGGGAACATGGAAAATCGGCCCTAATTTTAGAATGTTTTAGATGTCGATTGTTTTTCGTATCAAGGAAGTTAAATGTGTGGTTGTTTCAAATACCAAATAAATATTTTAATTTACGTACAATTCTCCGAAAGATATGGCTTCAAAATCGACTTAAAGTCGTAAAATGCTGAAAAATCGTAAGAAATTGGCATAATTCTGGTCAAAATTTAAGAAAATAAGTAGGGCGCCAGCCCTCACCCAAAATAATTTTTATATAAAAAGTTAAATTTGCAATCTATCTTTCGATCAACATAAAATTTATGTTGGTTGAGGGTTGGCGCCTATACTAATTTTAAAGATTTATGCGAAAAATATGGCAATTTTCTTTCATTTTCCGTCATACAGAGTAAATGACGTCAAAATGTGACGTCATTACTAACACACGTGACGTTTAGACGATGAAAAATATTTACTTCCTACATCGACAGGTATTTGAGAAAAATATAAGAGATACTGAATCATAATTTTCATAAAATTATTTTTCGCATATATTTAGGGCCGATTTTGGCAGTTAGTGAACCTACCCCTTTTAAAATCTTGAATCTGAAATATGGTTATATTTTGTATTCGTTGACTACAAAGTAGGCATTTTTACCGTGAAATACACATTTTGTAGAAATAAACTGCACACTCCTTTTTACTTCGTTCCAAAATCTTGTGCATTTCATGTGAACATGTTTAGAATAAATAAATGAATGACTTTAAAAGGGAAAATAATTAAATTTTGCTTATATTATGTCCTAAAACACAGATTTGTAAAAAACCCTCCACCCTCCCTTTTTCAGTTTTTTGTCTCTGGGGCATCGTTCCCCCCTTAGCTACAGAGCCCCACTTTGTCAAAAGATGTGTATCAGTGATATACACCTTCTGTAAAAGTGGCGTTCTGTAGCTGAACGGGGAACAATGTTTTAAAAAACTTTTCCATTTTCCATTGGTTTCTATAGAAAAAAGACATATTTTGCCCCAAAATTTAGAAAAACTATGCATGATAAATCTTATGCAACTGCTGATTATGATGAAACCAAGAACTGGCATCAATTTTGTGAAAGAATTTTTTTGGAGTTCCATTTTTGAAAATTCCACTTTTTCAGGGCAGATTTTACGCCTTTTCTTATCAGCTCCTTATGTTCTCGATACAGCGTTCCCTTACATATGGGAATGGTCAAGATAGTAGTTCACACTACTGTATCCACTCCTCAAAAAAGAATGAAGCCACTTTTCTTTCCTTTGGGCATATTCACATATCAACCTTCTGATTTTGTCATGATTTTCGTCTATTACTAACACTGAATTAAATAGCTCGAAAAAAAGACATTTCACGTCTGGATTCCCCATCCGGAGTAATAATTTCCCGGCTGGACGAAGGGAATCTCTTTTCTACGATGAATACATTGCCGCTTTCGTCGTAGCTATGGGAAAAATAGGTTAAATAAATGTCTATTTCATTGATTAAATTTCATTTTTATTGAATCTTTAAACATACATTACACAAATATTCTTTCTTCTCTTCCCCTAACAGTTATTGGTTGTAGACGAAACTCTCCAACGTCTAATAAAACTCAGCCTCATTTTCTGTTTCTGTAGGAAATAAAGTAGAAACCATTATAATAGAAAAGAAATAAGATATAAATATAATATGTTCAATTGATATTATCATATGCATGACCTTCACAATAGAGGGTAGTTGCTTGTAATTCTTCAATGCCATAGAACACTAATGCATCTATATATATAATTCCAACACATCATGATTACAGTCTGCACACATGCTACATATATGAGAGAAATTCTGCCTTCTTATATATGAGAGAAATTAGATGCTGACTTTACAAGTATTAATCCTGCAGGCAACTCGTGTTCATCATCCATCTTTGAATGTGGAATATACCTGTCGATAGATGGAGTCTCATGTTGCATTATTGGAAATGAAAACTGGGTGCAAGTCTAAGTCCAAGAACTAAAATTAACAGATCAACAACACTTTAAAGTGTATTTTCCATGAAACTTCCTACAATTTAAAGAAAAATTTCTCAATGAAAATTCAGACCTACAGATACGTTTCTCTGGGGGTTTGACAATAAGGCCATCCTTAAAAAAATTGTTGGTTTGCTGTAACGCGACTCAGATTTTTTACTATGAGTAGGTAGGTAGGTATTTTTTTTTTTGGAGAAAACTGTGATTTTTCTTGAGAATTGTGCCTTTAGTGCCTTTAACACATTCACAAGGTGGATTGTGCCACATGGCTGAGTCCGATCTCTTGAATTTTAAAACACATTTTGGTTTGGTTTGGTTTTGGTTTGTTGTCGTTTAATGGTATATTCAGCAATATTTTAGCTATATAGTGATGGGACAGATGTCCAGTTTCCAAATTTAGTCCTGCTGCTGGGCACCTACGCCATGGGCAGCTAGGGGTCTTTTACGTGCCAAGCCTACCCCTACATGGGCCCGGGACGTCCGAAGATGTCTTAAACATCTTGCCATCAGAGGGCAGCATTTTTAAACACAGAATAAACTAACTTTTTTCAGAAGACATACCCTTCCTGCAGTAGCTTTGATATAAGTAATAAAGTGTGACTTGGTACCAAACAAAGTATGAGTTCATGCACTAGACATGCTCGACAGACAGACGGACAAATTGAACCTGTATATTCTGATGCACAGATGACATAAAAAGTAGTTCAAAACTGCTGCAATTTTATTCATATTCTCATTATTCTGACATATTTAGTTCTTCTTTGGTAAACGCTTTATCACGTCCTTCCCCTGATCTGTGCAAGTTTTGCACATGGGCAACACTACTCTGTGGGTGCGCAGTGAGGCTTCGTCCCTGCTTGTTTCCTCTCTTGATGCACAGTAACAGCATACATCTTCCCGGGTTACTGTGCATGTTGCAGAGTAGTACGACAGCTCCACAGGACTTTGACAGCAGAGCTGCAACCTCACAAATACCACTCCCTGCAATCCATCACCTGTATATCATAGAATATGTGCACATTAATGTATCATTGAATTAGAATGATATACACCTCTGCAAATCCTCTTAGAGTAAGTATACTCTACAAATACATGTACTACTAAGAGTTGAAAGTGTCTGAGAAACATGTATCATATACAAGTTTGGTTGATAAAGTATCAGCTTGACTTATTAACACTGAGTTTTATTCAAATGTCAGATTTTTTTGTTTTGTTTTGTAAACACAATACTCTTGTCAGATAAACCATGTATTTGAATCTTTCAGGGATGCCCAGAAAGTTGCTGATGTCCCAGAATGAGAATATAAAATATACTAAAAATACTTGTGTCAACAAATTACTTTAATATATTAGTTTTCATTAATTATACTGTATATTAAAAGTAAATGACAGTAGGTGTCTCAATGCAGATATAATGCAAAGATATCCGACAAAATGTTACAAGCTGTGCAATATGTTAACATACCATCTGGGATGATGACCGAGCCACATGAATAGTGGAACCTCTCTAATAGTCTTTTAACGGACCGTTCCTCTCGAAGGGTTAGTGCCTTCTGGCTGTAGATACACCGGGGTTTGTTGCACTCATAGCACCTGACGATGCTCCGCACGCTCTGGGCCACCAGCAGCCTATTTGGACATCCCTGAAAGATTCAAATACTTTGTTATATATTCCAGAGTATAATACAATGTGTACAGAACAATTTAAAATCCGACACAGATCAAGCTTTGTATTCCCTTCCTGTAGCAAGCAGAAGAAACCTTACACATCAATTTCTTTTAAATATGATGTATGACACAGTATAAAGTGTTGATTATACATACCTGTTGTTCTTCGGCCACTCTGGCCAGAGAGGTGTTTTTGGCTGAGGGCATGTCTCGCTCTGTGGTAGCTTTACCAACTAGGTCCTCAAATGGCTTGTAGTGTTCTGGATTGTCTGGATTTATCTCTGGATCTGGGAGGAAAGATGGCAAACCTGGTGGTCCTCTCAATGGGTTACAGCAATCCGGATCATCACACTTTCTCACCTATATGCAAAAATGGAAATTTCTATTTAAAATATATATATTAAAGATAATATTTTAGAAATATTTAATTTTAGCTTTTATTTGAACATTCTGTTATTGAATATGAAAAGCCCCACAGACATTTAATATATATTGACATGTCAGATTGAGATAAGTTTTAAGCAATTTTATTATTTAAAAATGTTTTACATTAATTATAACGTTTACAAGGTTGTTTAAAACAAAAACATCGAGCGAGGCAAAATAAACCGTCTGCAATGAGACTGTGAAATTTCCATGAAAAAGCGCGCACTCTGCTATCGGTGTCCTCGCTTGCCGATATAATATTTGCGCTTTTCGTGTAAATTTCACACTGAGTCTCATTGCAGACGGTTTACGTTGACTCGCTCGATGTTTGTGCTTGAAACAATCATGCAAACGTTATACATCTTTGGAGTAAAATGCAAACATATCCTATTGTAAATATAAAATTCAGAAAGTTTGAATTCTTCTTCTATGTCAGCAATATAAAGATTAACAGTGTAGATTACATGTATAGTTACAGCATGCACTTACCATCAGTCATCTGTTGCCAAATAAAGCATGCATAACTGGAATCTATAAAATTTAATAACGAAAAAAAAGGTCAAACTAATTTAACATGCAGACACAAAGAAATTCATTTGTGCCAGAAACATCAGCACAAACTGGAACAAGTATTTAACTGCAAAAAAGTGGAATGGTCAGACTGCAATGCATTTTCCATAGTCACTCAACGATTAAAAATAGGTCATACTGACCTGGTACTTACTGCTACCAAATTAAAATGGTTCAATGTAACATTTATAGCTTTTTATAGACCATGTACCGAGTCAACATTGCTGCACTGAAATTCAACCAGAATCTTTACTCTAAATGTAAGAGATTGACCTGTCTTGCTTTGCAATCTTTCCAAAAAGTGTCAGAAACAGTAAAACATGCATTGAATGTTTTAATATATACCTGAAATATATAAGTTCCCTCTTTACAATGCCTCTCGATGTACCTCTTATATCCCTGGCATTTCTTCAGGTCATTCATCGTGTACTTTCCAGGGATGATGGTCGGATCAATACGTTGCTGGACCTCGGACTCGAACTCCTGTATATCTTCTTTAGATACAGGGTCAGGACATCTGAACTTTTTCCCCTTCAATTCTACTCGGCCAGCCCGATCATTTAGAAGATTGACAATTTCTTTCACTGATTGCAGCCATGCTCCTTCCAGACCATCGGACTTCTCTGCCTTCTTTCTAATGTCATTCATTGAACCACATGCCTTCAATGACTACCTGCTCAAAATGGCTTGTCATTTCTGTTCGGTATATGGCAACATTCTGATACGCAATGTTCAGGAGGCTCATGATTCGCTCCGCAGGATTCGCCCAGGAGTGCCCAGGGGCTGTTCTTGCAGCAATAAGTATGTCCAGGTCAAGACGTTTGAATAAGATGATAAGTGACAGTTTCACTGCAGCAAACGTTGTTCTATGATCTGGCCCACCATCCGTATAAACCAACAAGTATGGTTTGACGTACGTATTGATCAATATGTTCATCAACTCTGCAGCATGCCGGAATGGGGAGGAGGACTGAAAGATTGAATCCTTAAGTGTGACATAAACTTGGCCCCTATAAAAGCTGTCTGTGGCTTCATCTGGTACATCGATTTGTAGACAAACAGATGGTGTAAGAGATCCTTTAGATCCTACATCATGGTCTAGTGCACCAAGGCATGATGTCACAGGTACAAGGGACTTTTACCACGAACACCTGTTGAAATGGCCATCCCAGGTTCACCGTAGTCGACTTTTGCCTTGTCATCTAAACATACCATGGTTGTCTGGTTCTTGTGCATACAGGCATATCTCTTCATGTAGCTGAATATTGCCGCACAGTAATGCTCATCAACATGGGCAGCCCTTAACTGCCGTGTTTGCACCTTGTGTTGCAAATTGATCCTACCTTTGTAGAGCTTTGCAGTGTTTATGTATGAATTTCGAGGAACAAACGCAAATAAAACTGTACTCTCGGATGGAATTGGTGTTCCTTCAGGGCACGTCTTCGCTGTTTGGTCAATCAAATCTCTTATGGATATGTATTTGCTAAAATGCTGCACATTATCATGCCTCCGTTCATCTTCAGCAGTTAAAGATGAGACTTGCCTCTCAAGTTCGTCAAAAAATACTGAAAAGGTGTCATCTGGTCTGCCTGCATTTAAACGACGCAAGTCAATAGCCATGTCAGGATCTGCATTTGTGATTGCCTGTCTTAGCCGAGCCGAAATTCCAGAATTTTGGCTTGTGGCATCCATAGTCAAGTCTGAATATAATTGCCTAAGTACATGTGGTTGGATATCAATTATACCCTGATACTTTCGTGCAAACTCCCTTCGCATCTCTCTGGTGTGATGTTCGTGAAGTCTGTTTTCAAGACTTTTAAAGACTTCAGTTGCAGAAGACATCATTTCAATTGGTGACCGACTCTCTGGAACTCGCCATAGAAATACAGTTTTTCCTAACCCCGCACCAGGGTCATAGGTAAGAATGTCTATCGGGTGACTGAGAGACAAGCCTTCAATGAAACGAAGACGCTGCATTCTGTTTCTCCATGTCTCCTCCATGTGAATAGTGTCGTCGAGGTAAATTGGTAAATATTCATCAGACTCTCTTACAACTTGGTCAATAATACTGTAACGGGGTTTAACCATATCTACACATGGGGGGCTATACTGTACTGACGAGTATTTCCCTAGTGGACGAACAGGGAATGGTTTGGCTTGTCTCTGCTTCTGTTGATCATTGTATTTATTTAACAGAGAACTATACGATTGCAGGCATGAGGCAAGGGATTCTATGTCAGGAATAACATCTCCCCAAGTTGTCTGAACATAGGATATGCTTGTAAGTCTAAAAAGGAGGTCCACGTGACGCTTGAGATCCACGGATGACAGCTGTGGTGCTGCTTTACGCTTTTTCCGAAAGTCGTTGTACCCAGTGTACTTGGCAAACCTGTTATAAATGATATAAAACAATTAAGGATTGAAGTACACTTTTTGTTTTCTGACATTAAAATTTGGGAAATTACATGCAACTAGTCAAGTGTAAATCTTGAGAAGTTCGAAGCATTCAATGCTAAAAGATTTACACGTGACCAGTTGCATTTTATTTCCCAGTGAAAACAAAAAAAGTGTACTTCTATCCTACATCTACGCTTGGCCATGAAATTAATACAGAAGTATCTTCATTGTTTAATCTAACCCACAGTATCAAAACTCGGTCACATAACAGTTGTAAGTTTCATTGCATCGTGTATATGCCTCTTTTCCAACTCTCTATCGCAGACAACTGAATGTTGTCGGAGTGTAAATATTGTGTAACTACTAATTAGAATGTTCAGAGATCACGTGTCGTCTGCAAAGCATTTATGTGAAAGTGTGACTACCACGTGTCAAAGTTTCATCAGGATACAGTTATCCTTTAAACGGCTTTATTGAAACTCAAATGAAATTCTACACTGAACATGTATATTAAAGTTTACTGCATTTCAATTTTCATGTCAAGGTTTGACTGTACTGAAGAATATACAGAATTATTTTTATACCTATGTGGAGTTCCTTTACTTTGCTCGAATCTGGAGTTTATTTTGTCATGGCTCCCATCTATGTACCACAGGCCATCAGCCAAGACCATGACTTTTTTTCTCATTTCATCTTCTGGGAGTGTAGACGGAAAGCTCAATCCCAAGTCATCAATCAGATCGTTGTAGAGTCTGTCCTTTGCTAAAAATATTTGATTTCTTAAATATTATATCCGCAACAAATTTGACTTTAATAATTTATAGGTCCTTTACACTGGAATATTTCAGATTTAACTCGTATGTTTCTCTCAGGTTTTCATGTTATGCATTTTACTTAGGTTCATCTGAGTCGGTCCGCAACTGTTGTGTGCCAGATCGAATATTTTTGTGACGTCATTTATTTATTACCGTGTTGTATATTTGGGGGTTTTTGTCATACAAGTGGGTCAGATCTCACTCATCTTCAATGTCTGGAATCTACATGTATTTCATAAAAGCTTTCTAGACTAAAGAACATAAATTTAATATAGTTCAATCGAGCTCGTTTGGAAGATGTGCCTGACCTGCTGACTAATGTCAGACTGCATCATTCTGATATTTGAGGGTACGGTGTCAGATATAGTTTAACTGTCTGTCATTTACCTGAGAATCGTGGTTTGTCAACCCTAAATTTTGGTGCAGTTCTTGTAGTTGGCCGCATTAGAAGCTGGAATGCATTCCTCCTGGTATCAGAGTCGGAGACTGCTGGCGATGTAAACCCAAGTCCTTGACAATCGATATCAATTGTGACATATTTAAGGTTTTTATCAAAGTCTGTCATTATTTTAACTTGATCGTAGGGGCTGGCACTGTAGGTATTGTCCGTGCCTGGACTCGATGAAACGACGACCCTTGCGCGTTTCTCAAACTGCTCGTCTATTTTCGGTGGGATATCGTCAGAAATATCCTCAGTAACGATATCAAATACATCGAACCACGAATCGGTGTTCTTAAATTTACGAATTTCATTTTTCTTGACGCATTTCTTGTCGTTTTCTAGCCTCAAATTAACAGTTACAGAAAAGGTGACCCAACTTTCGGCGGCGGCCATGATGTTCTCGTCGGTGCTCCCTGGATCGAATCTCGATCTCGAAAAAAAAAATTTTCTTTTCCGGGAATAGCAATAAAAAAATTTGAGTCGGGGGGTTTTGAGTGAGTCGGTCGGGTTACAGCAAACAAACAATTTTTTATGGATGGCCTAACGTTTTGAATGAATACCCCTGACATGGTCGCCATAGCACTTTCTATATAGACATTACCTCAACCAGTTTATTATTTGTGAATATTATTTTCTTCTTCGTGCGTGAACATCGACGGCGGGTGCCCATGACAAGAACAACCCAAGATGCCGGACAGCGCTCCTGAAGCTATAGATCTTTTGACGACATGTTATGTTTGAATGTATAAGACACAGAAATAAGCTTTTATCATTTTCATTAACTTTAGCATTCACACGAGCAACATGTAACAATGGAAATAATATACCCTTTTTATGGTGTTAAAAACGTGCCGTCCTAGATTTTTCAAAGGGACGTCGTAATAGGAATTACGCTGAGTGTAAACATCGCATTGTCTGCACACAAAAAGTTTGCTGTTCCGTTAACAAAAACAATTCTTTTCAATGCACGAACTATGTTTAGCACGAACTATGTTTATTCTCACCATTTATATCAATTTACTACCCATTTATACATTTTTATATGCAATGCAATGTACAGGAATAAACAAATTCATACCCCTTTTCATTCTAAATCCATGTATTGAGTTAAATAAGATCCTGACGATAATCTCAACAACACTCAGTGGTTCACTTTCTAATTATTTTCAATTGACCTCTCCACAGGGATAACTTGACTCCGCCCACTGCAATAACGATAACTCCCTGTTGCTACCCTATCTAAGCTATTTCTGAGATGGCGTCTAACGTTAACATAGAAAGTGCGAACCTACAAGATCTCTCATAATTTCTATGCGAATTATATGAAAAAAGAATCGGTTTCTCTTAAATCTAAACAGCAAGGTTATAAATACTTTAGTGAGGGTTATTTTCATGATGTTTCCATGTTTAAAGAAGAAAACAGCCTTATATCAATATCAGCTAAAAGCTACAGAAGTCAGAGAAAATCGGAAAAGCCCCACGCCCTCCATTTAGGTGTGCTAAACGTGGACATTAAATATGCCAACTGTACTTGTCAAGCTGGGTAAGTAAATAATTATACCAATACTTAAAGCTCTCTTGAAAGTGTTATGTTCATGATTAATAGCATAACTGACCTGTTTATGAGTTTTTTCCGAAAATCATGAGAATGATATTAAGTCAATAAATTCACGTCCTATTACAAATAAACAGGAAATAAATTCTTGGAATTTCAGAGCAAGTTCATCATGTTCACATATTATGGGACTGATGCAAGCCTTACACGAGTGGCAACTTATGGGATTTACAGATGTACCATCTCAACTTTCATGCACATCAATGCCACAACAATGGGGTGTGCCTCGGGGAGATAAGGAGTGTGTTAGCGTTCCTGAATTAAATATTGTTAATCAAAAGCCAGATAGAAAAGGCAAACCTATACAAAATTCTCTCGTAGACTGCAGGTAATAATAAAAACATGATACACAGTAATTTTATTTTACATGCACATTTACTTCAATAAACCAGAATGTAGCGAAATAATGAAAAGAAATATACAATACTTACCTGTAATATCGTGTAAAAAACATCTAAGACAAAAGAGTTGTCAAAACAGTCATTGCATGAGTTTAAGATGATCCTGACGATAATCTCAACAGCACTCACAAAAGAACACCAAATTGAGCATCGACGGACCCCCAGCAAGCTAGAGGTGGGACCAGGTGCCCGGGAGGAGTAAGCTTCGCCTGTTGGCTAGCCGCACCCGCTGTCGATGTTCATGCACGAAAATGAAAACATAAAAACATGAAATGCACTGTCCGCGGCCATTTCTATATAGAAAGTACTATGGCGACCACGTCAGGGAAATATTCAAAACGCTTACTGTCAAACCCCTCGCGGGGAACTTTTTTTACAAGCTCCACACTGCAAAGGGTAAAGTGCGACACATATGATGCTTGTGGTGTATATTAATTTCTGATTAATTGCTGTCTGTTAATACTGCAGCATTTGAAGAGGCTTGGATTATGTACGGGCTAAAGTGCTTGATAGAGGCCGCTATTGAAAGAGCCTCGATTTCACATGGTAGCCACATGTTTTGGTTCTTTCGTAGCTTCGCACTGAAAAATCCCGCTAACATAATAGTGCCATTCCTGTTGATATACAAAGTGGCTCCAATGCCACTCCGCCTTAAGGTACCATCTGTAACAATCCATAATTGATCATCTGGACGAGGGAGCGTTATAGCCTTGTGTGAATTTAACGCCAGTTGTGCTTGTCGAAATGAAGCGGACAGCTCATCAGTCCATAGGAGCTTTTCCTTGGAGTCATGACCAGCAGTCATATCATCGAGGGGTGCGAGGAAATGTGAGCAATCTGGTACTACTCTGCTGAGAACTTTATATGCACCAATAAATGAACGCAGTCCAGCTACGGTTGTGGGTATCTGGCAAGACGAAAGAGTTGAAATTCGGTGTTTGCTTGCACGAATTGTTCCTTGGCGCCATACCCATCCTAATATTGTAGCTTCTTTCGGGGCGATTACTGTTTTTGATGCTGATAGATTAAGATCACAGCGGCGAAGTGCTTTTAGAACCCTATCCAAGTTCCGTAGCAGCTCTTCTGGTGTGCTGCCTCCACAGTACAAATCATCAGCAACCTTAGCCACAATGCCTTCTTGAACAAGGTCACCCAGTACGCGACATGTGAGCTCCTCTAATGCTACCTCCGAACCAGGCATGCCCATAGCCGATCGTACATACACACGGACACCTCTGAAAGGGGTGACAACACCACAATACGTCATCGAGTCGTTTGACAAAGGAATCTGATAGAATGACTTTGTAAGATCAGAAATAGCTATGTACTTCCACTGGGCTATTTTCCGCAAAGTTGAGTCCACATCCGGCATTAAAGAAGGTTGCGGCTTTGTATATCTACCAACGTCTGCGAAGGCAGTGACAAGGCGGAAGTCACCAGACGGTTTTTTTTTACCAAAAACGATGGGTTCACATACTCTACATTTACATTAATGTCCTCGGGCTTACGGAACACTCCCATTGCCTCAAGCTCATCAAACTTGTCTTGAAGCAAATCAAGGTTATTTTTTGAGTACTGTGGTATTCGACCTCTCCGTTGAGGAGGCTGAACGGGGCCCATGTTCACTCTTGACTTAAATGGTCCAGCAGCTCCGTTGTACCCCTTAAATTTTGGGTTAAACACACCATCATGTTCGTGTAAGAGATCATGGAATTTGGATTTCATGTCCTTGGAAAGAACATTGTCAGGATCAACGCGCACATTTTGCGAAAACTTGATATTCTGGAGTTTCTCGCTAGGATCGGATACTCTGGCAGTGTTATTCACATTGTCTGGTACAAATGTTGCCCTAAGTGTTCCAATATGGGCATTACGTTTGATTGTTTGCGGTTCCGATGAGAGATTGGGTATACGTATACGTCCAGCAATGCTGTTTAGCAATGTGGGAGCTGGCCATGTGTGATTTTGACTGCTATCAGTCTGCTCAAGTGATATGATGTCATCATCTGATACGGAGAAGTCCTCTGGGACTTTAAGCTCTAAGAACTCACCAGGCCAAATGGTGGTTGTTTCGGACACGGATGCCCTGAGAACCTGGGCACGTCGTGCTACGGTTACATGAGAGGCTACAGAATTAAGACCGTAAGTATAAGTGTATCCTTCACCTATTATAATCTGTTGTTTTGAGGGTCTTATGGAAATGTCATTTCTCTCCATAAACGGTATGCCAGCCAAAACATCACTGTCTAGATTCTCAACGACTAAGCCTTCAAAAACCAAGGTGTGGTTTTTATTAGTGAATATAGTATTAGTCTCGCCAATCACATGTAATGGGGAGGAGCCGTCAGCTTGGTGAGCGGACTGAACAGTACTCTTAATTTGTAATCCAAGCGTCTTCGCTACTGAGGCCTTAATCATATTTCCTGTAGCTCCGCTATCTACGGTCAAACGAACGGTATGATGACGAGAGAAAACATCTAAATAAGGTGATTGTCGAATCTGTACTCTGTTTATAGCAGAATTACATGTCAATGGTTCGATACTCTGATCTGCTGTAGTTTGATCCTCGTAATCGCTTTCATCCGTGGCCATAATTTGACGAGCTTTTGCAAGGTACATTTTGTCTTGATTAGGTAAGTATAAACATTTACTTAGAAAACGCTGATCTGGTCTCTTGGCTGCCTTGCATAACGGACACGACTTAACTGGACGAGAAGTAGATCTATTGCTGTTCTTAGGCATGTAAGTAATAGCGGTGCGCATTGCCTTGGCCTCCTCGCATGATCTGAGTTCGTCGAGTAGAGAAGACATGGCCTGTGATATTTCAGGCTTGATGGAGGCAAGTGTACGAGATCTAAGCTCGGTGCCGTATCGTTGCTTAACTAGCTGAGGTAATTCTGGATTAATGAGACGCAGCCATGTTAGGACAGCCATATTTTCAAGTGAGGGGGAGAGCTCCTCATCCTCAAGAATGTTTTCACCATGATGTGTTATATTGGCACCTTGTTTTAGCATATTGTCTTCAATAAATGCCATTATTCGCTGAAACAAGTCCTCTGGTCTTTCACTAGGTTCTAATTTAATAGCGGCAAAATCGAGGAAGTGGGCGCCAGTGGTCTGAAAACCAAAATGTAACCTTATTGTTTGCCATATATTTTCCATAGACGTAGAGTTCTTGACTATGGTCGAGCGTGAAATGATCGGGCAGTAATTCGCAATCTGTCCCAGCATTAATTCAAGCCTTTGAACCTTTTGAGCTGCAGTTTGACGCTGCGCCTCTGGTATGCCTTCACCATCATTTGCGAAACCGCGATTTGGATTTGCCCTTGTCTTCTTACCCCACTGGGCTCCCTCTGTTAGGAATTGTGTGAAATTTTGGACGAGGGACAGTGTGTACACAATGTTTTGCCTCCAGTTTTCAAAAGAATTAATTGTTTCAGTCTTTGATAAACACCACTGTTTCGGTGCTCTATGTGTGTTAGCCATGATGGTTAGTTAGTATTTCGTACGTTTGGCTGTACGAGGATAATTAAAGGATTAGACTATGTGCAATAGTTTGTCATCACACGTGTTACTTGCGGCCTGGGTCAGATTATCTGACGCTGTGACTCGAAATTTGTTTCGTATCTAGGTTTACCAGCTTGCGGTTGATAATTGTAATCAACGACAGACGTAGGACGAGATCCTGCTGCCACCACGCCAGTATTAAGGCAGATATATTAATCACAACACAGGCAACTGTCCAAACTTTTACTGGAGGAATATATAAACATATGAATAACAACCAAAACCCATAACGGCTAAATGCTACATCCGGATCAATCATATACATATTGGCGCGGAAAATTTTTTTCGGCCATTTTAAGAGCCGAAAAAAAATTTTCGCCTGCCCTTCGGGCCGGATTTTTTTTTTTTTTTTTTATAATTTTCCAATGTTGAAAATTACTCTAAAGTTTAAACAATTCAGCGTGATTTCATGCGCGGATCCAGAGGGGGGACCGGGGGTCTGGGCCCCCCCTGAGATTTTCGGAGTTTGGGTCCAGCTTTGGCCCATTTCTAATTGAAATGGGTCTAAAAATGCATGAAAGGGCTTTCAAACCTAAAATTTCGGCTCGCTTCGCTCGCCATTTACAAATACAAAACTATTTTCTCTGCAAAATTCATACTAAAGAATTTTGTATAATTGACTCATATTTTCAACAATCCCTTACTTCATAGGACGTAACCTCCTTCATCTTTTTCAAGGTTTTGTCATACATGTATTTTGGGAAATTGACACATCTCTTATCCATTTATTCTCATGAAAAATAGACAAAATGTGAATTAAGAAAAAGAATTTGCGGCTCGCTCCGCTCGCCGATATAAGGAGTAAAATATTCAATGTTATAAATAATCATCTCGATCGAATCAAGACAAATATTAGTATTTCATATCTAAATAAATTTCATTAAAATAAACATGAAAGGAAAGCTAACACCCCCCCCCCTCCCCATCATGTGCACCGATATATATGTACCTACATGATAGGTAGACTTCCTAAAATTTTGGACCCCCTCTGACCAAAAATGCTGGATCCGCGCATGGAATTTTCAGCCATACTAAACATCAAACACACAATGAGTTCCTCTCTTGCCAGCAGATCACTTCATTTTAATTTCTTGAATGGCATATGGTGCCTATAATATGTTTACTAAAATGATACTCAACGGAGACAGGCTATATGGTGCTAATGACTTTTGAATTTTATTTATTCACTCCAAATTGCGTAAGTTTGTTCCATTTTTATACTTTGTTTATGATACACAAATAAGTGTGTTTTTGGCAGTGGAAAGGTTGGAAGAGAGAGAGGGGGGGAGGGGCAATTTCATGATCAGGAAAAATTTTTTCCCTAAAACTTCGATCCGGAAATTTTTTTTTGCAAAGTCTTCCTGCCCCCCCCCCCAAAAAAAATCAAATGGTTGCTCCCTAACCCTAACCTATCGCTGATATAACTTTGATACAACACCATTGTCAGGATTGAAATTTATTGTCGCACATCCTCACACACATACATGTTTAACAAGGGTATTGTTGGTAAATCATTCAATAACGTGGATATGCTCAACATCTCCTATGTGAGGCCTCTGACATATGGTGAGGCACAGTTGGGATAGTGTTCTGAGTAAATGATTACTCGTTATCACTTGATTTCGTTGCAATTTTGGCACTTTACCGTTATGACAATAAGTTTTCAATCCCCAGGACAACCTTACTCCATCATAAGGGACGGCAAAGTCTGTATGTTCTTTGAGTTATCCGTTGTACAAAAGAGTCAAAGGTACGGTACATTTGATATTGCGGGGGGGGCTGTGTTTTTTCGAATAAAAAAGAAGAAAATTTGCTCTGAAATTTCATGAAAATTTTAATTTTCTCATGGTGTGTCAGAAAAAAATAATCTTGCTCTTACAAGTAATCTGAATTTAAAACTACCATAAAATTTCGCCTGAAACCCCTGAGGCTGATAATTTTTCACCTCACTTCCCTCACCGCAGTTTTCAATTTATATACAAGAAACTCCTGAAGCTTAGATTTTAAAAACTTAGCCGATCTTGATGGTGCTTCCGAATAAAGATGAGGATGTTTTTTGAAAATTGTCACTTCGGATATCTACAATGTTAACGTCTTCAAATTGAATAGCATTATTTAAGAACAGATAAATTGGCAACATGGACCAGACATGCACGTCAAAAATAAGACTTTTACATTCATGAAGAGAGTGTGGTTTGACTCTGTCTAACTTGCGACTTTTTCGTAAATAAACATCCATCGCCTTATTCAGCACTTCCCGGCAATTAATGGAATCTATGTTGTTTGGAATTCTATATTTTGGTCGTTTCTTTAGAAGAATACGAATGTAAACGTCTTCAAATTGAATAGCATCATTTAAGAACAGAAAAATTGGTGACGTGGACCAGACATGCACATTTCGGGTACTTAACCCTCACCAGTGATTCTAAATCTAAACATTTTAATATGCCAAAAAGAGTATGAAAGTTACTATGTCGAAAAAGTGTACCTAAAGACGTAGCAGGATAGGTGGGATATGATGCTACAGGACCCACTTTTTAGAAATTTTGATAACAGAAATTTAGAATGCGTTGAAGAAACGATCAACCGAAATTGATCGAACTTGGCTACATGTGCCCTCGGGGACTCCTGGTCCACCAGCAGTGACACTCACCAAGTGGTATAAATGTAAACGTCTTCAAAATGAAAAGCATCATTTAAGAACAGATAAATTGGCGACGTTCAAGCCTCAAGTCTTGAGTTATTGACAGGTCTTCAGAAATTATATGACTAGCTGGATCGTTGAGATATATAGAGCTAGCGCATTCGTATGAAGTAGGACATAAATCATTTACATTGACGTCAGAAGTGACTTTATTGTAATTAAAAGTAAAACTTCTTAAAATACTGGGGTATCTTAGAAGTGGCACATGCTTCAAGTATGTCAGGATCCGATGTTACTTTATTGATTATTGATGATTAGAATTTTGTACGCGATGATCCCGAAAAAACAGAAGAGACGTTTAGAAAATCAAATTCTTTGTAGATAAACGAAATTTTTATGGACCGTCGTTAATGCTGTTCAAATGAGACAATAACATTAAGTCAGATTCAGTGATTGTTTCTTAAGAATGCAACCTCTGTTTAATATATAAGATTTAAGATATATTTTAGTTACAGTTCTGGTATTGATGACAGAGCATGTTACCGCTCATGTCTGTCGCCATTGTAAGTAAATCGGTGAGAGGGCGATAAACTCTGGATCGTTTTCTTTGTTGTCTGTTTCATCTTTTCCCGTTGGACCTGTATTTTCTTTTTGCGTTTGAGGTATTGAGAAATATCGATATAAGTTGAGACTGGGGAAATGTTTCCTTGTCCATAGATTTGATTGTTTAAACCAAGAGGGTACGCAGTCTCAATCGAGGGAATTCCATTTATTTTATATTTGCACATCACGTGATATGCTAGCGTGATTTTGAAGTTTGGTGATTCAGGCCAGTTCAGCTTGTAGTCGGCGGTTTTTTGTTTGTGTGTGTGTGTGTTTTTTTTTTGGTTTTTTTTTTTTTTTTTTTTGGATTTCGGTCTTTCTTTCGTTTTTACGTTTTGTAAAAGACTGGGTTTATAGTGTTATCCGAAATATAATGGTGATATTTAACAATATGATTAAAAAGTAAGTTTCTATGTTTTCGTTGACGACGTCATTGTGTGCTATTATTTTCCCATATGGAAGTTAGGAGGGGATCTCCAACAACACTCGGGTGCAGCAACTTGAAAACCTTTTATAAAAAATGACATTTTGCCCCAGAATTTAGGAAAATGATGCACGAAAAATCTTATTCAACTGCTGATTATGATGACAACAACAAGTTGCATCAATTTTGTGAAGAATTTTTTTTGAAGTTCCCATTTTCAAAATTCCACTTTGTCAGAGCAGATTTTAAGCCTTATACCGATAGTAGTGTGCAAATAGGGGGTACAGTACAGGTATCATACCTTCCTGTAATCATACATGGTATCATAAATTCCTTCATCCATACATGGTATCATGCATTCTGTGCATACCAACTACATTCCGTGCATACTAACCCTCAGCTGACTTCAACAAAGTGATAATGCATTCTTTTCATTCTGGCGCAATTTCTATCAACTGGTTAGATCTGCGTACACTGGGATTAAGCAAATGTCCCTCTACCACATGAACCTTTGTTCGAGAGTTTAAAGCGCCATTCAATGTGTTCAATAATATTGCGCTACCCTTGAAAAGTAAGAAATGAAATAAAGACAACAATATTCAAACGAAAACACAATATATATTAATATATAAAGCTCAAAAGGGGATGTAAATAACAACGCTCACTATTTACTCACTTGACTTAAACACGTTTATTTGTGCTGTAGTCACTTCTATTTTTGTCCTGTTAATATATTTCAATATATATATATATTGAGACTTTTTATTATCCCCTTTTTTAATTGATGTACAAAACATAAGCATTTCTATTGTTCAAATACACTTACATTTTTTAAGAGAATTAAGGGATAAAACAAACAGGACTGCAAGGCTACATCTCATCCGATTAATGGGTAAAACGAGATAAGCGCATTTATTCAAGATGTTAAATGTATAATGAAGGGGTATATTACTGTCATGCTCAGAGATTATACAGACTTCAGGCAATATATTCTGATGTTTCGCCGAATAAGTAGTCCAAGAATTTCATGGACAAGAAAGAGGCAAACACTGGTAACTTATCACAAACTCATACCTAGGATATTACGAGAAAACTTTTTACAGGAGACTATTAGTTACGAGTTCATGGTTGCTATCAGTATGCTCCCATCAACCCCAGCTGCAGCCTAGAATGTTTCAGTAGCTTATAAAAAAGTAACTAGGTAGATAAAACGATTTCATGAAAGATTTCGACCGATAAACACCTCGAAAATGTCACAGTGTGAGCCCGTGAGAAAAGAAACAGAAAAAGTGGATGGTGTGGAAGAACTTATTGAAATCAGCGAATCTTTGATGGAGGAGAGTGATGATATAGTTGACAATTACAAGGCACATTATTAGATTATCCGAATTGTTGCCATATTGTTAATGTTGTGTGCAATGCTGATTGTCAGGGGATTATTCACATTTATTTCAATAGTTGGAAATTTTGAAACTATTGATTGCAATACCAACATTTATACTACATCTACTGCTGTTGAGATTATCGTCAGGATCTTCTTTAATACATCTGTTTAAAACAGGACGGAATGTTTGGAATTTCATATATTTCCTCTTACGAATGAACTGTATGTAATCGTCTGTCTTGAGAATGAGAAAGCAGTCCTCGAAATTAACAGATTTGAACATGGAATGCCAAGTAGCATTGCTATTCAAATGAACAAAGATCAATGGCATTACTTAAAGAGGTCTATTAGATATATAGACTATGCAATTGTTGAACTACAAAAACTTAACTCACCAGAGTGAATTAAAAACCAAAAGCGTTCATGGAATTTGTGTTTGTCAAGTATTTGTGGAATGTAGTCTTATCATTATAAAAGCCTAGATGAAGGTCGAGTAAAACATTTCTTTCACAAAGTTGGACGGTAAAACATCACAATGGAAGCTAAGCAGCGAGAAAACATTCGTCAAAATTACAGACAACTGCTTAAGGAAATGTCAGTGGAAACAATATCAGATATTTTATTTCAATTGGGTGTCATAACAAAACAAATAAATGAGACCATTCGTATTCCGATATTAAGGTATGACAGAGCCAGAAAACTTTTAAACATTATTCCTCGTCGTGGACCATTAGCATTTAATGCGTTTTGATGTTATACTATCACCGTCAGAATGGCTAATTCTTGAGAGCTATGTTTCAAAAGTGGATGAAGTAATACCAAAGCAGAGCAATTGGGATAGATACGGAATGCAAATGGTACATAGACAATGACATTTTCATTACTCAAAGTCCTAAATATGCAACAATGGATATCAGACGATTTTGGAAACCTAATGAAAATGATTGACTTGTACCAACCAAGAATGGAGTGGCTCTTACTTTACTAGGTGGAATAATCTTAAAAACGTTATGGAGGTGATTAGAGACTTCATCCCTCAACTGAATGACATATCTTCCCAGACTTCCTCCCAGTCCAGTCTGGAAAAGATCTCTACACACCAACATCTGAGCGATTTAGAGTGTGATTGCAGTTGCGACACAATTGACTACAGCCTATTTTGAAGATGTCTGTGAAATTCGTATATGGTGACATTTTACAATTTGAAAGCATCAATGCTATTGTTCACGTTGTGAATGGCCTTTGTACCCGCTCGCATGGTTTATCTGCAAAAATTGGAAGAAAATATCCACGGGCTGACATATACTCGAAACGTCAATCAATACCAAACAGAAACTTGGCGATTGAGAAAGATCGTTGAGTACCTGGTACTATTATGTGGTTTCCTTCTCCATCACAAACCTCTGATGTCATTTGTCTTTTAGCTCAATGGGATTTTGGAAGTGCTCGCCGAAGACGCCATCGAAATGTACCTCCGTATGCAGACACTGCATAAGACAGAACTTTGTGGTTTAAAAACAGTTTATTTGAACTAGGAAAAACAGGAATAAAATCCATAGCTATGCCATACAAAATCGGGTGTGGTCTTGGTGGAAAAAAACTGGAATGTATATTTAGATATCATAAAACAGTATGCTTTACGTTAAAATGTAAACTTTGTAATTGTCATTTTTAAATGAATATAATTTTTGTTGTTCATAATGCTATATATTTCCTTGAATCTTTTGTGACGCTCATTCTGAATAGATATACCTCATAGTATGGAACTTAAAATTGAGGGATCACAGGAAGTGCTATATAAGCAAAAATTACTTTCTTCGTTTAACTTATTATATGCTTAAGCTACAGGATGTTATCATTGAACAGGGTAATGGATGTGTAATAAATCATCCTAGTCAGTCTCAACACACATTTATAATGCTTTCAGATGTGGATAATTTAGAGCTGCTCTTAGCCTGGGAAAATGTGAAAGCAGACAATGTCATAGCAAAATGGGAGGATAAAATCCAGACTCTGAATATACCTCAATACTTTAAGGACAGATTTTCACAATGTCTTCACTGCATTGCATGGCGAAAGAGTTACGTGGAGAAAATTGCAAATCTGCGCACACAGTATGAACTGGTGGAGAAAATGATCAAATTGGAAGAACGTTTTTTATTCTGATGTGTCATTTCTGTTTCTTTAATGAGTGTTCATTTAAAACTGGATTTCCCTTGATGACATATCATTTGATGAGAAAACTGTAAACATAAAGGGAATTTAAATGACATCAGGTAGATTTTGAATGTTTTTGTTTGTATGCTTCATTGCTATTTTGTCAATTTTTGATACAGTTAGTTTAGAATAATTTGTACTTTTCCCCCTTTTATCTTACACAATTTTCACTGCAACAAAACTACATGGTTTTTTCCAGAGAAAATGAACAGTAGTCGCAAAAGCAAATACCAAAAAGTGGACGAGGTATATTCAGAAGCATCATAACATGGTCCATATGTAGGGCCAGATAAACTTTATCTCATGTTAAAAGAGAAGGTTTTTAAAGATATAGGCAAGCATACTGTACGTAGATGGTTACAGAATCAAGATTGGTACTCATAACACAAACCAAGTCGTCATAACACAAACCAAGTCGTCATAACACAAACCAAGTCGTCATAACACAAACCAAGTCGTCATAACACAAACCAAGTCGTCAAAACTTTCAAAGAACCAGAGTACGAGTTCCTTCTATTGATGAACAATATGATGCAGATTTAGCAGACATGTCGTCTTTTTTCTAGATTTAACAATGGTTTTAAATATCTTCTTGTGGTAATAGATATTTTTTCTCGCTTCCTCTGGGTACAACCACTGAAAAATAAGACAGGAAAAGAAGTAGTAAAAGGATTGAAAACAATTTTCGCAAAAGGTCGAAATTGCAAAAAGCTTCGCATGGATAAAGGAGGAGAGTTTGTTAACAAAATCACACAAGACTTCTTGAAGTCGACAGGAGTATA
The DNA here is from genome assembly GCA_028142955.1 of Pinctada fucata. Classification (NCBI taxonomy): domain Eukaryota; kingdom Metazoa; phylum Mollusca; class Bivalvia; order Pterioida; family Pteriidae; genus Pinctada; species Pinctada fucata. Next base: position 9,858,221 of record AP027110.1, read on the forward strand.
TTTCTTCAATACACAGAACTCGGATACCAAAGTAAATTATGCTGAGCGAGTTATTCAAACCATCAAAAATATGATTTATCGATATTTTACTCATAGCAGAAGAAGACGATATGTTGATGTTCTCCAGAATCTTGTAGATAATTATAACGCAACTCCACATATATCTTTAGGAAACATAGCTCCAAAAAATGTGAATAAAGAAAATGAAGCAGCCTTATGGGCATACCAATATCTCAAACCTATGAAATCAAAGAAAATTACAAAACAGAAACCTTTTCAGTTTAAAATTGGTGATTTTGTTCGCATATACCACAATTATTTAACTTTTAAACATTCATATAATGAACAATATAGCAAAGAAATATTAAAAATTAATGAACGGTTTCGAGTTCAAGGAATACCTATGTATAAAATAAGAGATTTCATAGAGGAACCCATTAGGGGAAATTTTTACACTTCTGAGCTGCAAAAAGTAGAAAAAAATGCTTATGCCATTTGGATTATCGAGAAAAAATAAAGATGCGTACACGTAATGGAAAAGTTGAATATTTGGTTAAGTTTGAGGGATGGTCAAATAAATATAACCAGTGGATTCCCTCAACAGATATTAAAGACAGTAGGTCTGGTAAATGACAAACATGAGCATATACGTCATTCTCAGCAGTGATAAATCCTTAGAATATTTTCCGGATAACAGAAACCATACATTCCGCTCACAGGGATTGATCTCGCTAATACCGGTTGCTCTATTTACCATATGTGTTAACACATATAAAGTAAATAAGGCAACCGGTATTAGCGTGATAAATCCCTGTGATTCCGCTCACATTTGAGCGCCCCCTACTTTTAGATGGAAGGTGGAAAGTGGCAGTTTTGGAAGCCTATGTCTCAAGCTCATTTTCAAAATTTTTGAGGAGGTTTTATATCAAGTATTTGTGAGGAGTCTGTAGTTGAAGGGGAAAAGCAACCTTTACTTCAGAGATTAACATCATTCAGTCCAGGTCAATGGAGTACCATAGTTGAGTCAGGGTTTTATGTATCTGTCAAAAATAAAGAAATTTACGACATTGACATAAATATAAGAACTGCGTCTGGCGAAAACGCCACATTTATAGATCGACCATCAAGCATAACACTTCATTTTAAAGCTTTCCCATTTTTCTAGGTTACAATAATGGACAAAGTGTATGTACCTGATCCTCATAAATGGATTAAATATTACCAAGGTGTATTAGATGGCAAGAACAATCCTTACACAGACCGCCTGTTGAACAAATCACAAATCGATAAAGGAACAATTATTTATGATACCTATAAGCAATCAAATTAAACCAAATGGAGCAACTGCACGAGCTACTCCCGATATACAAGTAAAATTAATTTCACCATCTCAACGAGTTGTAGAGCAAGCGAAGGAAGAACTTAAACCTGTAATAAAAAAACAGAAAAAAAGTTAAATCTCTCATTCCTATAAGAGACAGCGAGCGGTGAAGACGTCCTCGAAAGCGCGTGCCGAGAAAAAAACATTAAACGTGAAAAAATTTAAACCTGCACAACGTAGAAGAAATTTGAAAAAGATAAAAGCCGCTGGTAAAAGAAAACCAAAGCCGAACGCACATAACGTGAAAAAACATAAACAATCGTTAACAGAAAAACCAACGAAGCAATTTAAAGAAATATTTGCCTAAACATCATGTCAACGCTTGCACCAGATCAGTTTCATTTATAATTTAAAATTTGTAATAATTTATAATTTGTAATAATTATAGCGAAATTTAAAATATTCATTCCACATGGTTGTTGGTCCTGTTATCCATGTCTTTATTGTAGACGTTCCAACAAGTAGGAGGGAACTGCCCATTCAAGTAGTTCATCTCGAAGTACAAGAACAATTGTACAGTACGTCCATTGCTATCTTTGTCTATCGTATCCTATCCTATCAGACATCGCGCATGTACATCAGACATAGTATCGTATCAGACATCGCATCAGACTGCATCCGACACCCTATCAGAATCCAATTAATCAGACATGTTTATCGTATTTTCTATCACGCAATATTCACATGTATTCAGATTTTTTTATCCCAGATTTGTCGGATTCACTATTTGATGTAAACTGCCAGTGCTTTCGGTTTCAATGCCGCTCAAAGAAAACATGAATATAGCATAGCACTAAAAGGGTTTAAACCCAAATAAAGGAAGCTGCTTGTTACCAATATTCACAAAGATCCATATGAGGGTTCAATGCTCTCTGGTCCTGAAGTGTCTAAAATGCAAGACTTACAGCCCCTTTACACTCTCATGACTCGAGCTACGATTCCAAAAAGTAGATCTATCCGTGGCGAGTTGGGACACAAAATGTTCGATGAACCTGCGACGACAGTACAGATTGCTACGGATTGATACAAATCGATTAAGAATAGCTAAGGATAACTACAGATATTGTCCCGACTTTGCACCGGATTGCTGCGACACGCGTACCGATTGTTAGATTGCGACGACACGCGTATGGATAGATATGAATAGGTACGGATTGCCTAGGAAAACCTACGGATGATCACAACTCCAGTATGGATAGCAACGATTCGCGCAAAGATAGCTATGACTTCAGGCTTGAATTTTCTATGTACTTTGAATCACAATTATTTACTTTAACATCTAATAATTTCAAGTCGGTATGGTCTAACTTGTTGTATAAACTCATATAAATTGACCGAAAAACGCACAGAATACTGATAGATTTGAAATTGACAAAAGATGCAATCAGTAGCCGAGTAGCTACGACTCGTCAAGAGTGGTGCTGGATCGAACTAAGGATTGGTTCGGATAGCTACGGACGTAAAGAAATTCTGAATCCGGAGCTATCTGTGGCCCAATCTGTGAAAATGTGAAGGGGGCTTAAGGGTAATGAGAAAATGGTCTTTGACTTTGCAGCTAAAAGATGGAGCCCAAAATATTTTGCTATATACTAACAGTCACTCTAAGCCCCTGGCCATGTTATGATAGTCGATACCTATGCATTTGACAGGTGCAATGAATATTTTGAGTGCTCCTAGCTGAATGCTCTGTATGCTATCTTGGCAGATGGTCTCACAGAATGGGCTATAGGGCTCCGTCGAACGCACCCTGCAAAAATTTGAGGTTTCCCCAGTGACACATATACTCTCCCATAGGTGACCTAGCTACCCAGAAGCAACTCTTGAGTTTCCTTATATACTGTGACAAGCAGAATGGTACATTGTGACATGCACATTGGAGAATATACTGTAAACGGGTTTAATTTCGCGGTGTTAAAAGTTCGCGGTTTTCCGAATGTAGCCAATTGCGGTGGTTTTAATTTCGCGATATCGAAAGTTGAAGAAGAAAAAGAAAAACGTTTGATGCATCAATAAAGATTTCGTCGGACAAGCTCACGTGTACCTTGATTGTTGTTTGTAATTTTAAGTGTTTCGCGTGGTAATTAATGACAAACACGTAGTAATTAGCGAACATAGCGAAAATAAAACCACCGCAATCATTTCCCCGTTTACAGTATATGTGGACAGTCTAACCAGAGAACTAAATGAGTTGAAGATCCTGACGATAATCTCAACAGCACTCACAATAGAGTACCAAATTGAGCATCGACGGACCCCTAGCAAGCTTGAGGTGGGACCAGGTGCCCGGAAGGAGTAAGCATCCCCTGTTGGCTAGCCGCACCCGCCGTCGATGTTCACGCACGAAAATGAAAAGAATATATAAAAAACATGCACTGTCTGAGGCCACGTCTATATAGAAAATGCTATGGCGACAATGTCAGGGAAAAAATATTCAAAACACTTACTGTCAAACCCCTCGCCAAACTAAGTTCTGCTATCGGAGCAGACGCTCTTATCGACTGAGCTAACCGGACACGATACCCAAACCGTCATCCTGGACAATATGACCGGTCTTTGAATTAATCCCGGCCGAGACCCTCGATTTAGCATGCTGACATGTCCAACGGTCTGACCAACTGAGCTTAACTGCAGGCAGGAAAGATCTACCTCGAATTTATTTTATGGTCAACATGGTCAATTGTATAACGTACAAGCCTTAATCAAGAAAAGATGAACATTTTTTCTAATATAGAACTATATACTGTAGAGTTTGTGGAGTCTCCACAATTATATTTAACAAAATTATGTTATTTAACAAACAGCGTCTCCTGATTGCATGTAACACCCGTTGCAACAGCTCCATGGAAACCTATCAAATTCGGTTATTGTCTCGATGTACATATCAGGTATGTCTTGTTTGGTGAAAATGACAGCGATTCAATCACAATGTAGAATGTCACTGATCATTCTGGAAAGGGGGATATCATATGCTTTTATTACATCCCCGTAGCGACCGAAAAACTTCCTCAATGATGATTTCAGCCGTTGTGTAACATAACCCTGAACATGTAGCTTACTTGCAAGCCGTCTGGCTCTAATGATGAAATCTTTAGATTTGGAACATGCCCTGGCGTACCGTATCAGTTCAGAAATAAAAACACCATAAGCAGGAGATGACGGAATGTTCTTACTCGCGAAAGGGAAGTTAGTTATATGGAAGCTGAAATCGTCACGCTTGTGATACAGTGAGGTGTTCAAATGACCGTTTGCGTCGAAATATAGGTGTATATCTAGGTACGCTCTCTGTTGTTTCCTGAATCTCTAGTTTATGAGGATAGATTTCATGTTGATTATCCGCAAAGTTCGGATTATTGATGAACAACACGTCATCTATGCAACCGGCTGACTGGGACTAAAGCCTGTTATGATTTCAAATACAAATGTACAATGCAATAGGGATAAAAATGGGGATCACTCATGTCAGCTACATGTACCAGTACCTACAGCCCGTCGCTCGACGTAAGTTCAGCTACAGTTGTTGTCCAACATTCAAACAGATTAACACCTTTGCTTTATTTACTTATTGAGCACAGCTAACTTGGATGCTTGACAAAAGTTGGGGCGGTAAAACATCTGTGTTACTTCTGTCTGATTTTTCCTGAGGAGACTATATTTCAATATTTGTCATTAGTTTTAGTCACATTTTGCAAACATGTAATTAGACCAGTTAAAGTCTTTACTAATATGGTAGTTGAAAATGGATCTAATAGGCCTCGACTTCATTATAAACAGAGAAAAACTCTTTCGTGTTGCGAAGACATTGGTTTTAACAGCGTTTGATTTGAAAAATGCATAGAAATGCAATATGATTTCCAAATCACTGAAAAAAAATGCATACATGTACATGTATGTACTGTTACATGTACTGTTGCTACTATGGAATCTGACAACAAGACAATAATCTTATTTAATCTTCCACCTCAATGACACATACATACATGTATGTTAACGTCTTCAAATTGAGTAGCATCATTTAAGAACAGATAAATTGGCAACGTGGACCAGACATGCACGTTTCGGGTACTTAACCCTCATCAGTGATCCTAAATCTAAACAATGTAATTTGCCAAAAACGTATGAAAGTTACTATGTCGAAAAAGTGTACCGAAAGACGTAGCAGGATGGGTGGGATATGATACTACAGGACCCACTTTTTAGACATTTCAAGAAATTTTGATAACAGTAATTTAGAATGCGTTGAAGAAACGATCAACCGAAATTGATCGAACTTGGCTACATGTGCCCTCGGGGACTCCTGGTCCACCAGCAGTGACACTCACCAAGTGGTATAAATGTTAACGTCTTCAAATTGAGTAGCATCATTTAAGAACAGATAAATTGGCAACGTGGACCAGACATGCACGTTTCGGGTACTTAACCCTCATCAGTGATCCTAAATCTAAACAATGTAATTTGCCAAAAACGTATGAAAGTTACTATGTCGAAAAAGTGTACCGAAAGACGTAGCAGGATGGGTGGGATATGATACTACAGGACCCACTTTTTTGAAATTTCAAGAAATTTTGATAACAGTAATTTAGAATGCGTTGAAGAAACGATCAACCGAAATTGATCGAACTTGGCTACATGTGCCCTCGGGGACTCCTGGTCCACCAGCAGTGACACTCACCAAGTGGTATAAATGTTAACGTCTTCAAATTGAGTAGCATCATTTAAGAACAGATAAATTGGCAACGTGGACCAGACATGCACGTTTCGGGTACTTAACCCTCATTTTCAAAAGGTTATTTACAGCATGTGCATCCACATAATTTTAAGGCCTTGGGTTTTTTTTACATGGTTTTGATTGATTACTTTGAAAAGTAAGATTTTTATCTGTACTCATACATGTATGCATATTGGTGAAGTTAACAAAAATAAACAGTAGAGCTTCAGTCTCGTCAGAGACTTCTGGTATTTTTATTGATCTTTTCAAAACATAAACGTACTAATTACATTTGTACTGTCACTTAAACATCGACGGCGGGTGCGGCTAGCCAACAGGGGATGCTTACTCCTCCCGGGCACCTGGTCCCACCTCTAGCTTGCTAGGGGTCCGTCGATGCTTAATTTTGTGTTCTGTTGTGAGTGCTGTTGAGATTATCGTCAGGATCTTCTTTAACTTATTGTGAAACTCCACTTAAGGAAAAACTTTCATTTTGTGGATTAGTCATAAAAAAGCCTAAGTGGGCCTATAATTTTCATCTGAGCGCCCTGCAGTCAATCCACGTAAAACCAAGACAAGGACTTAAAAAAACACTTGTATGAGACCATATGCACTTCACTCTTATCAAGTGTAATCCAAACTTAACATTTAGTTAAGATAAAGAAATAACTGAAAAATTGACATTTTTGAAGTATATAAAGATCATGTCAAAATCATGTCAAAATCTAATTTCTGTGAGGAAAAAAAAACAACCCTTCTTCAAACATCCCATTAGATCATTCTGATGCTAGCATTTGAGTTTGTCCAAATGTACTGCAGAGATTCTATGATTCAATAATAGGTATTTATAGTTTCATGCATGCAGTTAAAGCTGAACATTAATTGAATAATGATAGATTTTTTTTTAATTGACCATGTCTTTATATATGTTAATACATTTATACGACTACCACTGAAATGTTTCATTCTTTTTCAGCAAGAACATCCTTCATTTTCTTACATGGATTTACTTGGCACTGTAACATATAGTCCTCGCATTCAAGATGATATGGCATCAGTGCAAATGGTTGAACATGTACATTATGGTATTGAAACCTAGTTTGCAATTATATATTGAATGTATTTTCAATCTGCATTGAAAGGTATAACATTAAGAAATATCGTCTCAATAAACATGAAATGTGAAATGTTTAATATCAAATTATTTTACTCTAGATTGCATCTTCAGAGAGCTTTAGATCATTCTCTATTAAGTTAACATGAATTTTTCAGGAGATTGCAGAGAACAATCAGACAGTCAATGTTAAAGAGAAAAAATGGAAGACAGCCATACTGATAATAGCAAGGTACTTAATATTCTTCAACTATTGATATTGGAATGATAAATGAATATAGCTAGAGAATTGACTTCAGAACTTGTAACTACATAACCTTAAAGTTTAAAATTTGTACAAAGAATTTGCTTACAATATTCAAAATTGAAAAAAAAAATTATTGCAGTCTCATGCGAACTGGGAAAAGGACAGAGAATTGCAAGTCATTAGGCGGTCTCCAAGAAAACTACAATTCCAAGAGGTAAAAATCATTCCAAGGAATGCAGGTGTCACTCGCGAAACATAACGACACCCAGGAACCACTTTTATAGGGTGTGAAATCCAAGTGTGACAGACAGACGGACAGACAGACAACGGACAAAGTAATCCCCAAGTGTCGCTTAATGCTTCGCAGGCGACACAATAATCATGTTTGCTTCAAATAATGAGAACTTTTTGCTAGTAATGATGCCAGACTTGATTTTTCTTCCTATTGAGTAAATTTATTTTCTACTTCTTGCAGTCCTCTGTTATAGAAAATGGAAGAAATATTGTGGAATGCCAGAGACAACAATCACCAAGAAAACTACTTGTCCAAGAGGTAACTATTTGAATTATCTACCCAAAAAGACCAATAAATAAATCTCCTTTGTATTTGAAATTAAAAATCTGAGTAAGAAATTCAGTTAAATTCTATTGATATTTTAGGCCTCATCATCTCAAGAAGACAGCAGGATCATGACAACTCAATTTTTTCATTACCTTCCAGTGATGAAAAAAAGGTACTTAAAAAATTGCTTCGAGGAAAATGAGGCTAATTTTATCCTCTTTTTTTCATATTACTTAAATCAATCATACATGTATTTATAAGTTTATGGGGTTTCCCTTTACACCTGTATTTGTAGTTTTATATTTTCTTCTGCATAATTTAGGTCAGACTTGTGGAAGGATATGATGTTTTCACCAAAAGTGATGACCTGAAAAGGATAAAATCCAAAGCAAAAACTGACAGAAAACCAGGCTATTTTGCAGCTTTGAAATTGCCATGCATATTTTCGATATCTGAATGAGTTAAAGAAGATCCTAACGAAAATCTCAACAGCACTCACAATAGAGCACCAAATTGAGCATCGACGGACCCCTAGAAAGCTAGAGGTGGGACCAGTTGCCCGGGAGAAGTGAGCATCCCCTGATGGCTAGCCGCACCCGCCGTCGATGTTAATGCACGATAATGAAAAGAATAATATATAAAACACATGCACTGTCTGAGGCAACGTCTATATAGAAAATGCTATGGCGACAATGTCAGGGAATAATATTCAAAACACTTACTGTCAAACCCCTCGCGGGGAACTTTTTTACGAGCTCCACACGGCAAAGGGCATAAGTGTGACACAAATGAGTTGAAGAAGATCCTGACGATAATCTCAACAGCACTCACAATAGAGCAACAAATTGAGCATCGACATGGCACATTCCTGGGGGCAAGGCATCGAAATGGCACATTCAAGGGGGCAAGGCATCGAACCAGCAAAAGAAAACGATTTTCGGCCAATCTTGGACAAACTTTAGATTCAAGCTATCAAAGGTTTGTATGGCATTTTAAGCTGCATCGAATAGACAATTAAATTAAAACGTCATTCAGTTTTTAAAGTAAGCCATTTTCACCTTACCATGATTGAAATCTGACTAAAAGTTCCACTCTATCTCTGTCTTTGACAGCATAAACTTTAATTTAAAATTTTTTTTGCAATAAATTGATTAATATAACTGAAATTTAATATTAGGCTTTCTTATGGGTAAATAGTTAGCGATCAAGCACAAGTTATACTTAAAGGGACGGTGTCCCTGAAAATTAATTAATTTTACAAAATTTTGTAATGCAAAATCTTTCTTTTTATATGAAAGTATACATTCTCATTTGTACAAATTCAAATTTTCAGACCAATCTAACGCATACTTTCGCAGTTATAGACGTTTAAAGACGTCATTTTGAATTTAGGATGCGCAGTTCTAATTCATTCCACTAGCGCCACCTACAATGTATTGAGTTTATACTATAGAGGTATACGGAGATTTAATTATTACACAATCGACAATATTAGAGTGGTTACTGCATATTTTCAAATAATTTTTTTTCTGGCTCATTTTTTCCTCTATCTAGACCGTTTGGAGTAAAATTTGCATTTTCAATAAAAATTATTTTCAGGGACACTGCATCTTTAAACTTGACCTCTTTTTGCCCTAGATTGCCTTTAGACTGCTTTCTTCCAGGTAAAAATTTGCTTACAAGACAAATGGAATACTTTTTTTGTTAATTGCAGCATTTGCAGAATCCTTCTGCAAAAGAAATAAATTGCTACAGACAACGAAGAGCCAATTGAGTGATGCCATAACGGAGGCAGTGGCATAAGTAAGGAAAAAATCAAAAAAGGAAATGTTGCCTCTAGGAAATGACTTGAGTAGTGACTGCACACATAAGCTTTCAGTGAATATGAACATTGCTATTGAGTGCTGTTGAGATTATCGTCAGGATCTTCTTTAACTCATTTGTGTCACACTTATGCACTTTGCCGTGTGGAGCTCGTAAAAAAGTTCCCCGCGAGGGGTTTGACAGTAAGTGTTTTGAATATTGTTCCCTGACATGGTCGCCATAGCACTTTCTTTATAGACTTACCTCAGACAGTGCATGTGTTTCAGACATTGTTTTCATTTTCTTGCATGAACATCGACGGCGGGTGCGGCTAGCCAAACAGGGGGATGCTTACTCCTCCCGGGCACCTGGTCCCACCTCTAGCTTGCTGGGGGTCCGTCGATGTTGCATTTGGTGCTCTATTGTGAGTGCTGTTGAGATTACCGTCAGGATCTTCTTTAACTCATTTGACTCTTTGAAATCATAACATCTGTGAAATCATAAATACTTCTATTTTGAAAATAAATTTGGTTAAAAGGTAATTTTATTATTATTAAGATGTTAATTGCAAAACAATTGAATATTGCAATTTCAAAGAGAAAATGGAAAATACAATTATTTCTCAGAATGTTGACCAAATATGCATACTTTATTGACCAAAAAGCATGGGTATCAGTAATGAACCAAAGTGACCATTTCTGTTAAGAGATTACTGGATTCCTGGTAGGAATATGAAATTCCTGGTGGGAAAAATGAATTCCTTGTAGGAAATATTCCTAGTAGGAAAACAATATTCCTGGTAGGAAAATGAAATTCCAGTCATAATGGAAAAGCCCATTTGAGAGGTGATTGCTGTAGGAATTTTTTTCCTGCCAAACTAATTTAAATAATTCAAGTGTTTTTCTATCTTGCTGGGGGTCCGTCGATGCTCAATTTGGTGCTCTATTGTGAGTGCTATTGAGATTGTCGTCAGGATCTTCTTTGACTCATTTCCTGCTGAATTGGGTGATTCTGGCAGGAATTTGACTATTTTTCCTGCTATACTGTGTTATAATGGTGGTACAATTCCTCCTGAAAAATACAGAAGTTTCTGGCAGGATTTTAAAGAGTATTCCATGTAGGATTTTCCGTACGGATATGAATATTCGTTTCCGGAGACACTGCCTAATTGCTTTATTCCGTCTTACAAGTGTAGTAATTGGCGCTAACTATTAGTGTACTATTAGTGTATGTGCGCTAAATGATGTCATTCACTCTACCATTGAGGAATTCTGTGTAAGTCTTAAATCAGCATCATTACAGAGCAGTTGCAGTTCACTGTACTCCGGGATTTCACAGGTGCAGTGATGGTTCGGGACTTTGTGGTAAAACGTGCCATACCAACTATATACTTACTAGTCTGGGCCACTATGCGTAGCACTAGATAGTTTAAAATTCTTGCCTAACCATTGTCGCATCAATGTTTACCAATATTCATCACCTTTTGGAACAATTGTTACTGCTCCGTCTCTGGATGCGTTCAAAGGAACCATCCAGACCCAACAATATATGGCCCACTAGATCTTTTTACACAGTGCTTATATTTTTAAATTTCACACTAAGGCATTTTTTTTTTAATAAATTGGTTAACGGATCCGCCGACCCGATTTTCTAAGGGTCCCGAAAAAAAATAAAATGAGTTCCAAAATATTTTTTTAATTTCCGCCGAGTCGATATTGATCGTAAGTCCGAAAAAAAAATTCGAGATCGAGTTTCAATTCAGGATTCCAAAATGGCCGCGCCCATGTAGAAGAAGCACGGTTATGGGATCTCATTTTCTGCACGTCTCACTCTTTTGTAAGAGTAATACAGCGTTGAGTTATAAAGCTCTGAAGGAGTTTAGGAAGTTAGACTCGGTGGGGACTTTAGTATCATATTTGGTCGAAGAGAAATGGCCCGACAAAAGTATAGGAATAGTTTCGATGGCGACGTCAGATAAGTTGAATGGAGACTCAACATTCGTGGAGAAAGACACTCCTTGTACAGCACTCCATGACTTTGGGCAGCGATTTGTCATGGTAGAACTGCGTGATCGAGAGTCCCAAAGGTCCGAATCACCTCAGGCAAAGAAATCAAGATCAGCCTAACGTGGGTCCTACAGCATCATATCCCACTCATTATGCAACGTCTTTTGGTACATTTTTGGACATAATAACTTTCATACTTTTTGGCCATATTACATTGTTTAGACTGAGGATCACTGACGAGGGTTTAATACCCGAAACGTGCATGTCTGGTCCATGCTGTAAATTTATCAGGTTCTCAATGATGCTATTGAATTTAAAGACGTTTAACATTTGAACTACTTGGTGAGTGTCACTGCTGGTGGACCAAGAGTCCCCGAGGGCACATGTAGCCAAGTTCGATCAACTTCGGTTGATCGTCTGTGTCTTCAACGCATTTGAAATTTTCTGTTACAAAATTGCTTGAAATTTCTAAAACGTGGGTCCTACAGCATCATATCCCACTCATTATGCAACGTCTTTTGGTACATTTTTGGACATAATAACTTTCATACTTTTTGGCCATATTACATTGTTTAGACTGAGGATCACTGACGAGGGTTTAATACCCGAAACGTGCATGTCTGGTCCATGCTGTAAATTTACAGGTTCTCAATGATGAATTTAAAGACGTTTAACATTTGAACTACTTGGTGAGTGTCACTGCTGGTGGACCAAGAGTCCCCGAGGGCACATGTAGCCAAGTCCGATCAACTTCGGTTGATCGTCTGTGTCTTCAATGCATTTGAAATTTTCTGTTACAAAATTGCTTGAAATTTCTAAAACGTGGGTCCTACAGCATCATATCCCACTCATTATGCAACGTCTTTTGGTACATTTTTGGACATAATAACTTTCATACTTTTTGGCCATATTACATTGTTTAGACTGAGGATCACTGACGAGGGTTTAATACCCGAAACGTGCATGTCTGGTCCATGCTGTAAATTTATCAGGTTCTCAATGATGCTATTGAATTTAAAGACGTTTAACATTTGAACTACTTGGTGAGTGTCACTGCTGGTGGACCAAGAGTCCCCGAGGGCACATGTAGCCAAGTTCGATCAACTTCGGTTGATCGTCTGTGTCTTCAACGCATTTGAAATTTTCTGTTACAAAATTGCTTGAAATTTCTAAAACGTGGGTCCTACAGCATCATATCCCACTCATTATGCAACGTCTTTTGGTACATTTTTGGACATAATAACTTTCATACTTTTTGGCCATATTACATTGTTTAGACTGAGGATCACTGACGAGGGTTTAATACCCGAAACGTGCATGTCTGGTCCATGCTGTAAATTTATCAGGTTCTCAATGATGCTATTGAATTTAAAGACGTTTAACATTTGAACTACTTGGTGAGTGTCACTGCTGGTGGACCAAGAGTCCCCGAGGGCACATGTAGCCAAGTTCGATCAACTTCGGTTGATCGTCTGTGTCTTCAACGCATTTGAAATTTTCTGTTACAAAATTGCTTGAAATTTCTAAAACGTGGGTCCTACAGCATCATATCTCACTCATTATGCAACGTCTTTTGGTACATTTTTGGACATAATAACTTTCATACTTTTTGGCCATATTACATTGTTTAGACTGAGGATCACTGACGAGGGTTTAATACCCGAAACGTGCATGTCTGGTCCATGCTGTAAATTTATCAGGTTCTCAATGATGCTATTGAATTTAAAGACGTTTAACATTTGAACTACTTGGTGAGTGTCACTGCTGGTGGACCAAGAGTCCCCGAGGGCACATGTAGCCAAGTTCGATCAACTTCGGTTGATCGTCTGTGTCTTCAACGCATTTGAAATTTTCTGTTACAAAATTGCTTGAAATTTCTAAAACGTGGGTCCTACAGCATCATATCCCACTCATTATGCAACGTCTTTTGGTACATTTTTGGACATAATAACTTTCATACTTTTTGGCCATATTACATTGTTTAGACTGAGGATCACTGACGAGGGTTTAATACCCGAAACGTGCATGTCTGGTCCATGCTGTAAATTTATCAGGTTCTCAATGATGCTATTGAATTTAAAGACGTTCAACATTTGAACTACTTGGTGAGTGTCACTGCTGGTGGACCAAGAGTCCCCGAGGGCACATGTAGCCAAGTTCGATCAACTTCGGTTGATCGTCTGTGTCTTCAACGCATTTGAAATTTTCTGTTACAAAATTGCTTGAAATTTCTAAAACGTGGGTCCTACAGCATCATATCCCACTCATTATGCAACGTCTTTTGGTACATTTTTGGACATAATAACTTTCATACTTTTTGGCCATATTACATTGTTTAGACTGAGGATCACTGACGAGGGTTTAATACCCGAAACGTGCATGTCTGGTCCATGCTGTAAATTTATCAGGTTCTCAATGATGCTATTGAATTTAAAGACGTTCAACATTTGAACTACTTGGTGAGTGTCACTGCTGGTGGACCAAGAGTCCCCGAGGGCACATGTAGCCAAGTTCGATCAACTTCGGTTGATCGTCTGTGTCTTCAACGCATTTGAAATTTTCTGTTACAAAATTGCTTGAAATTTCTAAAACGTGGGTCCTACAGCATCATATCCCACTCATTATGCAACGTCTTTTGGTACATTTTTGGACATAATAACTTTCATACTTTTTGGCCATATTACATTGTTTAGACTGAGGATCACTGACGAGGGTTTAATACCCGAAACGTGCATGTCTGGTCCATGCTGTAAATTTATCAGGTTCTCAATGATGCTATTGATTTTAAAGACGTTTAACATTTGATGTCCTGATGATGATGTCGAGGACTTACAATTGTTTACCTGACCATAGGTGTGTTGATACATATATTAATAATATTTAATAATTATAATAAAAGGTATACAACTTCGGAGCTGTCAAAGCGTCTAATATGGAGTGTTTTGGGGTTTATCCTATTCTTATGTAATTGTGTGACGTCATGCCGACATCGAGAATATTAAATGGGCATTATTAAATAAAATATTAAAGTTTTGTTTCCCCTTTTCGTAAACACTGACTGCTGGTCCATAGACGTATGATTTATGGAAGGAGGGGCAGTGATGTTGAAAAGTGTCAGTCCGAAAGATTTGACAGACAAAATTTTATTTGGACTAACAAAAGTTATATATTTCTACTACATATTTCAATGTCCAGACTAACAAAATAAATGACGATGTGTGCTAAAAGATTTCAACATCTCTGTGGAGGGGGAAGGCTACATTTAATACCTTTAATACAAATGTAGGTGTCCCCCTTCCTCACATAAAACATGTTCCTATGTACCATATAGTCAAACTGAAGTCGACATTGATTTGTATGAAAGCTTTGTTGAAATTTAACAGTTTCTGGCCGGTTTGCAAAGCAATTCGGGCATATGGATTGATGTTGTCCATCTGTTTGTCCATCCATTTGTCCATCTGACATCGACGTTTTGGTTAAATTTTGCATTTAAGTATTGGCATTTGCTTTGCAATCCAGCCTTTAATACCGTCTTTTAATAGCGGTTTCTTGTAATAATTTTTGTATACACATCATTTTGATAGATTTATGAGTCGCCAAATGAGGACCAATTGAATAAGGTATTGAAAGCACAATTAAAACGTGATTATATCTATTAATATCTCTGCATTGTAATATATTGCTTCTATGTACTCCTGTGTAGTTTTTTCTGTCAGATTTTAAATCAACGAACAGTCTGACATGTTGATTTTGATATATGTTTGTGTAACACAGACTGTATTTAACACCGACAAAAACAGAAGGTGAAGTCTGCTTTAAATTCACTTCTAAATTCTCTTGTGATTAAGAAAATCTGGATATTGGTGCTTGGCAAGTACTTTGCAATTTTAATATATCTTACACTGAATTGATTTTGTCATGTTCAAGATATTAAAATCTGAGAGATTCTTCCTTTCAAAAATGTATCTGTGCTGGTGGAGTGGCTTTAATCAGTGTGTATTGTGTGGGTAATATCTTTTCTTTTCTACACAGTGATTAGTCAAGCTTTCCTTCTGAAGTCAATATTGCACTTGCAAAATTAAATTCTCTGAAATACTGCATATTCAACCAAAGCTTTGTATTAAACTGATTTCATTCAATTTGTGACACCAATCTTGACATTTTTATTAAAATTTGTGACAGGAGTATGTATGTGTTGCATACTTGTAAATTGCTGGCTGCTATCCATCTGTCTGTCTATCTGTCACATTTTACCAACATAGAGAAAAAATTCAATATAAATATAAAAGCATTCATACTCAGATCTTGTTCTCTCATTTCTCTCAAGATTTGAGATTTTTAGACTGTCCAGCCTTTTTGTGCTATACTTTGTACGAAGTACACATACACATACCTTTTCAAAGACAAGTCATTATTTTCTAGATCAAAGTCAAGATAGTCAGATATATTATTGAAAATAACACTTTAACAATATTTAAGAGTCATTCTCTGTAAGCATCAAAGTGGGTCGGAAATCGCATGTCTCAGATTTGGATGATTTTCACTATGTAAGCCAAGTTTGACCCCCTGACAATGAAAATGACATTGGTTTGTGTATATGGCCATCCGTTGCCATGGTAACCATACTACCCCATTTTGGCCAGAAAATGGGCTTTTGCAAGCTCAAAATGAGCAAATTTCATGTCTGTTTTTCACAATGATAGTCCATAGGTGGATTATATTTTGACTTATGATGTAAAACTACTTACATTGATCTTTGATATGGGACATCAACTTTTGGTCGAAATGTGGGAGAAAAGTATTATTTTTTATTGCAAACTGTCCATATTTTGACATTTTCCAAAAATACAAAAATACACCATTTTTGGCGATTCATAGAAAAATAACGCAGCATAAGTTAAATAGTGGAATAGGCCCTTATGAATCATTGATCCATTATGAGAAAAATATAAAAAATCCAGAGATGTTATCTTTGTTTAAAGAAAATAAATTCAATTTAAAAATGGTTACCATGGCAACATCTGCATTTTACATGATATATGTTTTATATTAATTATCTCAATTCATAGACAAGACAAACAACCAATTATGGTATATTAAGCAAGTTCATAATCTTTCTGACATTTTAATATCACATATGTTGGCATTTCATCATCGGTTGCCATGGTAACCACGCCCGAAAAGGTACAATCTTCACTTTTTATTCAAAATTTCCGTTGTTTTTTTGGTGTTTTTGTACATTTGAATTAGATTAAAGAGACAATTTCTACGTTTTCCTATGAATTCTATCACATTTTCCAAAATTCATTGAAATTCGAGAGACATGTTAGAAAAAAAATGCAAGAAAGTCTCCATAGCAACGAACACTATTCTATAACATACAAAGCTAAAGCAAAGTCATAATATGTTTTACATAAGTATCTCAAATCATGAAAAAAATAAGCAACCATTTTCAGTATATTAAGCAAGTTAGCAGTTACTGTTACACTTTTGTATCAATTATGTCAATATTTCATCATCGGTTGCCATGGTAACTATCCACATAAAGGTACAATTTACACTTTTTATACTAATTTCCAGTTATTGTTTGATGTTTAAATGAATTAAATTAAAGAGACAATTCCTATGTTTTCCTATAAATGAGATTCCATTTTTCCAGAATTATTGAATGTTTTAGAAATATATAGAAAAACATGCAAGGAAATCTCCATAGCAACACACACAATCATATATGATACACAACCAAAACAAAGCAGTAATATATGTATTACATTAAGTATCTCATATCATTGAAGAGATAAACAACCAATTATGGTATATTCAGCAATTTTACAGTATCTGTGATAGTCTTTTGTTCAATAATGTTGGTATTATGTAATTGGTTGCCATGGTAACCATGCAAAAAAGGTTTCAATTTAAGCTTTTTCTGCCAATTTTCAATATTTATAATCAGAAACCAATCATCCACGCATATCAAAAATTCGGACCCGACACCCAATACACTTCGGTATCTTTGTAAGTGAAATAATTTCTGTATCATGCAGTATCATACAATTTGTATCAGGCGTTTCGGCGGCTTTAACATTGACATATCATTCTATATAAGGTCCGCCATCATCAGGAGTCCCCTTATATAGTTTTCTATTTTTTATGCGTGAACTGATCACTAAGTCTGTTATGTTTTTATGTTTTTTGTAAGCTATAATTGGCACTTGGTTGAATATCGATTTACAATGTTCATCATTCTCAATTATTTTCCAATGTTTTGTCAATCTGCGTTTAAGTCCCTTAACTTTTGGGTCGTATTTTGTGATCATTACAAGAGGAACTTCAGCTTTTTCATCTTTTATCTTGTGTTGCAACACTGATGATCGTTCCATCGACAATGTGTTCGTAATTATTGGGTCAATTTCAGTTTGTTTATATCCTCTTTCCAGAAGGTGACATTTGAATTGTGAGAGGTTTGATGTAAGTAAACCATGATCGCTAGTGTTCCGTAATTGTCTTATACATTCACCTTTCATGAAGCCTCTAAAGACTGACGGACTGTGGGCACTATTTCTGTGTAAATAGTGAAAATTATTGGTAGGCTTTACATATGACTTAATATCAAGGATACCAGTTTCTATGAAGCGCTTTCCTTTGTAAAGTTCTGTATCTAGAAAAACAATACTTGAGTCAGAAATCTGGTATGTAAGCTTAAGTAATTTATGCAGAGCATTTCCTATCGAGAAGAAGTTTTCTATTTCTTCCTTATTTCCTTCAAATAGGATAATGCCGTCGTCTCTATAGCGACCATGGTAGATAATTTTATTTCTATGTATAAAATTATCTGTAATTTCTTGTGTAATTTCAAACATTCTTATGTCACACATTTCTGGACTTGGCACCGCGCCCATCGCTGCGCCTATTGTTTGTTTGTAAATTTTATCATTAAATTCGAAGTAATTGTTATCAAGTACAGTGTGCAACAGAAATAAAAGATCTCTGACATCTGGACAAGGAATGCTTGTATGACCTTGAGCATCAGATGGATCGTATGCTCTTTTCACTGCTCTGAGTAATTCATCGAATGTCATATTTGTATACATGCTTGTCACATCATAACTCACTAAAAGACATTCCCTTGATAATCTCAGTTTTTCAATTTTTGTGATAAAGTCTGCTGTATCTCTGATATATGTGTTTTGATTATGCACAATTGGCTTCAGAAAATAATCACAAAATCGACCTATTTTCTCACCGACAGTTCCTATTTGTGAAATGATAGGACGACCTGTTGGATTTGGTACATTATGCAGATCCCCATTTGCTATGTTATCAAGAGTTTCTTTGTCAAATTTATGTATCTTAGGGAGCAGATACAAATATCCAATATTTTGAACCTTATCAAGGCACGACAGATATTTGAATGTTTCTTCGTCAAGTGAACCTTTTTCGTGCATATCATTTAATCTGTCTTGCACTTTTTCTTTGATAGCAGTAAGATTAGGAAAATCAACTTCTCTGTAATGGTTAGATGAGAGTTGTCTCATGCCTTCTGCTATGTATTTCTGTCTGTTTAAGATGACAATCGTGTTACTTTTGTCAGCCTTTTTGATAATAATATCTTTATTTTGTTTAAGCGTAGTCAAAGCTTTTCTTTCTTCATTTGAGATATTTTGATGATATTTTCGTATGTATAGAGATGTTAACTCAAGTCTAGTTTTGTCAATGTATGAATCTAAGGCCGCACTTGCCTTTTCTGGCACAAAACCTGAATTTACTCTGAAAGGATGCATCTTTTTTTCTTCCTTTTTGTGAAAGTGATACTTGCATCTTAGTTTTCTGGCAAATTCTAGAAAGTCTTTCATAATGTTACGTCGTGTATTGTAAACACGAGGGCTTGGTATAAATTTAAGCCCTTTTGCCAGTATTGTAATTTCACTGTCGTTTAAATTGTAATTCGACAGGTTGAGAACAGCAGTTTTTAAATTTGTAATTTTTGTAATTTGCTGTCTCTTTCTTTGAGCAATTTTGTTATTAGCTCGAGTTTTTGCCTGCTTTATTTTATGTGATCTGTTAAAGCGTCTAGCCATTTTGATAGCTAGATCGAGAAATGACTGGGAATAATGTTGTCTTACCAGAAGTTTTCTATATAAGCTCCACCCATTCATGACATCAAAAACTTCCATTGGCTGTTTTTACAACAGATAAACAGATAATTCATACATGAGCTCAGAATGAATATGTATTATAATCTAATGATTCAAATTCATACATGTTATGAATACGAACTAAGATCCAATAAATGGATAGATATACATTCTGTTTACATAAGCATTATCAATTGACATTAATAAGTCCTCGGTTTGCGTCCATGTGCACCCCTTACACTTCTATATGGCCGCCTGTATCCCTTGATTCTGTTAGTGCTTCCAGGTTTAAGCGCATATTGTAAAGAGTGAAGGTCCTCCCTATACTTCCGTATTTCCTCTGTAAGTTTTTCATTCAAAGAGTTTAATTGCTCGTCAAATTTGCTTTTTGCCGTTGCAGACTCTTTGGTCTTTACTCCAAGTTTCTTAAATGTATTTAATCGAACTCCTTTTACATTGTTTTCTTTTTCCAGAATCATGTCATCAAGGAACTTAATCATCTTTCTTGTCACGTCTGTCATAGTAGACTTTGCTAAAGGTTCATACAGTTCCTTAAACAATTCATCATCTTCTTTATTCTCAAGGCCGAGGTTGCAAGTTATTTTATATGTCATCCAATTTGGGTATCGGCCATTTTGCAGTCCATACCTAATACATTCTCTGCGTTTAGCGAGTTCTTGCCTCCGTTCCATTAATGTATACATTTCTTGGAATGCACTTGAACAGTGCTTTTCCCAGTCGTTAGAAATAATAGAATCTGCATCCGGCAATTTTAATGTTAAATCTAAATCGCTTTCATCCTGTTTGTCATCCTTATCTATTTTGTTTGGTGAAATTTCCTTATGTAAAACTCTCAATGTTAGATCCAATTGGTTTTCATCACCGTTTTCATCATTATTTTCATAATCGTTCTCATCATTGTTTTCGTCATCATCATCATCCCTTTTAAACTTTTTAAATAAAACTTCCTGGTTGCCTGGAGGCATGTCACTATCATCAAAATCCATTTCAGGGGTAGCAATATGCTTCCTACTTAAAGATAGCTTATTCATATTTGTGTATGATTCTGTTTCTTCAATTTCTCCCGCCAAGCTAGAGTCTGTCGGCGGAATT
Organism: Pinctada fucata; assembly: GCA_028142955.1. Taxonomy (NCBI): domain Eukaryota; kingdom Metazoa; phylum Mollusca; class Bivalvia; order Pterioida; family Pteriidae; genus Pinctada; species Pinctada fucata. The sequence goes on from AP027110.1 coordinate 9,879,287, forward strand.
CCTAAATGTGTGATTTAATATCAGACGTTTTTTTAATTGGTCGTAAATTTGCTACGACTCTGATTTGTTTTATGTTATCACGAGTTTTTGTGATAAGGTTGATGCTGTTTCTTGTAAGGTATATGAAATAATAGAAGACAATCCCAGTTTCCGATGTGAAACGTTGTCAGAGATCTTTTATTTCTGTTGCACACTGTACTTGATAACAATTACTTCGAATTTAATGATAAAATTTACAAACAAACAATAGGCGCAGCGATGGGCGCGGTGCCAAGTCCAGAAATGTGTGACATAAGAATGTTTGAAATTACACAAGAAATTACAGATAATTTTATACATAGAAATAAAATTATCTACCATGGTCGCTATAGAGACGACGGCATTATCCTATTTGAAGGAAATAAGGAAGAAATAGAAAACTTCTTCTCGATAGGAAATGCTCTGCATAAATTACTTAAGCTTACATACCAGATTTCTGACTCAAGTATTGTTTTTCTAGATACAGAACTTTACAAAGGAAAGCGCTTCATAGAAACTGGTATCCTTGATATTAAGTCATATGTAAAGCCTACCAATAATTTTCACTATTTACACAGAAATAGTGCCCACAGTCCGTCAGTCTTTAGAGGCTTCATGAAAGGTGAATGTATAAGACAATTACGGAACACTAGCGATCATGGTTTACTTACATCAAACCTCTCACAATTCAAATGTCACCTTCTGGAAAGAGGATATAAACAAACTGAAATTGACCCAATAATTACGAACACATTGTCGATGGAACGATCATCAGTGTTGCAACACAAGATAAAAGATGAAAAAGCTGAAGTTCCTCTTGTAATGATCACAAAATACGACCCAAAAGTTAAGGGACTTAAACGCAGATTGACAAAACATTGGAAAATAATTGAGAATGATGAACATTGTAAATCGATATTCAACCAAGTGCCAATTATAGCTTACAAAAAACATAAAAACATAACAGACTTAGTGATCAGTTCACGCATAAAAAATAGAAAACTATATAAGGGGACTCCTGATGATGGCGGACCTTATATAGAATGATATGTCAATGTTAAAGCCGCCGAAACGCCTGATACAAATTGTATGATACTGCATGATACAGAAATTATTTCACTTACAAAGATACCGAAGTGTATTGGGTGTCGGGTCCGAATTTTTGATATGCGTGGATGATTGGTTTCTGATTATAAATATTAAACATTCAAATATCTGTCGTGCCTTGATAAGGTTCAAAATATTGGATATTTGTATCTGCTCCCTAAGATACATAAATTTGACAAAGAAACTCTTGATAACATAGCAAATGGGGATCTGCATAATGTACCAAATCCAACAGGTCGTCCTATCATTTCACAAATAGGAACTGTCGGTGAGAAAATAGGTCGATTTTGTGATTATTTTCTGAAGCCAATTGTGCATAATCAAAACACATATATCAGAGATACAGCAGACTTTATCACAAAAATTGAAAAACTGAGATTATCAAGGGAATGTCTTTTAGTGAGTTATGATGTGACAAGCATGTATACAAATATGACATTCGATGAATTACTCAGAGCAGTGAAAAGAGCATACGATCCATCTGATGCTCAAGGTCATACAAGCATTCCTTGTCCAGATGTCAGAGATCTTTTATTTCTGTTGCACACTGTACTTGATAACAATTACTTCGAATTTAATGATAAAATTTACAAACAAACAATAGGCGCAGCGATGGGCGCGGTGCCAAGTCCAGAAATGTGTGACATAAGAATGTTTGAAATTACACAAGAAATTACAGATAATTTTATACATAGAAATAAAATTATCTACCATGGTCGCTATAGAGACGACGGCATTATCCTATTTGAAGGAAATAAGGAAGAAATAGAAAACTTCTTCTCGATAGGAAATGCTCTGCATAAATTACTTAAGCTTACATACCAGATTTCTGACTCAAGTATTGTTTTTCTAGATACAGAACTTTACAAAGGAAAGCGCTTCATAGAAACTGGTATCCTTGATATTAAGTCATATGTAAAGCCTACCAATAATTTTCACTATTTACACAGAAATAGTGCCCACAGTCCGTCAGTCTTTAGAGGCTTCATGAAAGGTGAATGTATAAGACAATTACGGAACACTAGCGATCATGGTTTACTTACATCAAACCTCTCACAATTCAAATGTCACCTTCTGGAAAGAGGATATAAACAAACTGAAATTGACCCAATAATTACGAACACATTGTCGATGGAACGATCATCAGTGTTGCAACACAAGATAAAAGATGAAAAAGCTGAAGTTCCTCTTGTAATGATCACAAAATACGACCCAAAAGTTAAGGGACTTAAACGCAGATTGACAAAACATTGGAAAATAATTGAGAATGATGAACATTGTAAATCGATATTCAACCAAGTGCCAATTATAGCTTACAAAAAACATAACAGACTTAGTGATCAGTTCACGCATAAAAAATAGAAAACTATATAAGGGGACTCCTGATGATGGCGGACCTTATATAGAATGATATGTCAATGTTAAAGCCGCCGAAACGCCTGATACAAATTGTATGATACTGCATGATAGAGAAATTATTTCACTTACAAAGATACCGAAGTGTATTGGGTGTCGGGTCCGAATTTTTGATATGCGTGGATGATTGGTTTCTGATTATAAATATAGTTTTGGACTGTAGTGGTACATTTAAATAGAATTGAAGAGACAGTTCCAATGTATTCCTATACCTTATTGTCCATTCACTAACATCATTGGATTTCTTGAGAATTATGTATAAAAAATGCAAGAAATCTCCTTAGCAACGCATAAAATTATAGTTGATATAAATCCAAAAGAAATATATGATATATGTTTTACATCCAAATTCTCAAATTATGAAAAAGATTAAAAATCAACTTTGGTTTACTAAGCAAATTAGCAGTTTTGTGACATTTTAATATCAATGATGTTGATATTCAATCATCGGTTGCCATGGCAACCACACCAAAAAAGGTACAATTTTCCCTTTTATGCAAAATTTTCATTCTTCTTTTTTTTCTTATTGTTTTTGTATATTTTAATTAAATTACAGAGACCATTCCTGTGTTTTCCAATAAATGATATTCCATTTTCCATTGTGCAAATTCCTAGTTGTTAAAGATAAGATGAGCTTTATTTTGAGTCGGCATGTCAAAGTAACAAGTGCAACATAAGCTCTTATGAGCTTTTAGACTGACATATTTTTTTCAGTGTTTTGGTGAAAAACTTTTATTTTCGGTCTTTTTCTCTACAATTTGAAGCAAAAAAATATTTTTGAAACTTGATAGATAAAATATGAAGCCTTAAAAAAAAATTCAGGGGGGAAATCATGAAATGATATGGGAAATAGCTGTATTTTCAATATAAAAATCACCAAAAAACTTCAAAAATTAATTTGTTAAAGATGTACAGAATTGTATCTTTGTATAAACTTCATTTTTAATGATGATTCTCAATCAATTTAATCAATTTGGGAAGTCAAGCTGTCTATATTTTTGAAATGGTTTCCAAAGCAACCGTGCTTTATAAGATCTGATTTGCTGATTTTCTGCAATTTCCAACTATTTAAGGACCTGTTTGATAATTTGGGAGCACTATAGGAATCACGTATTCCGTCTGTCAGACGCGATAACTCAAGTAAATACTGTACATCTTTCAGATAAAGGATCATGAGAGAAACATGCTTATAAATTTTTAAACTTCATGGTCTAATGTCCAGGTCAATCTTTGGCAAAATTCAATAAAATATCATTAATTTGGTTCTGACCCGGTAAGTTCTGACCCGAAAAGTTTTCAAGGTACAGCTTTCACATTTCATACACAAATTAAAGATCATTTATGAAATATGCGTATAAATTTTGACCCTTCAAGGTAAGAGGTCAAGGTCAAACTTGGCAATTTCAATAAATAAATATAATATACATACATGTATAAAGAATCCTTAGTTGAACATGCCTATTAATTTTAAACCTTCAAGGTCAAGTCAAGGTCAAACTTAGGTAAATCTTTATTAAATATCAATGCAATAACTGAAGACGTACGTATTTATTTTTATGCTTCATATCCTGGTTTAGAACTATGATAGAAACACACCCAGAAATTCCAAACTATAACAGAATGAAGTCAAAGAAGCTAGGCCAATTTTTAGCAGATCTAGTAAGATCATTATTCTGATATGAACCGATGACTCCAGTTTCCAAGGTATACATGTTGCTTTTCAACTTAGACTTTTGAAATTCGACATACTGATGAAGAATAATGAGAAGAGCATGCCTGTAGGTATTCAACTCTCATTATTTTCATAAAATGTACTTATTTTATGCAACAGAGTATTCATTGGTGAGATATTAAAAATCCCGAAATTTCAAAAGCTTTATACGAAATTCTGGCTTTGTATTAGTAAAAATTGTGTGCTTTGCCATAGAGACTTGTTGCATTTCTTCTACATATTTCTCCAGAAGTTCAATTACTTTTAAGGAAAATTAATTATAGGAAAACATAGGAATTGTCTCCTTAATTTAGATCAAATATACAAAAAAAAAAAAAAAAAAAGAACGGAAAATTTGCTCAATAAGTGAAAATTGCATCTTTTTTGCATGGTTGCCGTGGCAACCGATGACAAAATATCAAGATTTTATTGATATTAAAATGTCACCAAAACTGTGAACTTGCTTTCTACATCAGAATTGACTGTTTATCTCTTTCATAATTTGAGCAACTGAATGTAGAACATAAAGCATGGCATTGTTTTAGTTGTGTATCATTTCTAATTGATTGCATTGCTATGGAGATTTATTACATTTACTGAACATTTCTCAAAAAAAAATTCAGAGATATAAATATCAAGTATAGGAAAATATCGGAACTGTCTTTTTAATTCAAATGTACATGAGCATCGAAAAAGTAAAGAATGTATCTTTTTTGCATGCTTTATATACCACAATTGGTTGTTTATCTTTCCCATGACTTGAGATACTTAATGTAAAACATATATCATGGCCTTAATACAGCTGTGTATCTGTAATAATTGCATGCGTTGCTATGGAGACATTCTTGCGTTTTTCTATATATTTTTCCAGAATTTCAATGATTTTGGGAAAATGGAATATTATTCACAGGAAAACATAGACATTATCACTTTGATTTACTTCAGCTTTTCAAAAACTCTAAAAAAAAATGACGGAAAAATTTGAATAAAAAGTGAGAATGGTACCTTTTAGAGCATGGTTACCATAGCAACCAATGATAAAATATCAATATATTTTATATCTAAATGTCACAAAAAGTGTGAACTGGCTTAATATTCCACAATTGGTTGTTTATCTCTCCCATGACCTGAGATACTTAATGTAAAACATATATCATGGCCTCGTTACAGCTCTGTATCTGTTACCATTTTGTGCGTTGCTAAGGAGGCATTCTTGCGTTTTTTCTACATATTTCTCCAGAATTTCGATGATTTTCGGAAATGGAATATTATTCAAAGGAAAACATAGGAATTACCACTTTAATTTACTCAAACTGTACAAAAATTCTGAAAAAAAGACCGAAAATTTGAATAAAAAGTGAAAATGATACATTTCAGGGCATGGTTATCATAGCAACAAATGATAAAATACATATATACTTGATATTTAGATGTCAAAAAAAGTGTGACCTTGCTTAATATACCACAATTGGTTGTTTATCTCTCCCATGATTCGAGATACTTATTGTAAAAATCATATAACATGGCTTTGTTTAAGCTCTGTATCTGCAACGATTGTGTGCGTTGCTATGGAGAAGTTCTTGTGTTTTTTCTATATATTTCTCCAGAATTTCAATGATTTTGGGAAAATGGAATATCATTCAAAGGAAAACATAGAAATTATCTATTTAATTTAATTCAAATGTAACAAAAACTCCTAAAAACGACGGAAAATTTGAATAAAAAGTAAGAATTGTACCTTTTCGGCCATGGTTACCATAGCAACCAATGATAAGATACCAATATAGTGGATATTAAAATGTTACAAAAAGTGTGAACTTGCTTAATATACCATATTTGATCGTTTATCTTGTCCATAAATAAAGGTACTTGATGAAAAACATATATCATGTAAAATGCAGATGTTGCCATGGTAACCATTTTTAAATTGAATGTATTTTCTTTAAACAAAAATAACATCTCTGGATTTTTTATATTTTTCTCAAAATGGATCAATGATTCATTACGGCCTGTTCCACTATTTAACTTATGCTGCGTTATTTTTCTATGAATCGCCAAAAATGGTGTATTTTTGTATTTTTGGAAAATGTCAAAATATGGACAGTTTGCAATAAAAAATAATACTTTTCCCCCATATTTCAACCAAAAAGTAATGCCTCATAGCAAACATATATGTAAGTAGTTTTTCATCATATGTCAAAATATAACCCACCTATAGACTATCATTGTGAAAAACGGACATGAAAGTTGCTCATTTCGAGCTTGCAAAAGCCCATTTTCTGGCCAAAATGGGGTGGTATGGTTACCATGGCAACGGATGGCCATATACAAAAACCAATGTCATTTTCATTGTCAGGGGGTCAAACTTAGCTTACATAGTGAAAATCATCAAAATCTGAGATATGCGATTTCCGAGTTTTCTGAGATTTCTTTGATGCTTACAGAGAATGACTCTTAATACAGACAAAATACCGGTATTTCAGGAATCCAGTTCACGCAAAGGACAGGATGTACAACAGGGTAATAGACGTACTAAAACAACACGATATTGGATTCACTAGGGTCCAGCTGCCTACAACTGGCCAGACGGTAGTCAAAACCATCACCAATGCACTGTGGTACATTGACCCCCATGTGGAAAAGCTAACTAGTTGAGCAGTTCACATTCCCAGTATATTCACTGAATTAAGAGGATACAAAGACTGGAAGGCTCAAAAGAAGGAGCCAGTGGTATGCTATTTCGAATGAGTGTTTATCAAAATTCAAATGATGGGGACTATTTAAAAACGGATGCTTGTATTTCTCTGTATAAGCACTGAGGTCATGTGATCTAAATTAAACAATCAAAAAAGAGGAGTTTTGGGGGTAATTTCGTAGCAAAGCATAAATATATGGATTGAATAACACTTTTTTCGTATTCATTGGGATATAAAGTGAAGTGGGCTCACGTGTAAATTTTTGACAAGCGCTTTGACCCGCTTTGACGTGACCCGCTTCACTTTATATCCCAATCAATACCAAAAAAGTGTCTTTCAATTCATAAAAATATCTATGGTGTTACACTATTCATACATGTATTTGGTTGATTATTCTTGTGACAATTACATACAGTCACCTTCACATTTACATTACACATGTAATTCTTCTGCAACAGACATATCTATTCACTCTTCAATTTGTTGTTTTTCAGTGCACCCACTCAGAATTGTCTCAACATGTTGGTGAGCTGTCCAATATGCTGATGCTACCCTGGTTTGGTCTACAACAGTTCCGGTTATTCCAAGCTGATGTCAAGAAGTTCCTTAAAAAAGTATCTTGATTTCCTTGAGCAGCAACAGATGAGAACTGACCGGCAGCACAAATCGACCGAACCTGTGAGATCAGTGAATGATAATTGGTCTGTAACTATATGAGAGAAATCTTCAGATTACGCAAGATATAGTGATGTTGCTAAAACTTGCTAGAAATGGATACATACGAGTATTTGTGGCTACACGATTATGAGCCAGAAGACCGCTATGACCGCAGCGTTTGGTATGACAATTTCTGTCTGCCGTTTCCAGTAAAATTGTACACTCACAGGGTTGGGAACTACATAGGGAACTTCACATTTGTATGGAAAATTCCTGAAAATGTCACAGAAAGGGACGATGCGAATGAAATCTCTGTTTTGGGGGAAATCAGAGAACATTTGCCGGTATATTCAACACGAGCTATGAGGAGACTTTTTATAGATCGTTATACTAGAAAGATAGGAGTGAAATCAGCTGTTCTTAGAGATATGTACAAATACATAACAAGCAATGCATCAGCTGCAGAGACAACTGCACGAAGTGAAGTTGATAACAGATTTCTGACGTTCATCTTAGAAGCTGATGATCCAGACCTGTTTTATGACTTGCGTGTAAATGATGGCAGACCGTGTGATGAACGCTTAAATCCATTTTGGGATGCAGTTGAAAAGTATGTAGAAAATGAATCTGTTGTGCATGAACGGCGACATGGCCAGCACACGTATATGCCGATTGCCATATCAGTAGAAGATCTGAGGGCACAACTTTTGAAGACCTTACCCCCAGACACCCGTGCACCTTCCGTGTCTTGGCTACGAATGAACTTCTGGCCCTCAAATCCCTACAGTAAAACTGCATCAAGCTACACAGGACGATTTGAAGTCAAGTATGCAGTACAGCAGAGATTGCTTAGAGCTACACACCTAGACAGCCAGTACGCATTTTACCTGTTTATGATGATGAAAGCCATGGCAGTGAAATTCAGTGATAATGCCCGAATGATATGCGTGGATGATAAAGCGATTGTCCCCATTGGTGAACCAAACAAGCCTGTATCAACAGCAGTAAGAGCCAACAGTCGCTCCCTAGCACCAGCAAATGCCTGTCTAGCAGCTTTAGACCACGACTTCCACATACATGGGGCTGTGCCATCTGTGTTGTTCGATGTTGAAATTCCCGAGGATCCTAAAGACAGCTTCTATCATGGAGAAATTCATGTTACAGTCAAAGATAAGGTGTTTCAACCCTCCTCGGCACTGAGACACACTGTAGAAATCATGAAAATTTTGAGATCGTTTGCATCTATTGATGATGTAGCCCTTTCCCAAGCCATTCTCTTCATGTATTCTGATGGAGGCCCTGATCACCGCTCGACTTACTGGACTGTGCAAGTTGCATATATTTTGCTCTTCATTGCTCTTGACCTGGACCTTCTTGTTACAGCGAGAACAGCACCATCCCACAGCTACAGAAACCCTGCCGAACGTTGCATGAGTATTCTGAACTTGGCACTTCAGAACGTAGCGTTGGAACGCAAGGCAATGTCAGATGACCAAGAATTTAGGGTAAAATCATTATCAACTATGAAAAAAAGGAGGGATCTTGCAAAAAAGGAGCCAAATATGAAGGAAGCAATGGTATCTTCAGTGGAGCCAGCCATTGCCTTGCTGACACAGCGATTTGGGAGGTTGAAGTTTCAGGGCGAGGATGTCAAAGTCCACGATGCAGCGAGCGAAGATGAAATCTCCACGATATCATCTGCATTAGACCTATTCAGGGACCCTGAGGCAGAAGATCCGCTGACTTTGGAAGACATAGCAGACAGGAAAAACATTAAGAAGTTTCCCAGGCTGGAAAAGTTCATGGAGGAACACTGCAGAGCTAGGCACTATTCTTTTCAGGTAATTCATACAAGTACCTGCGTGTACAGATCAAAGTATCGATATAGTTCAAATTTTAGTACGAAGCTTCTGACATGTCTACAAAAAACATATGACCTAAAATCTGCTGTCATGTTTGGACTTTTAGGGCATCACTTTTAAACCGCTATTTTGGCTAAGGATCACTGATGAGGGTTCCGTATCCAAATTGTGTATATGGTCCATATTGTTAATTAAATCTAATTGAAATGGTGTATACATCTTTGTAGAAGTCTCTTTTTATAATTAAACAGTCCATACATTATTTCTGCAGGTCAAGAAGTGTGGTCTGGATAGCTGTTTTTACTGTGTCATGAATCCACCTCGCCTGAGTGAGGAGACCTTCAGAACCCTTCATTGGTTGCCCGACCCAGTTGCAGAAGATGACGGAAGCGCATACAAGACCTTTGATGACTTATATGGGACAGAGACTACAGATAAAGACAGACCCAGCCTCAAGGAGCACTGTTCTCCAACTGAGAGAGATAAAAAACTAAAGGGAATCCACACAGCAGGTATTTGAAGAAAAAACTACAGTAGTTTTACATAAATATTGCGGGGTATTGTTACCTACTCTTAAGAAAACAGTATTTTTATGTCACCTGCGCTCAGCAGAGTGACTGAAAGGGATCACTTTGTCTGGCATCTGTCTGTCCGTCCATTTGTGTCTGTACGGTAGTCATACTTTATTGGTAGTCAAACTTTACTATCAGTGGTACCACAGACAACATATGTGTTCTTTGAACATTCTAGTAAATATTTTTGAGTAATATGACCCACTTTGAACAAACACGTGTCTGCCATCGTGAATTAAATACAGTGTTAAAACCTTCTCCAATATTTTCTCTTTCCTCTGTTTAATACCAACCAGAACATTTGCATTGTACTATTTGTAGCATCGGCCAGAGCAGTGATCATCTGTTCTGAATGCGGCAAACGGAGGGTGGTATATTCTAAGAAGAGACTTGCAAGAGAAGAGCTGAGGGCCCTTGACGTTATCCAGGAGCAGCTAGTGTATACATGTGGTTCTCAACTATTCCCTGGACAGTACGCTGAAACCATAGTGGTGAAAGAGGGACAGAATTGTCAGTCACCCATTGAAACAACATACTATTCTTGTAAGTATTTTAAGTAAAGGCCAGGTAGGCAGGAGATGCTAACTCTTCCCGGACACCAGGTTGGTCTCTAGTTAGATACCATTTACAAGTGAAAGAAGGGCAAAATTGTATTATTAACAACGCCTATGGAAACCAGTGTAAGCCAGGTAAACAGGGGATGCTAACTCCTCCCGAGCACCGCGTCTCATCTCTAGTTTCCAGGTGTCCATGGATGTTCACGGAATTATTCTATTATTGGTGTCACAGTGATAGTGTTACAGCTCTGTGTGGCATGCCAGCAGGAACGCTTACTCCTCTCGACACCTGGTTCCGTCACTTTTGGGATTTGCATATGTTCTATTTGTTGAGACCAATTTTTTCCCAAACTTTTCTTGATTTTCCGGACTTTACACTTCGAAAATCCTTTGGTACTTTCTCTCAATTTTACTTAACAGTAAATCTGAGTTTCAAATTGTGAAACTAATTTACCAGTCTCTTATATATTTTCTCTTGCAGCAGTCACAGTACAATTTGAAGAGATATGTTTCTTTTGTGGGGACACGGACATATATACTGGACAGGATATACAGGACCTCAAAGCTCAGTACTCCATTGTTCGTCCCATTTGCTCTGGATGTAAGGCTGCAGGAAAAGAGCCAGCGAGGAGAAATGCCCTCAAAGTTGGGAAAAAAAGGAAGAACTGACTGATTGTGTGTCTGAATATAAATTTCTAATAGATGGAGAATAAAATCTGAGATATGTTGTATTGTTATTATGAAGCGTTACTCCTCCGGACACCTGGTCCTGTCCCATTCGGGACTTGCATTTGTTCTTATGTTGAGGCCATTCTCTTCTGAACTTGTCATGTCTCCGGACTTTGAATTTTGATCACCCCTCGGTACTTCTATTTTGATGCACATACCGAAGATATACTGGAATTACTTTGTCTATCCTCTTTGTATATCAGACTATTAGGTAGAAAAGCTATGGCAGTATATTTTATACAACAAGCAGCATGTTTCATATAAAGATCTAAAATATCCAATTTGTATGATGCTGGTGCTTAGCGAAGTGTTGTATACTCATAGGGATAATTTTGTCTGTCTGTCCATCTGTTTGAAGTAACACTACAGACAACTCTTTCTGTCTATGTTTTCCTATAACAGATGTATAAAAAGACCAGTATATCATTGGCAAATACTATAGTGTGAAAAACATTTGGCAAATTACAGTTTCGTTAATTTTGAAAGGTTGCATGTGATTTTATCGTTTTTATTTTTTTTTTCCGACCTACCGACCTGATTTCAAAACAAAAAAAAAAATCCGTAAACCAATTTAAAAAAAAAATGCCTTAGTCTGAATTATATTTTAATTGCTGACAGTCCATTTGTTTTTAAAACCTAGCGCCATTTTACTGCACGCATGTACATAGTTTCCTTGCTGTAAATGTCCTTATGGATTTTTGCGAGTACTAAAGTTGAAGTTGAACTGACCAAATGGTAAGTACCAGTACTGTAGTATTCATTGAGGGCCAGTTTTACCATACTTGTACAGGAACGAACATAGCTGTCAACTGACCCGATTTCGGCGGGTCAGTCCTGCTTTTTCACCCTTTGACCCGATTATTTTTTATCACCCGCGCGGGTCATGTCTTTCACCGGATTTTTTGTTGCTGACCCGGGAATCACCCCATTCCGATTTGGTTCCGTCTATTACTTGGGACTTTAAATTTCCAGCTGTGACTTTTTTATAAAAACACCTGCAGTTACAGGTAAATTGGGTTGTTGGTTGAGTGATTTGGGAAGTAATTAGCCATTTTCATGTTATTTTAACGACATGGGCTTGGATTATTATGGGAATGTCTATGGTAAGACGATCGTAAACACGGAGATTTATGCAGATGAAAAAGGACAAATGTTTTATATAGTGTTAAAACAATTGCAACAGTGAAATGTAGAGTACATTTCACACAAAATCTTCATCATGGTTTAGCAATAACTAAATAAAAATATAGCTAACTTAGGGAATTCAACTATGAACCTTCAGGCATTGATAATTAAGTCCTAAAATTTTACACATGTGCTACATTATCATGATTATGCAGTATTACAATTTAAATAAATGCTATACATGATGATGTCTTGCAATAAAATGTACTTTAGTGACCTTAATTTTGGGGGGAGGGGATAAATTTCATTCATAATGACACAAGCAAAAGTTCGCGATTTTGTTTCCCGTGCTATGACCCTCTTTTTCATTTCCCAAAGTTGACAGGTATGAGAACGAAAGATCCCACCATCAAAATTTATATTGAGTTAAAGAAGATCCTGACGATAATCTCAACAGCACTCACAATAGAGCAGAAAATTAAATATCGACGGACCCTAGCAAGCTAGAGGTGGGACCAGGTGCCCGGGAGGAGTTGAGGTGACAAATATGGATAATGACCATATCCCTGTATACAGCTCAAAATCGATAATTCAGAAATCAGAAACCGAAGGCATACAAAATCAGGACAAAACGGAAACCAAAGCAAACAAACAAAAACCTCCACCACATGAAAGGAAGCGAACTCCCGATATGAGAGTGAGACCAGGTGCCTGGGAAGAGTAAGCATCTCCTGCTCCTGGAACAGCCCGAGCTCAAGTACGAAAGATCCAAGTTGGAGGTTTTGAGACATACTTTATTTTTTCTGCATAAAAAATTCAGAATGGTAAGTCCATTTGAGGTCACCACTGACTCATCAGCTTGATCAAGGTTTGTTAGCTATAATGGTGCTATAATCGAGAGGGGAAAATTTATATTTGTACATCTGAATCAAAGGGTTTCTTTTCCGCTACAGAATACAAATCATACAAATCATGGACATGTAGCGACCTGTGTAGTGCCTTGTCCTTCCTCTTGGACAACATTTATGTAAGATTTGGTGAGAATCTCTACAAGCAGGTTGTAGGGATTCCTATGGGTACAAATTGTGCGCCTCTTGTTGCAGATTTATTTTTATACACATATGAAAAGGAATTTATTCAAAATCTTCAAAAGCAAAGAAAACATGATGATGTGAAATGCTTCATTAGTACTTCTAGGTACCTGGATGATATTCTTACTATCGATAATCCTGTTTTTGAAAAGTATAAAGATGTTATTTATCCACAAGAATTGACTCTAAACAAGGCAAACTTTACAGACACTGAAACACCATTTTTGGACCTAAATATCAAAATTGTCAATGGAGAAATTCATACAAGTGTATATGACAAACGAGATGATTTTGGATTCAACATAGTAAATTTCCCCTGGCTTGACGGTGATGTCCCTAGATTACCGTCATACGGTATCTATATTTCACAGCTCATCCGGTATGCTAGAGCATGTACTGATGTTTTGGATTTTCATAATAGAAATCTACAAATTACAAAGAAACTTTTAGGTCAAGGTTTTCGCTTTCACAAACTAGTAAAGACTTTCTGGAAATTTTACAAAAATTATGATCAACTTCTTTTGAAATTCGGACCCATAAAAGCAACGGAGTATATTACTTTAGGTATTTCACAACCTGCATTTTATGGTGACATAATTAACAAAATAAGAAGGATCAAAGGTAGACAGCATACGTATCGAAAATGCGTCAGAGTCATCAAACGCCTTTTATACCGTGGGTATGATCCTAATGTCACCAGACGGACACTAAGCTTGGTACTTGACCAATATACAGTCTTGTACGAGCGCATTCTTAAGACTTGCACTCTGACTGACTGTGACGACGGGACTCCATGACGGGTCCTGTCCAAACCTCTTTAGAGAAGACAGGGCCCCGACCACCTGTCCTCTCTGAATGTCAGTCGGACTCCTCGGGTGATTACATACATGAGCTCGCTACAGCCGGCAGAGCACGGACTGTATTACGCATGCCCTCTTTTTATATCCATTTACATATTCATCTGTGTCTCTGGGGCCTCTGCGTTTCGCGGTCTTGTTTGTGTGACGTCATCTTACAGTGAGGAGGTTGTTTTACACCACATTTGTACGTTCTTCGAGACCTCTAGGTAACTGGAGAAGTGAGAGGGTTGTGCGCACGTAATCCAGGATAACCACACCGTCTGCTATTTACTTGGCAGATGGCCGTCCTAAGTCGGCACCGGTTGCCCATTGGTCTCGTTGGTTTATGTGTAGTCTTTTATGTTTCTATGTTGTGAGTTGGTGTTCCTTGTCCCTTTTGCGTCTCTTTCTGTGGGTATCTGTTCTGTGTTTTTTGCATGGGTGTTTTGGGATTTTGCTGTGGGTGCTGCAACCTAGTGTTGTTGGAGATCCCCTCCTTTCTTTTAGCTTGATCGGTTCCTTTCCCAGCCTGATAACGAGGATGATTGGGGAATATTTACAAACTTGAACGTGAGATTGACAGCACAGTCAATTAACATGATGAATGATATTTTCAGGAAATAAATAATTCTACTTACCGCAAAAATGCCTTTGTCATCAAACAGTGCTTTCCAGTGTGGACTGTCCCAAACATCCCTCATAATTTGATCCTTCACAGCCTGGTGATGATGCTCTACCAGAAGGTGGCGAAAGTATGGAAAACAGAACATCTTTCTAATTCTTGGTATAATGGGCGAGTAATAGAAGTAGTTCTGGTCTCGTCCTTTATTGTCTCTCCTTGCCTCACCACAAACGGAACAATCCTTTTCACTGTTAAAAATTGAAGATTTTATGAGGGCACCTTTATTTTGCCCTTAGCTTAACATGTATGTGCATATAACCCCCCCCCTCCCCATTACACGTAATTTCTGGATATGTGACAAAAATTAATAACTCATTATATATGTGAAAGAACATCTTTCTACTTGAAGTATACAAATTTTCGAAACATTTTGACCAGGTATAAATTTTTAAAGAATTTTAAACTATTTTAGTACATTTTTACATTGTATCTGAAATATCTAAGCCCCTTAACTCCGTAACGACAAATCGGATGAGCCTGAAAATCGAATGGCGGCCTCTTCTTCAAAGTGTGATCACAATGTAGAAATATCATGTAAATCTGTTGACGCATATTCAAGGTATTGCGTTCCATGGGCGTATGTTTTGCCCTTAGCTTAACATGTATGTGCAAACAACCCCCTCTTTCATTACAAATATCTCGGTTATGCGACCAAAAATTTTTAAAACCCGTTACATATGTCAAAGAGCATCCTTTCTTCAAGTATACAAAATTTCAAAACATTTCGATCAGAAATAGATTTTTAAATGATTTTTAACTACTTTATTATATTTTCATTGTATTTTCAAATATCTAAGTCCTATAATTCTGTAACGACAAATCGAATGAACCTGAAAATCGAAAGGCGGCTTCCTCTCCTCAGTCCAATCATAATGTATGAATATCATGAAAATCTGTTGACGCATATTCAAGTTATTGCGTTCCATGCGCCTATATTTTGCCCTCAGCTTAACATATGTGTGCACATAACCAACCCTCCCCCCCTTCCCATTACACACAATATCT
The DNA here is from genome assembly GCA_028142955.1 of Pinctada fucata. Classification (NCBI taxonomy): domain Eukaryota; kingdom Metazoa; phylum Mollusca; class Bivalvia; order Pterioida; family Pteriidae; genus Pinctada; species Pinctada fucata. Next base: position 9,895,354 of record AP027110.1, read on the forward strand.
TGGTTATATATGTCAAAGAACATCCTTTTTACTTGAAGTATACATGGGCGTATATTTTGCCCTTAGCTTAACATGTATGTGCATACATTCAAAGAGCATCCTTTCTTCAAGTATAGTATATTTTAACTGTATTTTAAAAATCTAAGTCCCATAACTCTGTAATGACAAATCGGATGAACCTGAAAATCGAAAGGCAGCTTCCTCTGCACAGTCCAATCATAATGTATGAATTCCGTGAAAATCCGTTGCCGCATATTCAAGTAATTGCGTTCCATAGGCAGACGGACAGACAGACAGACGGACGGACTTCGCTTACCAAAATACGACCCGTCAAATGACGGGCGTATAACAAATTTAATATATAACTTCAGAACAAAATCTGTTGAGACAAAGGCTGGATGATTGACTGTCTCTTCAACGCATTCGTAAACTTCTGTTATTCAAAAAAAAAAAAAAAAAAAAAGCTTGAAATTTCTAAAACGTTGGTCCTGAAGCATCATATTCCACCCGTCCTTCTACGTTTTTCAGTACATTTTTCTACATAATGATTTTTACACTCTTTGGCAATATTACTTTGTTTAGATTGAGAATCACTGATGAGGGTAAAGTAACCGAAATGCGCACGTCTGGTGAATTATATGTTTGCATCTTTAGTAATATTTCAGAGTTTTTAGTAAAAAAAAAAAAGAATTTCTATTGATAAAACACAAGCAATTTCCTAATATATTGCAGATTACTAATGTTTCAAAAAAATCTTGCTCCAACTTTGCACGAAAAAAATTATTTTGATGGGGCGAAAAAAAAAAAACAATCCGACAATCCCCCCTCCCAAATAAATATCAAATGGACCATGCCTAAGAACAAACTACAATTTATGTGGAAAACATTTTATAATGTATAATTTCATTCATTATTACGGTTGTTTTGCTCGAAGATTTCCCACTTTCTGTAATAATCGGAATTTGCCCAAATGCATCGATTTGATGTTTAATCAACCCTTAAGCCCGGTACACACGGTAAGATTTGTCGTATAAGACTTGTATTATAATACAGAATCTTACCGTGTGTACACCCTTAATGCACTGTATAATAAGATTTCGAAAAACATATAAGACTGTATCATACAAGTCTTATAGATTTTTTTTTATATCTGGCCAATGAAATTGCTCTGTTATCATTATTTATCAACATTTGTAATTAAAACTATCTATACATGGAAAACCCCGAAATGCATATGCTTCCATGGTGTTCAAATTCCCAAACTAGACATGGAAAAATAAGTTTTAATATTGATTTTACATTTCGGGAAGTAGAAAGGGAATTATGCACTCCTTCGCGGGAAGTGTTTCACCAAAACGATTTATATGGCAAGGCTCTGGTTAGATTTTCTGTTTATTTTAGGGGTGCTTCCGTTAGGACTCTATGATGGACAGAAAATGATTCTCTCCACTTCGTACACGGAATTTTCCAGTATCTACTTTAAATCTCTTTCTTTTAAGTCAATTTCTTTCACGCTTGTAATACATGTTGTTGCAATTAAATTGTCTTCAATTAATGAGTAATTTTAGCGAAAGAAAACCACGTGGAGTTGACTCTTTGTTTACAGTCTTATAAGATTTGTATTATCGTGTATACGGTCTTGTGAGACATAAAAAGACTAGTCTTACCGTGTGTACCGGGATTTAAATAATATCATACACGCTCGTTTTACAAAATTCCTGCGGAGGCCTCAATTGAGTTAAAGAAGATCCTGACGATAATCTCAACAGCACTCACAATAGAGTACAAAATTAAGCATCGACGGACCCCTAGCAAGCTAGAGGTGGGACCAGGTGCCCGGGAGGAGTAAGCATCCCCTGTTGGCTAGCTGCACCCGCCGTCGATGTTTAAGCACGAAAATGAAAACAATATATAAACTTCATGCACTGTCTGACGTAATGTCTATATAGAAAGTGCTATGGCGACAATGTCAGGGAAATATATTCAAAACACTTACTGTCAAACCCCTCGCGGGGAACTTTTTTGCGAGCTCCACACGGCAAAGGGCATAAGTGTGACACAAATGAGTTAAGAAGATCCTGACGATAATCTCAACAGCACTCACAATAGAGTACAAAATTAAGCATCGACGGACCCCTAGCAAGCTAGAGGTGGGACCAGGTGCCCGGGAGGAGTAAGCATTCCCTGTTGGCTAGCCGCACCCGCCGTCGATGTTAAACGTATCCAGTGTACAAATGGAGATCTCGCTGACATCTCGTCCATTTAAATGGTGTTAAAACTATCTCGGTAATCTTCGGCAGTGCCTCGATAGTTTCCGTGGCTTAGATAGAGGTTGGCATGTTAAGCTTTGATGTTGGAACCCAACTTTTATGTTACACTATGGTATATTTAGGTATAGATATGCCGTAATTCTAACGATATAATACACTTGATATTTATTTGTACAACGGATACCTTAAGCACGAAAATGAAAACAATATATAAACTTCATGCACTGTCTGACGTTATGTTTATATAGAAAGTGCTATGGCGACAATGTCAGGGAAATATATTCAAAACACTTACTGTCAAACCCCTCGCGGGGAACTTTTTACGAGCTCCACACGGCAAAGGGCATAAGTGTGACACAAATGAGTTAAAGAAGATCCTGACGATAATCTCAACATCACTCACAATAGAGCACAAAATTAAGCATCGACGGACCCCTAGCAAGCTAGAGGTGGGACCAGGTGCCCGGGAGGAGTAAGCATCCCCTGTTGGCTAGCCGCACCCGCCGTCGATGTTTAAGCACGAAAATGAAAGCAATATATAGACTTCATTCTTATCATGTCATTAAGTACATCAAGGGAGAACAGGGCATTCTAATATCGTGCGTTTTAATATAGTATGAAACATTATTGTAAAAAAATATAAATTGTCGAGTTCGTTGTTGCATTGTACTAAATCCTTACATGTGCAGAATAAACAAAGACATCCAACTCTAAGCCTCTTATTTTAATGTTGTAAACAGCAATCAGCATTGAAACATGGTGTCAGAAGTATAGAGCCACTCTACATTGGGTAACCGTACGTATCTGCCGTGCCAGCCCCAAACAATATAAGCATACAGTCCTCATAGGGCCTGAGTGAAATTTAACTCGCCTGTGTAAAGAACTTCGTCGAGCAAAAGGGCAATGGAAAAGCTCAATCCGCCTCCTAACATGGACTTTGACGCTAAAAATCTGTCACGCACGTGGAAAAAAATGGTAAGAGGAAGCTTCACTTTACATAGATCTTAATTGGTTGTGAAACAGTGCATGTTGAGATTTTGAAAATTACAAGGAAGTAGGTACCAGTGTTAAAGTAATGATTTGTGATACCTACATTAAGTAATGCCCGGTACCTACATCATCGTCATCTTGATTCAGTTTTAAAAAAAGTGTTCTAAATCGATTTTTATGATTATATGCATTATTACCATTCCTTGATCTAAACATTATCTTTACATTAATTGCTTAAATCCAACAAGAACTGTGTGGATCATTCAATTTGATATTGAAGGATGTAAAAATGGGAATCGGCATCACATGTCGCCATGACGGGATGTAGGTACCCGATGGTACGTGCATCTGCTTTACACCAGTGAATAGGCTGAAATGCATTAGCTACCGGATCCACCCTGGACCCGCTGGGGTCCCCTCGTCATTTGTTACGCCACTCTTACTCAAAATCTGGATCAGCCACTGGAAATCATATGCAAAAGAAGAAGAAATTATGCATAGAGGGAGGGAAAGGTTTTCAAAGTAAGTGATGAAAGGTCAGGGTCTTTTAGACTAGACCCCCCATTTTTACCTGTTTATTTGGATAACTGAATCAGTGTGTTGATATTTGCTCACATATATTGCATATTTGTCATTCAGGCCATTCAATGGTTTTGTATTGTTTTTTTATTGAAAAGTTTATTTTTCTTATTTTCTAGATTTTTTAATTATGAGAAAAATTAAGGGGAGGGGTATTTTCATCCATATTGGACTTCTCCAGAACCACTGACGGGATTTTGATGAAACTGTGTATTAATGAAGAACCCATTGTTCCCTACAAGTGTTGCGTTTTTTTTTTGTTTTTTTTTTTGTCTGGTTGCTGATCTGTCAACATGTGGCACCTGTTATTCAGTTACATGTTTTTGCACTTCAACATTTTAATTCAAGGTTGCTTTTTATCTTATATGTTTCCTTAATGTTAATTTTGATATACTTTTAGTGGTATTATAGTTGAATTGCATGAATGAATGTTTTATTTTACCTTGAAGTTGGACATATACACGGTCGCATATCAAGTGATATACAAATGATATGTTCCACGGGAATATACTAAATATGAAATTATTTTAGGTCGATCATATAACTTACAAGCACCATTCTAATTTATATGGCGGTAACTATTCTGGTCAAGAATGAAAGTATACTCAGAGAAGTTTTAGCTCACCTCGATGAAGTTGAGTGTGTTTATGCTATACCCCCGCGCGTCTACGTCCGGTTAAGAAGTTTGGGGTAGCTCAGTATCTGACAAAGTGCTGATGCTACAGTAACCAAACTTGCACAGGTGAGTCATATTGGGATGCCAAGATGGACCCATGCATCAGATGCAGCATCTGACCTACTTTTTCCGCTTGAGTGATTTTGCTTTTAAAAGCCAATATTGAGCAAAGTATATGCTACATGTACCAAACGTGCATATTGGATGTATCTTTGATCAAACTTTCATAAACAGACCTTGACCAACTCTTTCCGCTTGTGTGATTTTGCCATTAAAATCCAATATTGAGCAAAGTATAAGCGCTACATGTCCCAAACTACGATATTGGATGTATCTTTACATATGAAATCAAACTTTCATAAAATGACCTTGACCTACTTTTTCCGATTGAGTGATTTTGCCTTTAGAAGCTAATATTGAGCAAAGTATAAGTGCTACATGTTCCAAACTTACATGGTGGGTGTATCTTTGATCAAACTTTCATAAAATGACATTGACCTACTTTTTTGCACTCCAAAGATGTAGCCTTTAAAAGCCATTATACATGTATTTAGACATATGTTTGAATTGAATTTTGCTGCCACGAGGTGATCTTCATAATCTGTGATTACCTATGTTTTTGTATCTATATGTGCGCCATTATCATAAAGTGGTAGACATCTGAAATTTTCTGCTCAAGTGTTCTCTGAAGATAGCTCTATTCTTGATCATAATAGATTGAATGATGGATATACGATAGGCCTAAAATAAAGGAGTTTTAAGATAAGGGCTTGATTTAGCCCTGAAATCATTCGATTATTTCTCGTGCACTGTCCTATTTCAGGAAAAAAGTGATCGGGTTTATAAAATAAAGTATTAGGAGGTTTCAAGTAGGAATTTTATTTAAATAGATTTCGTGAGAGATGTTGTAATTACGAATTGAAGAGATAGGGGGTACTGATGAGAGAAAACGTCAAATATCGAGCGAAAATGCACAAAAATTGCATTACTTTACACAAATTTGATTCATATTATACTTCTGTACCTTTAAATATCGAAACTGGATAAGAGAAATTAACCTTGAGGTTATTATATCAATATAATCGGCAAAAACACTAATCCGGAAACTTAAAAACAGTTATATTTCGTATTTATAGGTCACATGTGTAGCTTTCAGGCGCGAAATACGCACATTGTAGAAAAAGACAACTCTCTCGTTTATTTCCTACCTAACCGTTAAAGGGACGGTGTCCCTGAAAATTAATTAATTTTACAAAATTTTGTAATGCAAAATCTTTCTTTTTATATGAAAGTATACATTCTCATTTGTACAAATTCAAATTTTCAGACCAATCTAACGCATACTTTCGTAGTTATAGACGTTTAAAAACGTCATTTTGAATTTAGGATGCGCAGTTCTAATTCATTCCACTAGCGCCACCTACAATGTATTGAGTTTATACTATAGAGGTATACGGAGATTTAATTATTACAAAATCGACAATATTAGAGTGGTTACTGCATATTTTCAAATAATTTTTTTTTCTGGCTCATTTTTTCCTCTATCTAGACCGTTTGGAGTAAAATTTACATTTTCAATAAAAATTATTTTCAGGGACACTGCATCTTTAAATATTTGATCGGAACACACTCTGAATAGATGTTTACATGATACTAAAGGAAAAAATGACAATTTTAATTTATTTTACCGCTCTAAAGACCGATTGTAAAATATTTATCCATTCCCCCTTTTTTCGTTTTTCGCCTTTGAACATTGTTCCCCCCCCCCCCTCGGTTCAGACCCCCACTTGGCCAGAAAGTGTGTTTTATGGATATACACTTTTGCTGAAAATGGCATTCTGAACCGAAGGGGGGAGGGGACAATGTTGTAGAAAAACTTTTCCGTTCCCCATTGATTTCTATTGGGAAAACATTTATTTTGACCCAAAAATCGGTCATATTTTGCATAATTTATCCAACATGACAGAGGATTCATATCTGGACTAAGTTACTTCTTATTTTTACCAAATATTTTCCTCAATTTTCGAATTTTGAAAATTAGACTTTTCAGGGCAGATTTTACGCCTTATCTTAACAACAGCTCCTTCATATTACCCCCCCCCCCCCCACTAGTCTTTGAAGAGTTGCTCATGATGTAGTCAGAACCTTGTCTTTAGGACCATTGGAAACAACAGTAACTGTTAATTTCCAGAGGAAGAATTTTTTTTTATTTCAAGGTATGTTATCAAAGGCCAAGGCCATTGATTATCGGCTGAAAATAGTTTTTGAACAAAATATATTTTTAATATACATTTCAAATGCTCGTTTCCAACACGGAATATATAATATATACTGGACAGCAACCTTTTATGAAAGTGAAAAAAAAATCTCCCGAAGGGCGTATTTTGTAACATTATCGTGGCTATTTTAGCATCTTGGAGTTTGAACCCAGAGGAAAACACTCTTGTTGCTCCAGCAATAAGTAACCTTTCTAGTTTTATATATTTTCATTTCCATACCTAAACATCGACGGCGGGTGCGGCTAATCAACAGGCGATGCTTACTCCTCCCGGGCACCTGGTCCCACCTCTAGCTTACTAGGGGTCCGTCGATGTTTAATTTTGTGATCTATTGTGAGTGCTGTTGAGATTATCGTCAGGATCTCAGATAACTCTTCAGCATCGGAATCAGACCATACAGAGAAACAGGTAATTGTAAAGAGACGAAAATTTGAAAGGTGTAAAGAAACAGTGAGTGATTATTATAACTATTGCAGAGAAGTTTGTTATTATGTAGGGGAGAATTTGGAGGCCAAAAAGATCGGAGGTAAGGGGCTTCATGTGGAAATAGACGAGTCTACGTTTGGAAAACGAAAGTATAATCTTTGGAGAGTACTGGATTATTCCGATATCAAATTCCATAGCTGTCATTCCGTTTTGTAAAACATATTCCTTTAATGAACAAAAGAATCTGCATCGATGATCCAAATCCAAGCTCAGATATCGTAATATTCATGGGGCGGCATTACACGATCTTACGTCAGATAAAATGTATATAAAATGAAATAGAAATAAATGAAATACACGTAAAATGAAGTAAATAAAACTACAAAATGTTGAAGTCCGTCGAAATCCAAGAAGAAACATCAGAGGAAATCCAAGAAGAAACATCAGTTCTCTCTCGGTGTCTGTAACGTAAAAAAGGAGTAAAATAGCATCACGACAGAAAAAAGAACAGTCTGCATCCAAACCATTTAACAATGATAGTATTATGTCTTTTCTCAAAATGTTTTGGATAATAATAAAACCGAGTTCCAAACGAAAAATACGTTGTATATAACAGACGTGGCTACATCGAAACGAATGATTTTCTCAACAACTACAGTGATTGACCTTGAAATGAAAGTGTCCGTTATTAAAACAAAATAATTCGATCGGTTGAATAGCCAAGAATTCAAGCTACGTACACAATGATACGGTTCTTGATTTTGAGGAGTCCAAAAGAGGTGTGGTCATATGAGAGTTGAAAGTCATATCCATTCGTTCGTCCCTACCGAGTGTCCTGACCGGGCGAACTATAAAGGGCCCGGTTGGGTACCCAAGTTCATGCTGCGGCAAGGGTATCCAGGTGTGGTTGCACCTTATAAAAGCCGTTGGAAATACGGACCATCCAAGCAGTGCATAATTATACAACCCTCCTGCATACATGCATACACCACATACACAAGTGGAGGGTGGGCATCAAAATGGGGTAGTACTCCGCCCCTTAAATAATAGAAGGGGCTATGAGGCACCCCAGAGGGGAACGGCCTGGCTAGAGTACTCTGTAATGGGCAGTTGGCGAATGAGTTCCCCGCAATATAACATCAATACAGCCAACTGACCCAATAGAGGGTTGCCAGGTGCCCAAACAGAAAGAAGAAAAGAAATTCTGCAAAAGGATCTACCTGTGACTGTCCATTGTTAAAACAGAGATGTCATGTTTTAAGTAGGAGAGAACCCTCAAACTATCCATTATGTCAGAGAAAGAACTGATATCGGCCATGACGGGCCTCGATCAGTACTTTCTCTGACATAATGGATACTTTTCGGCCTTTCTCCCTTACATAGATCGTCGCTGTACTTTGACATTGACATGACCAATAATTGGTTTTTCCTCTCTCTCCTCGGGTGATTAAATAACCGACTTTAATGTTCACTAACTGTGTGCCGTTATATCCCTGCTTTAGTAGTCTTGATTTAATATTTTTATATTTTCCTCGCTTGAGCGGTTACTCCCTACCTTTTATCCGGGCTCAAATGACTCTCCCTTCTACTGGGAGCCGGAAAAGTTTCGGGGTTTTAAGCGAAATGTTACGGTAATTCTTCAAATTTAGATTACTTGTAAGAGCAAGATTTTTTTTTCTGACACACCTCAGGTAAATTTTTTTTTCATCAAAATTCAGAGCAAAATTCTTTTATCAAACACCCCCTCCCCCAGAATATCAAATGGACCGTGCTTTGCCGTCCGATATGATGGAGCGAAGTTATCCTTGGGAATGGAAACTTATTTTCATAACATCGATTGCTCTGATAACGAGTAACCAGGTAACTGTATATTTACTCAGAACACTATCCCAACTGTGCCTCGCCACATGTCAGAGGCCTCAAATAGGAGATGCTGAGCATGCCAAACTTCAATAGAGTTTTATCTTGCCCGGATGTAAACTGAATTTTGAGAAATATCTGGTAATGTAAAAATAAATGTAATCAAAGTTCAATGTCCCTCTACATTGTACGATTTCTTGTGAGGACTACCCGATATTTTCACCATCCGTTCAAATACATTGCATCGTTTCATACAACAAATACCCTAGGCATTTATTCCTTAAAACTTAAAGGCCGAACCTTTATTTGTTGGTTTCCGGTGGGTAAGCAATCAAGAGTATATGGGGCATTGGGCGCTTCTTATCTCACAGCGTTGAAAATAGCAAACAGCGTGCTGCGGCAGAGCGGTGCACGTGTATTGTAGCAGACGAATTTTTTACACAAAATTCACGATTTACTTATGAAAGTCTTGAGTCAGAGTACAATATATGTATAAAGTATAATTTTATAAAACTCATAGCCGTCCTATAAATGTCCTTTGTATGATTTTATGTCTAAAAAGACAGATTTTGATCAGTTTTACACATACATGCATAACCTACATGTATATGTACATATCTATAATGGAAGCTTGGAATTAGGATTGTACAGGAGAGGCTGCAAGTAGTGTGATATAGAGGTATCCAGCACAATCCACAGTGGATGTGGCTGGGCGGATGTGGAAGGTGGATGTGGACGTGGATAGATGTGGTGAATGTGGAGGGATGTGATGTGAACATGTGGAAGATGGATGTGGACGTGGATAGATGATGGAATGTGAATGGATCCACGGTGGATATGGAAGGTGGACGTGGACGGATGTGATGTGGAAAACGGATGTGATGTGGAAGGTGGATCTGAATGGATGTGGACGTGGATAGATGATGGGATGTGAATTGATGTGGACGTGGATAGATGATGGGATGGATATGGATGTGGACGTGGACCGATGTGATGTGAACATGGACCTATGTAGACGTGGACGTTGTGATATCAACTGTGACCAGAATTTAAAATAATTTTATGTCACTCATTTCTTTATTTCCTTTTCATCGAATAATTTTGGGTTCTCAACCATTCGCCAGTGCAATGGAAAGAGATGTTCCATTTGTCCGCTCACCAATTGCAATTCCACGATTACATCTAGTGTAAATGGGCATACGTTTAAGATCGAGATTGATAGCGACGTTGATTGATCGTATCAAGATGTCATTTATGTTATTACATGAAACGCCAGGGGATGTGGCGCCCAATATGTAGGGGAAACAGGCCAGTCCTTAAAATCTCGTTTTCGAAATCATTCATATCAGATAAGAAACTCGCGTCACAAAAAGCACAGAAATTTCCTGTACCATCACTTCTTTAAATAAAAACATTCAATTTCGGATTTAAGTATAACTCCAGTTCAGTCTTTCCCAAAACTCAAAAATCTAAGTAAAACTGAAATTAAAAAACGCCGACTACAAGCTGAACTTGCCTGGATCACTAAATTACAAACTGCGTACCCCCTTGGTTTAAACGATCAAATTTACGGACAAGGAAATATTTCCTCGACCTCGACAAAGATCAATGTCTTTTCAATCCGCCCTGACGCTAAACGAAAGTTTAGGTCACACGGAAAAAGGTGAAACAGAAACCTTAGAAACAGAGCTAGAATACATCGTACCCTCAGATATCTACTTATAATTGCACGAAACGGCGGCAGACATGAATTGCTTCATGCTCTCTCATCAATACCAGCAGTAAAATTGAAATCTATCTTGGATGAAGCAGAGGTTGCATTCTTAAGAAATACTGATTGATTCAAACTTAATATCATTGTTGCATTCGCACAGAATAAACTTTTTCCTGTCATTAAACATTCCCCTTAGAAGACGATTCATAAAAATTCCATTTATTAACAAAGGTTTCGATCTTCTTAACATATCTAATATTTTTCGAGATCATCGCGTCCAAAGTGCTATTCCTCAATATTTTGAGAATTTTGAACCTCCTCTTATTTGTTACAAGTATAAAAAACCTATTCGAAATTTCGTATTTAACTACAATAAAGTAACATCAGATCCTAAAATTCTTGAATCAAGTCCTACTTCTTGAGAATGTGCAACTTCTGAATACCTTTATAAACCAGCTGGCCATATTGTAACAGGTGACTTTTCAATTATCCAGGACAGGCAGCTTCGCAATCTTCTCAAGAAAGGACCTAAGTACAGAATTCCATCCAAGATAGATTTTATCAAATGTCGCGAAGAACTAAAGGAAGTCTTAGATAACTACACAAAAAGATGGTGTAAATCGGAAGGGGTCGAATCACATTCTCTGAATGACTGGAAGAACCTCATATTGGATATTACCGATATTCGAATAGATAACTTCCACAAAAATCCTCATCTTTTCGAATATCCAAGTTCTAAATCTGAAAGATATTTCAAATCCAAATTACGCAATTTACACGAAAAATATGTCTTCGCTCCTGCAGACAAGCAGCCAACAATACCATAATCATTTGAAAACGTTACTACATATCAACTTTGGTTTCGGAACTTTCGTCTACAAACACTTATATCAAAAGCAATGAACTAACATTTTGAACAAACACAACAGTGAAATTTCTTCATTCAAGATCCCTATTTCTAAACTGGATCTTCCTACACTATACTGCATACCAAAATTGCACAAGTCTCCTTACAGATTTCGATACATTGCTAATTCTAGCAACTGCTCAACTACAATTTTGTCTAGAAATCTGACGTCAGCACTCACGGTGATAAAGGAACACGTTGCAAAATATTGTGAAACTGTTCTAAACAGGAATGATGTAAACTTATTTTGGTCTATTAAAAATTCAGGGGATGTGATTGACAATTGAAATCGAGAAATTTTCAAGCCAATTCGATTTCTTCGTACGACTTTTCAAATATGTACACCACGCTTCCTCACGATAAGATTAATGATCAATTGTCCAAACTCATTAAATGGTGCTTTAACCGAGAGGGTAAAACTTATATTTGTACATCTGAATCAAAGGGTTTCTTTTCCAATACAGAATACAAATCATATAAATCATGGACATGTAGTGACCTTTGTATTGCCTTGTCCTTTCTTTTGGACAACATTTATGTAAGATTTGGTGAGAATCTCTACAAGCAGGTTGTAGGGATCCCTATGGGTACTAATTGTGCGCCTCTTGTTGCAGATTTATTTTTATTCACGTATGAAAAAGAATTTATCCAAAATCTTCAAAAACAAAGAAAACATGATGATGTGAAATGTTTCAATGGTACTTCTAGGTACCTGGATGATATCCTTACTATCGACAATCCTGTTTTTGAAAAGTATAAAAATGTCATTTATCCACAGGAACTGACTCTAAACAAGGCGAACGTCACAAACACAGAAACACCATTTTTGGACCTTAATATCAAAATTATTAATGGAGAGATTCATACAAGGGTGTATGACAAAAGAGGTGACTTTGGATTCAATAAAGTAAATTTTCCCTGGCTTGACGGTGATGTTCCTAGATTACCGTCTTATGGTATCTACATTTCGCAGCTCATCCGGTATGCTAGAGCATGTACTTATGTTTTGGATTTTCACGATAGAAATTTACAAATAACAAAGAAAGTTTTAGGTCAAGGTTTTCGCTTTCACAAACTTGTCAAGACATTCTGGAAATTTTACAAAAATTATTGTCAACTACTTTTGAAATTCGGACCCATACAAGCAACAGAGTATATTACTTTGGGTATTTCGCAACCTGCATTTTATGGTGACATGATCAACAAAATTAGAAGGATCAAAGGTAGACAGAATTACTATCGAAAATGCGTCAGAATCATCAAACGCCTCTTATACCGTGGATATGATCCTAATGTCACCAGACGGACACTAGGCTTGGTACTTGACCAATCTACAGTCTTGTACCAGCGCATCCTTAATACTTGCACGCTGACTGACTGTGACGACGGGACTCCATGACGGGCCCTGTCCAAACCTCTTTAGAGAAGACAGGGCCCCGACCACCTGTCCTCTCTGAATGTCAGTCGGACTCCTCGGGTGACAACACACATTAGCTCGCTACAGCCGGCAAACACAGGTCGTATTACGCATGACCTCTTTTTATATCAATTTACATATTCATCTGTGTTGCTTGGGCCCCTGCGTCTTGCGGTCTTGTTTGTGTGTGGTCATCTGACAGTGAGGAGGTTGTTTTACACCACAATTGTACGTTCTTCGAGACCTCTGGGTAATCGGAATAGTGGGAGGGTTGTGCGCACGTAATCCAGGATAACCACACCGTCTGCTACTGACGAGGCAGATGGCCGTCCTAAGTCGGCACCGTTTGCCCATTGGTCTCGTTGGTTTATGTGTAGTCATTTGTGTTTTATGTTTTTCTGTGATTTGACGTTCATTGTACTACTGCGTCTCTTTCTGTGCGTGTCATTTTTGTGTTTTACAGTGGGTGTTTTGGGAGGTTGCTGTTGATGCTGCAACTAGGTGTTGTTGGAGATCCCCTCCTTTCTTGTACTGTTCCTATAACTCCATTTGCTAACCCATCTGCCACATTGACATTTCTTGTTAGCATCACACGTGCTCCTGGAGCAAGAAGAAGTGAGGATGGCAATTGGTCACTTGAATTTGAAACATTTTGGCAACCTACAGTTGTCTTCTCCAGTTTTACATATTTCCCAGAGGTATTGTCTTTTTTGTAGTCATTTGCTTGGACATCGTATACTTGATCGCATTCACTGTTTATCAGCTGTGTATTGTAAGAGTTAACTTCGTTATTCGTAGAGAATATACGGAGTGCTGTTTTTGGTCCGTCCATTTGCCTTGATTTCAGCATTTCACAAATATGAGTTGGTAATGGTTTGTCGGACGTTCTAGTTCGAATGTAATTAAGCATCTCCGCAAATATTTTGTCATCTTTTTGTCGCATGATTTCATTCAGCTCAACCAGATTGAAAAGCTCATTCCAGTAATCCACAGGGTATGTAGTACTTGAATTATAGAGTCGTTCTTGTTTGGGTTATTTCACTGGTGGTAACTGGAAAAATCTCCTACAACAAGGATGGATACACCACCAAACGGCACCTTTATACGCTTGATTTGTACGAGTCGTTCATGGATGTAGTACATCAAGCGTTTGTAAATCATGGAGACTTCGTCAATTACCAAAATTTCAAGGTTTTCTAGAGATGACCTTAGTGGACTTAATGCTTGCTCTGTAAGTGGTTCATATGGCAAGGGAAGTCTTTTCTTGAGCTTGAAGATGTGGTGCAATGTGCAGCCTGATATGTTGAAAGTAGCTATTCCTGTGAATGCCGATAGAACAATGGTTATTTTTTCAGGTTCTGAAGATAACCTGGAAAGGAGACGACTTGCTTCATATTTTATAGCAGATATCAGGTGACTCTTTCCCGTTCCAGCTCCTCCCGTGACGAAGAAGTAGAATGGGTCTGGATTTTCGCAAAGTAGTTTCTTTATGCACCATTCCCTTATAAAAAAGAAAAGGCTTCTTTGTTTTTCATTTAAGGATTGCAATATTTGTTCAGCCGTCTGTTTGTTAATTTGTCCCTGATCGATCGTAAATAATGAAGCTGTTGATTTTGTGTTTGTTGAACCCAATTCGGTTGTGAATTCCACCGGAACATCGTTTTCATCGGTTCTTTCATTGTTTTTTGTAATGCATTCGTGTCGCTGCTTCTCCGACTCAGGACATAAATTACCCCAAGCATCTTCAAGATTTCCTAATTGTTCGTATTGTTCTTCTGCTTTGTTGATGGTTTCTTCATTTCGAACAAACTCAGACTTGTTGGCATCGACAATATCTTTGACATTGTACAGCGTGGAATCATTTGCAAAGCGTACACACCCAACTTTATAGAACGATTCGTACAATTCATACCCCGGTGGTTTCAGTTGTTTTTCAAACCAATATGGTAGAAATAACTGCAATAAGGAGCGATAGAAAGCCTCAGGAGATCTGACAGCATTGTTCGGAAGTACCGTATGATTGCATTATCAGATCTAGTGCGTTTTTGGATAAATCCCATGTCGTGCTGCAATTGATATACATTTTTATTGTCTTTTGGTACTTGTGTTTTAGCAAGAACTCTATATGCTGAACAAAATTCAGCAAGACACATCATTTCAAAGTCTGGTAACTGAGGTCTTGCTAAGTATTTGTCAACTGAGTTTGCCATCCATACATTTTCATGTGCAGCATCTCCATTGATCTCTGTGCTTTCACTTTCTTGATGCGAGTTTTTATTCTTTTTTCGTAACTCAGCAAGCGGTCGGCTTAATCTGGCTGGGTTTTCACCAACTGGAATAAATACAACTTGTCTTGAACATTCTTTCATATGCAACCCGCAAATTCTGTAAACAGCTTCTTGAACACCGACTTCACGATGGTTCAGATATGCTGTACCCACTTTTTTCATTGTCTGTTGGGCACTAAGATTTCCTTATTGTGCCTCGATCTGTGTCTGTTTTAGTATCATCCCAATTTCACGCTCTCCTTTTGATATGTACGATACTATATACACTATACAACTGAAAGCATCAAGCACATACTGGATGTCCATATTCGCATTCCAACAATGAAGTAAGATTGGATTATATTGGTTTATCCATACTTCTGACGGTTCACGCTTCAGGACGACTGCTCGTTTGCTTGTTAATATATTGTATGCATTCTCAAATTCATTTTGAGAAACAGCAACTTTTCGATAAAGATCTGAGCAGCTTTCTATTTTTTCATCCTGAATACCTTCCCATATTGTTTTTAAGATTTCTTTAGCTTGCTCACATGTCATGTCTGTTTCAGCATCTTCTTGCGATGGCGGTGTTGTATTATCCGTTTTCTTCGGGTTGCACTCCTCTTTTTGATTGAGCTATGAAGGTCTTTTCCGATGGTGGTCGAGGAAAATTGAATCTGCAAGTCTTGTTTCCTTTCTTGCAAGACTTTGAGTGTTTTTTACTGTGACATTGGACATTTTCTACTATGTCTCTAAGTTCATCGTCCTCCATTGAAGGCAGTCTGCATGTGACATATTTGTCTATAAACGCTGCGACTTTCTCTAATCCATCTTCAATTTTGGGAGCATCTTTAATCCAGAAAAGACAATGAACGTGTGGTGATCCTCTTTGTTGAAATTCAACTCGATAGAAATAATCCGTCACCTTGCCAATAGGCTCCAATCAGAAAATATGACCATCTTTAAGAACAAGTGAAATCTTCGGTCAAAAATTCTCGCAACTGTCACAGGATCATTCTTCAGAAGTGTACTCTTCTGATTCCAGTTCAGGTCGTAAAAATCTTTGTCCGACCTTTGTTGTCGTAAAATCGCATTTACAATTTCGGGCCATCGAAATTCTGCTGCAGAAAACGAGCAAAACCATGTTGGAATTCCGATTTGTCTTAACATGGCAAAAAGGTCTTTATGTGTATTTTGCCAATATGATGGTGTTCCTCTTATTGGTTGCAAAAGTCGTAATGCTTCGTCATTGTGAAGGATTTTTCTAAGCTTGCTGTTATCTAGCAATACGTCTTCAGTTACTTTGTTGCCTTCGGATGATTTTGACTTTGCCTTCCTCAGGCAAATTTGGGTTTTGTCAATGACTTGTTTCAACTCTGATACATACTGACTGTAGAAGATATAGTTTGTGTCATTTGCAAACCGACCGTCAGCATGCATAAGTCTATTATTATAGTATCGTGACAATGTGATTGGAACAGTTCTTTCTTGATCAAAGGTATTAATCTGGATGGAAAATGGGTAGGGAAAGACATGGCTTCATGTCCACGAGATTGCAAAATTCTTACCGGATTCATACCCTCTGCTGGAGCAAGACTGAATATTTCATCATAAAAGTGGTCCAGTACTTCTTGTCCAATGTCACAAGGTTGTAAGCATGTATCATATTGAACAGATGTGTCTCCTATGTCACTTAATTGATCGCAATGGGTATATTCATTTGTACCTGATAATTTAGAGTTCTTTTTTGAGTTCTCTGCAACTTCCTTGCAGTGTTAAATATCATCTCTATTGCTGTCATTTTCGGATTGGTTTGTAGCTTTACATTTGTCGGATTGGCAACTAACAATTACAGTTTCAACATCTCCATTTGGTTCATGTTCAATTTCAACATCTTTGTATCACTTATTTTTTTTCCAGAAGGTATTGTAGGGCTTTATGAACATGTGTTGTGTTTACAAACTGATATTCATAGTAACCTTTGTAACACAACTTTCTCTTTAATTTCACACGGAGGATCAAATCGGTGTTTTGATTGCGTGGAAGTTTTGTCACTGCATCCGTATTAACAGGCACACAAACTACTGTCCCACGAACTGCATTTTGACCACCTTGTGGTAATGTCATAATCTTCATAAATGATATGTGCTTTGCAACAAGATGCTTTTCCAGCCTATTCAATATGGCTAAACATTCTGGAATGTCTTCCAAAAGTAAGCCATTTGCAAAACTTTCTGCAGGTACTTTTCCATTTAAGAGATTTTTGTGACAAGTCTTACATATCCACATTGTACCTTCCTTACAGTTGTCATTGCATGCCTTTGTACATACGTGTTTATATTTGTCGGAAATACATCCTTTTGCAATCAAACCAGCTTCAGCATTTTTTTCACAATAGGTCTCTGGCTCACAATGGTTCACTTGATAGTCGAACAAAAGCCTATGACAGCATGCACATACATATATTGGGCCTTTCTTTGCTTCAAATCGAAATTGTCTAATCAAAGTTTCAAAAGGACAATCTGAATTTTCCTCCCTTTTTCTCTTTGACGGTATTTTATTCCTCAATTTGAGATGTTCTTCTTTTTTTGAGGAGGGATGAATTCTTTTTTTGGTTTTATTTAATTTGCCAATGCTTCCCTTCAAGGTATTTGTCTTTTCATTGCATTTATCTTTATTGATTGTTTGACATTCTATGTCATTTGAACTCTTTGATGCAATCTGACCTAAGTAATGGCATTCCTCTTGATGTTCTCCAGGCTTTCCTTGTTTTATCAAATTGTCAGGATTTGATAGTTTTGACTTATTTTCATTCTTGTTATAATATGGATTTGAATTCTGAGCCCTTTTTAATCTTCTTTGAGCATTCTTTTCTTTCTTCGCCTCCATTTCATTGTGCAATTTTTCAAGCCTGACTTTTTTTGCTGTATTCTGACAAATTGAGTCCGTTGTTTCTACATTTTGAACAACATTATAATGATTTCCGTTAATGTGTTCTAGGTAAATTGAGCCTCTAATTCTGTCCTGATGTATTCCTGGTGGTTTGTAAACCAACCATCTGCTATTACTGAATGTATATATATTGCATTGAAGCATGTGAGCTGTAACAATTATTTCAAATTCTGTTGCCCAACTACCATTCTCTTGCATTCTTTTTCTGTTAATGTATGATTTAACATCTTCTGATGAGTTTCTTAAGTAAGATTGAAATACAGTTGATTCGGATAAAGCATGCTTGCAAACAAGAGATCGTACAATCATGTGATTTCTCTCAAAATTACTAACACTAAATAAAATTGCTCGAAAAAAACAATTTCTATCTCCATGGATTGTTTGGCATTTCTTCGGCTGCCCAGCATCATTTGCAACCATTATTTGATCTGAAGTTTTATTCATTAGGCTGAAGCCATACTCACTGCATATAGCAGATTGTTTATCAAATGGAAGGGGTGTACAATTTGTTGTTCCACCTGATTATGAAATATACTGTACGTCTTTATCATCTTGTGGCTTCTCAAATTCCTGATCACACTGTAACTCTGATTCACATTGTGTAATTACAGTTATTGTTGCTCTAGTTATTTCACATTGAATCATTCTTGTGACACCCATTGACACAGCAAGCTGGAGGATATGAGAGCAAACATTGTCAAGATTATGAAACATAAGACATGTACTTGTTCCATTTGAATATAACAGCCCTCTATTACTTCTTGCATGAGGATCAAAGACAAAAAAAATCATCAAATTCTTTTCCAATAAGTATTGTGCTATTTGCAAAACATAGAAAGCAGGTACTGTCCTCATTTAAACAATATTCCAATGTTTCCTTTAAATCGAAAACATGAAAATCTGATAAATCATGTTTATGCTCTTGTTGATCAATGACGCTTGCAACTGATTCATGAATCTTAGTTTGAAATCTTTGACTGAACACTTCAATATCTGATGGCAATTCTTTTGCCATGAGAAGAGAATGATGTATTTTTGAGCTAGCCTGTAGGTAACAATACAATTCATTTCCAGTCATTAGAATTGTATTCATATCATATGGATCCCAATCATGCATAGATTTATGCAATTTGTATAATGCTGCAATGAAGCAGTTAGCCACACACTGGTTACCAGCTGAATCACCAAATATATGGTTTCCTTGATGAAAATGTCCTTGTACACATTTATATTTGGCTTGATTTATAATTCTACTGTTGCCATTGACCATGTCAAATACCTCATTTGATTTTTCTCCCTCGATCTTATCATATTCATTTGATTGATTTGTTTGTATTCTTTTGCCTTTTTTCTACCAATATTGTTAAGTGTATCTTGTTGCATCATTTTGTTTTCTTTTTTTTATACTGGGCTCACTATCCACTGCCATGGAAGCGAGTTGAACCCCAGTTTGCGACTGAGCTGCAACACCTGCTTGCGGTGAGGGTACTTTCAAAGAAGTACAGACCACATTTGTGGAATCAATGCTCACTGGCATATCCCTGTTTTGGGATATCAGTCGACTTCCCGAAGAGGATCCTAAACTTCCGGCATTATGAGGTAATTTCTCACATTGTGAAGCCAACCTCGAAGTGGCTAGAGACATTTCCTCAGGGAGAGGTGCCTGTCTCATGAAGGCAGAAGATTTTCCTTCGAGCAGAGGTGGTAATGCCATATATCAAGACACACTTTCATCATCCCTGATTTCAGCTGATTTATGAAGCAGAGGATTTGACTTCTTATGCTGTGATGAGTCTGTGAGAAAAAAGAAAAAAAAAGTCATTCCTGGGTTCTTAGTAACAAGAGGCCCAAGGGGGACACATAGCTCACCTGAGAGAGAAAAGGAAAATGTCTCAGCCATTCAGAGCCTCGATCGGCTCGAAAAACACAAACTTGGTAGAGCGCATTGAGTACTTGCTTCCTGTGAGGTTTGGTGAAATTCCGTGCAAAGGTTTCAGAGGAAGAACATTCGCAGGGAAGTGGATGTAGTGTGTCATAGTCATTATGATTCTGGTCATTTGTAAAGTGATTTACATGATTTGTAGAATATTGTCATCTTGTTGAATGTAATTTCGTATGCATTATATATATGTCATTTTCTAGTCACAAACTTATGATTCTTTATAATTTTGTATTTTGCATTACCACCTTTTGTACTGGAATGTAAATATACGGACCTACATAACTGCCTTAGTTCCGACTTTGTCACATATATAAACATCAACATATTCGTTGGGCAATATATAGAACATACTATTACATTCGGAACTTCAAAATCGTCATATCATTCGGAACACTAGAGCCGAATGTTCAGTAGGTCGAATAATGTAACGACTTTTTGGGAGTGTTCTAGTACAGGTTTAGTGTATATACGTTATAATAGCATATTGTGTATATTTGCAAGTTTGAAACCTGTCGACTAGAAGGAGCTTGCATGTATTGTAAAATGTGTTTCTTGATACCATTCTCGAGACTAGTCTTAAAACAATTCCACATATCGCATACATCATTAACCATGTCTTTAATGTATCCCATTTGGCCCTCTTGTGTTATGGGATGCATTGTTACAATAAATCCCTCGAAGATCAACAGGGTGAAAACAATACCGAGAATATCAGAACATAATGCATTCTAGTATTGCTCTGATATTCTCGGTATTGTTTTCACTCTGTTGATCTTCGAGGGATTTTTTTTTAATGGCGAAACACATTTTTATAAATGGTCATTGCCCATGAAATAGAAAAACAGTAATTGAGGTAAACATGGCATATAGCAAATGTATTAATGATTACGTTAATAAAATTGTACATACATTATATGTAGATTATAATTCTTAGATGAATGAATACAATGTAGCTTGTATTAAAGTTTAAAAGAATGAATACAATATGAGCATGCATTACACATATTGAATGATAATCATGATAAGGGAGCAACCATTTTATTTTTATGGAGGGGGGGGGGGGGGGCAGGAAGACTTTTGCCGGCCGGAAATTTTTTCGGCCATTTTTATTATTTTTTTTTATAATTTTCCAATGTTGAAAATTACTCTAAAGTTTAAATAATTCAGCGTGATTTTTCAGCCATATTAAACATCAAACACACAATGAGTTCATCTCTTGCCAGCAGCTCACTTCATTTTAATTTCTTGAATGGCATATGGTGCCTATAATCTGTTTACTAAAATGATACTCAACGGAGATGGTGCTAATGACTTTTGAATTTTATTTATTCACTCCAAATTGCGTAAAGTTTGTTCCATTTTTTTTATACTTTGTTTATAATACACAAAAAAGTGTTTATTTGGCAGTGGAAAGGTTGGAGGAGAAAGGGGAGGGGCAATTTTATGATCCGAAAATTTTTTTAATTTTCCGGCCCTTCGGGCCGAAAATTTTTTTTCCCTAACATTTTGATCCGGAATTTTTTTTTTTTGCAAAGTCTTCCTGCCCCCCCCCCCCCCCCCCCCCCCATAAAAATCAAATGGTTGCTCCCTAATATGAAAAGATTCGTAATAATCAGAAATTTAGAATGCAATGTTGTTTACACATTAAAACTATTGAATGAAAGATTTCCTAACTTTAAGCATTTACTAATAAATGATGATGATAACTTGAGGATAAATGAAGACTTATCATTAAGTAGTATTTTCGGTTTGGCATAATCACTAAGCGAGTTTATATTTTTCCCTGTGGCAATAGTTTTTCATGCAGTTTTGTTCTAATTTCTCTATAAATGCTACTGTAAAAATTAAGTCCAGGGTATCATCTCCTCTTGTAGGTTCTTCCCCTAACTGGACTAAGCCGTTATCGTCCAGTAAATCTGTAAATGACCTGTGGTTGAGCACATTTAAGACGGGTAATACTGTATTTTATATCTCATTAGTCGGATGACTTCCTAATCTAAAGATAATATGTATCGGCCTCCCAAATCCCAACTGTGCCTCACAAACTGTTAGAGGCCACAATTGGGAGAAGCTTGATGCAACGCGGCATACATAAACATTTTTCCTTTCAACAAGGGGGGAACTTGTTTTGGTAGACCCGGGCGACGAATCGGCTCATTTTCATCACGTGACGGCATGACCCGGTTTCGAAAGTGAAACAAGTGGAAAACGAGCCGGGAAAATGGCTGCCGTCGTCGTTGCAGCGTTCATCGTAGACGATTTTTCGTCTGATGACGAGCAGGATGACGATGACACGGGAAAATTCTGTGCTTTTTGGGGAGCATTAGTTACGTAAGGCTAGCTTAAAGGGACGGTGTCCCTGACAATTAATTAATTTTACAAAACTTTGTAATGCAAAATCTTTATTTTCATATGAAAGTATACATTCTCATTTGTACAAATTCAAATTTTCAGGCCAATCTAACGCACACTTTCGCAGTTATAGACCTTTAAAAACGTCATTTTGAATTTGGGGTGCGCAGTTCTAATTCATTCCACTAGCGCCACCTACAATGTATTGAGTTTTTACTATAGAGGTATACGGAAATTTATTTATTACAAAATCGACAATATTAGAGTAGTTACTGCATATTTTCAAATAAAATTTTTTCTGGCTCATTTTTTCCTCTATCTAGACCGTTTGGAGTAAAATTTACATTTTCAATAAAAAATTATTTTCAGGGACACTGTATCTTTAAATAAGTGGATTACCAATTAATGAATTTTTTAAGACTGTTTCACTTTATTTTTATTTTGCATGTACTGTGCACAAGTATTTGTGTAGCGGTTACGCCCCTAGGCTAATGCATACTGTATTATCCTACGTAATGTAGATGATTCTAGGGGTGTAACCGCGTTAACCGCTACAGAAATACCTGTGGCACTGCGGTACGATATACAGATATATATATACTGGCTAATGGCTTATGTCTAGTGTTGTACATCGAAAGACTTTTAAGAATCGATTATCGGAAAAGAATCGGAAAGAGTAAACCGATCGATTTAAATCGGAAAACAAAAGTCCATGAAAAATGGAGTATAAAAGATAGAAAAATTGTAAATTTTCTGCACAAAATTCAGAAAACTTTGCTAAAAACAAAATATAAAGCATTCAATTTCAAAGTGTCTGCCTGTTTACATGCAAGACAACAAGTAACGGTTTATGTTACATGTGAAAAGAGGAAAATAAATACCTTTCTTTCAGCAACAATCGATTGTTAGAAAATGAAATCGATAATCAGAATCGAAAGAGTTTTAGCGATCGACAATCGATTGTCGGCGACAATTGGTTCATCACTACTTATGTCCAACGAAAATGATAGAATAATTACGCAATTTGCAGAATATATCTTCAAGGAACGATATTGTCACAGCTGGGAATACTGGAATATATATATTATATAATATACTGTATGGATATTATATTTATAATATATTTATAATTACGTATATGAATTTTGTTCAATTCTCTATATTTGGATCTCTATTTGGTAGTTTTGTTTGTTTCTTTTTTAAGATACTCCTTCTCAAGGAGTATCTTACTGTCATCGCGATCAGTGACGTATGACGTTGGCAGTGTAGACTTCCGGTTGCGCCTAAGAAAATAGTTCCAGATTGTGTCACAAGTTTCGGGATACCCAACATTGCGCGTAGAAAAATTTCTATCAGAATCGATCATTTTGAGAAATAATAGAATTAATATCAGATTAGTTCAGAATTATTGGAAGAAATTTGATGTTTTAACGAGATATCACACGCGTTTCAGTAGCCTCCCTTAGACGGGAATTTTTAAGAAATCCCCACGCTGAAGATTTCCGATTTTCGTAACTTAAAATGTCATGATGTTCTGGCTTTGTTATAATCGCTCTTGCCCACCATACGGGAAGACCGCAGTTCGAATCTGAGCGTAGTGATAATAAGTATATTGTTATTCGTATCTAAATATAAATGGGTTTTTTTTCTTTGCAAAGTACTGGTAAGCCTAGAGTGACCAACAATAGTCAAAATTTTGCTGAAAGTGAACTTATAAAGTTATTTGAAAATTTTGTTAAGACTTTTTTACCTGCATACATATGTCGTATCTGTTCAGAAATAAGTCAGGTGACAGTAAATTGTTTGAATGTAGAGAAACGTATAATATAGTTACCCATATGGTACATGTAATATCATTACACATGTTCACATACTGTCGTGTTATCACACAAAATCTGTATTCGGCTCTATTTATTTACATATTGACGTCTTTGTGAGTGGAGGAACACTGCTGTGATATTTCAAAAAGACGATTATATAAATTTGGATGCTTTTGTCTTGGTCACATAGTAAAGAAAGATAACTCGAATTGCACTTTTAATTTTTTACATGATAATTTACACATTCAGTCAGATTTTGCAATATATGACGTGGTCATTGAATGATTTCTTTCTATAAGAATTTGCACAATATGTTAAGGGAATCATATGTGAAGTTTCATGTGAAAATCTTGGGCTGAAAAATAATATAGCCAAAAAATTAGCATTTCCATTACAATCAATGATTGGCTAAAATGTCTGATCAATTTCAAAATCTCAAAATTTTGGATGGTGACCTCCTAATATTGTCCCTTACATCTGAATTAAATTAGGAAATCAGAATTATGCTCTTTTTCTGAAAATAAGTGTTGTATAACACGAAACGTGTGATATCACCTTAAATAAGTTTGTTTTTTTAATTGTACGCGTATAAATATGCTACGCGGGCGATTCCTATGGTACTATTCGTACGACACATTTCATCTCTACGTGTAATTTTAATTTTGTTCTTTTTTTATATTACCGGATTTTCTTGTTTTGATATCGTTTTTAAATAAATAAAATGGGTTCCAATTGCATACAGTTGCTTTTTTGCATTTTACAGTGTAGGTTATTGCACAAAAGCAACTGAATGCAATTGGATCCCATTTTATTTATTTAAAAACGATATCAAAACAAGAAAATCAGGTAATATATAAGAAAAAGAACAAAAGTAAATTTGGAGTGGTGGCTCTTTGTCATTAAAATTTTCCAAAAAAAAAAACCAACTACAAAAAAAACCCTCGAATGGCCTCGATATTATAACTGAAATGAGCTGCTACAGCAAGTCGTGAGAGGAGTATCTTCAGGGCATTCAGCCCTTTGACTTTTGTAATATTATTTTTCTGTTTTATTTTGCCACAATTTTACTTGTTCTTGTATGCCCTTATTTTGGCCCAGATTTGGAATAAATACAATTCTACTCTATTCTATTCTGTAGTGCATGAAAATGAAAATAAAGATAATTATGTGAAAATAGCGTTTGATATATGGCACCAATACTTCCATTAGTCTAATAAATTGTTCATACAGATTCGAAAGTACAGATGCTCATTCTTAAACTACCATGACTACACATGCATTGCTTCTTCTTCAGATCATGTCAATACTTCGATGCACATTTCAAAATAATCGATTAAGACATTTTCACAATCCATATCTAACATAAATATGTATGAACATGTAGCTGATAAAAACTTTATTCTTATTGTACAGTTCCAGAGATGACAGAATAAAATCAGAAAAGTACTATGAGACCACAGTCAGGAACTACCTTCCTGATTCTTTTCAACGTTTCTTCAAAGTTAGGAGAGAAACCATGGAGGTTCTGTGTAGCACTCTTGCTCAACATCCATCTTTAAGTACTCGAAATGTTCCTGGTGGAAGGCCATCAATACCTCTAGAGAAAAAAATTCTCACGACCTTGAGGTATTTAGCATCTCAAGAAACCATCTACGAGTTGAGTGACCGCTTCGGGTTAACAGAACACTGTTTCTTAAAGTGCAAGAAACTAGTTGTTAAAGCTGTGATTGATACACGTTTAAAGAAGTGCATCAAGTGGCCAGAAGTCACAGACTTTCCAGACATCGCAAGACAATTCAATGAAATGGGAGCATACAACTTCCCAAATATCATTGGAGCCATTGATGGCTGTCATATTCAGATAGAGGCACCGTTGCAGAATTCAAATTCATACTACAACAGGAAGAACTATTTTTTCAATTATATTACAGGCTGTGTGCAAAAATGACTTGCAATTCATTGATGTTAATGTTGGATGGCCAGGTAGGGTGCATGCTGCAAAAGTTCTCGGGAATTCTAGCCTGTGGGAAGCTGGATTTGAGAAAACTGCTCATGGACGCTTTCACTTACTAGGAGATGCTGCATACCCCCTGAAACAGTGGCTTCTTACCCCATACCGAGACACAGGATATTTGAACCGTCAATAACTACGATATAACTTGCATCTGTCTTCAAAAAGACAGATCATCGAGCGTGCTTTTGCACTGTTGAAAAGTCGCTTCAGGAGGCTAAAGTATCTGAATATTAAGTCAAAACTTGAAATGTGTCGAACCATCATTTGTCTTTACATACTTCACAATGTATGCATATTAGAGAATGACAACTTACTGGACGATGTCATAGATGTAGAATCTTACGGTGAAGATGGTGGACAAGGTAGTGGCAATACAGCAGTGATTCACAATGATGCTCAGGGATCAATGAAGAGGCTTCTAATTACAAATAGACTGTAAATGATCTATAAATTGAATAGAAATCTATGAATAACAAAAGTTCACTGATTTTGATCATTTATTTCAACAACAAGAGTAAAAAATAAAACAAAACTTAATTTTCTTGTCTTTCTGACACAGTTCAACAAAATAAAATTATGAGGAATACCCACCATGCCCACTGAATGTAGTAATTTGTAGGAAAGGGCATTTGAAGTTCAAATTGAACAAAATGTGTAAGTGTAATTTTCACAAAATTGGGACTGACCAAGCAATGAAAAAAAGCTGAAAAATAAGAGCCATGTATTGGCAATATTAAAGTGTGTCATGCTCACATATTACAACATTGACCTTGAAAATTACCTTCTCTCATCACAAGCAGTTTCTTTGTGATATTGCAAGGTATGGAATGATACTCAACATTTCCTGCATTCTACTTTTACCTGGAATTTTTATAAAAAGTTAGTGTTTCCATTGGCTTGGGAAAATGAAAATCAAGGTACATTTAGACTCTCCTTGTAGTAATTCACATTAAGTGATAGTGTAGCACTGATCTGAAAGGTACAGTTAACAGTGGGCTTTCATTATTAATTGAAAATGTTGATGGGCTTGTTCAAATGAAAAAATATTGTCTCTGACAAGCTTGTGCAAATGACAAATAATATATCTGACAAAGTACAAAAAGAAAACTTGTAGTTTTCATATCAATGACTAGATACACTTATAAATAAAACTAAACTCGCCCTCACTTTGTGAGGTGAGCTAAAACTAATGTTCAGGTGTCTTTCCTGCTAAGTGAACAGTGCCTGGTCTGAAGGTTTTACAAAGGGCAATAAAAAATGTTAACATATGGAAATACAAAACTAATGGATGATTCTCAAACTGCAGGAAAGAAGCAACAGCACAATGATAATTCTATTTGCATACACTTAAATGATGATACAGGTTTACAGGTGCAAATACCTTTTGTTCAGGTGTCTTTCCTGCTAAGCGAACAGTGCCTGGTCTGAAGGTTTTACAAAGGGCAATAAAAAATGTTAACATATGGAAATACAAAACTAATGGATGTTTCTCAAACTGCAGGAAAGAAGCAACAGCACAATGATAATTCTATTTGCATACACTTAAATGATGATACAGGTTTACAGGTGCAATTGCCTTTGATGACGGGCAAGATGGCGACTTGAGTATATGATTTTTGGGAAGCCAAAAATAAAAAACCGAGTTATCAGAAGACAACTCGCTGGATACAAGTTCTTGCCAATAAAAGGCTCAAGCAGGTTGAACTTCTATGTCAAAACTCGTGGCCCTAACAGATGGTCTAATCTTCAGGGATCAATATCTAGCACACGAAAGCCCTACAAATTCAAATTTGTAAAGTATGGTTCTGTCAAAGGTCATCAGGTCAAAAGCCATTGTCCCAAACAAATGCTCCTCATGAGGGATCTATGTATCAACAAATATCAAAGCCTTATCCCTAATAGTTTTGATAATGTGAAAAGTAGGCCAAGCTTCAATGTCATGGTCACCATCAGGTCAGACTTTATGGTCCTAGATGAAAGATCTCATCATGAGGGATCTATTTATCAAATATCAATGCCCCAGCTCTTACATTATCAAATTTGCGAAAAGTAGGTCAAACTTAAAATTCATGGTCCAAAATAAATGGCCTATAATAAGGAATCAATATAAAAAGATATCAAACCCCGTCCCCTTACATTACTTAATTTGTGAAAAGTTGGTCAAAAAGGTCAAGGTCACAAGGTCAAGAGTCATGGTCCCTAACGAAAGGAATTTATATATGAAATATCAAACCTCTAGGCCTTATACATGTAATTCTCCTGTTATAGCCCAGGATAAAGTTTTTCAAAAGGTCAAATGAAAGGTCTCATCATAAAGAAAACATATATGAGTCATCATATTCAAGGCCTTATAATACTAGAGGAATAGCCCAGTTTTTAAAAAGTAGGACAAACTCTGAGGTAAAAATAACAAAGTCAAACTCATGGTTCCAAATAGCCAAAACCAAGATATAGCCAAGGTTAAAGTTTTGTCAGCGGACCTCTACAACGACAATTGTGAACAGTATGACACTAACTCTCCGGACTTTCGTCCCCACGAGCTGAAAAAGCACATTAATGTATACATGTAAATTTATAGGACATTCATTTCCAGCTATTTGATAAAAAAAATAGAAAAAGAAGTGTTTGCAGTTATTTTCTGACAAAATTGAAATATTGGTGATATTATTTTTGAAACAAAAAAGATAAAAATATTGGTTAGTAGTAAGGGGTATAGTCTAAGGTCTTTTTACGGTCAATGACGTCACAGCCCATCCCTTAGCCCATCCCATAAAGCCGTCTGAGGTCACCCATCCCATAAAGCCGTCTGAGGTCACCCATCCCATAAAACCGTCTGAGGTCACCCATCCCATAAAGCCGTCTGAGGTCACCCATCCCAAAAAGCCGTCTGAGGTCACCCATCCCAAAAAGCCGCCTGAAGTCACCCATCCCATAGCCCATGCCATTAAGCAATCTGGGGTCACCCATCACACAAATCCGTCTGAGGTCATTAATTTCATACATATTAGGTATATTACAGCACATACCCACTACATTTTTTGTCTAACCATGGATGAACATATTACCCAGTACAAATGGAAAGTTTCAGTGTGGAACTACATTAGAAAAGATAAGAAAAAATGGACACTTTTAGAGAGTCAATGGTTTGATAAAAAAGAAGAATGTGTCACTGATTTTAAACAGAAAATGAGAGAAGGATACGATATCCCAGATTGCTGGGGATCCGAGGAATATCTACTAAAACGCCGAATTATGCCTAAAAAGTACTGTTTGTAATATAAGAAGATGGACAAAAAACAGAAGAAAGTTCAATTTGACAATCGTGTACAAGTTATATCAATACTCTATGAAGAGCGGAAGGGAATATGGATACAGTATGCTATAGATAGAGCTCATTTTAAATGGCGAATTGAGCAAGCTGATACATTGTTGTCACCAATTTTACTTTTAAAACTAACTGATATGAAAATGTCTGAGGTCAAGTGTAGTTAACAAAGAAAAAATACGGGAGTGTCATAAGTGCTGTGTATAAAATGAAGTGTTTTAGTACACGGTGTCATACATCTTATATTCATGAATATGGAAGGACTGGCAATGGAGAGACAATTAAGGAGAATGAAAATACAGTGGACCAGAATGTTTGAACATATTTTGCAAGTTTTATACAGACGGAAAGAAGACGACCTTTTGATGCACATTACATGTCTTATGAAATGTGTTAAAACTGTACTTGCTATTAAAACACAGCTCAAAGTCATGAAGAGGGGAAATACCGATGTGTCTGAAGAGGACTGGAAAAAGCTTGGAAAACGGGTAGATAAGTTTAGAGGACTGACGGAAGAAATGGACTGGAACCTTCATCATCTTGTTTATAGAAGAGAAATAATACGTCGAGCAAATGCCGTTTATGTGCACAAGGGGGTGATGGATACCGTAGAAACTATTTTAAAAATTTTACCAAAAACTCTTGCCTTTTATCATGAAAAGAAAATCAATACAAGAAAAAATGTGGTAAAAATACATTGAATGTACATATATAGATATATGTATATGCCTACAGTTAATTCGGTCTAAAGTCAGGATTTTTTACTTTTCCCTAAAGAAAAAAAAACCAAAACGTCTGAGGGTACTTTAGAGACATACGCCATTCCTTAAAGCCATCTGAGGTCACCATTCCTACAAGCCGTCTGAGGTCATCACTCATAAATGCCACTCCTAAAAGCCGTCTAAGGTCACCACTCCCAGGACTAATTTGCTATAAAACCGTAGTAGTCATAAACATTTTCCATCAGATCTGAGCCGATCTTACCAGGTACAACATCGTTTCAACAGACATGGAGCAAAGACATCAAGATCTTATTAAAAAGAACTTTTCGATTCTGGTGAAGAAAATAAGGACCTCCGAAGTCACCAGACATCTTTATGACTGTAACATTATAACAGATGAGATGAAACAACAAATTGAAACTGAGAAGACCAATTATGATCAAAACAGAAAACTACTCAGTATCATTCTCCGGAGAGGACCAAAGGCTTTCAGAGGTCTCCGAATGGCTCTTTTGAAAGCCAGTCAAACAGATTTATCCAAGCTTCTCATTGAGAGTGATGATACCATGTCCGAGTACAATAAGAAGTTAGCCATGGCCCGATCCTTAGTTGTAAACACGACTGAAAAACAGAATGCTGAGAACAAACCAAAGGTTGATTCTGTAGCACGACAAATATCTCAAGATGAGCGATGCAGAATTAGTCTGGATGATTTCAACGAACTTTTCCTCACAGTCGTATCTTTCAAAGACAGGATCAATATACACATCCGTCATTTTACAGCAGCCAACAACGGTCTGATACCCACAAAAAAGGGAGTAACATTTCCGTTATCCAGATGGTTGATGTTTGAATCTATCCTTCCCGACATCCAAAAATATTTGCAGAACAGCTCAGATGAAGAAATGAAATGGCATATCGGAGGAGGAGTGTACGTCTCAATTACCCCGGGATATGCCACGGTGGATATAAGACACTTTTGGAAGCCAGATGATGCCCTGGAACCGGTTCCAACAAGAAAAGGTGTGACCCTGAACAAACACAAATTGACCAGATTACTGCAAGCCGTTGAGGAAGTGCAACAGTGTGTTCCCGAACTAAATGACACTGAGCTTTGCGCATTCAGTGAGTCCCATCAAAATCAGCTGGGAATGTTGAGTTGCAAAGA
Organism: Pinctada fucata; assembly: GCA_028142955.1. Taxonomy (NCBI): domain Eukaryota; kingdom Metazoa; phylum Mollusca; class Bivalvia; order Pterioida; family Pteriidae; genus Pinctada; species Pinctada fucata. The sequence continues at coordinate 9,927,034 of AP027110.1, forward strand.
GTGTACTCCATTTGGTTATGAACCCTCGCAAGATGAGTCTCTGGAATGTAATGTCGGTGACTCACAAGGCACGTTGTTCATTGAAAGTGACAATGAATGACAGTAATATTGAATAATTGTCTTACTCTTGTGAAAAAAAAAAAGACTGTTACATGTATAATTACATCATGATATTGATAATAATAAGACTGTCATGTGTATATATGTATGTATGTATGTATGTATGTATGTATGTATGTATGTATAATTGCATCATGAGATTCATAATAAAACAATGTATTCAAATAAAAAAAAAATGGTTTATGATTAATTTGGTACAAAATACAAGACAAACAAGAAGGAATGATTAGTCGGGTACAGGATGTCAAAGTATACAGACTATTTGAGACAACTCTACTATACTCCCGGAAATCCGGGGGCATTTGGGGGTCCAGAAAAACTCTATCAAGCCGTAAAACAAGATGGAAAATATAAAATAGGACGTATAAGAATCAGACAATTTTTGAACAATGAAGATCCTTATAGTTTAATGAAACCAATTCGTCGTTCATTTCCCCGCTCGAAAGTCGTAGTGGACACCGTTGATTCCATGTGGGACGGGGATTTAGCCGATGTTAGTAATATATCGTCTCAGAATTCTGGTTACAAGTTTTTGCTAGTGTTGATAGATATATTCAGTCGCTTTTTGTTCATAGTACCGTTGAAAAATAAGCAACATGGAAATATCACCGATGGACTAAAATCTGTTTTCCAAACAGGGCGAAAACCGCATACTCTTAGAACAGACAAAGGAAGTGAATTCAAAAATCGTTGGGTAAAATCATTTTTGAAAAAAGAAAGTGTTCAGATCATATACACCCAGAACGAAACCAAAGCAAATTATGCTGAAAGAGTCATTCGTACCATGAAAAACATAATGTATCGTTACTTCATCAAGAACAGAACTTATCGTTATGTAGATGTTTTGCAAGATTTAGTCAACAGTTATAACCAAAGACCCCATAGATCTCTGGGTGAACATGCACCCGCAACTGTCAATAAGAAAAATGCAGATGAGATAAGACTTATTACTTACTTGACCACAAAGAAAAAGAATTCTAAACCGAAATCAAGCGAGTTGGAGAAAGCAAAGGAATCGATGAGTAAAAAAAGGAATAAAAGGGTATTTAAATACAAAATAGGAGACGATGTACGTATATCACAACTGAAACATTCCTTCCAAAGAGATTATCAGCAGAAATGGACAGAAGAGTATTTCAAAGTTTCCAAGCGATACCAAAGAGGTGCAATACCAGTGTACAAAGTAAAAGATTTGACCGATGATCCTATAGAGGGCACTTTTTATGAATCGGAACTGCAGAAAGTCGTGAAGTCGGGAGATATTCTCTATAGAGTAGAAAAGGTGCTGAGAAAGAGAAAACGTGGTAAAACAAAGGAGGTGTACGTGAAATGGGAGGGATGGCCCAGTAAATTCAATTCTTGGATTCCGGAAAATTCTCTTGAAGAAACTAAATAAATACAGATCTCCTCAACAAATCATCACCAGTCAAGATGAGTCTTCGAATGGTGCTGAGGTCTACTGACAGCTCGGAATACTTTGACAACAAACCGAACTGTTTTCGAATTCAGTTAAATAAACAAGTTCAGCTAGATGGATATTGGACGGTTGCTCTAACGGAATTTACAACAGAAAGCTGGAATTCAAACAAGAAATCTCGAGAAATGTTCGTATGCTGTGACATGTGTGAAGAAACCTTTGTGGGTGGTAAGGACCTGTCCCTCTTACGTAGAGTATATCTTGGAGAGAAGCCGGAAACCAACATCATCTACAAATTACCCTATTACGTCCCGTTGAAGGTCGGTCAACTACAACAGATCTATATATATATAACAGATAGAACAGGCAACTTAGTGTCATTCTTAGACGGACCGGTGAGCGTTACACTTCACTTTAAGAAGTTTCCCTACGTTGTATGATGAATAGCAAGACGTACATCAGCGACCCTAAAATCTGGGAAGCATTTTACAAAAATATGGCTGACAAAAAATTCAACCCCTACAAATATAAGCCGAAACAAATAGGAAGAGGGATGAGAAGTCGAAAATCTTACGCCATCCCTATTAGACCCCATTCGCAGTTAGAAACTGTTAGCCCCATTCCTCAAGTAACACCCGTGGCTGCCGTGGAAGAAAGAGCCAAGACAGAACATCTAAAAGATGTGAAAGAAGGTGTCCCCTATGTCAAAGTCAGCAAGGGTATAAAAAGACCAAGGAAACAGTCCAATGTCATTCCTTCAAAAAAGTTGAAGACGTCAACATCGCAGAAAAGGAAGAAAAATAAAATTGTAAAGAAAAAATCTACCACCAAGAAGAAGAAACCTCTTGTAACGAAAAAGAAAACAAACGGAAGACCGAAGAAACGACAGATCTCCGGAGGGGAAAAATCTCAGAGAAAACGTCTGAAAACTTTTGAAATTGATAGTTACAAAAACATTTTTAAACAGTAAGGATGGCATTCTTAAGCAGTGAGGATAAAGACATAGCACAGCCCATGGAACTATCTCTTTTTGCTTCCCCGACTAATCAAGTAGCAGTGGAGAAGGTTTACTTTACAGAAGCCAGACCGATTTCCAGTATTGCAGTGTCAGACACTCCCATAGAAATAGTCGTATCGGGATCGGGAGCTGAATACATCGATTTAAAGAGAAGTCGATTATATGTAAAAGCCAGAATTCTAAATGCCGATGGCACCGCATTAGCAGCCAATGAAGAAACTGGGATCATTAATTTACCATTACAAAGCATGTTTTCTCAAATGGATGTCTACTTAAACAACAAGCTGGTTTCCTTTAACACAAACAATTATCCTTGGAAGGCTTACCTGAAAACAGTCTTGTTTGGCGGAAAAGAAGAATTATCTTCCCAGAAACAGTCCCAGTTGTTTTTCAAGGACGAAGGAACTATGGGTGACGCTAACGCTTACAATGGAGGCAATGCAGGACTAGTCTTGCGCTATGGCTATACTCAAGAAAGTAAAGTATTTGAACTGGAGGGAAACCTTATGGAGGATATTTTTGACATCGATAAATATCTGATCAACGGTGTGGATATCTACATCAAGCTCTTTAGATCAAGTGCACCGTTTCTTGTGATGTCTGCAAAGTCCTCTCCGGCTTACAAACTAGAATTACTAGATGTGGTGTACAAAGTAGCTAAAGTACGAGTTGATCCAGGTGTTCTGTTGAACCACAGCAAGCAGATTGAATCTAATCCTGTGAAGTACACCATCTCCAGAAATGAATTGAAAATGAACACCATTCCTAAAGGATCTACAGAATTTTACTGGGATAACATTTTCCCTCAGGCTATACCCGATCGTATTGTTGTGGGTTTGGTTGATCAGAAGGCTGTAAATGGAGACTACACAACCAATCCATTTAATTTCGAACATTTTGATTTAACAGATGTAGGGATATACGTGAACGGAGAAAGCGTCCCAGGCCGACCCTTAAAAACTGATTTCACCGCAGGACATTATTCGTCAGCATATACTCGATTGTTTGAGGCCTCCGGAAAATGGAATCAAGATGCCGGTCTCATAATAACTCGAAACAACTTTGAAAGCGGATACTCTCTGTTTGTCTTTACTATAGATCCCTGTGGATTTGGTGACGAATATTTAAACCTAATTCGGCGGGGAAACACCAGACTTGAACTAAAGTTTAAGCAAGCAACAACAAAAGCAGCCAACGTATTGGTGTTTGCCACCTTCTCCTCTCTACTAGAAGTCGATAAGTCCAGGGACATCAATTACATTCAGCCATGAATTCGAAACAGCTACTCGATTTTGTGCACAACGAACCTATCCTAAAACGATTTGTGAAAGGAGTATATGCCAGCAATACCGTACCAGAAGTCGTGACGCGTTATCCAAGTGCCTTCATCATCAACACACAACCTTTACCACTTCCAGGGGAACACTGGGTCGCTGTAATCATACACAGTTCCTCGGAGGCAGATTTTTTCGACAGCCTCGGGAATCCGCCAGAAAATTACCAAGAAATTGAGAACTTTATTTATAACAATAGTAAACATTGCAACTTTAAATGTAAACGACTTCAACCTGCTTACTCAGATTTGTGTGGTCTTTATGTACTTGTGTTTTTAATATCTAGACTGTGTCTTAAACTGTCTTTGTCAGGAGTTTATGCATTGTTTTCGGGTAGTATTCAAGGAAATGATAACTTTGTAACTAGTTTCATACATGAATTCTTGTATCAATAAAATATGTTATATTACATTAGTGACTTCTTATAAATACTTGTTCAGTTTACTGGTCGTCATTTGAGAATCAGAAAGGGAAAGAGAAACATGGACACAGAGAGCGAATGGTGGAAAACAAAATCCTTACTACCGTTTTCAGCACCTACCACGATATTAATCTGTGGTAGTACGCAAAGCGGAAAGACACATTTTACTAAACGACTTTTGCAAAATGCAGATGACATGTTTTCCAATCCTGTTGATAAAATCATATATGCCTATTCTGAATATCAACCCATGTTTGATGAAATGACAGCGGACATACCGAGATTCATTCTCCATCAAGGATTGCCCTCAAAGGAAGATATAGAACAGTATACAGAAGGTGTAAACCACACAATAGTGGTATTAGACGATCTTATGCTGCAAGTTGCGCAATCTCATGATTGCGTACATTTATTTACGGTCACTTCCCATCACCGCAACGTTACCACCGTGATGCTCTCTCAAAACTTGTACCCGCCTGGTAAATATGCCAGGACAATATCCCTGAACTGTCTTAATGTGATTTTATTCAGGAATTATCGTGATTCTCGACAGGTCATCACCTTTGGGTCACAAATATTACCAGGGCATGTACCATTTTTCAAAGCAGCATACGAAGCAGCTACACGTCCAAATTTTGGCTATTTACACGTTTGTCTGGAACCTACACAGAACAGAGAATACCAACTGAGATCTAAGATTTTACCGGGGGAGGACATGGTTATTTATCAACCCCTATAAATGCATGTACTTGATCGCAATTCATTCAAAATACCAAAATGAATCGAAGAATACGGAAGCAGAGAGCATTTCTTTATTTTTTGCTGAGTGCAAATAGTGCACAACAGAAATTGATCGTCAAGTCGTTGACCAGTGAACAATACGATGTCATCAGTGAAATAGCCCTGAATATATACACGGGAACTTTTCCTCTGACCAAAAAGTATATAAAACAGCTGAAACCTTACCAGTCGTACATTCGATCGTTAGGATCGAGAGAAGTCAGTTCGAAAAAGAAACGTGACATTTTATTGGAACATTTATCATTAGTGTCACTGTTATTGAAACCCATTGTTCATCACATAGACAAATATGGCGAGGGAAATGATACTAGTACCTAAATTAAAATACGAACGCCTGATAGAAAAAAATGAGCATAACAAAGAGCCTATAGCTGTTAAACCGGACACCGTGAATGACGACAAGGATAAAAAACAAATGTCTGATAACACCTCGACCGATACAACGATGAGTGATTCCATCAACGATACCACACAGACAGGAAGTGGTTACGTCAGCAGAACTCAAACAATAGGGAAACCCCCTGGTGTGCCCATGAAACGACGCAAGAAACGCATTCCGTGGCTTACGTACTGATTGTTGCTTTGAAAAAAAAGGTTTTGTTTTTAAAAAAATTTATTATACACATTGCAATAAATATTGTTGTACAAGATAATTCTTACAGATATCGAAATAAATGTTTTATAGAAATATACATGTTTTGTTATTCTATGGCTTTAACAAAATCCAAATGGCAGTGTATCAAAATTGGGTAAAATTCTCCTCTTGGTGAAGACTATTTGATATCGTTTAGTTTCCACGCGGTTTAACAGTTTTCTTTTTCGACTATCTCGGGAAATTTTATAAAGGTTAGTAATCTCAATTTGCTTATCTTGTGCTGTACAAATCAATGTTTTGATAGCTTCAAAATTGATCAATTTAGAGTTTGCCCAATTTAATGTAAATCCACGGACTTTACATTCTTCCCTACCGGAGAGTGTGCGATATGCATAATTTTTGGGACCCCCCGACACGAATTCCACAATATGACCATCTTCTGGTGAGATTTCGTTAGTCAGTTCCCCTAAATAATTTCCAATAGGCAGATCATGCAAGTCGTCGGACTTGTGGGTTTTGAAAATGACACTATCTGTATCAAAGTACAATACGTTCTCCCCCAACCGATCTAGTACACTAAATAAGCGCAAACGCGCATGTGCGGTAGTAAAACTAGCCAAAAATATGTTTGTTTTGCAATCAGAGGGCATGAACAAGGGATGGTTACTCCATTCAAATTGAAGGGTGTCTCTGGAAACAATATGAAAATTATGAGGAACCTTCGTAGGATCGGAGAGGATCTGAAAAAACTTGGCAGATTCAGACTCGTGAAAGAACATATTTTGTCTCATACTTAACCTCTGACCAAATTTCCCCCAAAAACTGTTGAGACAAAGTTTGGCTAAACAGCGCAAACCTGGGTTTTTCTGAATTTTGTCATACTCTAAATCAATGCCCTCTTTTTCTTTATATTTTTTAATGTATTCTAGTTTCGACTGTTCGCTTTCACATTTGACTGGGAACCCCGAGGCTTCTTGTTTAATCTTAAGAAACGTATTAACATACTTGGCAAACAGACCCCCCTCACCCTCCGTGGGATCATATTGAGACGACTGCTCGAAATGATAGACCTCGTAAATTTTTAGAATTCTGTACCCTTTCAACACGGCCATTTGGATTTCAGGGGTACACCAGGTGCCCGTGATGGCTCTTTCCTCTACTAAACAAGTACAGGCGTGCTGATTTTCAGCGTCTGCACACGTTCGACACAATGGAAATTTCAGTTTTCCTTGGGAGCGGTAGGGAAGAACAGGGTGGTATAACTTTCTGGGTGGTAAGACTTTGATTTTGGCAAGACCAAAATAATCGGACATATCCCGAAAATCACTCGTGATAATGGTCGGATGACCCACAGGATAACGACAATATTTATTTGTCCAAGGGTAGAGACTGGTGAAGTCATAATACTGAATTTTTTCGTCCTCTTTTGCTTTATAGTGGAGTTTTACAGCATTTGTACGACCGCCAAAGAAACTGTCACGGGGATCAAGTCTATCTTGTAGATCCAATGTATTGATGAACTGTTGTAAATCCGTATTTTTTTCCAGCTGGTATCGAAATTGGTGTTCCCATACGACTATCAGGTTGTATCCAAGCTCTTTGAGCTCTCGTTCTCGCTTTTTAGTCGTCTTGAAAAGTTCATCTAAAGTCTGCTTTGTGGCTGGATGTTTGACATCAGTGCGATCCTGTTGGAAGCAATCTGGACACCCATGGTATACACAACCTGTAAAAAAAAACCAAGATTTACGTTTATGTTTTCAACACAAGGTTCGCCGCCGCCCCCCCTCCCCTCAGTTAGGGGAAAGGGAGGGGCAAATTCGATACTTATGTTACGTAAGACAGTCAACAATCTCTTACCATAGAATTCGTATATGGTGCCTTTCCCGTTTGGGTTCTCCACAAACCCGTCGCATCGATAATTGGTGCCTGGCACGTGGTGTTCTCCGCCATTGAGAGCATGTTGGATATGTATAGGTATTCCACGTTGTCGACTTCGGAACATCAGCCATTCCAACCACTGAATGGAAATTTTACTATAATTTTCTTTGCTGACGTAACCCTGTGAAGGTACGACGGCTATGGGACTTTTTAATCGTCGTTTCCCTACTTCCATACCATCCTCCTTTTCCAGGTCACCGAGGGACATCCATTTGTCATCAAGCCATACCCCCATTACACCCTCAAAATCGTCCAGTGTGTGCCAAGTAGACGTTTGGTCTCTCGTGATTTCAACCTCCATGTTGTGCTTCAGAAATAAAGTTTTGTAAATGCCCATGCACACGCTGGCAATCGTTACATAGTCAAATGGGTCTACACCATCAATGGTAGTCTTTGAAATAGTGCCATCGGGATTAACGTATGAATTTTCTATTGTCGTGACTTGCAGGACGGTATTTCGAAACGCTAAACATCCCCTTCTCAAGATGTCGACATCCGAACGGCAATACTTCAACATCTCATCTTGAAAGTTAAATACTTCGGAATTCTTGCTTGCATGCCACGAGGCCAATTTCTTTCTCTCTCCCGACGACATGAAATTGTATCCGTAGAATTCTAGAGCTGGATAAGGACCCACGTACTTTTGATTCTCCTTTGTATTAAAAAAATGAGGGAAGAATCCTTTACTGAGTTCCTCCAAGCCAAAAGCTTCTGGGATCTTTGCCAATTTCATGGGGAGGAAATTTAACGAATCTAAAAACGTGAGATTCAATTTATTTGCGATGTGCATGTACATGATTTTAGAGCCGTTGTAAATGATTTTATCGGGTCGAATCGAATGTCGATCAATGAGAACTTCTAAAATAGGATACAAGTCAAAACTTTTGGCATTGTGGGCAATTAAAATCGTGTTCTTGATGTGTGGTTGAGTCACGTAAGCACAAAATTGTTCTGCGGTCCTTTCGCCTTGAAAGATCTGTTCCCGCTGACCACACGTGTCTGGACAAGGTGGACCCATGAATTTGGATTTTTTCATTTTAGAACATTTGTGACAACGTGCGCCACACACCTTACACGTAGAATCTTTGTTCAATTCTTCCTTTTCACAAGCATGGCATGACGTCTGTAAGACCGCAAAATTAACTTTGTGTTGCTGTAGTCCACAAGAAGGGTCTTGGCAATTCTGACACTGTCTACAAGTTGCACACTGTCGGTCTTTTTTGGTACATTCTCGACATCTGAGGGAAGAGGGGGTATAGCCTTGATCACATTGGAAAAGGTCGTCTTGACGTGTCTCAAAGTCATAGAAAATAAATTTTTTCTTCTGTCGCTCCTCCGGATCACACTGAGAGGACTTTTGATAACAGAGGTGTTCTCCTACGTGATTTTCGGAACAGTTGGAACATTGCCACTCGCCACAAACGTGTAACTTAGGATTACGTTTCGCAGTCGACAGTTTGACGCGGCATTTCCTACACTGATGCCATAATGTACAAGGAGGTGGTAATCCATCTTTCCGCAACACTCTCCCGGCTCTGTGTCTTTCAAAGCAGGCGAGTGAACGACAGACCCGACCGCAAGATCGGCATCCTATCTGCATTTCCGTTTCGGGACAATCATTGTGTAGACACACGTCGCAAGAAATCGCACAAGTGTGTTCATATTTGTTTTTATAAGGTTTCAAACACAAATGACAAAAATAACTGGCATTGAAGAACCCCTGTATATTTCCAATGCCATGCCAATGCTTCTCCTTTTCTGTTTCCACGTGGTACAAGTAAAGAGAAGTTCTTTCCGCCTCTTCTTTTGAAACTCGAACAAATTTGTTACCCACACGGGACGACACTACATTGATATTCACATCAAGCAGGGTTTCAAAGGGTTCGATATCATTCAACCCTAGATATCTGTCGACAGGTACACCTGCTCTTTCACAGAGCCAGGTCGCCATTTTCGTCTGGTATTTCTTGCGTGATTTTTTAAGTAAATTTTCATAATAGTGTTTGGGAACCGTTCTATGTTGAATCACGTGATCCATTATGAAGTTGGAGTCGTTTCTAATTAAATCAGACCAAGTCTTGGCATCTACTTTTTTACAGGTTTTCATGAAACAAAGACCTATGGCGAGGGGTAAACAGAGATTATTGTCATTTTCAATGTACAGCACGGACTTCTTTCTTTTCAAAGTATTATTGGGTCCAAAGAGTGACGTCACCGCTAACTTATTTCCACTCCAACTCCCACCCTTGGGCAAATCAATAGACCCCACAGTGACGAGTAAATGTTCGTCGACCGGAATCGTTTCGTTGGAGTTTAGCACCTTGGTGATCTCTGACATCACCGTATCGGCATTGAGATGTTCCCATGATTGTAATGGGACAACAATGGGATTGTTCAAATTCGGATGACTGAGTACCACCCGACCCAAATCGGCATCATGCCCTCTGGCCTGTGACAACACATCATCAAACATGTCGTGCAATTTTTGGTAAATGTCAACCAATTTTTCTCCTCGCCATTGATCATTAAATTTGACCTTAAAACTTGTGTCACGGGCCAGGGTTTTTTTGAAGGTTCGGGTGTCTTTTTTCCATATAAAGTAAGGTTTCTCTTCTTTTTCTTCATCCCCACCTCCCCACTGGACACTGGTAGATGCTTGATCATCATCGTCATTCGATTGTCGAAGTCTCTTTAAAATAGGTTCAACGTCAAGGAGAAGCTCTTCCCATAAATTATCCATGTGGAGTTCATTCAATCGGTTTTCTACTTCAGCGTCTCCGATTAAACCATTGGCTGCAGCAAAGAGATTGATGGTGTCCACATCATCTAAGGAGTCCAGGATTTCTTTCAAGAGACTTTTATCCGTCATGTCTTCAATAAATAAAATAAAGTCTTATAATTATCCATTAAAACATTTCACCCATACCACCTAATTTATACTTGACATTCATATAATATATCCAGTCAAATGCTTAGGATTTCAGTTCCTATAGAAATAAGTTAGATCATGTGGTGATTCCATGTATAATTGGCATCACTTTATTGCATACTAGAGAATAATCATGTCTGGAACTGTAGACGGAGTAGCATAAATATATATATATATATATTTACATTCATTTAAAAAACGAGATGTGTTTTTGAAACACAGATATCCCCATCACCGACAAATTTCTTGAATTTAGGTCACAGGATCAAGGTTATGATATCAAAAAGAAAGGGGTCATCACAAGGAACACACATGTGGAATATGAAAGCTCTATCACTTACTGTTCAAAGTTATGGCAGGATTAAAGTTGTGACAGACAGACAAACAGACATCAAAAAACAATATGCACCCCTCCGATCTTTGATCAAGGGTACACAAAAAAAAATATAAGAACAATCATAATTTAAGATTTTTTTTTAATGACTAGATTATGGAAACTTTCATCAAAATACTGCACCTTAATATTATATATGTAAAATAGATGAGGTATTACCATATAAAAGTCATTTACATATTATAATCATCTATAATGAAATACAATGCTTGAGTATTTCTGTAAAGTAATGTCACAATTACATAAAATCATAATGGGTATGATGAAAAAATCATTCTCACATTTCTTCTATACTAGCAAATGTGTCAGGTGATGAAAAAATCATTCTAGCATTTCTGCTATACATATCATCAGACTAGATTATGGTAATTTTCAACATAATACCACTCCTTAATAGTATAAAATAGATGAGAAATAATCATAAAAATGAATCACATTCTTAAATAAGAAAAAGAAATTGGTACATTTTGTTATCATCTATAATGAAATACAATACTTGAATATTTCTGCAAAGTAATGTCACAATTACGTAAAATCATAATGGGTATGATGAAAAAATCATTCTCGCATTTCTACTATACTAGCCAATGTATTAAGCATCAAAATTCTGTAAATTAATGTCACAACCATGCAAAATCATCATGGGTATAATGATGATAAAACCTGTCAATAAAACCATTCAATGTCAATGAATAAAAAAAAATATCATTCGAGCAATTCTACTATACTAGCAAATGTGTCATATGATGAAAAAATCATTTTAGTATTTCTGCTATACGTATGACTAGATTATGGTAATTTTCAACATAATACTACATCTTAATAGTATATATATATATATATATATATATATATATATATATATATATATATATATATATATATGTGTGTGTGTAAAATGGATGAGGTATAACCATATAAAAGTCATTTTTTTCAATAAAAAAAAATTGGTACATACATTGTATTATAATCATCTATAATGAAATACAATACCTGAGTATTTCTGTAAAGTCACAATTACATAAAATCAAAATGGGTATGACGAAAAAAATCATTCTCACATTTCTACTATACTAGCCAATATATATATATACATATATATGTCGCATCAAAATTCTGTAAAATAATGACATAACCATGCAAAATCATCATTCGTATGACTATGACAAAACCTGTACACACCATAAGGAAAAATACTCATACACTCATCACAGAAAAAAAAAAGTTGTCTAGCAAATGTATTTTCATTCATGACAATCTAGACATAAAAGTGTATACTTGACCTTAGCACACATCATAAGGAAAAATACTGATTATTTTAATTTATTATATCAAAACTCAAGAAAGATAAAAATGTTTAAGCCATAATTATACAGTAAACTAAAAAAAACCACAAAAAATGGGTTGTGATATGTCACAACAACAATGAGTATTATTCTTTTAACGTACTAATGACATGACCCGTAATAGTGTATACTTGACTTTAGCACACACCATAAGGAAAAATATGATTAGTTTAATTTATCATATTAAAACTCAAGAAAGAAAAAATGTTCAAGCCATAATTATACATTAAACTAAAAAAACCCCACAAAAAATGGGTTGTGATATGTCACAACAACAATGAGTATTATTCTTTTAATGTACTAATGACATGACCCGTAATATTATTAATAATACGACACTTCGTACAATTTTAAAAAGAAAAAAAGCGAAACATATCCTCAAGAAAAGTCCAAACTAATACAATATGTCAAATGATAAAAAATTGGTTTTTACAAACTGGTAACAAAACTTAATTTTTTTTTGCTCCTGGTTCTTGAGGCCACTGGAGACTCAACTGTGACCTTCTGATTTTCTGGCGTAATGAGGGGTTTGCATGATGGAGTTGAAACAGTGCTGACACTTGGTGATGTGGCCAGAGAAGGAGGAGTGTGTATGTAGTGCAAATTAAAGTCCGATGGAGTGCAGCTAGGAGTGTACACTGGATTCTGATGGGGCGGTGTCACAGGGTTTTGATGGGTGCACTTATCTCGAAGAACTCTTTTAGCAACAATTATAATCACTAATACTAGTAATAGTGTCATTACTATTGCCCAAGACAGGAAACCTATCAATACAAAATAAATAATGCAATATACATAAGATGATGTATCAAAAAAAACAAATACTCATTACTCCAAATTAATTATTTCCTATTGACATACAATGTAGCATCAAAATTTACTTCATCATAATTTTCATCATCATCATCAAAGATATCATCTGATAATTCAGATCTGCAAATTTCCTGCAATTCATATTTTGATGGTAAACCACTTTTCTTTCTTTTTTTTTTTACAATCTGATTTTTTCTAAACAACCTAGTGCCGAGATTCTTTCTTATGTATTTTCTTTTAAATACATTTCTTATTTTCTTTACATTAAATGATAAAATAACTATCAAATTAAGTGAACAAATGACAGCAATGTATATGGATGAGCCATTTATACCTGCTATGACATCCCCATCATCATCATCATCATCATCATCATCATCATCATCGTCATCATCATCATCATCATCTGGAGTTGTCCCATGATCTACCAAAAAAAAATTAATTTTCCTTATTTTTCTTCAAATACAACATAAAAATAAGGAATGCAACACAACAACAATCAATTTTAGTAAATAAAACAGCATTCAAAAATCAATCATAAAATGTATGAAATATCTCGACTTAATTTTATTTTTTTTTTTTTTTTGTCTTGTGAACTTTCAGAATCTACAAAATTTTTAATTTTTGAAGTTTTCCCCTTACTTTTTTTTTCATGTATGTGGGTCATAATTTAAAAAGTTATAACACCTAAGTAATCTGAGTTAAAACTAATAAATTGCTCAACTACCTCTACTCGTCTGTACTATAACAGTATCTGTAACTGATCCATGCTCAGCTGTATTCTGTACTGTTGCATGGTGTACTGTTACAGCATGCTCAGTTGAAAGGTGTACTCTGACAGCTTCTGTTACTTCATGCTCCGTTGAATGGTGTACTGTTACAGCAGGGGGTACTGTTACAGGATGGGGTACTGTTACAGCATGGGGTACTGTTACAGGATTGGGTACTGTTACAGGATGGGGTACTGTTACAGCATCTGTTAGGCCTACACCATCATCAGACGTCTGAGTTACTGTTACACTTACAGCATGGGGTACTGTTACAGGATGGGGTACTGTTACAGCATCTGTTAGGCCTACACCATCATCAGACGTATGAGTTACTGTTACACTTACAGCATGGGACTCTACAATTAAAAAAAATATTATAAGCTAATTTTTTTTCTAGAATGGTTTTAGTTCTTTATAGTTTATAATTCAAACGTCCGATACTGCACAGTAGATTTCTTAAAATAAAAATATACTGCTTTATACCTTGTTAGAAAACCCTTTGTTCTATAATTTCTAAGTTAATCAGCGTTAATCAACGACACAGGGAGCAAGCTCAGTGTGCGTGTGGAATTTTATAGCCTAAGCTATACAATTCCACACGCACACTGAGTTTGATCCCTGTGATCAACGATTGCGATCGTGACATAAAGTGAGAAAACAGTAAACATAGAGGTGTTCCGATCACATTTGTCCATAAACTAAAAATAGATTCGGTGTCAGCCAGTGATTTAAAAATAAAAAAAAAACCGAATACCTAAAAAAATAATAATAGGATACTTGACAAGAATTCGATAATTTATATGATAAAAGATAGGTAGAAAAAATGATATCGTATACTGTATATAATTTTATTTTTTAAAAGAAAACTCAGAACTTACTGTAACAACGCTGTCCCTTGATGTCCCTGGTCAAATATTTAAACTCAGGTGACCCCATGATGATGATCTGTTGACTGCACCTTGGAATTAGAATGTCTCGGAGGTCTGCTCCGTCACCAACAAGGCGAATACAGTTTTGGAATATATTTCTGCAATTCGCTACACCATTCGATATTGGACAAAGTCCACATTTTGGAACAGCTGCGAATACACTTTGAAGAAATGCTATGACAGTCATTGCACGGAGTAATGCCTCCATATTTCTGTCCACCTCGTGCGCTAAATGTGTCACATGACCACCCGTTTTGCAGAAGAGGTATTAATGCGCAATGTTACATGCCTGACTCTACAAACATTTTTCGACCGTTTTGCAGAAGAGGTATTAATGTGTAATGATACATGTGATGATGGTCACACTGACTCTACAAACATTTTTCGGCCGTTTTTGCAGAAGAGGTATTAATGGACAATGATACATGTGATGATGGTCACCCTGATTCTACAAACATTTTTTCATGAATTAACTTTTTTTTTTTTCGTCTTGGTTCTTTTTTTTTTTTTTTTTTTTTTTTTTTTTAATATTTTCATTTGTTTTTAAAACTCACTTCCCCTTTTCAATATTCGCGCATCTGTAGTTGATAGCTATGAAAAAATATGAGTGTTTAAATACATTATCGTGACCTAGATAAATTGATCAGTCGGTGCAGCTGACCCAAAAAAAAAAAAAAGTGTAAAATAGGACACCTCTAAAGGCAAATACTGGGACTTTAACCCTCACTCCCCCTTTCGGTCATGACTCACAAGTTGTCATTTTAAAAGGACAACGTACTATCTTTTTACGATAACTTTACAACACAAATATAATACAAAATACATGTACATGAAACTTAAAATACGAAAGACAAATTCAGACTGGTATTTTTTTTTAATTGATTATAAAACATAGACGGAATGCATGAATTTAGATACACCAAATACACATTAATGATATGTCAAAACGTAGCCTTTCTTTTGAAGTTATTATATGTATCAAAACATTACTGAGTTGAAAAAAAAAAGTACGTAGGTTGTTGTAATATTTTATTATTTAAAGTACTGTATAGAATAATTAATTAGAAAAATGAATAAATGAATTAATAACCAATACGTTTCAAATATACTTGAAAATATTTAGCAATCTTCTATGAGTATTTCGTCATCCCATTTTACCCCGGAAATACTTAAAGCGCAGATGTACGATATTATCGCGGAATTTTCAAAATGGGTAATTGGGAAATCCATGTTCACTCCCAATCAATCCCCGCAGCACCCACACACACACACCCTTTTTTTTTTTAGATACCATCAGGCTACCCTGGGTATATAAAGAAGGGGATTTTTTGCTTAGCTTTACAAGCATCACCTTAACGAAGATCATAGTATCTGCAAAATACTGTATTACACAGACAATTTGACGATTTTCAGAAAAATGGCAGAATCATTCTACAAGTTTCAGTAAGTGTTGCATTATTAGTAAACGATGTACATGTTTAATTGTATATAAATTATTAAAATGAATTCATTTACTTTTACTCATATGTTATTCACCAAAACGATACCTAAAGGAAATTTTAACCAATATGCATTTTAATTTGATGATTACATTTTTTTTTGTTTAATACTCATGATTTTTAAGTCTAGAATAGTGTCTGGATCTTTTTAAAATGTATTCAATGAAAAATCTCATTTTTTATATATATATATATATATATATAAATATTTAAAGCAATACTATCTCTAAGAAGTTATGTTTTTTTCCTCGTTTATTTCATTTTATATAACTTTATGATTTTTTACATCCCGAACAAAAAAGCTGTTATTCATATGACCCCTGAATTGATCCTTTTCTCGTCCCGATTAGATCTCAGCATCATCTCAATTGGATGGCGATGTAGCATAGATCAGACAATTTTACATACATGAAATTTTATGCCGAATTCTGATTTAATAGTACTTTTTTTTTCCTTATTTGACCTCTACAGAATATTTTTATAGGACATAGAATTAAGTGAAGAAATAAAATTTGAGTTTGAGAGATAGTATTGTTTTAATTTATAAAATGTAATGTTTGAGTTATCTTTCTTGGACTGTATACTCGAATCTTTATAGGGATACCAAGACTTCTCCTTCAAGAGATTTTAAGGATTTTGAGGAGGAATGGATTCAGTTAGGGGAGGATTTTTCAATTGTGTTTGACACAGGGTAAGACAACCTTAAATTTTCACCATAAACTAAAGAGTTTTTCCCAACGATATTATTTAAGATATCCTATGTATAATGAAAAAATGAATAATTTAATTAAAATGAACACAAAAGTAAATGAACCGAAATTACAGGAATGGTACGTGGTAAGATTTTGGGTTTTTTTTATGTTCTAAAGACTTTTAGTGATGACTTATGTATCTTATATATATATATATATATATATATATATATATATATATATTATAAAAGATATAATAAATGTTTGATTTTTATTCGATATTTCAACATAAAATATATGTAACTTTTTTTACTGAGAGATTTATATGAGAATATATTTTTTTTTTACAAAAAATATTGCATTTAAATGTGCTCTTCTTATAAGCGATATAAATCAAGAAGAAATCTAAATTCTTGAAATTTCTATGGTGGATCAATTCTGTTTGATATAATGCTTGCGAGTTTTCACTATCTATTTACTAGCTATGGAATATTATCATTATACATTGAATTATGGGTTAACTAAAAAAGAAAGTTTAAGCCGCCTTAATGTTTTCTCCTTCTATCCATCGCTAACTACAAAAAAAAACAAAGAAAAAAAATAACCGCAATGTTAAGTGAGAAATATGAATAAATGATGGGTAAGCAAGGTTCTAAATAACATATTTACCCCGTGTTGTTGTTGTTGTCTTTCATACATTAGGGTATAATCTTGAAAAACAATTTCTTAATCATCTTATTGTTTCCCCAGAAACTCCCCTAAAGATCCAGATCAGACACCAGAAAAGAGGAAGATTAGTGAGACTGAAGACTCTTTAATAATAACCAGATCAAAAATGTTGAAACGAGATAATAACTGTTTCACACAACAGACGAGTGAAGAGGACCCCATCTTGAAAAAGTTCAGGTATAGTGTCCTTTTTTTCCCTTAAATGTAGTACAACAAAAAATATAGAATGATAGGATTTTAAAAATGATTAGGCTCTTGGCTCAAGGATTTGCCTTCTCAAGGTTGAAGTCGTCGCTTCTGAGGTTCTACGATCGTCATCACGACTTAATGGACCGTTATGAAATGATAGTTGCACAGATGTAATTGGATCTGTTTCTATGAGGGGCTTTGTTCTTCCTCTGCACCGGATTGACCTTTGATGTCTCTAGGGAAGCAGTAGACTCTTACCCTACCGACACACAGGGTTTAACTCTGTTTTTAAGGGTCCATAATAGTCATTTATGTCTTTCAAGTTCTGTAAAGTTTATGTCCTTCTCACGGTTGGTATTCATGATTGTACAATTTCCACGGACTTGCGATTTTTGACCAATGATATATGTTGGAGGCTCGGTTTTTATTCCAATCTTGAAGTAGATATTCGCTCTAGTTTAAAGTCTTAAAATACTTAAAAGTAGACCTCTGTTCTTAATGAAGATAAATATTTTTTGAGAGATTAAGTAATGTTTAGTATGATGGTTTAGATACTTCATGTTTCGTTCTCTTGTTGCAGACAAGAAAACCCAGAAAAATTCTGGGCGCTTGAAAAACGTACCAGGTGTAGGTTCACCCTGGATTCCTCAGAAGCGTCACCGGGATTTAGTGGAGCGTTGTATGGTATTGATTCCCTACCGTCACCAGATCCCACCTTAACTCCGTGTCAAGTTACATTTGCACATTCTACAGCGTCATCAGGGTGTGCTCAGGTGGTACATGTACCAACGTATAGCCCTGCGTCTCCAGGATCGTCAGGGTATGTCTCAGTGCCACAAGAACATTTCCTGCCGTCAGCAGACCACACCTTAACTTCGCGTCAAGTTACATTTGCATATTCTACAGCGTCAGCAGGGTGCGATCAGGTGGTACCAACGTATAGCCCTGCGTCTCCAGGATTGTCAGGGTATGTCTCAGTGCCACAAGAACATTTTCTACCGTCACCAGACCACACCTTAACTTCGCGTCAAGTTACATCTGCACATTCTATAGCGTCATCAGGGTGTGCTCATGTGGTACCAAGGTATAGCCCTACGTCTCTAGGATCGTTAGGGTATGTCTCAGTGCCACAAGAACATTTCCTGCCGCCACCACATTCCGAAACAAATGAAGAAGCCCAGTATCCACTCCAAAAGGAGTTGGGGGCATTGTCAGAATTAGTTGATTCTCTTCGAATTGACCTACTTCAAACATCAATGCTGGTGAAGTATGTTCAAGATTACATTAAAAAAATGGAAGTGAAGAAAACTTCACAATAATTTGATAGTGAATTTTTTTCAGTTTCTGTGTGCTTTTTTTTTTATGTTAGACAGTGTGCACAGATCATGTATCATTGTTGTTCTGTAGTAATATCTATAACATTGTTGTTCTGTAGTAATATCTTCTGACATGTATGCCTCTCGGGACCCAATTTTTTTGGCAATAAAGTGTATTGTATTGTATTGTATTGTATTGTATCATACTTAAAATGCACATAACTACTGATATTCAAGAATTAAAATTATGCCAAAGAAATATAGAACTTATTATTATTATTATGTCCTCACTGATGGTGAACAAAGTTTTATAATAGATACTGATGTAGAGAGAAGAAAAAACTTCGTGTATTGATATGACAATGTGTTTATAACTCACTCATGGAAGAAGATGGTGACTCTTCGATGAACACTAAAATTCGACTGTGAGAAAAATGTGAAAAAAAATAGAATTTATAATGTAACGATATGGGATGGACCCTCCTAGATGACTTCATGGAATGGGTGACCTTAGACGGCTTTATGGGATGGGTGACCTCAGACGGTTTTATGGGATGGGTGACCTCAGACGGTTTTATGGGATGGGTGACCTCAGACGGTTTTATGGGATGGGTGACCTCAGACGGCTTTATGGGATGGGTGACCTCAGACGGCTTTATGGGATGGGCTAAGGGATGGGCTGTGACGTCATTGACCGTAAAAAGACCTTAGACTATACCCCTTACTACTTTGGTTTGATTAACAATCTTTCTTCAAAGTCAATATGCTCAAACTTACAAAAAGAATAATCAAATGAGTATCAACAACCAATATTACTAAGCTGACTGGATAAAATAGTCAAAGCTGACAATTTCGTAAAATAATGTAAGAGACAAACAAATCATACAAAATCCTGAATACATGAATAAACATGTGTTCCAACTTCATCACATGAAATGGAAAGGTTTACCTCTTCTTTAACTCATTATTGTAAGAAATTGTAAAATTCTTGCTACTGTCTGTAGAATGAATGATAACTACATGCAAGTCCAAGGTCTGTCTATTTCTTTACAAAGTCCTTCAAGACATTTATCAACGAATTAACACTTTCAAGTTTTTCTTTATGTCTCTTCTCGGCTCTTCTTTTCGGTCCATCATCTCTTTGAATGCATCTGATGCCCGTTTTGGATGTACTCTTTTTTTTTTCTTTACTGAAATACATAAAAAGAGCAATTTACTTGAAAAAAATACGCTAGAACTGACCTCAGGTGATGAACATGATGAAAATTACTGTGGAACTGTTTTTACAACTTATCTGCCTGCAAGGGGAGGAGGGAGTGTGATAAACTTTTGAAGACCACATGTTTGGTATCAACATAAATTAACATAGAGCTGAAATTATATTATTCTGTATTTTTCATCTAACATGAGGAAACAAAATTATTTACAATAGTTGTGCAAATGTGTAACTGCGAGAGAAACAACAAGTACAATTCTTAACAGTGGGTAATATTCACCTGGTAAAGGCTTCTCCTCATCAGATGATGCAGTATGGTTACTTCCTCCGCTTTCAATGACAGTTTTAGGATTAAAATCAGGAATTTCATCAAAAATTTCACCGTCATCTTCGTCCTCTGAGGTGGCAGGAGATTCTCCAGAAGTGTTGTTCTTCTTTTTTTGTCGCTCATACTTCGATTTTAAGCCTTTAATTTCAGTCTGCATTGTTCTGCAGAAAAATTGTACCCTCCTTCGATATTAAGCTCAGATGATATTTTTTTGCCATTTATTTTTTGTAATTTGTTTTGAACTGTCTACATCATGGAAGACTTTTTTCAGAAGCTTGATGTTTTGTGGATTCCACTTTGAACCTGAAATTCAGAATAAGATTTGAACAGCTGACTTTTCCACTATACAATTATAGGAGAACACTGGTATTATTTGTATTTGGCCTACCAAGACTTTTGATATAGTACAAAACTTATTTATCCTGTGCAAGTGTTTTAAAATTATAAATTGAAGAAAAGAAAAGACACTGTTAAACATGTTAAACTTAAAGATACAGTGTCCTTGAAAGTAAAATTTTATTGAAAACGTAAAATTTATTCCAAAGGGTCTAGAAAATGGAAAAAAGGAGTTATAAAAAGTTTTATTTGAAAATATGCAGTAACGACCCCAAGATTGCCGATTTTTTATTAATTAAATTCCCATATACCTCTATTGTAAAACCTCAAAACATTGTAGGTGGCGCCAGTGAAATAAATTAGAGCTGCGCACCCCAAATTCAAAATTATGCTTTTAAACGTCTATAACTGCGAATGTATGCGTTAGATTCGCCTAAACATTTGAATGTATACAAATGAGAATGTATACTTTCATATGAAACGAAAGATTTTGCATTCCCAAATTTTTGTAATATTAATTAATTTTCAGGGACAAGGTCCCTTTAAAGGGACTGTTTCACGATTCTTGGGGTCTAACCAATGAAATTTTAGAATTCCATATTTCGTTCAGATTTTGCATGATTTTTGCCATAAGATTAGATAACAAATCACTTTCAGCTCATTTATGTTTATCAAAGGCTAAATTATTTCGTGTTATAAAACTGTTTGTTTATAAACAAAGAGAACATTCGTATTGTTAACAGTTTGTTTATATTTAAAGAAAAGTGACTTGCAGACTATGATAAGTTTATAAAATGAACAGTTTGCCTTGTTGAGTTACTAATATATTATTTTTACTTTGATTTCATAGATGGTTACAAAACTATGATATACATTTTTGTTTACAAACAAACATTTCAGTGGTCTGGTAAAACGTCTTACATCGACTTTTCAACTTCGAATTTTTTCTGTAGTTTATAAGAGGTTCGTACACTAAATCATACAGCAAATTTGATAAAATTAAATTTTTGAGGCATATCCTGCCCAATCGTGCAGATACTAAAAGAATCCTTCACCCTTATCAGACAGAGATTTGGTAATCTCAGTCGATGTTGATATTCAAGTAACTAATAACATACCTCAGTTGGGATTGCTAAGTTATATAACATGAGACCTATATTTCCCTATGAAGTCTAATAAGGTGAAAGATTAATATTGTGACATATGTGACTGTGATGACAATAATGAAGATTTTTTGCTTTTATTCATAGACTTCGAAAAGGCGTTTGACGCAGTTGAGTGGAATTTTTTGTTTAGAGTTTTGAAAAAGTTTAATTTTGGTGAAAATTTCATAACATGGGTTGAAATTCTTTATACGAATCCAATCTTTAGACTAAAAAATAATGGATGGATATCAAAAACTGTAACCATGACGAGGGGCATACGTCAAGGTTGCCCGATTTCAGCGATTTTGTACCTTTTTGTAGCTGAAATCTTATCTTTGAAAATTAAACAAAATGATCAGATACAGGGTTTTTATCTACAAAACATGCAGACGATCTTACTCTTACCCTTAAAAATGAACTTTCATTAGAAAATGCACTTTTTACTATAAATGAATTTTGTGACCATGCTGGATCGACAATAAATCTTAACAAAACAGAATGTATTCTTCTTGGCAAATTGAAAGATAGATATGATAAACTTTTTGAAATTAACGTTACAAATGGACCAGTGAAATGTCTTGGTATATTTATTGGTCATGATAAAGAGGAATGCTATAATCGAAATTGGATGAGTATTTATGACGAAATGGAAAAACTTTTTGAGTCATGGAAAAGAAGAAAGTTATCTTTATTTGGAAAAGTATGTATTATTAACAGTCTAGCTCTTTCTAAATTTGTGTATGTTGCTTCTATTTTACCATTACCAGATGATGATTTTGTACGTAAGATAAGATGTTGTATTTTTAATGTTATTTGGAAGAAACATGATAGAATTAAAAGAAACACTCTGATTGGAAATGTTGAAAATGGTGGTATAGGTGTTTTTGATATTGATACTAAATTGAAAGCATTAAAAGCTTCTTGGGTACAAAGAATTGTAAATCCTAAATCTTTAATTTACAATTATGTGAACAGTTTTTGTAAATGTCAAAATATCTCTGTAGCCTATTTGTTAAAAACATCGGAAAAAAAACTAATTAATTTTGAAATAACTCACAACTTAAACATGTTCTATCAACAGGTCTTCTCAAATTTCAATGAGTGTAAAAAGGTTTTGGAAGTAGAGAATCTTTCTAATGCAAATTTTTTAACACAACCCCTTTGGAATAACGAATTGTTCAAATATAATGGGAAAAGTCTATATTTCATTAATTGGATTAAGAGTAAAATTCATTATGTAAAAGATGTATTAGAAGATGATGGGTCATTCATGACTGTGCATTCTTTATCAAATGTTCTTATTAACAAATCAAATTGGCTTTGTGAGTACAAAATTTTGAAGAGTATTTTTAGAAATTTATTGAAGCGTTTTGATGTATCTAATTGTCAGTTTTTTGGACTTAATAATTTTACATACTTTTTGGCCATATTACATTGTTTAGACTAAGGATCACTGACGAGGGTTTAGTACCCGAAACGTGCATGTCTGGTCCATGCTGTAAATTTATCAGGTTTTAAATGATGCTATTGAATTTAAAGACGTTTAACATTACAAAAATACAAGAAACTAAATGGTTTCGATTTAAACAAGGATATAATAATATTATTGATAAGAAATGTAAATTTTATTATGCAAATCTTCTGATACAGAAATTTCAAAAACCATGCTATCAATCTTACTTTTCTAGAGAATTACATATTGAGAAATATAATTGGTATAATATATACAGATGTAAAATTGCAGATATGTTTGATAGATACATTTCAGAGTTTAATTATAAGTTATTGAATAACATATTAAGCTGTAATTCACTGTTATATAAGTACAAAATAAGTAATAACGAGAATTGTATGAATTGTATTCATGAATCAGAAAGCATAAAGCATCTTTTATTTGATTGTCGCATTGTAAAAAGCTTGTGGAATGAAATTGGAAGGCTATTGAATATAAGTATACAGTGGAAACATTTGATTATTGGATTTTACATTGAAAAAAATGACAAAACATATTTCATTAATAATTTCATTTCTTTTATTGCCTTCAAAATCTATAAATATAAAATGTATTGTTGAATACAAAACAAAACAGAGGATG
This sequence comes from Pinctada fucata, assembly GCA_028142955.1. Taxonomy (NCBI): domain Eukaryota; kingdom Metazoa; phylum Mollusca; class Bivalvia; order Pterioida; family Pteriidae; genus Pinctada; species Pinctada fucata. The sequence goes on from AP027110.1 coordinate 9,951,404, forward strand.
AAATTGCTCTAAAATGTTATATTAAAAATTCTCTCATTATATTGATCAATATTTTAAGCAATCTAAAACAAATGGTAAAATTCAATTCTATTGTTGAAAATCTTTTTCATAAGCTCTGATGTATTTTCTTTTTGATTCCTTGATATCACATGATTTATTTATCAATTGTCGTTTATGATGTAATCTTAGTCACAAATTGTGCTATGTTTTGTATTTTATTGTCTCATATGAAATAAATTAAAAAAAATATATTGTGACATCACAATACTAGCACAAGGAGTGTGAGATAGGAACATCTCATATGAGTAAACAGTAAGTATTTCCTTGCCACGTATACAAGAAAATTTTGTCTATGTTAGGCTGATGAGAACAACGATGCAAAGGATATGTTATAATAACTCTCCCGGCAATCTAAAATTAGCATTTGTACCTTCTTTTTCTGATGCATCCAGGACAGATGGACCTGGAAGATCATGAGAGCCACAAGATGACTGAAGAGCAAATGGCTGTTCGTTTACTGGAAGCGGTTCATCTTGTAAAGATGGCATCTCAGCTTGAGGAATTGGGTTTTTGTAAGCTTGAGGAGGTGGTGGTTTCATGGCTTCAGGAGGTGGCTGAACTACTTCAATAGGTGACCTTACAGCTTCAGGGGGTTGCTTCTCTGCTTGGGATGAAGCTTTCTGCTTCTGTGATTTTTCAAGAATGCCATTTACGATCAGCTGTTTTATGTTTGGATCTGAAAAATGAAAGGTGACTATATAAATTTAACACAACTGCATAAGAATAAGTTTTCCTACAGGTACATTGTTTAATGAAAAATAAATAACCTCAGCAGCAGCATTGAGATGTAAGAAGATGTGTTTCTGAAACATGAATTTCCATGTCAGCAGCAATTTTTGAATGGATTTCTTGAATCTGGGTCAAAGGTCAAGGTCATGGTATCGATAGAAAAGGCTTATGACAAGGAACACGCATGTCAAATACCAAGGCTCTATCACTTACCATTCAAAAAGTTATAGCCAGGGCAATTTTTGAACAATTTTCTTGAATCTAGGTCAAAGGTAACAGTGTCAAGGTCATGGTATCAACAGAAAGGGCTTGTCACCAGGAACACAAATGTGAAATATCAAAGCTTTATCACTTACCATTCAAAAGTTATAACAAGGTTAAAGTTGACAACAGACAGCATTAAAACAATATGCCCCCAATCTTCCATCAAGGAAATAAAAAAGGTCAAGCATTATAGATACCGGGGTACTGTCAAAATGTCGGCTGAAAATATGCTGGCGGTAGGGGACTAATAAAACTGTATGAACTTTAGACAATACATGGCATGAGTTCACATTAATTCAAACAACAATGATTTGAATACCTGTATCCTCAGAAAAGATAAAGCTTAATTCTTCTTTCGATTATTATGTTGTTGTAGCAATCCCTTGTGCGTCTTTCACAATTATTTCTTCTGTCGACATCTGAAAAAAATGATCCAATATTTTATAAGAACAGTTTAAACACTTAACCATCAAAGAGACAGTAATACATGTAGAAAGAAAGTATACAGTTGTTCTCTTATATATGAGACAAATTAATACATACAAGCAATTCTTACCAACTTTTCATTCTAAGAAAACCAAAACATTTTATCAAAATGTTTTATCATTGACTCTGTGGAAGTGTTTATGAAACATTTTAACATCTTGTTCAAAAAACAAATTCAACATATTCACAGGCAGACACAAAGACTAAGTATCTTGAAGTTGGTAAAAAATTTTAGCCTCCCATGCATGATTACAAAGCAATGCTCCATTGTTACAATTGTGAGAACAATAGATGGGAGGAGCACTGTTATCCCAAAATGTCTTTCTACAGTGCAGGTGACAAAAAATCATTTAAATAAAATTGTACTTTTACCTTTATTTACTAGCACACTCCTCACATATGGTATCCTTTATTTCTTGTGTCAGAATAGGTTCAAGCTCGTATTCTAGACACTTCGCATGGATGCAAAGTCGACAATATGGGCAACGCAGATAGATTCTGAAAAAAAAGAATTGCTTATTAACCATATATATATATATATATTGATTTGTCCAATCTAATATAAAATACAAAAAGAAAATATCAACTGTTACAAAAATACATTGTTATGAACTAAGATCAACCTCGCCCTCGAAAACTTTTTTTCATTGACTCAATTGTTTCTGAAGCAGGCCTGTAAAACAAAAAAAAATCTAAGGCTCATGTATATTCAATAATATAGATGAATGTTTTCAAGATTGTAATCCTAATTATATGCTAGTATAATAAGTAACAAGAAAACCCACGCGGCTGCGTTAAGGTGCTCCACGCTGACGTCGCGCTGAAAATATTCCATTTTTACGGTGCCTGGCATTCAACCCTCAATTACAGCTTAAACGTTCTTTCTTTAGTTCAAAGCTGTATTTTTTTAATATCTGGTAGGTGTCTGGTAGCTAAGAAAAAAAATTCACCAGGGGGATTCCCTTGTGTCACGTGACAGCCCTAAATATAACTCTACAGTGTTGTCTCGGTTTTAAATTGAATTTTGCAAGTGGTAAATAAGGAAAAAATAATAGAAATGTTATATCGTTTTCTTCAGTAAATCCTGCAGATTTAGAAATGTGCTGGGCATTGTGACACTTAAAACGATTAAGAGGAGAAAATATACCGAGAAGTAAAAACAAGTGGTAAAAACACTGCAAAACTCGACTTTACATCCACATTTTACACAACTATTAAAATTTCTATGAAATGCGCAGCAAAATCTTGGTAAATTGAAGTGTCCTCTATAGATTCTGTATAAAAATATCGAAATCGTATAAGGGTAGTCACCTGCAAATTACTTTTTTTTACAACTACCCTATATCAGTTTATTTTCAGATGGGACCTAAACGCACAGGTGATCTGGATTACGTCATAGAAATTTAGCGGGAAAGCATAAGTAAACATGCAGCATATACGTGTGTACAACATAACACGGGTTTTTAATATCTGATACAATGTAAAGTGGTTTTTTTTATTTTAGTATTATTTTTACAACGATGAGAATGTAATATACATATATTAAGAAGGCAGGCCCGGGGGGGGGGGGGGGGCTGACCCGGGAAAACATTAGTTAACATGCAACATTATATACGTGTGTACAACATAATAACACGAACACGGGTTTTTAATATCTGATACAATGTAAAGTGTTTTTTTTTTTATTTTAGTATTATTTTTACAACGATGAGAATGTAATATACATATATTAAGAAGGCAGGCCGGGGGGGGGGGCTGACCCGGGAAAACATTAGTTAACATGCAACATTATATACGTGTGTACAACATAACACGGGTTTTTAATATCTGATACAATGTAAAGTGTTTTTTTTTATTTTAGTATTATTTTTACAACGATGAGAATGTAATATACATATATTAAGAAGGCAGGCCCGGGGGGGGGGGGGGGGGGCTGACCCGGGAAAACATTAGTTAACATGCAACATTATATACGTGTGTACAACATAATAACACGAACACGGGTTTTTAATATCTGATACAATGTAAAGTGTTTTTTTTTTTATTTTAGTATTATTTTTACAACGATGAGAATGTAATATACATATATTAAGAAGGCAGGCCCGGGGGGTGGGGGGGGGGGCTTGACCCGGGAGGGTAAGCCTCGTCCGGGCATCCGCTTTTAGTATATATATGTTTTTCAAGTTAAAACATTAAATATTTTCTTTGTGGGAAAGTTTGTGGTAGGGAATAACTCTGGTGATAAAGATTGCCGCTAGACAATAAAACTTCTGCTGATCAAATATTGAAATCTATGTATCAATGTAATATTTCCTCGTACTGAATCCAACCCGGCGGACTATTGAGACCGCGATACTGACCGTCTTCTAATTTTGTATTTAACAAAATTGAATGTAAACTTGTTACAGGGCTTTCGTGAGCAGAGCTCTATCGGTGACAAAATATTCATAATAAAAAGATGTATATAACTTGAATAAATAAGAGAGAGAGAGAGAGAGGGGGGGGGGGGGGTTCTTTCCCGGCTAGGCTAATCATGTTTCAGTCTAATTATAACCCGCCCGATCTCTTGCTGATTACAATTTGTTTTATTACTATTTTTATTTCTTCTTAGATTTAGTCTAGTACAAGTTGACCGTATCTGAAGTCTCGATATTGTTCTGTTGTACCGGCTATGAATACAGTGACTGCCGTATAGCCATTTATTGACACATGTATTTTAGCACCGTATTCGTAATGATATATATTATATATATTTTTTTAAATATTGCTTAAGAATAAACTGTATTAATGTGCATGAGCTGGCACCCTTCCCCCCCCCCCCCCCCAAAAAAAAAACCCGGCAGCAACTAAATGAATATAAAAATGAATAGGAAATAATTATTTTAAAGCCGGTAAATCAGTAAAATTCCATTAAATTGCTAAATATGGACAATATCGAACAACTAATCGAATTAGAAATTGTGCTCCTTTATGAGGATACAATTATCAATTCCTTATATTGATTTAATTATTGAAAATCAGCGATTCCTCTGTGAATTAAAAGCGGTTTCTCATCCAAAGCTTCCCTTTAACCCTGAACTCAGACTGCGCATGCTTCACCTACAATGACCCGATGTGCAAAACTGTGGAAAAACACGCATTATTTCATTACTTCTCGTAAGTAAGATACTGGGAACATTTAGAGTTGATGTAAGGAATAGGATGAAAGCTCAATAATATTGAAAATCGATCCAGTTCAATTTATCCCTTGAAATATCCCTAACATACGATAACTGATGTGACGTCATTTGTAACGTCACACAATGTTTTCGCGGAATTTTCTCTAACGTCATTGCGTGGAGCACCTTAACGTAGCTGCGCAAATGTTGTCACAGGATTACTATATATTATGAGAACTTTAGTATAATAGTCAATATCAAAGTTTATTAAATGTTATGTCAGTCATGCAATCATTATTTTTTTTTATCTTCATTGTTGTATTTACATCATACTTGAATGTGTGAATGCAAAGTCTTTGAATGCAGCTTTTTTTAATAATGGATTACATTGTAATTGTTTGTAACTACCTGAAGTCTCCGTCTATAAAAATTCTGTCTTCTTTGACTTTTCCTGGGCTTCCAGTGATTCTAGGGAATGCAGGGGTGCTTTAATATGGCAAATGTAACAGGTCCATCTGTCTAATCTGAATTCAACATCATATTCTCGCAGTGGTATCAACCAGATGTGGATTTTAAAGAATTCGAAGGAACTTTTAGAACATCTGAAATCCACTCATTTTAGTAGAGTCCATTCGATCAAAGCCTTTGATTTTTCGACACTTTACACTACAATTCCACATTCTAAATTGAAAGAAAGACTCGCAAAAATTATAAGTAATGCGTTTACAAGTAAGAACGGAAATCGCAAATACAAATTTATTGTTGTTAACTATGACAAAACCTACTTTGTAAAAGAAAAGTCAGATTCTGAAAATAAGTACACTGAAACAGACATTATTCAGATGTTAAACTTTCTGATCGACAACATTTTTGTGGTGTTTGGAGGAAAGGTCTTCCAGCAAATTGTCGGAATTCCAATGAGGACCAATTGTGCCCCACTCCTTGCCGACATTCTTCTTTACTCGTACGAAGCTGAATTCATTCAATCTTTGGTCTCTGAAGGGAAAAGATACTAAGCTTCTGACTTCAACTTCACTTACAGATACATAGACGATGTGTTGTCCATCAATAATCCAAAATTCGCGGATTACCTGAGCAGTATCTATCCTTCGGAGCTTGAAGTCAAAGAAACTACAGAGACAAATAATTCAGCATCCTATTTGGACATAATGTTGTCCTACGACACTGATGGTCACATGAACACCTCACTCTATGACAAACGTGACGGCCTCAATTTCAGCATTACGAACTTTCCTTTTCTGAGTAGCAACATCCCTTCATCGCCTGCTTATGGCGTGTTCATATCTCAGTTGATACGCTATGCCAGAGCAAGTACCAAATATACGGATTTTGTTCTGAGAGCTAGGCGTCTTTTAGATAAGCTTCTCAATCAGGGATATGTTTGTGACCGACTAACATCGTAACTGAGGAAGTTCTACGGTCGATATGGGGAACTCGTCATACACTATGATGTCCCACTATCCAGAATGGTGGATGATATTCTGACCATTTGAACCATCCGACCAAAGATTTTACTCTATATCTTCCAAAATGGAAGTAACCGGATGTGACAGTTCTACCGAATTGAAGCGACGGGTGTTGCATGCAAGCAGGAGATGCTTACTCTTCCCGGGCACCTGGTCTCACTCTCATATCGGGAGTTCGCTTCTTTTCATATGGTGGAGGTTTTTGTTTTTGTTTGCTTTGGTTCCTGTTTTATCCTGATTTTGTATGCCTTCGGTTTCTGATTTTCTGAATTATCGATTGTGTACTGTAGACAGGGGTATGGTCATTATCCATATTTGTCAACCATCTGTCAAAATGTAATATATATGATAAATACGAGACGTCTGTGATGTCTGACGAGACGGAAGCTCTACTGGAAACAATACAGTAGCAGTCATAAAATAACAAACTAATTAATTTATATGTGTCTATCCTTTATTTAAGTCATAATACAAGTCCTAAGTACATGTAATAGGTACCCGGTATGGCGCCAATGTTAAAGAACTTTCAATGCCTACTGGGGATATGTCTATAACTTAAATCTACCCCCCACCCACCCCTTTTGCAGGAATTATAACACCTAAGTTATTAACTTTAGTAGAGTCAGCAATTTCTACATACATAACAATAAACACATAATGATCAGCTGCAGATAAATCAATTGTCCGCACACAAAAACAATTAACTAACCACCTAAAACAGAGCCAAAAACGCTATGGTTCAGCAGATTTGACTTAGGTTTGGCCTATACTTTAAGCCCCCTTCACAATTGGCGCATGATCAGAAGCGACTTTATATTCGTACGATTGACAAATTTAGATTTGGATCGTAAACTGTTGCAGAAATAATCGCAAAAAAGTAATCGTACAACAGTCGCGATCTAAAACGACCGTTGTGCGATTCAATCACATTTAATCTTGTCTTTAAGCGACTGTTGTACAAAATGCGGAAGAGTCGCGCGATGGATAAAATAATATGGAGATTGATCGTGCGCCAGTACGATTGGACGCGCGACGCTCGCGCGATTAATCGCATTAACCGCAAGAGTGCTCGTGCGAGTCAAAGTGGATATGCAGGCTGTGCCAATAACATTGGTCCGTCGGTCCTGACAGGCAAAATTACGTTCAGACCGGTACTTTTCTCGCAATAGACGGTCCGAATGACCGATGCCTTACAAGTGTACTCAAATGTTCCGGACTAGGTTATTTATAATATTCGGTCCGTCATCCGGAATTAAGCACACTCTTTTAAACGTTTTACGATTGTTATTTTAAATAAAGCGTTTACGGGACTGTGATTAACAACTAGTCAGACTGGTTATTCGAACCGATGTTGGCTAAATAGAAATATGTATAAGGGGCTATTCCCGGGAAGCCTTCGAAGCGTAAATCTCTGAAGAGCAACTCTATGATCTGGATATATATGCTATAGACTTATTTTATGGAAAAGAAAATGAAGTGGATGAATTGTTTGAATGTTTCATTAATGAAAGTGAAAACTGGAAGAAAATTGATGAATTCCCAAGGGAAGAATAAATCTTGGGACTGATTTTTGCATATTTTTTTTCGGACAGACATATTTTGTTTCGGACCTATGTGTTTCGTTGGCACGTAGGTCCGAGTGACCTATGTGAGCTGAAAGTTTTTGGCACAGCCTGGGATATGTATTTCCTGAAATTGTTTTCTGCAAGTATGGAGCATGATTTCTTTTTTTCCCCACAAAAGCCTAACAATTCATTGTCAATGATGGGAAAGATTTAGAGTTTATCTAAACATAAATAAAAAAAAGTCTAAATAACTTACATTCCTTGATATGTAATGCATGTTGATCAGATAATCATCTTCAGATGGGACAGAATCAGAATCCTACAAGAAAAATTATTTTTTCTAACTTTGAAATGTGATACTCCTACATGCTGCTATGCATCAAGACTTAGTTTCCAAAGATAAAAGTTGAAAGTTCAAGTTTATCAATGCATAGTGCCCACAAGATTATGATTTGAATTTCCACAAAGTTATCAAAGAAAAAATGTAGTAAATTTTTTACTAGCCTCTTCTTCCTTCATAACTTCCGGTGGAAGGCCCGGCTCTACTAGAGTGATTTCATAGATAGATCTTATTGACCCTAGATGTGATAATATGAAGAGGTCTATTGCCATCCAATAAGATGATACATTCACTACCTCTCCTAAAACATGATTCCTGTGATCATTCTCCCTAGGCAGACTAACATGATATTCATGTTCCAAGGAAATAGTTTTCCCCTCTGCAATGTCTTTCTTCAGGGCAAGGGATAAGGAATATCTCTTCGATCTGATACTTCCTTGCTGGACTGATTCAGCAATCTAAAAAACAAACCTTTATGCAATCATTTAGGGTAACTTTATTAATTACACTCAAGCTTCATCATATTACATGGTTTCAAATTAGTCAAGGTATATTTGGCTTATTGGCAATGAAATTCCTTATTCCATCACATTTATGGTAAGTCTGATGCTATTTTCTTTGACTGTATCAATCTGCTACATGAATCATAACATATAGTACAAAAGATTTAATCACAACACTCTTTTTTCATCCATTGCAAAATAATTTTCCTGGTAGAACTACATGTATATACTGTTAGCTGATTAAAGCTTCAGGACATTCAGCTAATACTTAAATTACAAATCTATGTAAAACGTGTACTTACACCATATTCAGGAAATCTTATGATGTGTCGCACTTTAATCTGTACTGGACAGTTAAGCTTCTTGGTCACTTGAACATGTCTACGAAGCTATGATCATCCTGCAATAAAATGCATTTAGCAAAAGTAGTACATGTACCTTAAAATTACTTGCATATAGGTCTGCTTGGACAATCATACATACGCCAGACAAACCGGTATGACAATACCAATGACAAATATGGATAATGACCATATCCCTGTCTACAGTACAAAATCGATAATTCAGAAAATCAGAAACCGAAGGCATACAAGTTCCCCATATCGACCATAGAACTTCCTCAGTTACGATGTTAGTCCGTATATTTGGTACTTGCTCTGGCATAGCGTATCAACTGAGATATGAACACGCCATAAGCAGGCGATGAAGGGATGTTGCTACTCAGAAAAGGAAAGTTCGTAATGCTGAAATTGAAGTCGTCACGTTTGTCATAGAGTGAGGTGTTCATGTGACCATCAGTGTCGTAGGACAACATTTTGTCCAAATAGGATGCTGAATTATTTGTCTCTGTAGTTTCTTTGACTTCAAGCTCCGAAGGATAGATACTGCTCAGGTAATCCGCGAATTTTGGATTGTTGATGGACAACACATCGTCTATGTATCTGTAAGTGAAGTTGAAGTCGGAAGCTAAGTATCTTTTCCCTTCAGAGACCAACGATTGAATGAATTCAGCTTCGTACGAGTAAAGGAAAATGTCGGCAAGGAGTGGGGCACAACTGGTCCCCATTGGAATTCCGACAATTTGCTGGAAGACCTTTCCTCCAAACACCACAAAAATGTTGTCGATCAGAAAGTTTAACATCTGAATAATGTCTGTTTCAGTGTACTTATTTTCAGAATCTGACTTTTCTTTTACAAAGTATGTTTTGTCATAGTTAACAACAATAAATTTGTATTTGCGATTACCGTTCTTACTTGTAAACGCATTACTTATAATTTTTGCGAGTCTTTCTTTCAATTTAGAATGTGGAATTGTAGTGTAAAGTGTCGAAAAATCAAAGGCTTTGATCGAATGGACTCTACTAAAATGAGAGGATTTCAGATGTTCTAAAAGTTCCTTCGAATTCTTTAAAATCCACATCTGGTTGATACCACTGCGAGAATATACTGTCGAACAATATTTTTGTAGCCCAGATTTGATTTCAGATAAAACTTTGGTGAGTAAGATCGATACAGATTTGGTAGAACATTTTGAGGAACCAGCGATGAAACGTTGTTTGTACGGATTCTTATGCATTTTAGGTATGCAATATAAGTATGGTAAATCTAAATCTAAATTGGTAGTGTCGAAGCCAAAGGAAGAAAGAGCTGATTTGTGGTTATCTATTATTTCAGAGGCAGAAAGGTTTGTTGGGGTGTAAGTGGGATTTCCAGGTGTCGAATTTAAACCCGACTCTTTAACTAGACTGTCGAAATAGTACTTTTTGCAAGTAAATGTGTAATTATTTGAGGCTTTGTCCGCTGGTGTGATGACATAATGTTCTTGGAGGTAGGTAAGTTCTGTGATAACATCAGGGTCTTTAAATATAGACACGAATCTGGTGTTCACAGTTGATTTTAATCGGTTAATTCTAGATAAAAGTAACCCTCTGATTGATTTTATCCATTCGGAAAGGGTGTCGAGCTGTACATCCTCTTTCTTTGCCCAACGTCTTGCATATTCCTCACAAGAGTCCATGATAATTTTGACATTTTGGTTCCATGTAAAGGACATACTTTCTCTGAGCCTTTGGCTCTGATGAGCTGTAAAATAAAAAAGAAGAAAAAAAAACTGGGCTCAAAATTAACGTACGTCCATCAGTCCGTGACTAGTAAACTTTGCAACAGACTAGTGAAATTTCCCTCACATTGGTCTGCCTGACAAATGAAAATGTCCATCTCCAAACTTAGGCATTCTTTGTATGTGCTACCATTTCCTTCACATTCTTTGTCCTCTATAATCGTGATTGTCATGAAAAAAATTCTCCTTGACATTGACTAGTGTTATTTCGATTATAATCATGATAACCATTTGACAATTGGTTTAAGAAATTTAAAAGGTTCCAGCTCCTTACCTTCTTGTACAATAAATCAGAATAAATTATGATGCACCAGACAGGTGTATCCAATACTAAATTCTCGTCAGTGATGCTTAAACCAAAGTGATATGTGGACGTTCCGACTACCCGACTACATTTCAGAGGCGCCACTTAGATCTCGTTTGATTTCTAATTATATTTTTAAAGAGAGCGTGGCTCAAAATTTCATTTCATCCGTTATACTTACCAGTCAGAACTATACATTAGGATATCTTCCATTGTTTATGTCCGTAACTCGCAAACGCATGAATGACTAAGAATCAAACACCTAAGGCACCTAGATCACTCATGCGCTTTACCTCAGTTTATCTTCCAGCGTGCAACAAAAAGGACGTCCATCGCTGTTCTCTGAACTTTACGAGTATTTTACTGTTTTTGACTTTGATTTTTCTATCCAGAGTCAGTTTTATTGATATATATTTATAGCGGAAGCGGCAGTTCGCCGTGCTTCCGAGGAGGAAGCTTCCATTCATGAAGAGAATGTTAATTTAGAGCAGTCGTCTCAAAAAGGTGAATCCAATATGGCGGATCGACAGAAGAAACGACGCACTCGTAGTTCTAGTAAATCTTCTACCAAGAAGAATGATACAGATTCTAAATTTGCAGCTTTTGAATCTAAAATGGAGGAAAGATTCACATCCATGATGGATATGTTTAAAACAACTATGGAAACGTTTTCCACTTCACAAGAACGAACTCGTGAGGAACGAGATTTTCGTGAAACCAATGCACAGACTGTACATAATGGTGGTTCGGCCACGCTTACAAGTACACGTATCAGAGGCGATCCTTATGGGATGCATAACTCTGAAAATGAAAATTCACCACAGAGAAATGACATTTATCAGGATGTTTTATCTCTAGCGCCTGGTCAGAGTGAAAGAGAGCATGTAATATCTGATGACTCCGATGATTGTGTTTCACACAGATCTGTTTGCTCAGATCTAGCCAGAGTTAACTCGGTTGGGAAAGATAAATTTAAGAGATACATTCATACAGATGAGAATGATGACAATAACAATAAACTTTGTGAAATTTTTGGTGATATTTCGTCAAGTTCTAAAGATGATGTGGGAATCGTTTTAGATGATTCACAAAAAGCCATTATTAATAACTCGTGGCGTTCTAGCGACCCTGACAAAGTTACTGCCTATAAAGAGGAGTACAAATTAGCTTTTCCAGTACAAGAGAAGTCACGTGATATTTTGAAAGTCCCGGCATTGGACGATTTATTGGAACCTCTGTTGAGGAAACAACATAATTCTTTTCGTGCATGGGGTAAATCTAAGCATTTAGCTTCTCCACAGCTGAAAGGTATAGAGAGTTCTGCATACCAGGGTCAGATTGCTGCCAGAATGGGTATTATTTCAGTTACTTACATTCAACAGGCTTTAGGATTACTTCTAAACAACCTGAAGTCGACTAATTCTAATTTGGACAGTGCTATTCAGTCTGTACGTGACATATTCGAAATGTCTACTAAAACTTTAGACCAAGTAGGACGTACAGGAGCTTTTCATCATTTAATTCGGAGAAAAGCTGCCATTGCCGACACTGGATTACATTCAGTGAAAGACGTTCAGGCGAACATTCAGAATTTGCCGTTATCTGGTGACGGTGTTTTTGGTACCGAATTGGAAGAAAAATTAAAGCAAAGGAAGGATCAGAAAGAACAATTAAGTGATCTTCTGCCAGAATACACGGGAAGCAATGCCATGAAGTCGCAGAAAAGAAAATTTTCGTATTTTTCTGACAGTAGCTATCGAGGAAATAGCAAGCGTCAACGTTATGACTACTCAGATAGGAGAAGAGGTCAATCCTCTACGTACCAGAGGTCGTACGATAATGCCAAGTCAAGGACAGACAATCAAGGCAAGGAAAGGAAATCTTTTACAAGTAGTTCCTTTCGAATTCCAAAGAAAAAATGACTTAAAGGTAGGAAATCAGAGATACCTGTAGGGGGTCGACTCAGATTTTTTGTGGAAAATTGGAAAAAAGATAACGGACGATCAATGGGTACTGTCTGTACTCCAGTCCGGATACAAATTGGAATTTGTTCAGAAACCACCTTTTCTAGGGGTAAAGGAAACAAAAATTGCAACTCAAAATCAGGAAATTTTTCAAAAAGAGGTTGTAGAATTGTTAGAGAAAAATGTAATAGAAAAGGTTCCAAATTATGCTCAAAACACAGGTTTTTACAGTACACTTTTTCTGGTTCCAAAAAAGTCGGGAAAATTAAGACCAGTGACAAATCTGAGACCCTTAAACAGGTATCTACTGAAAAAGCATTTCAAAATGGATACTTTGTCAAAAGTTCTAAATGTAGTGATACCAGGAGACTGGGCAATCTCAATAGATCTAACAGATGCATACTTACATGTTCCAATTTTTCAAAAACATCACCAGTTCCTTCGTTTTTGTCTATTGAATCAATGTAATCAATGGAAAGCAATGTGTTTCGGCCCAACAGTAGCTCCTCGAGTTTATACAAAAATTTTTTCAGTGGTAATGGGTTATCTTCACACCCAAAACATCAGAATAGTAGCGTATTTAGACGACCTACTTATTCTCAATCAATCCAAACAAAATCTGATATTAGATCGAAACAGATGTATAGATCTTCTGGTATCGCTAGGTTTCATAATCAATCTAGAAAAATCGGCTCTGTCTCCAAGTCAGACAGTTGTGTACCTAGGAACACTATTCCAGCTCAAACAAGGTCTTGTGATGCCAACAAACGAGAGAATAACAAAACTTTACAATGCAGTAAAGCTAATTATAGCAGGTCAAAACTTAGCTCGAGATTTCTTACACTTACTGGGAATAATAGCATCGTGCATAGAGATAATTCCAAATGCAAGACTATACATGCGTCCAATCCAGTTGCATCTACTAGCATTTTGGAAACCATCGTCCCAAAATCTAGAAATAAAGATTCCTGTCACCAACCACCTCATTTCTCATCTCAAATGGTGGTTAAATCCAGTAAATGTTTTGAGAGGAAGAAATTTACTTCAAGGTCAGACAACGGTGACTATAACAACAGATGCCTCGAATCTAGGTTACGGGGGACATATGAAATCTCAGGTGTTTCAAGGTCAGTGGACCGAGACACAGAAAGGTTGGCACATAAACTTGTTAGAGATGGAAGCAGTCTTCCTGGTTCTCAAGCATTTTGTGAAAGATCTGAAGGGTCAGAATGTGTTGATACGTTGCGACAACTCAACAGTTGTGCAATATATCAACAAACAGGGGGCACTCGGTCGGCCCAATTGTGTTACAAGACTTGGGATTTGTGGAACTGGGCAATTCAACACAATATTTACATAAAGCAGCTCACATTGCAGGGAAAGCAAATATTTTAGCAGACAAGCTAAGCAGATACAAGATAATGCCCACAGAATGAACTTTGAACAGAACAGTAGTTCAAAAAAGATTCCATCAGTGGGGTCATCCTCTTGTAGATCTGTTTGCATCTCATCTGAACAAACAAACAGAGATTTATTGCACTTGGACGCAAGATTGCAATGCTCTAGCTATAGACGCCCTATCAATTCCATGGGAAAAAATGTTTGCATATGCTTACCCCCCAATTTGTCTAATTCCGAAAGTCCTAGAACATATGAGCAAGTATCATTGCCAGGTGATTCTAATAGCACCACATTGGCCAAGACGTCACTGGTATACAAGGATTCTAGAACTTCTGATAGATTGTCCAATCAAACTTCCAGTAACATCGAGTCTATTACACCAGCCAAAATCAATGATAAATCATCCAAATCCACAAATTTTCAATCTGACAGCTTGGCTTCTCTCAACAGACAATTTGAAAAGAGAGGCTTTTCCAAGCAAACAAGGGACTTACTATGTGCCTCCTGGCGAGAAGGCACACTGAAAGATTACATTTCAAAATTTAAAAGATACAGTAGTTGGTGTAGTTCAAAACAAATTGATCCCTATACGGCAAATTTAACTCAAGTTGCCGAATTTTTGACATCCTTGTATACTAGTGGCTTGCAATATAGGACTATAGCAGGATACCGTTCTATGCTATCTTCTATTATAGATTCTGTTGACGGTAGACCAGTGGGTCAACATCCATATGTTGTTAGACTTTTGAAGGGAATTTTTAATTCAAGGCCCCCGGTATCAAAGCTGCTACCAGAGTGGGATTTGCCCAGGGTCTTGAAAATGCTAGAGAAATTACCCTTTGAACCTATAAAAAGGCAAAATTAAAACATGTTACCATGAAAACTGTTTTTCTGATAGCCGTAACTACTTTCAGGAGATGCAGTGACTTACAATCATTGCGCATTGGAGATGGATCAGTGTCTGTACAGAAGAAGGGAGTTACTTTTATTCGTCATGGACTCGCTAAACAAGATCGTCCCTCTCACTTTGGTACTAAGGTATTTGTTCCATCTTTTGCAGAGAACAAACTACTAGATCCAAAGCGTGCATTATTTTATTACTTAAAATGTACTGAAAGCTTCAGACATGATACAGAGGGAAAAGATGAAACAAAATTGTTTTTAAATGAGCCACATAAGCCTGTTTCATCTCAGACTATTTCAAGCTGGTTAGTGAAAACTATCAAGATGGCACATGATAAGGATTGTTCAGGAGTGAAAGGTCACTCTACACGATCTGTTGGAACATCGTGGGCTCTCTTCAATGGTGCATCCATGAAGAATATTCTTGAAGCTGCAGATTGGAGCAAGGAATCTACCTTCATACGTTTTTACCTGAAAGATGTAAAAACTCATGTTCTGAAAAAGTAGATTGTTTTTGATATTTATTAGATTATCTACCAGCGAGTTCGTGTGGGACAGTTTTAACATTTCATGTTATTTGAATATAACAGTTCGTGTGGGACAGTTTTAACATTGTGATTTTCAGTGTTGTCCATGCTAGTATATTGGTTGAAAGTGATTTGTGGCATAGCACATACATTGTATATATAGTGTTTTTGATTAACTTTTCTTGGATTGTGGAACAATCATTGTATATAAACTGTACAGTTGTGGGATGTTTTATCCTTATTGTACTATATTTACTGTGAATGGTAAAAGAAGAATTGACCAACCACAGTTCTGTATTGCTTTGGAGTCTATACATATCCTAATGTATAGTTCTGACTGGTAAGTATAACGGATGAAATGAAATTGAAAAATTTGTTATCAAGTTTCAATTTTATGAAGGAGTTATACTTACCAGTCAAGTTACCCTCCTCCTCCCCTGCAATTCTTCAGTTTTTGATTTGATGGGAACATTTTTGTTGCCCGCTTATATAAACTGAGGTAAAGCGCATGAGTGATCTAGGTGCCTTAGGTGTTTGATTCTTAGTCATTCATGCGTTTGCGAGTTACGGACGTAAACAATGGAAGATATCCTAATGTATAGTTCTGACTGGTAAGTATAACTCCTTCATAAAATTGAAACTTCATAACAAATTTTTCAATTTTATGTAGGGTCGATTCAGTAGTTTAGTTAAATGAAATTTGTGATCAAAATACAAAATGTAGTATGGAGGGATGGTGCTAGAATGTTAACCTCCTGTAATTTCTATAATGTTTAAGGGTGAAATGGCGCAGGGAACATTTTTAATTGCTCCACACTGCAAAATAGAATAAGCGTAATAATAAGAAATTTGAAAGGTTAAGTGACTGTGACCATTCTGGTGGAAAAAATCAATAATCTTGGAGCTATCAACTCCCAAAATTTGCAATCTTAAGCAAACTTCTTTGTCTATTCAAACTAGAAGGGCAGTTATGAACAGATTATGACTTTAAAAAACATTTTTATATTGAATCTGAAGCACCTCAGACACCAACATACTTAAAGCAAAGACCAACTTTTGAAAGGAAATTGCAAAGCCAAAGGATATGAGGAATGAAAGAAAGTACAACTGCTGCAAAAACAAGAATATTTTAAGGCCTTAATATATCTAGCAAACAGTTTTGTTCTTGAATTGATCAATGGCCTTATGGGTTGATTTCATATTTACAGATTTTTACAACCTGGACTAGATTTTATCATGGACTAATTAGTCCGCCTGACTAGTGTTGCAAAAAGCTAGTTTCGAGCCCTTAAAAGAGTCCACAGGCTGACAGCCTACCTTTTATTAGCATGTAATGAGAAACACGCGCCTTTCTAGTCAATACAATAATTCTCAAAGCATTCAAGTTATGAATGATCTTAATTTGTTGATCTTCGCTAGAATCACAGAGTGAAACAAATCCCTGTGACAAAAAGGGCTTATAATGACCCTCAAAAAATCATCAGAACTGGACTTAGAACCCTGAATCTCAGGAGTGTCAGAACAAATCGAATCTAAGGCTTTCCTATCATTTCTAACAGACGCACAGGCCTGTGACTTAACAGGGGATAGCAGGCCTGTGACTTAACAGGGGCTAGCCAACAGAGGATGCTTACTCCTCCCGGGCAAGTGGTCCCACCTCTGGCTTGCTGGGGGTCCGTCGGTGCTCAACATAGTGCTCTATTGTGAGTGCTGTTGAGATTATCGTCATGATCTTCTTTAACTCAATTAAGTTCTTTTTTCTTCTTAAACTTCAAACACTCACCAATAACATGATCTTTTTTCTTATAATAATTGCATGTAGGAAGCGACCCCACCCCTCGGGATGCCTCAGAACGCTCGGACCTAGGTCCGGACGTAGAACCACCTTGAGATGGTGACTGGGAACTAGTGGACGACTGAAACTCTTGTAAATTTTTCTTTGGAAAATCTGACGTTTTTGCGCTATCGCTAGATTGAGTTTTTGACACGAAATTTTTCTTATGATTGAGAGCATACGTATCAGACAAAACAGCGGCTTGTTCAAGAGTTTTAACATTTTTGTCTTCCAAATGAGTTCTTAAATCTTGATGTACATACTCTTTGAACTCTTCTATCAGAATGAGTTGACGTAAATTGTCAAATGAATTGGGAATTTTCTTAGATCGAAACCACTGATCAAATAACTCTTCTTTTTCTCGCGAAAATTCAACATATGTTTGATTTTCAAACTTTTTGTACTTTCTTAACTTTTGTCTGTACGCCTCAGGTACTAACTGATATGCTCTCAAAATCGTGTCCTTGACCTTGTCATAGTCTGAACTCTCAGCAATACTGAGCGCCGAGTACACTTCAGCCGCTTTGCCAATAAGTACGCTTTATAACAAAGTTGGCCAAAAATCACGTGGCCACTTCAGATTGGCCGCGATTTTCTCAACATGTGGAAAATATTTGTCCACGGAATTTTCTTGAAATTTTGGTACTAATCTGATATTTTTGGCGGCGTCGAATTCAGACTTGACAAGCGAAGGAACAGGATTTTCTTTAGCGCTTTTCTCTAACTTTAACTTTTCTAACTCAAACTGGAGTTCTTTCTCGTGCATACGTTCCTGTTTCTCTCTTTCTTCATTTTCTCTTTCAAATTGTCTTTCTTTTTCTTCGTTTTCAACTTTCTCTTTCAAATTGTAATTGTATTTTCATTTTCTCTAATTCAAACTCAAATTTTGACATTTTGGTTTCGCTTGAAACAGGTTCAACAGGAAAAACTTATGACGAAAAGATTTCCTCAGCTAAAAGCTCTTTAGCCACAATATTTCTAATTTCTTGTTTTCTCATAGAAGATTTTACATCTAACTTCAAGTGAAGACCTAAACCAATCAAATTATCTTTTTTCAGTGATTCGAACTCATCTGCAGTCGGCGATTTCAAAAATTCAGTGCCCGAAAATACCATGATTGATTTCTGCTGGCAAAAAAATTGAGAAAAATATTTTCTTTTTTTCAAAAACGAACTTTACGCAAATATGCAGAGATTACGATCCCGGACGAGCCTCCAATTCTGTTATGGGTCAGAATACCCCAAAACGCCAGCAAAAATCAGACAAAGACAGAATATAAATTTACAAGTTTAATTAAACAAGTTTGACCTGACGCATGAGTGTAAACTTACAACATTGCGCTTGAATTCGAAGAGACGAAGCGGAGGCAAGTAGAATCCCGGCCGTATCATTGATATTAAAGCTTAACAAGGTAAAATATAATTGCCGATCGTTTAGTTTTATTTTATTCGAGTGAGACACAGTCAATAATCTCCTCGAAAATTTGCCAATTCGTGCCGGCCATATCCTAAATTTGGATCCCGGGTTTGTTCAATGTACTTTCCTGCGGCCAACACACCCCTACCAACCAAATATCCAAGTGTCGTTGGCCGTTTTTGCGGCTAGTCTTCGGTATACTATGTTTGTTCTTATTGATTGTATTGGGATCATATTTATTTTCAGCAATTAATTTTGTCTCTTTGAGTAGAAAAACATTGAACCTTAAGATGTCCTTCATACCTTCAGTCATGCTGTATGGTATTACCCATACATTTGACCATGCCGTCTATTGTAGTTATCGATATTTTCCATATCATTAACACATATTATTGATATAGATGTGTGATGCTGTAAAACACACATAAATATATCAAAATAACAATAACTCTTAAATACGGCATATTCCCACCTCGTGCAAGTGTGCAACACATAACACGCATGTGGTGTTTGATTTGTACTGGGTAGGGGAGTGGGACGTATTGTTACTACTATTGCGGATGCAAGCTGCCACTGCTAAAGCGAGTTCGGTCGAGGCATCAGCCTCTTCGGCTGGACAAACTTTGCTGAGTACAGCATGTACTGCATCATCAGCTGGAGAGCTTGAGGGCAGAATGAAACAGTTGATACAGGATCTTTCTTTACATATAAGCATAAAGTTGACGGAATTTGACAAATGTAAGAATCTTATCGTCAATACTTTTTTAGCCTCGCCGGGGATCCTGATCGCAGCATCAGGGGGGGATTTCCAACAACAAACCGCCTTATATCAGATATAAGTATGGTAGAGTAATGTCATATTATTATTTCATTTTTCTTTGTTATAGTGAAATCAGTTTTCTTTTAAGAACCAAATCCTTATCGAGAAGGATATATGAAATGATATGAGTCAAACACATGTGTGCCTGTCGACTTATTATGTAATGGATACAATAATTGTGGTCCTAATGATAATAGTGATGAAGCTAGTGATTGTGGCTTTCGACTTGTGGTGTAATGGATACAGGAATTGTGGTCCTGATGATGATAGTGATGAAGCTAGTGATTGTGGCTATCGACTTGTGGTGTAATGGATACAGGAATTGTGGACATGGTGATAATAGTAATGAACCAAGTGATTGTGGTTTGTGTCGTAATTTTGTACTGGGTATTGTATTACTAATATCTCTCTACTTATAACACACACATTGAAGCAGCAGTCAGTTGGTACCTTCTTTGTCAACTTTGTTTATGAGAATGAGCGTTTTGTAACTTTTACTATTTCTATTTGCAGAAACTTATCCCTGTCAAAGATTTCTTATTGAATGGCTTTTTTTAATTTCTTTAATTTTTATCTTACATCTTTTTTTCCGGACACATCACCATATTTGGTTTTGATATCTCGATATAATCATAAACTTGATTGACAATATGAATTTGTCATCAGCTACTTTCATGTCTTTCAAAAACAGTTCTTCCTCTGTTCATCAAAGTTCAAAACAGTCGCATTATTTCAAGGAATGCATGTTACGTCTGGGAAACATAGCAACACATAAGGATACTTTTATATGAAATTGTGACTAAATAAAAGTGTGACAGACAGACGCCGGGCAAATCGATCCCTTCCTTCTGCTTGGGGGATATCCTGCATATTAGTAAAAACCATTCCAAGGAATGCATGTGTCGCCCGCGAAACATAGCAACACTCAGGAATCACTTTTATAGGGTGTGACAGACAGACGGACAGACAGACAGACGGAGAACGGACAAAGTGATCCCTATGTGTCGCTATGCTTCGCAGGCGACACAATATAAGAAAGCATTAAAGATTTTCTTTTAAGCTTGCTTTGACATATTTTGCTATATACAATCATCGGAAGTATTATCGAAACATTTCAAATCGGAAAATATTCCTGGTCTTTTTCCTGAGTGTATACACATGGCCTATCAGTTATACAGATATTGTGTACTAGAGTACAGAGAGAAAGAAAAGCGAGGTCACCATAAATCTTCCTAGATCGCGGTCTTGCACCCTCTTGTGCCTCGTAATATCAATATTTAAATTGAGGCATTTAAAGGGCGCAGATATAGCTTATATATATTTATGTCTGGAGTACATACGTAAGATCAATGTATTTTACTTCACGTTTCATTACAAAAATGAATGAAAGTCAAAGAAAATACAATATCAGAATAGCTGCTGCTAATTTCGGATCATCTCATTTCAGATGGCTAATATATACACCTTTATGTACCTTTATAATATTACGTGACATATAATGGGGCAAATTAAAGGCCGGATTCTAACCTACTTTTGATACGGCTATATGCAGTTATTACTTCCGCAGTAAAATTTTATCATCTAAATAATTATACATTAAATTAATGTACTACTAATGAATGAATCCTTGTTAAGTCATTTACTCTTAATTATAATGACGGTAAAGGTGATTAGAGGTAGATAAAGGTAGATAGGACATGATGTAGGATAGAATGTAGGAAAGGATGGGGTAGGATTGGATTGAAATGAGGTGGATTGGATAGAGTGGATAAAAGAGGTGGATGTAGGATGGTGGATCTCTGGGCCTCTCAATTATACAGATATTATGTACTAGAGTACTCTCTGACTCAATGAGCGATATATACTTACCTCACTTGTACAATCATATATCCTTACATACAGACTTATACACTGTGTTATGTTTTAATTTCACATTCACATAAGAAAAATTGCTTCCTCTTATATCTCTGCTATAATTCAAAATTAAAAAAGACCAGGTTAATCATTTAATTAGAAAATCAAATACTTAATACTCTTCCTCAAAATGTTAAAAAAAATATATAATAATTGAATTAACAAAACAAATCGAACAAATAGTCGTTAAATATAAACTGAAATATTAAGAAAAAAGAGGTTTCGATAAAAAATATTTTTTTAAAAGACTTACTTATATATATATTTTTTTTTTTTTGATTTGCGATAAAAAAAAGATATTCAAAAATAACGAATTGAACTTACCAAGCTTGGGTTATGATCCTGTCCTTGTGTGCACTAACACATACGAAAGTGTATTAGTATCTGTTTTTTAAACAATTGAATTAAAAATATTAAAATGATTTTGATAAAAGAGAAAGTCATCTACATGAAATATTTTTGAAGAAATAAAAAGAAAAAAAAAACAACAACAAAAAACTTACGGGCAAGTGATAACTTGTAGAATATCGGCTAAATATGCCATCTAGGCCATCACCTGGATGACCTCAGTAATCTTCTGGCATTTACATCTTTAAAAAAAGTAATAGAATTGACATAAATAAAATGAATAACAGGAGGAGAACAGCTGGAAATTTAATAAATACAAATCTTAATAATATGCAAAATTATTTTTTTCCCAATACTCTTAATTCAAAGGAATGTTCTTGATGTAATATTTTGCAGACCTTCATGTACTAATGAATTTACCAGGTGATTATAATTCAAACTTCATACCAAGAATAAGAATAAGAACAACTTTAATCTGTGTCATATCTTCCCATGTTATGGATATGATAGGTAGGCTGTGTTCTGCTCCTTCCACGTGCAACTTGATTGTAGTCTGTAACAAAATAAAGATATATGTAGTATTATGTAAGTATATAAGTATTTCATTTAACAATAATAATCAAATTAGTTTTTTTTTTCTTTTTGTTAAAAAAATATCCTAATTACACGTATACCTACCCTTTCTTTCGCTTCATGGTCTGGTTTAGCAGACTGCATAGTCATGGAGGACGAAGCTTCAAATCCTGCCGAGGGTGGAACTGTTGTTTGCCACTAAAAAATAAAACAAATTTGTCAGTAAAACAAAATTTTATTCTTGTGAATTCTGAGTTACTTGACGAAGACTAGATCTAGTGTCAATCTGTTAGCAACACAAAGTAAACATTCCTTAACCCCCCCCCCCCCCCCCCCCCTAGATCTCCGACTTTTAAAAACTTACCGAGCATGGTATTTTTTGGTCGTTGATGTATACAGCCACACAAGGGTTTACTAATATATCTTCGCATTCCACGTCTCCAGACTTGATCTTTAGTTTGTTAACGTTAGGGGCGTTAGACCGTAGGTCAATGTTACTTCTTGAACCAAAAAAATTTATCGAAAACAACTAGTTCTATCCCGTAGAGTGGGCGATCCGCCACATATTGTCCATGTCCCTGCCACTCTCACATCAGTCTCTCGTTCTCTAATCTGCATGAATGGATATTGATGGGTACAGCATAAATTGTCATCGAAATCACGAAGAAATTCAAAGCAAGAAGGGACGCCATCAAGGATTGGACTTTGAACCCTATTCGGAACTTTTCGGAATTGTTCTTCTAAAGAAAGTAAATTCCAGAAAATTGAATTTGTAACATTTTATTCCAGTATAAAACGTGTTTTTTTTTTTTTTTTTTTTAGATTTTTAAATTTGGCTTTTAATATTTTTATTTGTGTACCCTATTTGTATTTTATTTGAATAAAGAGTGATCCATGTCATAAAATCCGAGAGAGAGAGAGAGAGAAAGGGGGGGGGGAGGTGTGTGCAGATAGGGTAATTAAGACAGTCATGATTACATTTATAAGATCGATGTATTTTACTTCACGTTTCATTACAAAAATTAATATTTACATTACTAGTAGATTCCCCATGTTAAACGCCCATTAGGCAACTAGAATTATATTCCAATAACTTGGGTTGCTATTGTGACGTCAAGTTCAAGACTTGCATGTAGGGAGAAGTTACCAACGTTCAAATACATTTGACGCTAGAACAGACAAAATGTGCGAAGAGCATGCAAATAAAAATTGCCGATATTTAGAATAAATGTAAATATAAGTAATGACTGTCACATCATCCCACTTTGCATCATCCTAAAATGTTTTTGCATTATTTTTGCTTTACATTTCACTTTTCTGTAGTATCTTATCTAGTTAACAATTACAGGAGAGGTTTCAATATCCGAAGTGTACATACGATCCCTATTGTTTTGTTTTATCAGACTTTACAAAATGGTGCCTTATTGTTGGTAGCACTTTCTGTATTCATTCTATTGAGTAAATCTCCTACAATAAGTGCAAATTTCGTGCATTACTTGGGTGTATGACCACTGATATTAAAGCCTATCTAGGCTTACTATGTGTGGACTAAGCACTATCATATGTAACTATGCGTCGATGGTCTAGTTGTTTATAGCCAGATGTAAATCATGTTAAGATGGCCAAATTCTTAAAGGCCTCTGGATGCGATCAACAGAAAATAAAACTGTTTAATTTCTGCCGTTTACTGGAATTTGACAAGGACACACTGAAAAAAATGTTATTCCTGCTGAATAACACAAAAAAAATAAAACTGTTTAACTTCTGCCGTTTATTGGAATTTGACAAGGACACACTGAAAAAATTGTTATTGCTGCTGAATAACACAAAAGTGTCAGTGCTAAATTCTATGTAGAAAATATACCGTCAAACGGTGTACAGCACTATAAAAATGCTTGACCAGCAACCTCAATCTACTAAACTTCCATTAGTTTAACATTAAGTTTTAAAAGTGCGATATTTCTGTGAAAGCTGTGGACTTAAGCGTCGAACAATATCTTAAGTTAAAACAAGATTTTAAACCAATACACTTTAATGTGCAATAAAGTCTATGGGATGGATTTTCCATATTCGACCATTTTCTGAGAATATGGAAAGTTACGAAATTCACATTTTCTCTCCAAATTATCAACATATTGCATTTATCAAATTGCTCGTGTGAAATATCGAAACATTAATGACTTTACAAATGATAAAGCAGTGATGATTTAGTGTATATAAATATTTGAAATCACAGTCGCATATTTTCTGTCAACCAACACTTTTTTTAAAAACGACCGAAAAAAAGTAGTGAGATTTGATGCTGAATAAAGCCTTGATTTTCAGAATACCTGTTCAAATTCGTCAAATATTTGTAAATTGTTGCTTTCTTTACAAGTTGGATAGAAATAGGGATAATTAATTATAAGAAAAAGGAGTTTAATGATATGGGGGTAAAAATGAGGATTTTTGAGATCTTAAAAACTATAATTTTTGAAAAAAATGTTTTCGCTGGAAATTGTTAAGCTTATCGTAAGGTATCATCAATTGAATTACCCTAACGATGCGATATCTGGATAAGCCCATGTAATTTGCTGAAAATTGAATTGCATTGTTTTGAATGGAGTATGACCCTTAACTTATTTTGTCGAGTATATTTTTTTATTTAATTATGTTATCAGGGAAGTACAGAGTGGACGGCAATTTGATAGTCGTCATGATGTAAAAAATGCTGTTTTCATGTGTATGAATAGTATTCTCAAGTAAGCTGTCATAGCAACTGTTGGGAGATGGATATCAAGACTTACATAGTGTGTTGATGATAAGGGGGAGTACATTAAAAGTTTGGTATAAATCAATTGAATGTAATGTCTCTCACTTTTACATAACACTCTAAAATACAGATCTTTTCAAATGCCGATTGCACACTACAACATAAATAACCAATCTTGGAAATAAATGTAACTGATTTTGGTTATAGAAATGTATATAAATCAGTTTTACCAATGACTTACAAGGATTTAAAACTTACAGCAATATCTATTTGATGCAGTATAGATTTTATACTGCCAGATGGCTTATTTTCAGCTTCTTTAGCCAATGCCCTGTACCTCTCCTTCCCCTCCTTATCCACCCCTGACCAGGCCTCCCGCCAGGCAGCTGGATTAAATCCAGGATGGTCTAAAATATATATAAGAACCCATCACAAATCAATGCATACATGCATTTTGAAAAAAATGTATGTTTAAAACATGGTATGAGAAACATGCATTTAACCATCCCTTGAAAAGCCATATATTTACATATTACAACCCATGTGTTTTTCCTGAAACATACCTTTAACACACATTCTTGTAATTAAACCATGTTTATTATCATGGTGGTTCTTGAACATTTAAGAAAATCAAATATCGTTGATTTTGCCATTATCTGACATCAACGCAAATTATTTCATTCTGGTTCATAGCTGGTACTTTATTCTGAGGATTACCCTTTTTATAAACAGTCAGGGGTCTGTCTTGTAGCAGTATAACTTACAATTTTACGTTAAAGTGTAGAATACAACTGCCAATTTCAAACCTAATTATCTAAACACAGATTTTTTTTGGTGATCCCAGTAAAATATTTTTTCTAATGGATGTTTTATTGAACTTCCAGCTGGTATCTGTCCCCTTCTTGTGCATCCTCTGTAAATATGCGCAGAGCATACAAACTTAGGGCCCTTTGGGTAATATATCTCTCATTAAATCCTATTTACTGGCCACAGACACGATGGTATTCCAGACGATTTGGGTTAGATATGTAAAGAAATCTTCTGTGCATCTATTTAGGGTAAACTTCAGCACTCAATCATTACACTAACAGAGTAAGGGCCTGAAACAATGTTGTAACCTGCACAAAGTATAACAATGTATGTGGCATTTCTTTTAACTTATATAAGTTATTAACTGATACAAGTTATAACTGGTAGAAGTTAATTTTTGAATTTTAATGCAGAGATTAACTTCTAGTTAAGTTATAACTTGTAACAGTTAAATAACTTGTATAAGGTATAACCTGCCGAAGTCAGACCCCTGACTTACAGAACAAATACCAAAAAGTGTGATCCATTACCTTTGTACATTTATACATTCTACAGACAAAAGTTCAATAAGATATCCTGTCTTTATATTGTTATGTTATACTTATAAGGTGTATATTGTAGGAAATCTCATCAAGGTTTATACACATGGAAGAACTGTGTATGTAACAAGAGCAAACTTAAATGCAAACAAATATATAGACAGACAGACATAATCCATTCCTTAGCCTGAAGTACTTTGTAATCCAGCCAAAATGTTGCTTTACCCTTGCGGTATTCACTGCAGAATTCAGTGAAGGCGGTCGGCCGCTCTTTAAAGGACTTCTTTCGCTGGTATGTTCTCCCGCTCTCGGCTCTTTGTTTGTTTCCAACCCAGAACTGAAATGATTTTTAACAATTTTACATTACTGCATAAACTTAAATCATGCATTTTATTCACAAGCACAAACAAGATAACTTTATAATATACAAAACCATTTTTGGTGTTCTACAAATTTAAACATGGTACATTTCATGATTTGTTCTATAATTTGAGCTTTTTTATTTTTGGATTTAAAAAAAAAATGAAAACTGATATTATATAACGAGCATACTACAATCATTTACCCTTTGCATATTCTATAAACTACAAGAATGTTGCCTTTTGAAAATTGTTTTATCTTAGGCACGGTCCATTTGATATTCTGGGGGGGGGGGGGGGGGCTTGGGTTTTTTTTCGAAAAAAATAATTTTGCTCTGAATTTTGATGAAAAAAATTAATTTGCTTATGGTGTGACAGAAAAAAAAATCTTGCTCTTACAAGTAATCTGAATTTGAAGAATAACCATGAAACTCGCTTAAAATTCCTGAAAATTTTTAGGCTCGCTTCGCTCGCCTCAGTTTTCACTTTGTATAAAAAATTTTGGGCTCGCTTCGCTCACCATACTTTCCTTCTTTAATGGCAAGTTCATATTTAAAAATATCAAAAGTATACATGGAACTGGAAAAAAGGGGCTTCCTTAAATACATCATCAATATTATTTATTACTATTAATAGATACATGCATCACCATAGAGTCTAAAATTTATATACATTCTTGGAAGGAGAATTTGATTAAGTTTTTCACTAGTTTACATCTCTAAATTTGAAAATTTGTCTAGAAGAGCCTCCCCTCAGGCCCTCTTACAAGTTACATGACCTTATATACATTTTGTTTACTGAAAATTATATCATATTGTACAAATCTTTTATCTCTCTCAGTTTACAGATGAACACAAGTTTTACATAAAAATTCAGTGATGTTTAGAGCAATTTAAGCAAAAATAAAGAATTTCCGTTGAAAAAAACACAAAAATTCTTAATATTCACATCAATTGTTAGAAAAAAAAATTCCTTGCTCCAACTTTGCAAGAAAAAAATAATTTTGCCCTGGTCCGGGGCGAAAAAAAAATCTTGCTCCGACAAAAAACCCAAGCCCCCCCCCCCCCCCCCCCCGAATATCAAATGGACCGTGCCTTAAAGATCTTGAAAATTCACTTGAAAAATCTGTATCGATATACATGTATTATGCATTGTTACGCCATTGATGTAGTTACTTTGCCTTCTGTATTTGGTATATTGTGTTTTGGCATTTTTTATAACAACCTTTGTGGTAATTTGACAATGTGCCATCTTCATGGTATTTAGTTGTATTATGTATTTTGGCAAAGTTCAAAATGAAGATGGATCAAACAACAATATGTTCAATGTAAAATGAGATCAATCTAACATACGAGCTTAGTGTAAATAGATGTACAGAATTAAAATAAGCCAGAGATTGATGTTCTATGATTTCATTACCTGCTACTGAGGCAAGTGTAATGGAGATCAAGAAAATGAAAAAGAGGCCCACTACACCACCGCTTGGCCTCCTCAGATCAGGGCCTAGGGTGAATTCAAAATGAGCAAATGAGTTTTGGGTTGTCAAAGGGAAAAAGATAATTGGCGAATTCAAAGCTGTATACATTATTCCAGATGGTAAGTAAATACTGAAAAATTTTTTTAAGTAAATTGAGTGGCGCGGTAACTTACCCTTTGGTAAATTAGGACAAAATAAAAAAAATTCTGTTTACAGTTACAAGTTATATACTGAACATATGCAAGTGTTGTCTGCAAGACATAAGGATGTGTGTCTACCAAAAAATGTGACTACTGGACAGACAGACATACAGACAGATGCCAGACAATGTGTCCCATGTGCTGCTATGCTTCGCAGGCATTACAAAATACATTTATATAAGCTCAAATTATAGGGTCGGCCGGGAACCTTAACACAATTCATTTTTTGCCTCATTTACAAATAAATCCTACTACACCAGATATATATCATGTACGTTAAACCTACAAATTTACCTTTACTTGAATTTCGCTCAAATCTATTTCTTGAGCAAGTGCTATTCTCTTCTCCTCATCCCCCTTTCCCATGCCTTTTCTGTACTTCTCTTGAAGTCGATGGAGCTGATGTTCGGAGTACTGAACACGAGGTTTCTAAAATATAGGTTACAGCAAAGTAAGTATATTAGTCAAAATCTCTAAGTTCTACATTTTGACCCCGCCTCATTTCCAGGGGGGTGTGATGTCAGTGAACATTGTGAAGTGTAAACAATCCTTAGATGAACTTACAGTCCAAGTTTGGTTACTGTATCCAAACTTAAATATGTGTGGGACAGAATTATGCACAGGACAGTCTAATTACTAAATACCCCCAACAGATCTTTAAGGATGGGGGCATAAAAATTTGAACAATTTGAATTTTTTTTGTGCATTATTCAAAATGATGCTATTGAATTTAAAGACGTTTACCATTCAATGTAAGTAGAAAAAGTTTTAACAATTATCATCCCCCCTCAACTTGATCAAGGGATTCCATTTGCAGACATCGCGAAAGTTTTTACAGCTTACCAGACATTTTTGTACTTTTGTAGAATTTAAACATGTTTATTAAGAAAAAGTTGAAAATTTTCACCAGACCGAAACAAATTTCACCATATTTGTCTGGTGAGTTTGATGACTTTCGGATTGTCTGCATTTGCATGTTGTGTGTTTGTTTAATACGAACAAGCATTCTGAAAGTATTCCTGAAGCAATACATTTCCCCTACCGACCCAGACATATTTCAAAGAGGCATAATTCCTTGAAGAGTAAATGAAAGAACACAAAAGTGGAATTTGTTCTGTATTAATATGTCTACATATGTAAATTCATATACCAATTTAGATGTCAATATCTTAAAAGACAGCTAGAATAAGTCCGATAAAAGTCGGGAAAATTTAATTATTGCAAAGGGCAATAACCAAAGAAAAGAAAAAGGACATCAACCACGACAAAAGTTGAAGTCGACCTGTTTTACATCAAGACAAATTCATATACCAAATTTATGTCAATATTACAAAAGAAGGCTGAGAAAAGTCTGGAAAATGAAATTTTAACATAGTAGTAGGTTAAGCATAACAAAAGTCGAGACAAACTCATATACCAAATTTCAAGTCAATATCTCAAAGGAAGACCAAGAAAAGTCTGGAAAACTGAGTGGACAGACAGATAGATGGACAGAGAGACTGACTGACAAAAGGGGACTGGATGAAACCTATAGTCCCCCCCACCCCGGTTTAACCAGTAGGGGACTAATAAGCTGTCAAAATAGCATATTGTATCGGGGGGGGGGGGCAATGTAGTATCTTAAAATTTACTGTTTCAAGAAAGGCCAAAGGGGTGGATATATTATATAATGTTCAAAATGGCAAAGTTTAATTGCACTTCCCGTCTACACAAGGGTTGCCTAACGCCATTACAGTTTTAAGTGAAATAGATTCCACACAGTTTTTGACTTTATGTGTTTCAGTGAAATGCCAATCATTCAACAGATAATGTACAATTTATAATCTTTGTCACTTTCACCAGCTACAGGTGTTTAGTCAACGATGCCATAAATGATAAAATAAACGAATGCAAGAAAGACCAATCGTGTCCATAGAGCCTGTGTGACAATACTTTCTTTCAAGAGATTCAGAACCAGTAACACAGTCATTGGTATTTATATTGGCCAGTATGTAATTTCGTCCTTGCAGGCACTGACAAATTTTTAATGACTGCAAGCTAGAGGTGGGATCAGGTGCCCGGGAGGAGTAAGCATCCTCTGTTGGCTAGCCGCACCCGCCGTCTACGTTAATTCACGATGAAGAACACAGTATATAAAATGCATGTACTGTCTGACGTTATGTCTATATAGAAAGTGCTATGGCGACCATGTCAGGGAAATATATTCAAAACACTTACTGTCAAACCCCTCATGGGGAACTTTTTTACGAGCTCCACACGGCAAAGGGCATAAGTGTGACACAAATGAGAAGAAATATATTCTGTCAGAAAGAGTGCGGTTTTTTCGGGCCCAAACGCTTATTTATACAAGTAGATCATGTGACCAGGTATTCAAAATTTCAAGAGAAAGAAAGAATGAGTAACAACAAAATTTCCATCCTTAGGGTAAAGGAAAATGTAATTATATTCTTTCCGCTCATTTAAATTTTATTCTTTTCAATTCATCGTAGATAACTTCCTTCCACCGTTAGTGTGTCAAATTTAGTTTCCTCCCCTCGTCAACGTGCGACAGTTCAAATAAATTCTTTACTCTAAATGAGAAGGGCATTGCCTCTAGAAAAATATTCCCTAGACTTTGTATCAACACATATCTAAATCAATGATAAAAATTAGGTTAAGTTATAAGTCTATAAGTCCCACATTATAGGTGATACGACTCAATCTCTCAATTACATAAACTTTATATCAACACATATTTCAATCATTGATAACAATTAGGTAAAAGGAGATAAATAAAACAATAGGGTACAAATAATAGAGAAATTGTCTCATTCTCAATCTATCCATCCAAGTGAAAAAAACCCCACTGTAAAGATGATTTTTCTTCTCGCTCATCTTTATCTTATTGCTGTTGTGTCATCATGTCAGTTATGTGATGTAGAAAACAATTATGCCACTTGTGAAAGTTCTGTTGTTTGTGTCTATGGAGATGATACGGTATCGGTGCCATGTACAATCAAATCTATTTTTCAGATAACATGATTAGAAATGTCTTTGTTCATGGTAGATGTGGTGCAAGTATTGATAATTATGTATTTCTGTGTCAATTCAACGTCTCACAGATCACCGTGCAGAGAAGAAGGCAACGACACACCTGCAAAATAAAAGAGTACACATAAACCAACGAGACCAATGGGCAGCCGGGGCCGACTTAGGACGGCCATCTGCCACGTAAATAGCAGACGGTGTGGTTATCCTGGATTACGTGCGCACAACCCTCCCGCTATTCCGATTTCCCAGAGGTCTCGAACGCACAATTATGGTGTAAAACAACCTCCTCACTGTTAGATGACCACACACAAACATGACCGTAAAACACAGGGGTCCAAGCAACACAGATGAATATGTAAATGGATATAAAAAGAGGACGTGCGTAATACAGTCCGTGCTCTGTCGGCTGTAGCGAGCTCATATATGTTATCACCCGAGGAGTCCGACTGACATTCAGAGAGGACAGGTGGTCGGGGCCCTGTCTTCTCTAAGGAGGTTTGGACAGGGCCCGTCATGGAGCCCCGTCGTCACAGTCAGTCAGAGTGCAAGTCTTAAGAATGCGCTTGTACAAGACTGTATATTGGTCAAGTACCAAGCTTAGTGTCTGTCTGGTGACATTAGGTCATATCCACGGTATAAAAGGCGTTTGATGGTTCTGACGCATTTTCGATACATATGCTGTCTACCTTTGATCCTTCTTATTTTGTTAATCATGTCACCATAAATGCAGGTTGTGAAATACCTTAATTAATATACTCCGTTGCTTGTATGGGTCCGAATTTCAAAAGAAGTTGATCATAATTTTTGTAAAATTTCCAGAAAGTCTTTACTAGTTTGTGAAAGCGAAAAGCCGGGTTAGCGCAGTGGTAGCGCGCTCGCTTCTCACCTCTAAGTTCCCGGGATCGAATCTCAGATTTGGCAAAGGGTCTTATGTGGGAGGGTAGGTGGTCCCCCACCCAGGCCTCTGCAGGGGGTTTTTCAACGATTTCCGGTTTCCTCCTGCTCCTTGGACCCCCTCACGCCAACATCTGAGCCAACGTGAGACATTAATATTAGTTGTGTAACTTGTTTGTTAAACGTTGTAAAATAAATAAAGTTTAAATTTAAAACCTTGACTTGAAAGTTTGTCAAAACCCCATATTTCTAAGGTTGATAATGACAAATATGGATAATGACAAATCCCTGTCTACAGTACAAAATCGATAATTCAGAAAATCAGAAACCGAAGGCATACAAAATCAGAATAAAACAGGAACCAAAGCAAACAAAAACAAAAACCTCCACCATATGAAAAGAAGCAAACTCCCGATATGAGAGTGAGACCAGGTGCCCAGGAAGAGTAAGCATCTCCTGCTTGCGTGCAACACCCGTCGCTTCAATTCGGTAGAACTGTCACAACCGGTTACTTCCATTTTGGAAGATATGGAGTACAATCTTTGGTTGGATGGTTCAAATGGTCTATGACAGAATATCATCCACCATTCTGGATAGTGGGACATCATAGTGTATGACGAGTTCCCAATATCGACCGTAGAACTTCCTCAGTGACGATGTCAGTCGGTCACAAACATATCCCTGACTGAGAAGCTTATCTGAAAGACACCTAGCTCTCAGAACAAAATCCGTATATTTGGTACTTGCTCTGGAATAGCGTATCAACTGAGATATGAACACGCCATAAGCAGGCGATGAAGGGATGTTGCTACTCAGAAAAGGAAAGTTCGTAATGCTGAAATGGAAGTCGTCACGTTTGTCATAGAGTGAGGTGTTCATGTGACCATCAGTGTCGTAGGACAACATTATGTCCAAATAGGATGCTGAATTATTTGTCTCTGTAGTTTCTTTGACTTCAAGCTCCGAAGGATAGATACTGCTCAGGTAATCCGCGAATTTTGGATTATCTGTAAGTGAAGTTGAAGTCAGAAGCTAAATATCTTTTCCCTTCAGAGACCAAAGATTGAATGGATTCCAGTGGTCTGCGGGCTCTTGCCCTTTGTGCGATGGGTTCCGATGGTGATGTGTGGGTGGAGGAAGGTGACTGCAATATTGGACAGGAGGATGTCAGTGAAGAGGGTGTGCAGATATCAATGAGTACAGGTTGTGGGGATGATGACGGTGTAGATACAAAGGTGTCTTGCAGAGAAATACATTCATGTAGGTTTCCTGGTTGTGATCTCCTGTACATGACAATAATGATAAAAACCACCAATATCAGCGCAAAAAGGACTCCCACACCTACTACACATAGACCTATTAAAATAATAATAAAAAAATAGCAATCCAAGGAATGCTTGTGTCGCCTGCGAAGCGGTTTGATTATTATTCTAGAAAGTGGAACAAAATTATTGGTATCAGTAGAAAAGTCTTGTCAAATGAAATTCATTAGAAATATCAGACCTCTTAATTACAAATTATCATTTCATCTTATCTCATTTTATCATGGTCATTCTCAAATTTTCAGAAATGAGTGTCAATCATCTAGGTCAAGGTCACTACGTAAAAATTGGTAACAAAAAGGTGTCATCATAAGAAATATTTAAGACCTATCACCTACCAGTTAAAAGATATTTACAACCTTAAAAAAGAAGGTCAAATAGCTAGGTAAAGGTCAAAAGGTAAAAAATTATGGTATGTGTAGAATGGCATTGTTACAAGAAAAATACATGTGAAATATCAAAGCCCTATCACCTACCAATCAAAAGATATAGCCAATATTACTTTTCTTGAAAAGTAGGTCAAATATCTAGATCAAGGTCAAAAGGTCAAATATTAAGGTCTGTGTAGAAAGGTCTTGTCACAAGGAATACACATGTGAAATACCAAAGCCCTATCACTTACCAATCAAAAGATATATCCATTCTTAATTTTTTGGAAAAGTAGGTCAAATATGTAGGTCAAGGTCAATAGGTCAAAAATTATGGTATGTGTAGGAAGGTCTTGTCACAAGGAATACACATGTGAAATATCAAAGCCCTATCACTTACCAATCAAAAGATATAGCGAATCTTATCTTTTTTTTCAAAAGTAGGTCAAATATCTAGGTCAAGGTCACAAGGTCAAAAATTATGGTATGTGTAGAAAGGTCTTGCCACAAGGATTGCACATGTGAAATATCAAAGTCCTAACACTTACCAATCAAAAGATATATCCATTCTTAATTTTTTTGAAAAGTAGGTCAAATATGTAGGTCAAGGTCACTAGGTCAAAAATTATGGTATGTGTAAGAAGGTCTTGTCACAAGGAATACACATGTGAAATATCAAAGCCCTATCACTTACCAATCAAAAGTTATGGGCTGTGACACCCAAAGTGTGACAGACAGACAGACGGACGGACTGACAGACGGACGGACGGACAGACGGACAACGGACAAAGTGATCCCTAAGTGTCGCTGTGCTTCGCAGGCGACACAAAAAGATCAAAGAAATGTCACTCATATTCATCTGATAAATAATCAACATCATCATATAATTCGTCTGAATCATTTTCTTGATGTTAGCATGACCGTCTCAGAGTTTCTAGTTCATATTTTGAAGGGAGTCTTCTTGTTGAAGGTCTATATACTTTTAAAATTATATATTTCAACATAACTATTTCTTTTTTTCTTACAACATCTTATTTTACTTACAAGACATTTTAAAGACACATATTTTCCAGTCTTAATAATAAACATGATAAAACCAAAAATTATAAGACATATGACAGTTCACCTCACCAATAACTAACGAGCTAGGTGTGGATACTGTTGTGGGTGCAGCAGTAACTGAGGTCGTAGTTGACTGTGGAGGTGACACAGGAGTAGCAGTCGACTCTGGAGCTGACACATGTGTTGTAGTCGCCTGTGGAACTGGCACAGGTGTAGTAGTCAACTGTGTAGGTGGCATAGGTTTACAAGTCCACTGTCGAGGCGGCACAGGAGTAGCAGTCGACTGTGGATCTGGAGGTGATACATGTTTTGTAGTCGACCGTGGAACTGGCATAGGTGTAGTAGTCAACTGTGTAGGTTGCATAGGTGTAGTAGTCCACTGTGGAGGCGGCACAGGAGTAGCAGTCGACTGTGGATCTGGAGGTGATACATGTTTTGTAATCGACCGTGGAACTGGCACAGGTGTAGTAGTCAACTGTGTAGGTGTCACAGGTGTAGTAGTCGACTGAACATGTGGCACAAGTGTAGTCGTTGATTGTGGAGGTGGCAATGGTGTAATACTAGAAAATAACTGTGGAGCAGATCTTTCTAAAAATAATAAAAAGAATATTTAGGATTTAAAAATAATAACAAAAAAATAAATAGTGTTGCTATGCTTCACAGGCTTTACAAAAAAGAGGGTGGTTTTTTTTTGTTTTTTGTTTTTGCTTCGTAGTACCTTTACTTAAATTTCTCAATTGTACCCATTTTTTTCATCAATGTAGATAGATTTAAGAATATTCAAATCTTCAGGTTGGAAAATCTCAAAAAGAAATTTGTTGTCATATTGTTGATGATGTACGAACAAAACAGGGTTGATGTACAGTAACCAATTTACATCTCTATCCTACGTACTAGTATCATAGTAAATTGACTCCTCCCACTTTCCCACACATCCACTCAACATTATTGTTCAGTATAACTTGCATGACCTGTCAGTTATAATTTATAACCCAGTTGGTTCATGTGTATACACCTGTCATCAATAAATATTTTAACACTTTCTCTCTTGACGCAAACTGCAGAACAAAGCCCTAATATTGACCTAATTTTGAAATAACTGGCGATCTTCCGTAAATTTAAGGTAATATTTATGCTGAATGAAAATAATGCCTCATAAGAATCAAAAAAAATTATACAAAAATAAAATACTAACCACATTTGTGACCTACACGGTCCCTTATCGTTGCATTTTTAATGTCCATTCCCTTCCACATGACTCCTCTGTTGGCAATACATTCGAAAACTATAATATTTTTCGGAGCGGTCCCAAGAAGTTTTAGACACAGGTCTCCAAACTGCACGAAGTTGTACATTCCATCATTCAGTTCTGGACAGTATATGCATGCAGATGAGTAGCAGGATGATGCACATAAGCAAAGGCAAATACAAATAAGACCTTTCCAACCGAGATCCCTTAGACACTCCATCTTTTTTTTTTATTTTGGAACGGCCGCACGTCTACCGAGATGTACCATGTGTTATCACCTGATTACTTCGTGCTACCCCGGTTGCACTTGTCCGGCGTGATATATAAATGGATCACCTTTTCTTTTTATTATAAACATATACTGGAAACAGTAAGGGGCGAAAAAAATACTCGTTTATTCAAAGCGTAAAAAAATCACATATATGATAGGCTGGGTATGACAAGTTGTAAATTTTTCATGACGTGCCTTTTTTTTCGACTCCGTATTTGAGTTTACGGTATATTGATCATGTGATGTCCTTGTGCTACCCGGGTCAACGTGTCCGGCACGATGTAATTTCATTCACTTCTCTTCACACTTCGAGAACAATAAAACAAGTTTTTTTGTATATAACACTGTTATAGTCTACTTTCCCTTCCCCCCCACCTTCCTCGTTTTGTAGGTATAAGAAAACTGTGTTCAAAAAGTAACTTTAGGTAGTAGGCTTTTTCTTAGAAGAATGGGTACGATTTCTTTGAAGAAATCGTACCTTGCGTTAGAAACAATATTTTTAACTTATAATAACATATAATCTCTATTCTCTATATTCTATAAAACATATAAATCTTTATATCACATGTGCGATTTTTTTAAGTAGAGAGGGAATTTTACTTTTTTAAAGGTAAGGTTGGATAACCTCCTAAAACACACAATATTAATAGGTTTTTATTGTTTTACTATGTCGTTTGTTAGTCCATAAGGCGGCTTCACCTAGCATACAAAGCATGGCGCTCATACCGTTACACCACAGTCCTCGTGACACGTCTTTTTTTTCCCGCGCCCTTATTTCGGTATGTTGATGTGGGTGAAGACACCGCGCTCTTTATGCAGATTAAGCGTCAGGCTCTTTCATCAAGTTTTCATAGACAATTTGGTTTTAAGATGCCAAAAAAAAAAAAAAACATATACTAGTATAATGTCCAATCAAATTTGAATTATTCATCAATTATTAACATAGACAATTTCGATTTTACGATTTAAAAAATAGAAACATCTGCTAGTAATGACAAATATGGATAATGACCATATCCCTGTCTACAGTACAAAATCGATAATTCAGAAAATCAGAAACCGAAGGCATACAAAATCAGGATAAAACAGGAACCAAAGCAAACAAAAACAAAAACCTCCACCATATGAAAAGAAGCGAACTCCCGATATGAGAGTGAGACCAGGTGCCCAGGAAGAGTAAGCATCTCCTGCTTGCATGCAACACCCGTCGCTTCAATTCGGTAGAACTGTCACATCCGGTTACTTCCATTTTGGAAGATATAGAGTACAATCTTTGGTTGGATGGTTCAAATGGTCTATGACAGAATATCATCCACCATTCTGGATAGTGGGACATCATAGTGTATGACGAGTTCCCCATATCGACCGTAGAACTTCCTCAGTGACGATGTTAGTCGGTCACAAACCTATCCCTGACTGAGAAGCTTATCTGAAAGACGCCTAGCTCTCAGAACAAAATCCGTATATTTGGTACTTGCTCTGGCATAGCGTATCAACTGAGATATGAACACGCCATAAGCAGGCGATGAAGGGATGTTGCTACTCAGAAAAGGAAAGTTCGTGATGCTGAAATTGAAGTCGTCACGTTTGTCATAGAGTGAGGTGTTCATGTGACCATCAGTGTCGTAGGACAACATTATGTCCAAATAGGATGCTGAATTATTTGTCTCTGTAGTTTCTTTGACTTCAAGCTCCGAAGGATAGATGCTGCTCAGGTAATCCGCGAATTTTGGATTATTGATGGACAACACATCGTCTATGTATCTGTAAGTGAAGTTGAAGTCAGAAGCTAAGTATCTTTTCCCTTCAGAGACCAAAGATTGAATGAATTCAGCTTCGTACGAGTAAAGGAAAATGTCGGCAAGGAGTGGGGCACAATTGGTCCCCATTGGAATTCCGACAATTTGCTGGAAGACCTTTCCTCCAAATACCACAAAAATGTTGTCGATCAGAAAGTTTAACATCTGAATAATGTCTGTTTCAGTGTACTTATTTTCAGAATCTGACTTTTCTTTTACAAAGTAGGTTTTGTCATAGTTAACAACAATAAATTTGTATTTGCGATTATTACTCTTTGTTTCTACTTATTTTGATACAATCGTTTAAAAAATAAATCCCAGCTGCCTTTACTCATATTTAATTCTTTTGTGTCGAAGAGCATCCTTCAATATAAAAGAGATTCCACTGATTTTTTGTTTTTACATTTCATGAGAAGTTACGCCGTCAGATCATACATATTTTAAAGGATCTAAGGAGTAGTTTTAAAAATATGGCACAGTAAGTTTTCTCATATTTTTTTAATTTGTTGATTCGGTTAATATTTTTGCAAAATATGTATTTCTCCTTTTTTCCCATCGGTCTTGCAATGTATCTTTCTTTATTTTTTGTACTTAAGGAGCGGTTTCTCAATAAATAAAGCTTATGATAAGGAGTGGAAAGATCTCCTATTGGATTTAAACTTTGATGAAAGGTAGTCATTATTTTCACTAACATTTTAACTAAAAGAAAATAATTTATATAATTCATGAATAAGTAAAGTGTACAAGATGTATATGTAAACAATGAATTATTCAAATAGAATTGATTCTCATTTTAATGTTTGGCGATTCTGTAACATTTTTTTTTTACATTTTTACACAGTTTTTCGCCTCATGATCAGAAGGAACAAAGTTCTTCAGCTTGACGAATTCTGTAACATGTTTTTACATTTTTTTTTTACGCAGTTTCACTTCGTCTCAGAAGGAACAAAGTTCTACGGCTTCGCAGAACATTTATGAGCCGATAACACCTACAAACATGTCTAGTGGTGACCGATCATTGCCGGAACAGTACAAAACGTAATAAAATATTGTTCAATTTGCATAAGGCATCCGATAGGTTTATCAACGTTTACTTCTACAATGTTTCAGTCGATGTAAATGCCATTTTACTTTGTTTTGTTTCTATTTATTTTTGTCTTATAGAAGTGGTACTTTTGGTAACCCGGAGATTAGCCAACAAGTGTCAACTTCCTCAGGTGGACAATTTACACTCAGTAAAAGTGCTGTATCTTCAAAAGGCCAAGTTGTAACAATTAAAAGAAACATAGGTTTCACTTACTTGGATCCTGCTTTTACACCCTTAGAGTTTGGACAACTGTCTGAGACGTAAGTTTTATGAGAGTTATCTTTCTTTTTCTATCATATAACTGTATGAAAATTTTAATTGTTTCCATCATTTCATCATTTTAATATTGATGTGTTTTTATTTTAGCATAAGACCACCTTTGACAGACGAAAAAAGAAAAAGTAGACCAACCAAAAGTGAAAATACTACTACTAAAAGAAGTGTGGGTTTCACAGTTACTGTGCCAAAGTAAGATACGACTAAAATTCTTTCATTATCATGATTATCGATCGAAAAACTATCATGTGTATTTGATTTGTTTTCAACTTCAAATTCAATTTTAATGTCCAAACAATCTATTTCAGTGATAAAAGTGTTTGGAAAGAACCGGGGAATAAAGATTCATTATTAAGAGATATGCTGTAAGTTATTTTTCGTACATCTTAATATATTTTTATTTAGATCTATTTCTTTACCATAATTCTTCTGGGTTTTTTTTTGTAAATAATAATTTATCTTCATTGTTGGTCAAATATATCAAAATGTATTTATTTCCATAGTTTCTTTTTATTGATAAACACAGATCTCAGAATCCTGAAAAAATGAGAAAACTGGAAAAAAGAATGACGGAGAAAAGTGCCGTAGGATGTGTGCTAGAGGAAAAGGTAAGTAATATTTTAGTAAACGTAAATCAACACTCGCGATTTTTTTTAAAGTAGCAGAAGTAAAAAGAATGAAAACAGAAATCAAGATTGTTTTTTAAGTTTCTGTTACTTTTTTTCTAGAATGAAACCACATCAACATCAACTCAATTAACTCAGACCGAAGAGATGACAATTCCTTACATGGATGTTATTAAGTCTTTGGAAATCGAAACAATTAAAACGGGAATGATCTTGGAAAATTTAAAGAAATATCTCATAGACAAGTTTTAAAAGATGTCTAAGTATATGAAGACTTTTCAAAATGGATACTGTAATGGGTCAGAATACCCCAAAATGCCAGCAAAAATCAGACATAGACAGAATATAAATTTACAAGTTTAATTATGTACAAAATATATATATTTCAAATGATTACAAAAGAAAGGAGGGGATCTCCAACAACACGAGGTTGCAGCACCCACAGCAAAATCCCAAAACACCCATGCAAAAAACACAGAACAGATACCCACAGAAAGAGACGCAAAAGGGACAAGGAACACCAACTCACAACATAGAAACATAAAAGACTACACATAAACCAACTTACAACTTACAATACAATGTCCGGATCAAAGTGTCCGTTAAGGTCCACAAAGTCTATCGAATGTATGGTTTCCGGTAATCACAAACGTTCTCGAAAGATCGGTGTCCAAACGTTGTCAAATGGATCAAAGTCTCAACAAATAAAGTATCCCAGTATATCAGAATAGATGAATGAATCGTGTCTACGAATGTGTACGAATGCCCCCTCAACACAGTTCCTCAGAGGTATATATACTTAATACAAATGAATTTACCAGAAGCTTCTAGAACAATGACTCATTACAAATGATTAACAATAGAGTAAATTCTAGAAATCACAGTCATGTGATGATAATGATGTAACAAAGAACATACTGGAATATTCTTTAATGAAATAAACATGAAATAGTAAAATCTAGAAAGAATTATTATGAAATCATAATACAACATGACTAAGTACATGTGTACCTACACATAAATTAAAACTAAAATAATACATGACCCACAACACCTCCCCCCTTAAAAAAAGTTTGAATGTCAATGAAAACTTCGGTG
This sequence comes from Pinctada fucata, assembly GCA_028142955.1. Lineage (NCBI taxonomy): Eukaryota > Metazoa > Mollusca > Bivalvia > Pterioida > Pteriidae > Pinctada > Pinctada fucata. Next base: position 9,993,338 of record AP027110.1, read on the forward strand.
GTAAATTCTGCAAAAATCACTCATGAAACTCGATAGTGCATCTGCAATCACATTGTCTTTGCCCTTGATATGGTTAATAATGATATCGTACTCTTGCAACAATAAGCTCCAGCTTGTAAGTCTTTGATTCTTGTTTGACATTTTGTGCAAAAATGTGAGAGGGTTGTGGTCAGTATATACAAGAATGGGATGTAAAGTAACATTCAAATAAACATCAAAATTTCGTAAAGCTAACGATAATGCAAGACACTCTTTTTCAATAGTAGAGTAATCCTTTTGACATTTTGACAATTTCTTTGAAAAATAACAATCAACTCTATCTACACCATCATCATTTTCTTGAAACAAAGCAGCCCCGACTACCATCTGACAACTATGACAAGACTTACAAAACTCAGACACATCTTTTCTCAACTTAGGCCAGTAAAAGTGACTTAAAATCCTATTATAAGTCTTATTGACACCTAAATGACCTGCCATGGGTGTGTCGTGAGCTAAACTCATGATGTCCCCGCGATACGCTACTGGAACCACTATATGGTGAACGATCCGCCACACGTCATTAGGGGGTGCATCGGGTGGTCTCCATTTCCGCATAAGGATTCTCCGACTTTGTCCGCTTCTTCTCGGGGAAGGGCCCTCTTGCTTAGTCGGATGATCTCCGGATCTTTAGTTTGTTCGGAGAGGAGCTGCTCACGGCTCAAGGCATCTGTATCTCTGTCTAATGGCGGATGGGAATCATCACCAGGTACTGCCGGAGACTTGTCAACATGAAGTGGTACTGACGTCTTAGGTACGCTGTCATCAATGGTAGACATGAATGTGTCAGAAAGGTCTATATTTTCGGAGGGATGGTCCTTGTTAAGTGCAGAAGTACTCTCAGCCTCTTTTAGTCTGTTCCTGGCCATCGCCCTGGTAACTGCGCAGGCTGGGTACAAGTCGTCGTCTTCATCATCGGACACGACATCGGACGTGATTTTCTCACAAACAATCATATCGGCTACAACTTTGCCGCCAGCTAAATCGTTGCCAAACAACAAGGAAACGCCTTGAACGGGAAGAGTAGGTCGAACACCTACGATAACAGGTCCAGTAATTAAGTCTGACTTCAAATCAATTTTATGAAGGGAAACATCAATGACGCCTAGCTCCACACCCTGTAATAAAACTGACCAAGCAGTAAAAGTGTGCTCAGACAAAGGCAATGAACCCTCTAACAATAAAGTCTGGGCAGCACCAGTATCTCAAAATCTGAACAGGCAACGCTTCGCTAGAATCACTGAGTGAAACAAATCCCTGTGACAAAAAGGGCTTTTAATGATCCTCCACAAAATCATCAGAACTGGACTTAGAACCCTGAATCTCAGGAGTGTCAGAACAAATCAAATCTAAGGCTTTCCTATCATTTTTAACAGACGCACAGGCCTGTGACTTAAGTTCATTTTTCTTCTTAAGCTTCAAACACTCACCAACAACATGACCTTTTTTCTTACAATAATTGCATGTAGGAAGCGACCCCACCCCTGGGGATGCCTCAGAACGTTCGGACCTAGGACCGGACGTAGAACCACCTTGAGATGGTGACTGGGAACTAATGGACGACTGAGACTCTTGTAAATTTTTCTTTGGAAAATCTGACGTTTTTGCGCTATCGCTAGATTGAGTTTTTGACACAAATTTTTATCTTATGAGTGAGAGCATACGTATCAGAGAAAACAGCGGCTTCTTCGAGAGTTTTAACATTTTTGTCTTCCAAATGAGTTCTTAAATCTTGATGTACACACTCTTTGAACTCTTCTATCAGAATGATCTGACGTAAATTGTCAAATGAATTGGGAATTTTCATAGATCGAAACCACTAGTCAAATAAATCTTCTTTTTCTCGAGCGAATTCAACATATGTTTGATTTTCAAACTTTTTGTACTTTCTAAACTTTTGTCTGTACGCCTCAGGTACTAACTGATATGCTCTCAAAATCGTGTCCTTGACTTTGTCATAGTCTGAAGTCTCAGCAATACTGAGCGCCGAGTACACTTCAGCCGCTTTGCCATTAAGTACGCTTTGTAACAAAGTTGGCCAAAAATCGCGTGGCCACTACAGATTGGCCGCGACTCAAAATGTGGAAAATATTTGTCCACGGACTTTTCTTGAAATTTTGGTACTAATCTGATGTTTTTGGCGGCGTCGAATTCAGACTTGACAGGCGAAGGAACAGGATTTTCCTTAGCGCTTTTCTCTAATTTTAACTTTTCTAACTCAACCTGGAGTTCTTTCTCGTGCATACGTTCCTGTTTCTCTCTTTCTTCTTTTTCTCTTTCAAATTGTAAATGTCTTTCTTTTTTCTTCTTTTTCAAATTGTCTTTCTTTTTCTTCTTTTTTAATTTGAAATTGTCTTTCTTTTTCTTCTTTTTCTAATTGTAATTGTATTTTCATTTTCTCTAATTGAAACTCATATTTTGACATTTTGGTTTCGCTTGAAACAGGTTCAACAGGAAAATCGTATGACGAAAAGATTTCCTTAGCTAAAAGCTCTTTAGCCACAATATTTCTAATTTCTTGTTTTCTCATAGAAGATTTTACATCTAACTTCAAGTGAAGACCTAAACCAATCAAATCATCTTTCTTAAATGATTCGAACTCTTGTACAGTCGGCGATTTCAAAAATTCAGTGACCGAAAATACCATGATTGATTTCTGCTGGCAAAAGTTTTGAGAATTTTCCTTTATTCAAAAAACGAACTTTACGTAAAGTGCAAATATGCAGAGATTACTATCCCGGACGAGCCCCCAATTCTGTTATGGGTCAGAATACCCCAAAATGCCAGCAAAAATCAGACAAAGACAGAATATAAATATACAAGTTTAATTATGTACAAAATATATATATTTCAAATGATTACAACTTACAATACAATGTCCGGATCAAAGTGTCCGTTAGGGTCCTCAAAGTCTATCGAATGTATGGTTTCCGGTAATCACAAACGTTCTCGAAAGATCGGTGTCCAAACGTTGTCAAATGGATCAAAGTCTCAACAAATAAAGTATACCAGTATATCAGAATAGATAAATGAATCGTGTCTACGAATGCCCCCTCAACACAGTTCCTCAGAGGTATATATACTTAATACAAATGAATTTACCTGAAGCTTCTAGAACAATGACTCATTACAAATGATTAACAATAGAGTAAATTCTAGAAATCACAGTCATGTGATGATAATGATGTAACAAAGAACATACTGGAATATTCTCTAATGAAATAAACATGACATAGTAAAATCTAGAAAGAATTATTATGAAATCATAATACAACATGACTAAGTACATGTGTACCTACACATAAAGTAAAACTAAAATAATACATGACCCACAACAATACCATATTAACTGAATTTCAATATTGTGATGAAAGAAAACATTTTCGTTTCCATTTTACATCTTTTTGTGTGTAATTGCTTGTTTCTTTTTCTTTTCATGATATATTTTAACATTATTATGTCAGACAGTGCATGAAGTTTATATATTGTTTTCATTTTCGTGCTTAACCATCGACGGCGGGTGCGGCTAGCCAACAGGGGATGCTCCCTCCTCCCGGGCACCTGGTACCACCTCTAGCTTGCTAGGGGTCCGTCGATGCTTAATTTTGTGCTCTATTGCGAGTGCTGTAAAGAGTATCGTCAGGAACTTCTTTAACTCATTTGTGTCACACTTATGCCCTTTGCCGTGTGGAGCTCGTATACAGTCCCCGCGAGGGGTTTGACAGTAAGTGTTTTGAATATATTTCCATGACATGGTCGCCATAGCACTTTCTATATAGACATAATGTCAGACAGTGCATGAAGTTTATATATTGTTTTCATTTTCGTGCTTAACCATCGACGGCGGATGCGGCTAGCCAACAGGGGATGCTCACTCCTCCCGGGCACCTGGTCCCACCTCTAGCTTGCTAGGGGTCCGTCGATGCTTAATTTTGTGCTCTATTGTGAGTGCTGTTGAGATTATCGTCAGGAACTTCTTTAACTCATTTGTGTCACACTTATGCCCTTTGCCGTGTGGAGCTCGTAAAAAACTTCCCAGCGAGGGGTTTGACAGTAAGTGTTTTTAATATATTTCCCTGACATTGTCGCCATAGCACTTTCTATATAGACATAATGTCAGACAGTGCATGAAGTTTATATATTGATTTCATTTTCGTGCTTAACCGTCGACGGCGGGTGCGGCTAGCCAACAGGGGATGCTCACTCCTCCCGGGCACCTGGTCCCACCTCTAGTTTGCTAGGGGTCCGTCGATGCTTAATTGTGTGCTCTATTGTGAGTGCTGTTGAGATTATCGTCAGGAACTTCTTTAACTCATTAGTTATAAGTAAAAACAAATAATATCCTTGTATGAACTTTTTCAAGGATATATAAAAAATTGGATGTAAATATATGTTTCAAAAGATATGAAAGGAAGACTAATGTGAGTAAAAAGAGTAAACCCTTGTACTAATTTCTTTCATTCTTTCTTTTATATAGGATTTCTTGTTTCCTTTTTTCGTCACGAAATTTGAGCAATTTAAAATTCACAACCATATAAGGAGTATATTTATAGGATAATCTTGAGTTAGATAAAATTATATACGAATATAATCTACTTACCAAAAATTTCAGTTCTTGTATAAGTAGTCTTTCTTTGGAGTTATCGATCATTGAAAATGCAATAACGATTATTTCCTACATATTTAAAGTCCACACAAAATAAGCACTTGATTTTGTTAACAATTTAATCATTGATGAACGAAATTCATGTGAGTTGATGTATGTAATAAACTCTCTCCAATCAACATACTTCTGTAACACAAGATTAGTAAATCTGAATTTATACAAATACTTTCAACTCAAATGTCAACCTTGACCTTTGTGCAAGGCAAACTTCAATGAGGTAATGTCTTCCATTTTTGAACTACACCTTTGTGCTCAAGGTCATAATATTTTGGTGAATGTGTCATATGTTTGTTCTCATCTTTACCGCGGTCTTTGTGTGATGCTAGTTCAAGGTCATAACAAATGATTGTTCGCTTATTTTGGCGCTTTTTTGTGCATGATATTAATTGGCGCCTTTTCATGTGACGTTATGCTGGTTTTTTTTTTTATCGTAGATGTACAGAAATATTCTAAGCAGGGATTTACATGAGCAATGAAGCACGATTTGATTTAAATTTTTAACGTAAAACTATTTTTGGTAAAGGACATACAACCCACTAAAAATTCAACACCAACATAACGACAAAGAGGTAATAATCTTTGATATGGTCCCCTTGACTCTTTTATTGGTTGATTTATAAGTGCAATTTCACATCAAGGCATCATAATTTGTCAAGCAAGTAGAGAGTCAAGATGTCGGATCATGAAGACAGTTTCCAATCACTAGAAAGTAATATGTTGGATTATGAGGGTTTCCTGCGAAAACGATTTAATGCAATGAAAGCATGTGAAGTATATAACATTATGTATATCGGTATTGTCAGTGACTTTAGTCGTGATAAGGAACTCTGATCGAACAAATGCAAATGTTGATCATGCGAACAAAATTATCATGTCTTTTCCTCCAAATGATCCCGTGGCTTGTGAACCATTTCATAGATACCCATTAACAAAAGAACTCTACCTGACAGTGTGTGCAGATAAACACCCAATTTTGTTGAAACTAAATCAGTTTATGAACGGAGAACCAAACTCTTGCTCAGTTTTTCTTAACAGAATGCAGTGGTTGTACTTAAAGAGAACTGAAATGCATATTGATAAAAGTTTTATAGAAAAAATGAAATTTAAAGTGTAAGAAATATCGTTGACATAACTTTATTTGTTCTCAATAAAGTAATAAAAACATGATTTACGATTTTTTTTATATTTTCCTTTTTTAAAAAAAAGTATTGTGGTATGGGTATTATATATGACAAGATACATCAGCACTACTTCGACCAGAAGTCTCTGACGAGACTGTAGCTCTACTGGTTGTTTTGTTTTAAAAGATCAATTTCCTTTCTTTTAAACCAAAGACCATTATAAGGAAGCAGGCGCTTTAACAAATTATAAGGAGCATTGCACAACAAAACAACATATCCATTAAACTGCAACTAGAATATCACTCATGGAATTCATAATATCCCAGATAAGATATTTCAAAAAAGAATGCTATGACCATTTTTCAACATCCTAGTGGCCAGGGGCTGCTAGCTCAATGACACAAAAAATAAGATTCAAAGAGTTATATAGAAGAAAATGACCACATCCATTTTCTAAGACCCTGGGGGTCAGGAGCTCAAATAAGATATCAGAATCACAACTAGACCATAAACCCATCATATTGCAAAAAGAATAAAGTCTCCATTATTTATAGTGTCAGAGGAGTTGCGAGCACAAGATTACACAGAGTTATATAGGTGAAAATGACCACACCCATTTTCTAAGACCCTGGGGGTCAGGAGCTCAAATAAAATATCAGAATCACAACTAGACCACAGACCCATCATATTGCAAAAAGAATTAAGTCTCCATCATTTATAGTGTCAGAGGAGTTGAGCACAAGATTACATAGAGTTATACATTTGTATAGGTGAAAATGACCACACCCATTTTCTAAGACCCTGGGGGTCAGGGGCTCAAACAAAATATCAGGTACACAACTAGACCACAGACTCATCATATTGCAGAAAAAAATAAGTCTCCATCATTAATAGTGTCAGAGGAGTTGCGAGCACAAGATTACATAGAGTTATGTAGGTGAAAATGACCACACCCATTTCCAAAGACCCTGAGGGTCAGGGGCTCAAACAAAATATCAGGTGCACAACTACACCACAGACCCATCATATTGCAAAAAGAATTAAGTCTCCATCAATTATGGTGTCTGTGGAGTTGCTGCGAGCACAAGATTACATAGAGTTACATGTATATAGGTGAAAATGACCACATCCATTTTCTAAAACCCTTGGGGTCAGGGGCTCAAACAAAATATTAGGTGCACAACTAGACCATAGACCCATCATATTGCAAAAAGAATTAAGTCTCCATCATTTATAGTGTCAGAGGAGTTGCGAGCACAAGATTACATAGAGTTATATAGGTGAAAATGACCACACCCATTTTCTAAGACCCTGGGGGTCAGGAGCTCAAATAAAATATCAGAATCACAACTAGACCACAGACCCATCATATTGCAAAAAGAATTAAGTCTCCATCATTTATAGTGTCAGAGGAGTTGAGCACAAGATTACATAGAGTTATACATTTGTATAGGTGAAAATGACCACACCCATTTTCTAAGACCCTGGGGGTCAGGGGCTCAAACAAAATATCAGGTACACAACTAGACCACAGACTCATCATATTGCAGAAAAAAATAAGTCTCCATCATTAATAGTGTCAGAGGAGTTGCGAGCACAAGATTACATAGAGTTACGTAGGTGAAAATGACCACACCCATTTCCAAAGACCCTGAGGGTCAGGGGCTCAAACAAAATATCAGGTGCACAACTACACCACAGACCCATCATATTGCAAAAAGAATTAAGTCTCCATCAATTATGGTGTCTGTGGAGTTGCTGCGAGCACAAGATTACATAGAGTTACATGTATATAGGTGAAAATGACCACATCCATTTTCTAAAACCCTTGGGGTCAGGGGCTCAAACAAAATATTAGGTGCACAACTAGACCATAGACCCATCATATTGCAAAAAGAATTAAGTCTCCATCATTTATAGTGTCAGAGGAGTTGCGAGCACAAGATTACATAGAGTTATATAGGTGAAAATGACCACACCCATTTTCTAAGACCCTGGGGGTCAGGAGCTCAAATAAAATATCAGAATCACAACTAGACCACAGACCCATCATATTGCAAAAAGAATTAAGTCTCCATCATTTATAGTGTCAGAGGAGTTGAGCACAAGATTACATAGAGTTATACATTTGTATAGGTGAAAATGACCACACCCATTTTCTAAGACCCTGGGGGTCAGGGGCTCAAACAAAATATCAGGTACACAACTAGACCACAGACTCATCATATTGCAGAAAAAAAATAAGTCTCCATCATTAATAGTGTCAGAGGAGTTGCGAGCACAAGATTACATAGAGTTATGTAGGTGAAAATGACCACACCCATTTCCAAAGACCCTGAGGGTCAGGGGCTCAAACAAAATATCAGGTGCACAACTACACCACAGACCCATCATATTGCAAAAAGAATTAAGTCTCCATCAATTATGGTGTCTGTGGAGTTGCTGCGAGCACAAGATTACATAGAGTTACATGTATATAGGTGAAAATGACCACATCCATTTTCTAAAACCCTTGGGGTCAGGGGCTCAAACAAAATATTAGGTGCACAACTAGACCATAGACCCATCATATTGCAAAAAGAATTAAGTCTCCATCATTTATAGTGTCAGAGGAGTTGCGAGCACAAGATTACATAGAGTTATATAGGTGAAAATGACCACACCCATTTTCTAAGACCCTGGGGGTCAGGAGCTCAAATAAAATATCAGAATCACAACTAGACCACAGACCCATCATATTGCAAAAAGAATTAAGTCTCCATCATTTATAGTGTCAGAGGAGTTGAGCACAAGATTACATAGAGTTATACATTTGTATAGGTGAAAATGACCACACCCATTTTCTAAGACCCTGGGGGTCAGGGGCTCAAACAAAATATCAGGTACACAACTAGACCACAGACTCATCATATTGCAGAAAAAAATAAGTCTCCATCATTAATAGTGTCAGAGGAGTTGCGAGCACAAGATTACATAGAGTTATGTAGGTGAAAATGACCACACCCATTTCCAAAGACCCTGAGGGTCAGGGGCTCAAACAAAATATCAGGTGCACAACTACACCACAGACCCATCATATTGCAAAAAGAATTAAGTCTCCATCAATTATGGTGTCTGTGGAGTTGCTGCGAGCACAAGATTACATAGAGTTACATGTATATAGGTGAAAATGACCACATCCATTTTCTAAAACCCTTGGGGTCAGGGGCTCAAACAAAATATTAGGTGCACAACTAGACCACAGACCCATCATATTGCAAAAAGAATTTAAGTCTCCATCATTTATAGTGTCAGAGGAGTTGCGAGCACAAGATTACATAGAGTTATATAGGTGAAAATGACCACACCCATTTTCTAAGACCCTGGGGGTCAGGGGCTCAAACAAAATATCAGAATCACAACTAGACCACAGACTCATCATATTGCAAAAAGAATTAAGTCTCCATCATTTATAGTGTCAGAGGAGTTGAGCACAAGATTACATAGAGTTATATATTTGTATAGGTGAAAATGACCACACCCATTTTCTAAGACCCTGGGGGTCAGGGGCTCAAACAAAATATCAGGTACACAACTAGACCACAGACTCATCATATTGCAGAAAAAAATAAGTCTCCATCATTAATAGTGTCAGAGGAGTTGCGAGCACAAGATTACATAGAGTTATGTAGGTGAAAATGACCACACCCATTTCCAAAGACCCTGAGGGTCAGGGGCTCAAACAAAATATCAGGTGCACAACTACACCACAGACCCATCATATTGCAAAAAAAATTAAGTCTCCGTCAATTATGGTGTCTGTGGAGTTGCTGCGAGCACAAGATTACATAGAGTTACATGTATATAGGTGAAAATGACCACATCCATTTTCTAAAACCCTTGGGGTCAGGGGCTCAAACAAAATATTAGGTGCACAACTAGACCACAGACCCATCATATTGCAAAAAGAATTTAAGTCTCCATCATTTATAGTGTCAGAGGAGTTGCGAGCACAAGATTACATAGAGTTATATAGGTGAAAATGACCACACCCATTTTCTAAGACCCTGGGGGTCAGGAGCTCAAATAAAATATCAGAATCACAACTAGACCACAGACCCATCATATTGCAAAAAGAATTAAGTCTCCATCATTTATAGTGTCAGAGGAGTTGAGCACAAGATTACATAGAGTTATACATTTGTATAGGTGAAAATGACCACACCCATTTTCTAAGACCCTGGGGGTCAGGGGCTCAAACAAAATATCAGGTACACAACTAGACCACAGACTCATCATATTGCAGAAAAAAATAAGTCTCCATCATTAATAGTGTCAGAGGAGTTGCGAGCACAAGATTACATAGAGTTATGTAGGTGAAAATGACCACACCCATTTCCAAAGACCCTGAGGGTCAGGGGCTCAAACAAAATATCAGGTGCACAACTACACCACAGACCCATCATATTGCAAAAAGAATTAAGTCTCCATCAATTATGGTGTCTGTGGAGTTGCTGCGAGCACAAGATTACATAGAGTTACATGTATATAGGTGAAAATGACCACATCCATTTTCTAAAACCCTTGGGGTCAGGGGCTCAAACAAAATATTAGGTGCACAACTAGACCACAGACCCATCATATTGCAAAAAGAATTTAAGTCTCCATCATTTATAGTGTCAGAGGATTTGCGAGCACAAGATTACATAGAGTTATATAGGTGAAAATGACCACACCCATTTTCTAAGACCCTGGGGGTCAGGGGCTCAAACAAAATATCAGGTACACAACTAGACCACAGACTCATCATATTGCAGAAAAAAATAAGTCTCCATCATTAATAGTGTCAGAGGAGTTGCGAGCACAAGATTACATAGAGTTATGTAGGTGAAAATGACCACACCCATTTCCAAAGACCCTGAGGGTCAGGGGCTCAAACAAAATATCAGGTGCACAACTACACCACAGACCCATCATATTGCAAAAAGAATTAAGTCTCCATCAATTATGGTGTCTGTGGAGTTGCTGCGAGCACAAGATTACATAGAGTTACATGTATATAGGTGAAAATGACCACATCCATTTTCTAAAACCCTTGGGGTCAGGGGCTCAAACAAAATATTAGGTGCACAACTAGACCATAGACCCATCATATTGCAAAAAGAATTAAGTCTCCATCATTTATAGTGTCAGAGGAGTTGCGAGCACAAGATTACATAGAGTTATATAGGTGAAAATGACCACACCCATTTTCTAAGACCCTGGGGGTCAGGAGCTCAAATAAAATATCAGAATCACAACTAGACCACAGACCCATCATATTGCAAAAAGAATTAAGTCTCCATCATTTATAGTGTCAGAGGAGTTGAGCACAAGATTACATAGAGTTATACATTTGTATAGGTGAAAATGACCACACCCATTTTCTAAGACCCTGGGGGTCAGGGGCTCAAACAAAATATCAGGTACACAACTAGACCACAGACTCATCATATTGCAGAAAAAAATAAGTCTCCATCATTAATAGTGTCAGAGGAGTTGCGAGCACAAGATTACATAGAGTTATGTAGGTGAAAATGACCACACCCATTTCCAAAGACCCTGAGGGTCAGGGGCTCAAACAAAATATCAGGTGCACAACTACACCACAGACCCATCATATTGCAAACAAAATTAAGTCTCCATCAATTATGGTGTCTGTGGAGTTGCTGCGAGCACAAGATTACATAGAGTTACATGTATATAGGTGAAAATGACCACATCCATTTTCTAAAACCCTTGGGGTCAGGGGCTCAAACAAAATATTAGGTGCACAACTAGACCATAGACCCATCATATTGCAAAAAGAATTAAGTCTCCATCATTTATAGTGTCAGAGGAGTTGCGAGCACAAGATTACATAGAGTTATATAGGTGAAAATGACCACACCCATTTTCTAAGACCCTGGGGGTCAGGAGCTCAAATAAAATATCAGAATCACAACTAGACCACAGACCCATCATATTGCAAAAAGAATTAAGTCTCCATCATTTATAGTGTCAGAGGAGTTGAGCACAAGATTACATAGAGTTATACATTTGTATAGGTGAAAATGACCACACCCATTTTCTAAGACCCTGGGGGTCAGGGGCTCAAACAAAATATCAGGTACACAACTAGACCACAGACTCATCATATTGCAGAAAAAAATAAGTCTCCATCATTAATAGTGTCAGAGGAGTTGCGAGCACAAGATTACATAGAGTTATGTAGGTGAAAATGACCACACCCATTTCCAAAGACCCTGAGGGTCAGGGGCTCAAACAAAATATCAGGTGCACAACTACACCACAGACCCATCATATTGCAAAAAGAATTAAGTCTCCATCATTTATAGTGTCAGAGGAGTTGCGAGCACAAGATTACATAGAGTTATATAGGTGAAAATGACCACACCCATTTTCTAAGACCCTGGGGGTCAGGAGCTCAAATAAAATATCAGAATCACAACTAGACCACAGACCCATCATATTGCAAAAAGAATTAAGTCTCCATCATTTATAGTGTCAGAGGAGTTGAGCACAAGATTACATAGAGTTATACATTTGTATAGGTGAAAATGACCACACCCATTTTCTAAGACCCTGGGGGTCAGGGGCTCAAACAAAATATCAGGTACACAACTAGACCACAGACTCATCATATTGCAGAAAAAAATAAGTCTCCATCATTAATAGTGTCAGAGGAGTTGCGAGCACAAGATTACATAGAGTTATGTAGGTGAAAATGACCACACCCATTTCCAAAGACCCTGAGGGTCAGGGGCTCAAACAAAATATCAGGTGCACAACTACACCACAGACCCATCATATTGCAAAAAGAATTAAGTCTCCATCAATTATGGTGTCTGTGGAGTTGCTGCGAGCACAAGATTACATAGAGTTACATGTATATAGGTGAAAATGACCACATCCATTTTCTAAAACCCTTGGGGTCAGGGGCTCAAACAAAATATTAGGTGCACAACTAGACCACAGACCCATCATATTGCAAAAAGAATTTAAGTCTCCATCATTTATAGTGTCAGAGGAGTTGCGAGCACAAGATTACATAGAGTTATATAGGTGAAAATGACCACACCCATTTTCTAAGACCCTGGGGGTCAGGGGCTCAAACAAAATATCAGAATCACAACTAGACCACAGACTCATCATATTGCAAAAAGAATTAAGTCTCCATCATTTATAGTGTCAGAGGAGTTGAGCACAAGATTACATAGAGTTATATATTTGTATAGGTGAAAATGACCACACCCATTTTCTAAGACCCTGGGGGTCAGGGGCTCAAACAAAATATCAGGTACACAACTAGACCACAGACTCATCATATTGCAGAAAAAAATAAGTCTCCATCATTAATAGTGTCAGAGGAGTTGCGAGCACAAGATTACATAGAGTTATGTAGGTGAAAATGACCACACCCATTTCCAAAGACCCTGAGGGTCAGGGGCTCAAACAAAATATCAGGTGCACAACTACACCACAGACCCATCATATTGCAAAAAAAATTAAGTCTCCGTCAATTATGGTGTCTGTGGAGTTGCTGCGAGCACAAGATTACATAGAGTTACATGTATATAGGTGAAAATGACCACATCCATTTTCTAAAACCCTTGGGGTCAGGGGCTCAAACAAAATATTAGGTGCACAACTAGACCATAGACCCATCATATTGCAAAAAGAATTAAGTCTCCATCATTTATAGTGTCAGAGGAGTTGCGAGCACAAGATTACATAGAGTTATATAGGTGAAAATGACCACACCCATTTTCTAAGACCCTGGGGGTCAGGAGCTCAAATAAAATATCAGAATCACAACTAGACCACAGACCCATCATATTGCAAAAAGAATTAAGTCTCCATCATTTATAGTGTCAGAGGAGTTGAGCACAAGATTACATAGAGTTATACATTTGTATAGGTGAAAATGACCACACCCATTTTCTAAGACCCTGGGGGTCAGGGGCTCAAACAAAATATCAGGTACACAACTAGACCACAGACTCATCATATTGCAGAAAAAAATAAGTCTCCATCATTAATAGTGTCAGAGGAGTTGCGAGCACAAGATTACATAGAGTTATGTAGGTGAAAATGACCACACCCATTTCCAAAGACCCTGAGGGTCAGGGGCTCAAACAAAATATCAGGTGCACAACTACACCACAGACCCATCATATTGCAAAAAGAATTAAGTCTCCATCAATTATGGTGTCTGTGGAGTTGCTGCGAGCACAAGATTACATAGAGTTACATGTATATAGGTGAAAATGACCACATCCATTTTCTAAAACCCTTGGGGTCAGGGGCTCAAACAAAATATTAGGTGCACAACTAGACCACAGACCCATCATATTGCAAAAAGAATTTAAGTCTCCATCATTTATAGTGTCAGAGGATTTGCGAGCACAAGATTACATAGAGTTATATAGGTGAAAATGACCACACCCATTTTCTAAGACCCTGGGGGTCAGGGGCTCAAACAAAATATCAGGTACACAACTAGACCACAGACTCATCATATTGCAGAAAAAAATAAGTCTCCATCATTAATAGTGTCAGAGGAGTTGCGAGCACAAGATTACATAGAGTTATGTAGGTGAAAATGACCACACCCATTTCCAAAGACCCTGAGGGTCAGGGGCTCAAACAAAATATCAGGTGCACAACTACACCACAGACCCATCATATTGCAAAAAAAATTAAGTCTCCATCAATTATGGTGTCTGTGGAGTTGCTGCGAGCACAAGATTACATAGAGTTACATGTATATAGGTGAAAATGACCACATCCATTTTCTAAAACCCTTGGGGTCAGGGGCTCAAACAAAATATTAGGTGCACAACTAGACCATAGACCCATCATATTGCAAAAAGAATTAAGTCTCCATCATTTATAGTGTCAGAGGAGTTGCGAGCACAAGATTACATAGAGTTATATAGGTGAAAATGACCACACCCATTTTCTAAGACCCTGGGGGTCAGGAGCTCAAATAAAATATCAGAATCACAACTAGACCACAGACCCATCATATTGCAAAAAGAATTAAGTCTCCATCATTTATAGTGTCAGAGGAGTTGAGCACAAGATTACATAGAGTTATACATTTGTATAGGTGAAAATGACCACACCCATTTTCTAAGACCCTGGGGGTCAGGGGCTCAAACAAAATATCAGGTACACAACTAGACCACAGACTCATCATATTGCAGAAAAAAATAAGTCTCCATCATTAATAGTGTCAGAGGAGTTGCGAGCACAAGATTACATAGAGTTATGTAGGTGAAAATGACCACACCCATTTCCAAAGACCCTGAGGGTCAGGGGCTCAAACAAAATATCAGGTGCACAACTACACCACAGACCCATCATATTGCAAAAAAGAATTAAGTCTCCATCAATTATGGTGTCTGTGGAGTTGCTGCGAGCACAAGATTACATAGAGTTACATGTATATAGGTGAAAATGACCACATCCATTTTCTAAAACCCTTGGGGTCAGGGGCTCAAACAAAATATTAGGTGCACAACTAGACCACAGACCCATCATATTGCAAAAAGAATTTAAGTCTCCATCATTTATAATGTCAGAGGATTTGCGAGCACAAGATTACATAGAGTTATATAGGTGAAAATGACCACACCCATTTTCTAAGACCCTGGGGGTCAGGGGCTCAAACAAAATATCAGGTACACAACTAGACCACAGACTCATCATATTGCAGAAAAAAATAAGTCTCCATCATTAATAGTGTCAGAGGAGTTGCGAGCACAAGATTACATAGAGTTATGTAGGTGAAAATGACCACACCCATTTCCAAAGACCCTGAGGGTCAGGGGCTCAAACAAAATATCAGGTGCACAACTACACCACAGACCCATCATATTGCAAAAAGAATTAAGTCTCCATCAATTATGGTGTCTGTGGAGTTGCTGCGAGCACAAGATTACATAGAGTTACATGTATATAGGTGAAAATGACCACATCCATTTTCTAAAACCCTTGGGGTCAGGGGCTCAAACAAAATATTAGGTGCACAACTAGACCATAGACCCATCATATTGCAAAAAGAATTAAGTCTCCATCATTTATAGTGTCAGAGGAGTTGCGAGCACAAGATTACATAGAGTTATATAGGTGAAAATGACCACACCCATTTTCTAAGACCCTGGGGGTCAGGAGCTCAAATAAAATATCAGAATCACAACTAGACCACAGACCCATCATATTGCAAAAAGAATTAAGTCTCCATCATTTATAGTGTCAGAGGAGTTGAGCACAAGATTACATAGAGTTATACATTTGTATAGGTGAAAATGACCACACCCATTTTCTAAGACCCTGGGGGTCAGGGGCTCAAACAAAATATCAGGTACACAACTAGACCACAGACTCATCATATTGCAGAAAAAAATAAGTCTCCATCATTAATAGTGTCAGAGGAGTTGCGAGCACAAGATTACATAGAGTTATGTAGGTGAAAATGACCACACCCATTTCCAAAGACCCTGAGGGTCAGGGGCTCAAACAAAATATCAGGTGCACAACTACACCACAGACCCATCATATTGCAAAAAGAATTAAGTCTCCATCAATTATGGTGTCTGTGGAGTTGCTGCGAGCACAAGATTACATAGAGTTACATGTATATAGGTGAAAATGACCACATCCATTTTCTAAAACCCTTGGGGTCAGGGGCTCAAACAAAATATTAGGTGCACAACTAGACCACAGACCCATCATATTGCAAAAAGAATTTAAGTCTCCATCATTTATACTGTCAGAGGAGTTGCGAGCACAAGATTACATAGAGTTATATAGGTGAAAATGACCACACCCATTTTCTAAGACCCTGGGGTCAGGGGCTCAAACAAAATATCAGAATCACAACTAGACCACAGACTCATCATATTGCAAAAAGAATTAAGTCTCCATCATTTATAGTGTCAGAGGAGTTGAGCACAAGATTACATAGAGTTATATATTTGTATAGGTGAAAATGACCACACCCATTTTCTAAGACCCTGGGGGTCAGGGGCTCAAACAAAATATCAGGTACACAACTAGACCACAGACTCATCATATTGCAGAAAAAAATAAGTCTCCATCATTAATAGTGTCAGAGGAGTTGCGAGCACAAGATTACATAGAGTTATGTAGGTGAAAATGACCACACCCATTTCCAAAGACCCTGAGGGTCAGGGGCTCAAACAAAATATCAGGTGCACAACTACACCACAGACCCATCATATTGCAAAAAGAATTAAGTCTCCATCAATTATGGTGTCTGTGGAGTTGCTGCGAGCACAAGATTACATAGAGTTACATGTATATAGGTGAAAATGACCACATCCATTTTCTAAAACCCTTGGGGTCAGGGGCTCAAACAAAATATTAGGTGCACAACTAGACCACAGACCCATCATATTGCAAAAAGAATTTAAGTCTCCATCATTTATACTGTCAGAGGAGTTGCGAGCACAAGATTACATAGAGTTATATAGGTGAAAATGACCACACCCATTTTCTAAGACCCTGGGGGTCAGGGGCTCAAACAAAATATCAGAATCACAACTAGACCACAGACTCATCATATTGCAAAAAGAATTAAGTCTCCATCATTTATAGTGTCAGAGGAGTTGAGCACAAGATTACATAGAGTTATATATTTGTATAGGTGAAAATGACCACACCCATTTTCTAAGACCCTGGGGGTCAGGGGCTCAAACAAAATATCAGGTACACAACTAGACCACAGACTCATCATATTGCAGAAAAAAATAAGTCTCCATCATTAATAGTGTCAGAGGAGTTGCGAGCACAAGATTACATAGAGTTATGTAGGTGAAAATGACCACACCCATTTCCAAAGACCCTGAGGGTCAGGGGCTCAAACAAAATATCAGGTGCACAACTACACCACAGACCCATCATATTGCAAAAAAAATTAAGTCTCCGTCAATTATGGTGTCTGTGGAGTTGCTGCGAGCACAAGATTACATAGAGTTACATGTATATAGGTGAAAATGACCACATCCATTTTCTAAAACCCTTGGGGTCAGGGGCTCAAACAAAATATTAGGTGCACAACTAGACCATAGACCCATCATATTGCAAAAAGAATTAAGTCTCCATCATTTATAGTGTCAGAGGAGTTGCGAGCACAAGATTACATAGAGTTATATAGGTGAAAATGACCACACCCATTTTCTAAGACCCTGGGGGTCAGGAGCTCAAATAAAATATCAGAATCACAACTAGACCACAGACCCATCATATTGCAAAAAGAATTAAGTCTCCATCATTTATAGTGTCAGAGGAGTTGAGCACAAGATTACATAGAGTTATACATTTGTATAGGTGAAAATGACCACACCCATTTTCTAAGACCCTGGGGGTCAGGGGCTCAAACAAAATATCAGGTACACAACTAGACCACAGACTCATCATATTGCAGAAAAAAATAAGTCTCCATCATTAATAGTGTCAGAGGAGTTGCGAGCACAAGATTACATAGAGTTATGTAGGTGAAAATGACCACACCCATTTCCAAAGACCCTGAGGGTCAGGGGCTCAAACAAAATATCAGGTGCACAACTACACCACAGACCCATCATATTGCAAAAAGAATTAAGTCTCCATCAATTATGGTGTCTGTGGAGTTGCTGCGAGCTTAAGATTACATAGAGTTACATGTATATAGGTGAAAATGACCACATCCATTTTCTAAAACCCTTGGGGTCAGGGGCTCAAACAAAATATTAGGTGCACAACTAGACCACAGACCCATCATATTGCAAAAAGAATTTAAGTCTCCATCATTTATAGTGTCAGAGGATTTGCGAGCACAAGATTACATAGAGTTATATAGGTGAAAATGACCACACCCATTTTCTAAGACCCTGGGGGTCAGGGGCTCAAACAAAATATCAGGTACACAACTAGACCACAGACTCATCATATTGCAGAAAAAAATAAGTCTCCATCATTAATAGTGTCAGAGGAGTTGCGAGCACAAGATTACATAGAGTTATGTAGGTGAAAATGACCACACCCATTTCCAAAGACCCTGAGGGTCAGGGGCTCAAACAAAATATCAGGTGCACAACTACACCACAGACCCATCATATTGCAAACAAAATTAAGTCTCCATCAATTATGGTGTCTGTGGAGTTGCTGCGAGCACAAGATTACATAGAGTTACATGTATATAGGTGAAAATGACCACATCCATTTTCTAAAACCCTTGGGGTCAGGGGCTCAAACAAAATATTAGGTGCACAACTAGACCATAGACCCATCATATTGCAAAAAGAATTAAGTCTCCATCATTTATAGTGTCAGAGGAGTTGCGAGCACAAGATTACATAGAGTTATATAGGTGAAAATGACCACACCCATTTTCTAAGACCCTGGGGGTCAGGAGCTCAAATAAAATATCAGAATCACAACTAGACCACAGACCCATCATATTGCAAAAAGAATTAAGTCTCCATCATTTATAGTGTCAGAGGAGTTGAGCACAAGATTACATAGAGTTATACATTTGTATAGGTGAAAATGACCACACCCATTTTCTAAGACCCTGGGGGTCAGGGGCTCAAACAAAATATCAGGTACACAACTAGACCACAGACTCATCATATTGCAGAAAAAAATAAGTCTCCATCATTAATAGTGTCAGAGGAGTTGCGAGCACAAGATTACATAGAGTTATGTAGGTGAAAATGACCACACCCATTTCCAAAGACCCTGAGGGTCAGGGGCTCAAACAAAATATCAGGTGCACAACTACACCACAGACCCATCATATTGCAAAAAAGAATTAAGTCTCCATCAATTATGGTGTCTGTGGAGTTGCTGCGAGCACAAGATTACATAGAGTTACATGTATATAGGTGAAAATGACCACATCCATTTTCTAAAACCCTTGGGGTCAGGGGCTCAAACAAAATATTAGGTGCACAACTAGACCACAGACCCATCATATTGCAAAAAGAATTTAAGTCTCCATCATTTATAATGTCAGAGGATTTGCGAGCACAAGATTACATAGAGTTATATAGGTGAAAATGACCACACCCATTTTCTAAGACCCTGGGGGTCAGGGGCTCAAACAAAATATCAGGTACACAACTAGACCACAGACTCATCATATTGCAGAAAAAAATAAGTCTCCATCATTAATAGTGTCAGAGGAGTTGCGAGCACAAGATTACATAGAGTTATGTAGGTGAAAATGACCACACCCATTTCCAAAGACCCTGAGGGTCAGGGGCTCAAACAAAATATCAGGTGCACAACTACACCACAGACCCATCATATTGCAAAAAGAATTAAGTCTCCATCAATTATGGTGTCTGTGGAGTTGCTGCGAGCACAAGATTACATAGAGTTACATGTATATAGGTGAAAATGACCACATCCATTTTCTAAAACCCTTGGGGTCAGGGGCTCAAACAAAATATTAGGTGCACAACTAGACCATAGACCCATCATATTGCAAAAAGAATTAAGTCTCCATCATTTATAGTGTCAGAGGAGTTGCGAGCACAAGATTACATAGAGTTATATAGGTGAAAATGACCACACCCATTTTCTAAGACCCTGGGGGTCAGGAGCTCAAATAAAATATCAGAATCACAACTAGACCACAGACCCATCATATTGCAAAAAGAATTAAGTCTCCATCATTTATAGTGTCAGAGGAGTTGAGCACAAGATTACATAGAGTTATACATTTGTATAGGTGAAAATGACCACACCCATTTTCTAAGACCCTGGGGGTCAGGGGCTCAAACAAAATATCAGGTACACAACTAGACCACAGACTCATCATATTGCAGAAAAAAATAAGTCTCCATCATTAATAGTGTCAGAGGAGTTGCGAGCACAAGATTACATAGAGTTATGTAGGTGAAAATGACCACACCCATTTCCAAAGACCCTGAGGGTCAGGGGCTCAAACAAAATATCAGGTGCACAACTACACCACAGACCCATCATATTGCAAAAAGAATTAAGTCTCCATCAATTATGGTGTCTGTGGAGTTGCTGCGAGCACAAGATTACATAGAGTTACATGTATATAGGTGAAAATGACCACATCCATTTTCTAAAACCCTTGGGGTCAGGGGCTCAAACAAAATATTAGGTGCACAACTAGACCACAGACCCATCATATTGCAAAAAGAATTTAAGTCTCCATCATTTATACTGTCAGAGGAGTTGCGAGCACAAGATTACATAGAGTTATATAGGTGAAAATGACCACACCCATTTTCTAAGACCCTGGGGTCAGGGGCTCAAACAAAATATCAGAATCACAACTAGACCACAGACTCATCATATTGCAAAAAGAATTAAGTCTCCATCATTTATAGTGTCAGAGGAGTTGAGCACAAGATTACATAGAGTTATATATTTGTATAGGTGAAAATGACCACACCCATTTTCTAAGACCCTGGGGGTCAGGGGCTCAAACAAAATATCAGGTACACAACTAGACCACAGACTCATCATATTGCAGAAAAAAATAAGTCTCCATCATTAATAGTGTCAGAGGAGTTGCGAGCACAAGATTACATAGAGTTATGTAGGTGAAAATGACCACACCCATTTCCAAAGACCCTGAGGGTCAGGGGCTCAAACAAAATATCAGGTGCACAACTACACCACAGACCCATCATATTGCAAAAAGAATTAAGTCTCCATCAATTATGGTGTCTGTGGAGTTGCTGCGAGCACAAGATTACATAGAGTTACATGTATATAGGTGAAAATGACCACATCCATTTTCTAAAACCCTTGGGGTCAGGGGCTCAAACAAAATATTAGGTGCACAACTAGACCACAGACCCATCATATTGCAAAAAGAATTTAAGTCTCCATCATTTATACTGTCAGAGGAGTTGCGAGCACAAGATTACATAGAGTTATATAGGTGAAAATGACCACACCCATTTTCTAAGACCCTGGGGGTCAGGGGCTCAAACAAAATATCAGAATCACAACTAGACCACAGACTCATCATATTGCAAAAAGAATTAAGTCTCCATCATTTATAGTGTCAGAGGAGTTGAGCACAAGATTACATAGAGTTATATATTTGTATAGGTGAAAATGACCACACCCATTTTCTAAGACCCTGGGGGTCAGGGGCTCAAACAAAATATCAGGTACACAACTAGACCACAGACTCATCATATTGCAGAAAAAAATAAGTCTCCATCATTAATAGTGTCAGAGGAGTTGCGAGCACAAGATTACATAGAGTTATGTAGGTGAAAATGACCACACCCATTTCCAAAGACCCTGAGGGTCAGGGGCTCAAACAAAATATCAGGTGCACAACTACACCACAGACCCATCATATTGCAAAAAAAATTAAGTCTCCGTCAATTATGGTGTCTGTGGAGTTGCTGCGAGCACAAGATTACATAGAGTTACATGTATATAGGTGAAAATGACCACATCCATTTTCTAAAACCCTTGGGGTCAGGGGCTCAAACAAAATATTAGGTGCACAACTAGACCATAGACCCATCATATTGCAAAAAGAATTAAGTCTCCATCATTTATAGTGTCAGAGGAGTTGCGAGCACAAGATTACATAGAGTTATATAGGTGAAAATGACCACACCCATTTTCTAAGACCCTGGGGGTCAGGAGCTCAAATAAAATATCAGAATCACAACTAGACCACAGACCCATCATATTGCAAAAAGAATTAAGTCTCCATCATTTATAGTGTCAGAGGAGTTGAGCACAAGATTACATAGAGTTATACATTTGTATAGGTGAAAATGACCACACCCATTTTCTAAGACCCTGGGGGTCAGGGGCTCAAACAAAATATCAGGTACACAACTAGACCACAGACTCATCATATTGCAGAAAAAAATAAGTCTCCATCATTAATAGTGTCAGAGGAGTTGCGAGCACAAGATTACATAGAGTTATGTAGGTGAAAATGACCACACCCATTTCCAAAGACCCTGAGGGTCAGGGGCTCAAACAAAATATCAGGTGCACAACTACACCACAGACCCATCATATTGCAAAAAGAATTAAGTCTCCATCAATTATGGTGTCTGTGGAGTTGCTGCGAGCACAAGATTACATAGAGTTACATGTATATAGGTGAAAATGACCACATCCATTTTCTAAAACCCTTGGGGTCAGGGGCTCAAACAAAATATTAGGTGCACAACTAGACCACAGACCCATCATATTGCAAAAAGAATTTAAGTCTCCATCATTTATAGTGTCAGAGGATTTGCGAGCACAAGATTACATAGAGTTATATAGGTGAAAATGACCACACCCATTTTCTAAGACCCTGGGGGTCAGGGGCTCAAACAAAATATCAGGTACACAACTAGACCACAGACTCATCATATTGCAGAAAAAAATAAGTCTCCATCATTAATAGTGTCAGAGGAGTTGCGAGCACAAGATTACATAGAGTTATGTAGGTGAAAATGACCACACCCATTTCCAAAGACCCTGAGGGTCAGGGGCTCAAACAAAATATCAGGTGCACAACTACACCACAGACCCATCATATTGCAAAAAGAATTAAGTCTCCATCAATTATGGTGTCTGTGGAGTTGCTGCGAGCACAAGATTACATAGAGTTACATGTATATAGGTGAAAATGACCACATCCATTTTCTAAAACCCTTGGGGTCAGGGGCTCAAACAAAATATTAGGTGCACAACTAGACCATAGACCCATCATATTGCAAAAAGAATTAAGTCTCCATCATTTATAGTGTCAGAGGAGTTGCGAGCACAAGATTACATAGAGTTATATAGGTGAAAATGACCACACCCATTTTCTAAGACCCTGGGGGTCAGGAGCTCAAATAAAATATCAGAATCACAACTAGACCACAGACCCATCATATTGCAAAAAGAATTAAGTCTCCATCATTTATAGTGTCAGAGGAGTTGAGCACAAGATTACATAGAGTTATACATTTGTATAGGTGAAAATGACCACACCCATTTTCTAAGACCCTGGGGGTCAGGGGCTCAAACAAAATATCAGGTACACAACTAGACCACAGACTCATCATATTGCAGAAAAAAATAAGTCTCCATCATTAATAGTGTCAGAGGAGTTGCGAGCACAAGATTACATAGAGTTATGTAGGTGAAAATGACCACACCCATTTCCAAAGACCCTGAGGGTCAGGGGCTCAAACAAAATATCAGGTGCACAACTACACCACAGACCCATCATATTGCAAACAAAATTAAGTCTCCATCAATTATGGTGTCTGTGGAGTTGCTGCGAGCACAAGATTACATAGAGTTACATGTATATAGGTGAAAATGACCACATCCATTTTCTAAAACCCTTGGGGTCAGGGGCTCAAACAAAATATTAGGTGCACAACTAGACCATAGACCCATCATATTGCAAAAAGAATTAAGTCTCCATCATTTATAGTGTCAGAGGAGTTGCGAGCACAAGATTACATAGAGTTATATAGGTGAAAATGACCACACCCATTTTCTAAGACCCTGGGGGTCAGGAGCTCAAATAAAATATCAGAATCACAACTAGACCACAGACCCATCATATTGCAAAAAGAATTAAGTCTCCATCATTTATAGTGTCAGAGGAGTTGAGCACAAGATTACATAGAGTTATACATTTGTATAGGTGAAAATGACCACACCCATTTTCTAAGACCCTGGGGGTCAGGGGCTCAAACAAAATATCAGGTACACAACTAGACCACAGACTCATCATATTGCAGAAAAAAATAAGTCTCCATCATTAATAGTGTCAGAGGAGTTGCGAGCACAAGATTACATAGAGTTATGTAGGTGAAAATGACCACACCCATTTCCAAAGACCCTGAGGGTCAGGGGCTCAAACAAAATATCAGGTGCACAACTACACCACAGACCCATCATATTGCAAAAAGAATTAAGTCTCCATCATTTATAGTGTCAGAGGAGTTGCGAGCACAAGATTACATAGAGTTATATAGGTGAAAATGACCACACCCATTTTCTAAGACCCTGGGGGTCAGGAGCTCAAATAAAATATCAGAATCACAACTAGACCACAGACCCATCATATTGCAAAAAGAATTAAGTCTCCATCATTTATAGTGTCAGAGGAGTTGAGCACAAGATTACATAGAGTTATACATTTGTATAGGTGAAAATGACCACACCCATTTTCTAAGACCCTGGGGGTCAGGGGCTCAAACAAAATATCAGGTACACAACTAGACCACAGACTCATCATATTGCAGAAAAAATAAGTCTCCATCATTAATAGTGTCAGAGGAGTTGCGAGCACAAGATTACATAGAGTTATGTAGGTGAAAATGACCACACCCATTTCCAAAGACCCTGAGGGTCAGGGGCTCAAACAAAATATCAGGTGCACAACTACACCACAGACCCATCATATTGCAAAAAGAATTAAGTCTCCATCAATTATGGTGTCTGTGGAGTTGCTGCGAGCACAAGATTACATAGAGTTACATGTATATAGGTGAAAATGACCACATCCATTTTCTAAAACCCTTGGGGTCAGGGGCTCAAACAAAATATTAGGTGCACAACTAGACCACAGACCCATCATATTGCAAAAAGAATTTAAGTCTCCATCATTTATAGTGTCAGAGGAGTTGCGAGCACAAGATTACATAGAGTTATATAGGTGAAAATGACCACACCCATTTTCTAAGACCCTGGGGGTCAGGGGCTCAAACAAAATATCAGAATCACAACTAGACCACAGACTCATCATATTGCAAAAAGAATTAAGTCTCCATCATTTATAGTGTCAGAGGAGTTGAGCACAAGATTACATAGAGTTATATATTTGTATAGGTGAAAATGACCACACCCATTTTCTAAGACCCTGGGGGTCAGGGGCTCAAACAAAATATCAGGTACACAACTAGACCACAGACTCATCATATTGCAGAAAAAAATAAGTCTCCATCATTAATAGTGTCAGAGGAGTTGCGAGCACAAGATTACATAGAGTTATGTAGGTGAAAATGACCACACCCATTTCCAAAGACCCTGAGGGTCAGGGGCTCAAACAAAATATCAGGTGCACAACTACACCACAGACCCATCATATTGCAAAAAAAATTAAGTCTCCGTCAATTATGGTGTCTGTGGAGTTGCTGCGAGCACAAGATTACATAGAGTTACATGTATATAGGTGAAAATGACCACATCCATTTTCTAAAACCCTTGGGGTCAGGGGCTCAAACAAAATATTAGGTGCACAACTAGACCATAGACCCATCATATTGCAAAAAGAATTAAGTCTCCATCATTTATAGTGTCAGAGGAGTTGCGAGCACAAGATTACATAGAGTTATATAGGTGAAAATGACCACACCCATTTTCTAAGACCCTGGGGGTCAGGAGCTCAAATAAAATATCAGAATCACAACTAGACCACAGACCCATCATATTGCAAAAAGAATTAAGTCTCCATCATTTATAGTGTCAGAGGAGTTGAGCGCAAGATTACATAGAGTTATACATTTGTATAGGTGAAAATGACCACACCCATTTTCTAAGACCCTGGGGGTCAGGGGCTCAAACAAAATATCAGGTACACAACTAGACCACAGACTCATCATATTGCAGAAAAAAATAAGTCTCCATCATTAATAGTGTCAGAGGAGTTGCGAGCACAAGATTACATAGAGTTATGTAGGTGAAAATGACCACACCCATTTCCAAAGACCCTGAGGGTCAGGGGCTCAAACAAAATATCAGGTGCACAACTACACCACAGACCCATCATATTGCAAAAAGAATTAAGTCTCCATCAATTATGGTGTCTGTGGAGTTGCTGCGAGCACAAGATTACATAGAGTTACATGTATATAGGTGAAAATGACCACATCCATTTTCTAAAACCCTTGGGGTCAGGGGCTCAAACAAAATATTAGGTGCACAACTAGACCACAGACCCATCATATTGCAAAAAGAATTTAAGTCTCCATCATTTATAGTGTCAGAGGATTTGCGAGCACAAGATTACATAGAGTTATATAGGTGAAAATGACCACACCCATTTTCTAAGACCCTGGGGGTCAGGGGCTCAAACAAAATATCAGGTACACAACTAGACCACAGACTCATCATATTGCAGAAAAAAATAAGTCTCCATCATTAATAGTGTCAGAGGAGTTGCGAGCACAAGATTACATAGAGTTATGTAGGTGAAAATGACCACACCCATTTCCAAAGACCCTGAGGGTCAGGGGCTCAAACAAAATATCAGGTGCACAACTACACCACAGACCCATCATATTGCAAAAAGAATTAAGTCTCCATCAATTATGGTGTCTGTGGAGTTGCTGCGAGCACAAGATTACATAGAGTTACATGTATATAGGTGAAAATGACCACATCCATTTTCTAAAACCCTTGGGGTCAGGGGCTCAAACAAAATATTAGGTGCACAACTAGACCATAGACCCATCATATTGCAAAAAGAATTAAGTCTCCATCATTTATAGTGTCAGAGGAGTTGCGAGCACAAGATTACATAGAGTTATATAGGTGAAAATGACCACACCCATTTTCTAAGACCCTGGGGGTCAGGAGCTCAAATAAAATATCAGAATCACACCTAGACCACAGACCCATCATATTGCAAAAAGAATTAAGTCTCCATCATTTATAGTGTCAGAGGAGTTGAGCACAAGATTACATAGAGTTATACATTTGTATAGGTGAAAATGACCACACCCATTTTCTAAGACCCTGGGGGTCAGGGGCTCAAACAAAATATCAGGTACACAACTAGACCACAGACTCATCATATTGCAGAAAAAAATAAGTCTCCATCATTAATAGTGTCAGAGGAGTTGCGAGCACAAGATTACATAGAGTTATGTAGGTGAAAATGACCACACCCATTTCCAAAGACCCTGAGGGTCAGGGGCTCAAACAAAATATCAGGTGCACAACTACACCACAGACCCATCATATTGCAAAAAAAATTAAGTCTCCATCAATTATGGTGTCTGTGGAGTTGCTGCGAGCACAAGATTACATAGAGTTACATGTATATAGGTGAAAATGACCACATCCATTTTCTAAAACCCTTGGGGTCAGGGGCTCAAACAAAAATATTAGGTGCACAACTAGACCATAGACCCATCATATTGCAAAAAGAATTAAGTCTCCATCATTTATAGTGTCAGAGGAGTTGCGAGCACAAGATTACATAGAGTTATATAGGTGAAAATGACCACACCCATTTTCTAAGACCCTGGGGGTCAGGAGCTCAAATAAAATATCAGAATCACAACTAGACCACAGACCCATCATATTGCAAAAAGAATTAAGTCTCCATCATTTATAGTGTCAGAGGAGTTGAGCACAAGATTACATAGAGTTATACATTTGTATAGGTGAAAATGACCACACCCATTTTCTAAGACCCTGGGGGTCAGGGGCTCAAACAAAATATCAGGTACACAACTAGACCACAGACTCATCATATTGCAGAAAAAAATAAGTCTCCATCATTAATAGTGTCAGAGGAGTTGCGAGCACAAGATTACATAGAGTTATGTAGGTGAAAATGACCACACCCATTTCCAAAGACCCTGAGGGTCAGGGGCTCAAACAAAATATCAGGTGCACAACTACACCACAGACCCATCATATTGCAAAAAAGAATTAAGTCTCCATCAATTATGGTGTCTGTGGAGTTGCTGCGAGCACAAGATTACATAGAGTTACATGTATATAGGTGAAAATGACCACATCCATTTTCTAAAACCCTTGGGGTCAGGGGCTCAAACAAAATATTAGGTGCACAACTAGACCACAGACCCATCATATTGCAAAAAGAATTTAAGTCTCCATCATTTATAATGTCAGAGGATTTGCGAGCACAAGATTACATAGAGTTATATAGGTGAAAATGACCACACCCATTTTCTAAGACCCTGGGGGTCAGGGGCTCAAACAAAATATCAGGTACACAACTAGACCACAGACTCATCATATTGCAGAAAAAAATAAGTCTCCATCATTAATAGTGTCAGAGGAGTTGCGAGCACAAGATTACATAGAGTTATGTAGGTGAAAATGACCACACCCATTTCCAAAGACCCTGAGGGTCAGGGGCTCAAACAAAATATCAGGTGCACAACTACACCACAGACCCATCATATTGCAAAAAGAATTAAGTCTCCATCAATTATGGTGTCTGTGGAGTTGCTGCGAGCACAAGATTACATAGAGTTACATGTATATAGGTGAAAATGACCACATCCATTTTCTAAAACCCTTGGGGTCAGGGGCTCAAACAAAATATTAGGTGCACAACTAGACCATAGACCCATCATATTGCAAAAAGAATTAAGTCTCCATCATTTATAGTGTCAGAGGAGTTGCGAGCACAAGATTACATAGAGTTATATAGGTGAAAATGACCACACCCATTTTCTAAGACCCTGGGGGTCAGGAGCTCAAATAAAATATCAGAATCACAACTAGACCACAGACCCATCATATTGCAAAAAGAATTAAGTCTCCATCATTTATAGTGTCAGAGGAGTTGAGCACAAGATTACATAGAGTTATACATTTGTATAGGTGAAAATGACCACACCCATTTTCTAAGACCCTGGGGGTCAGGGGCTCAAACAAAATATCAGGTACACAACTAGACCACAGACTCATCATATTGCAGAAAAAAATAAGTCTCCATCATTAATAGTGTCAGAGGAGTTGCGAGCACAAGATTACATAGAGTTATGTAGGTGAAAATGACCACACCCATTTCCAAAGACCCTGAGGGTCAGGGGCTCAAACAAAATATCAGGTGCACAACTACACCACAGACCCATCATATTGCAAAAAGAATTAAGTCTCCATCAATTATGGTGTCTGTGGAGTTGCTGCGAGCACAAGATTACATAGAGTTACATGTATATAGGTGAAAATGACCACATCCATTTTCTAAAACCCTTGGGGTCAGGGGCTCAAACAAAATATTAGGTGCACAACTAGACCACAGACCCATCATATTGCAAAAAGAATTTAAGTCTCCATCATTTATACTGTCAGAGGAGTTGCGAGCACAAGATTACATAGAGTTATATAGGTGAAAATGACCACACCCATTTTCTAAGACCCTGGGGGTCAGGGGCTCAAACAAAATATCAGAATCACAACTAGACCACAGACTCATCATATTGCAAAAAGAATTAAGTCTCCATCATTTATAGTGTCAGAGGAGTTGAGCACAAGATTACATAGAGTTATATATTTGTATAGGTGAAAATGACCACACCCATTTTCTAAGACCCTGGGGGTCAGGGGCTCAAACAAAATATCAGGTACACAACTAGACCACAGACTCATCATATTGCAGAAAAAAATAAGTCTCCATCATTAATAGTGTCAGAGGAGTTGCGAGCACAAGATTACATAGAGTTATGTAGGTGAAAATGACCACACCCATTTCCAAAGACCCTGAGGGTCAGGGGCTCAAACAAAATATCAGGTGCACAACTACACCACAGACCCATCATATTGCAAAAAGAATTAAGTCTCCATCAATTATGGTGTCTGTGGAGTTGCTGCGAGCACAAGATTACATAGAGTTACATGTATATAGGTGAAAATGACCACATCCATTTTCTAAAACCCTTGGGGTCAGGGGCTCAAACAAAATATTAGGTGCACAACTAGACCACAGACCCATCATATTGCAAAAAGAATTTAAGTCTCCATCATTTATACTGTCAGAGGAGTTGCGAGCACAAGATTACATAGAGTTATATAGGTGAAAATGACCACACCCATTTTCTAAGACCCTGGGGGTCAGGGGCTCAAACAAAATATCAGAATCACAACTAGACCACAGACTCATCATATTGCAAAAAGAATTAAGTCTCCATCATTTATAGTGTCAGAGGAGTTGAGCACAAGATTACATAGAGTTATATATTTGTATAGGTGAAAATGACCACACCCATTTTCTAAGACCCTGGGGGTCAGGGGCTCAAACAAAATATCAGGTACACAACTAGACCACAGACTCATCATATTGCAGAAAAAAATAAGTCTCCATCATTAATAGTGTCAGAGGAGTTGCGAGCACAAGATTACATAGAGTTATGTAGGTGAAAATGACCACACCCATTTCCAAAGACCCTGAGGGTCAGGGGCTCAAACAAAATATCAGGTGCACAACTACACCACAGACCCATCATATTGCAAAAAGAATTAAGTCTCCATCAATTATGGTGTCTGTGGAGTTGCTGCGAGCACAAGATTACATAGAGTTACATGTATATAGGTGAAAATGACCACATCCATTTTCTAAAACCCTTGGGGTCAGGGGCTCAAACAAAATATTAGGTGCACAACTAGACCATAGACCCATCATATTGCAAAAAGAATTAAGTCTCCATCATTTATAGTGTCAGAGGAGTTGCGAGCACAAGATTACATAGAGTTATATAGGTGAAAATGACCACACCCATTTTCTAAGACCCTGGGGGTCAGGAGCTCAAATAAAATATCAGAATCACAACTAGACCACAGACCCATCATATTGCAAAAAGAATTAAGTCTCCATCATTTATAGTGTCAGAGGAGTTGAGCACAAGATTACATAGAGTTATACATTTGTATAGGTGAAAATGACCACACCCATTTTCTAAGACCCTGGGGGTCAGGGGCTCAAACAAAATATCAGGTACACAACTAGACCACAGACTCATCATATTGCAGAAAAAAATAAGTCTCCATCATTAATAGTGTCAGAGGAGTTGCGAGCACAAGATTACATAGAGTTATGTAGGTGAAAATGACCACACCCATTTCCAAAGACCCTGAGGGTCAGGGGCTCAAACAAAATATCAGGTGCACAACTACACCACAGACCCATCATATTGCAAAAAGAATTAAGTCTCCATCAATTATGGTGTCTGTGGAGTTGCTGCGAGCACAAGATTACATAGAGTTACATGTATATAGGTGAAAATGACCACATCCATTTTCTAAAACCCTTGGGGTCAGGGGCTCAAACAAAATATTAGGTGCACAACTAGACCACAGACCCATCATATTGCAAAAAGAATTTAAGTCTCCATCATTTATAGTGTCAGAGGATTTGCGAGCACAAGATTACATAGAGTTATATAGGTGAAAATGACCACACCCATTTTCTAAGACCCTGGGGGTCAGGGGCTCAAACAAAATATCAGGTACACAACTAGACCACAGACTCATCATATTGCAGAAAAAAATAAGTCTCCATCATTAATAGTGTCAGAGGAGTTGCGAGCACAAGATTACATAGAGTTATGTAGGTGAAAATGACCACACCCATTTCCAAAGACCCTGAGGGTCAGGGGCTCAAACAAAATATCAGGTGCACAACTACACCACAGACCCATCATATTGCAAAAAGAATTAAGTCTCCATCAATTATGGTGTCTGTGGAGTTGCTGCGAGCACAAGATTACATAGAGTTACATGTATATAGGTGAAAATGACCACATCCATTTTCTAAAACCCTTGGGGTCAGGGGCTCAAACAAAATATTAGGTGCACAACTAGACCATAGACCCATCATATTGCAAAAAGAATTAAGTCTCCATCATTTATAGTGTCAGAGGAGTTGCGAGCACAAGATTACATAGAGTTATATAGGTGAAAATGACCACACCCATTTTCTAAGACCCTGGGGGTCAGGAGCTCAAATAAAATATCAGAATCACAACTAGACCACAGACCCATCATATTGCAAAAAGAATTAAGTCTCCATCATTTATAGTGTCAGAGGAGTTGAGCACAAGATTACATAGAGTTATACATTTGTATAGGTGAAAATGACCACACCCATTTTCTAAGACCCTGGGGGTCAGGGGCTCAAACAAAATATCAGGTACACAACTAGACCACAGACTCATCATATTGCAGAAAAAAATAAGTCTCCATCATTAATAGTGTCAGAGGAGTTGCGAGCACAAGATTACATAGAGTTATGTAGGTGAAAATGACCACACCCATTTCCAAAGACCCTGAGGGTCAGGGGCTCAAACAAAATATCAGGTGCACAACTACACCACAGACCCATCATATTGCAAAAAGAATTAAGTCTCCATCAATTATGGTGTCTGTGGAGTTGCTGCGAGCACAAGATTACATAGAGTTACATGTATATAGGTGAAAATGACCACATCCATTTTCTAAAACCCTTGGGGTCAGGGGCTCAAACAAAATATTAGGTGCACAACTAGACCACAGACCCATCATATTGCAAAAAGAATTTAAGTCTCCATCATTTATAGTGTCAGAGGAGTTGCGAGCACAAGATTACATAGAGTTATATAGGTGAAAATGACCACACCCATTTTCTAAGACCCTGGGGGTCAGGGGCTCAAACAAAATATCAGAATCACAACTAGACCACAGACTCATCATATTGCAAAAAGAATTAAGTCTCCATCATTTATAGTGTCAGAGGAGTTGAGCACAAGATTACATAGAGTTATATATTTGTATAGGTGAAAATGACCACACCCATTTTCTAAGACCCTGGGGGTCAGGGGCTCAAACAAAATATCAGGTACACAACTAGACCACAGACTCATCATATTGCAGAAAAAAATAAGTTTCCATCATTAATAGTGTCAGAGGAGTTGCGAGCACAAGATTACATAGAGTTATGTAGGTGAAAATGACCACACCCATTTCCAAAGACCCTGAGGGTCAGGGGCTCAAACAAAATATCAGGTGCACAACTACACCACAGACCCATCATATTGCAAAAAGAATTAAGTCTCCATCAATTATGGTGTCTGTGGAGTTGCTGCGAGCACAAGATTACATAGAGTTACATGTATATAGGTGAAAATGACCACATCCATTTTCTAAAACCCTTGGGGTCAGGGGCTCAAACAAAATATTAGGTGCACAACTAGACCATATAGACCCATCATATTGCAAAAAGAATTAAGTCTCCATCATTTATAGTGTCAGAGGAGTTGCGAGCACAAGATTACATAGAGTTATATAGGTGAAAATGACCACACCCATTTTCTAAGACCCTGGGGGTCAGGAGCTCAAATAAAATATCAGAATCACAACTAGACCACAGACCCATCATATTGCAAAAAGAATTAAGTCTCCATCATTTATAGTGTCAGAGGAGTTGAGCACAAGATTACATAGAGTTATACATTTGTATAGGTGAAAATGACCACACCCATTTTCTAAGACCCTGGGGGTCAGGGGCTCAAACAAAATATCAGGTACACAACTAGACCACAGACTCATCATATTGCAGAAAAAATAAGTCTCCATCATTAATAGTGTCAGAGGAGTTGCGAGCACAAGATTACATAGAGTTATGTAGGTGAAAATGACCACACCCATTTCCAAAGACCCTGAGGGTCAGGGGCTCAAACAAAATATCAGGTGCACAACTACACCACAGACCCATCATATTGCAAAAAGAATTAAGTCTCCATCAATTATGGTGTCTGTGGAGTTGCTGCGAGCACAAGATTACATAGAGTTACATGTATATAGGTGAAAATGACCACATCCATTTTCTAAAACCCTTGGGGTCAGGGGCTCAAACAAAATATTAGGTGCACAACTAGACCATAGACCCATCATATTGCAAAAAGAATTAAGTCTCCATCATTTATAGTGTCAGAGGAGTTGCGAGCACAAGATTACATAGAGTTATATAGGTGAAAATGACCACACCCATTTTCTAAGACCCTGGGGGTCAGGAGCTCAAATAAAATATCAGAATCACAACTAGACCACAGACCCATCATATTGCAAAAAGAATTAAGTCTCCATCATTTATAGTGTCAGAGGAGTTGAGCACAAGATTACATAGAGTTATACATTTGTATAGGTGAAAATGACCACACCCATTTTCTAAGACCCTGGGGGTCAGGGGCTCAAACAAAATATCAGGTACACAACTAGACCACAGACTCATCATATTGCAGAAAAAAATAAGTCTCCATCATTAATAGTGTCAGAGGAGTTGCGAGCACAAGATTACATAGAGTTATGTAGGTGAAAATGACCACACCCATTTCCAAAGACCCTGAGGGTCAGGGGCTCAAACAAAATATCAGGTGCACAACTACACCACAGACCCATCATATTGCAAAAAGAATTAAGTCTCCATCAATTATGGTGTCTGTGGAGTTGCTGCGAGCACAAGATTACATAGAGTTACATGTATATAGGTGAAAATGACCACATCCATTTTCTAAAACCCTTGGGGTCAGGGGCTCAAACAAAATATTAGGTGCACAACTAGACCATAGACCCATCATATTGCAAAAAGAATTAAGTCTCCATCATTTATAGTGTCAGAGGAGTTGCGAGCACAAGATTACATAGAGTTATATAGGTGAAAATGACCACACCCATTTTCTAAGACCCTGGGGGTCAGGAGCTCAAATAAAATATCAGAATCACAACTAGACCATAGACCCATCATATTGCAAAAAGAATTAAGTCTCCATCATTTATAGTGTCAGAGGAGTTGAGCACAAGATTACATAGAGTTATACATTTGTATAGGTGAAAATGACCACACCCATTTTCTAAGACCCTGGGGGTCAGGGGCTCAAACAAAATATCAGGTACACAACTAGACCACAGACTCATCATATTGCAGAAAAAAATAAGTCTCCATCATTAATAGTGTCAGAGGAGTTGCGAGCACAAGATTACATAGAGTTATGTAGGTGAAAATGACCACACCCATTTCCAAAGACCCTGAGGGTCAGGGGCTCAAACAAAATATCAGGTGCACAACTACACCACAGACCCATCATATTGCAAAAAGAATTAAGTCTCCATCAATTATGGTGTCTGTGGAGTTGCTGCGAGCACAAGATTACATAGAGTTACATGTATATAGGTGAAAATGACCACATCCATTTTCTAAAACCCTTGGGGTCAGGGGCTCAAACAAAATATTAGGTGCACAACTAGACCATAGACCCATCATATTGCAAAAAGAATTAAGTCTCCATCATTTATAGTGTCAGAGGAGTTGCGAGCACAAGATTACATAGAGTTATATAGGTGAAAATGACCACACCCATTTTCTAAGACCCTGGGGGTCAGGAGCTCAAATAAAATATCAGAATCACAACTAGACCACAGACCCATCATATTGCAAAAAGAATTAAGTCTCCATCATTTATAGTGTCAGAGGAGTTGAGCACAAGATTACATAGAGTTATACATTTGTATAGGTGAAAATGACCACACCCATTTTCTAAGACCCTGGGGGTCAGGGGCTCAAACAAAATATCAGGTACACAACTAGACCACAGACTCATCATATTGCAGAAAAAAATAAGTCTCCATCATTAATAGTGTCAGAGGAGTTGCGAGCACAAGATTACATAGAGTTATGTAGGTGAAAATGACCACACCCATTTCCAAAGACCCTGAGGGTCAGGGGCTCAAACAAAATATCAGGTGCACAACTACACCACAGACCCATCATATTGCAAAAAGAATTAAGTCTCCATCAATTATGGTGTCTGTGGAGTTGCTGCGAGCACAAGATTACATAGAGTTACATGTATATAGGTGAAAATGACCACATCCATTTTCTAAAACCCTTGGGGTCAGGGGCTCAAACAAAATATTAGGTGCACAACTAGACCATAGACCCATCATATTGCAAAAAGAATTAAGTCTCCATCATTTATAGTGTCAGAGGAGTTGCGAGCACAAGATTACATAGAGTTATATAGGTGAAAATGACCACACCCATTTTCTAAGACCCTGGGGGTCAGGAGCTCAAATAAAATATCAGAATCACAACTAGACCATAGACCCATCATATTGCAAAAAGAATTAAGTCTCCATCATTTATAGTGTCAGAGGAGTTGAGCACAAGATTACATAGAGTTATACATTTGTATAGGTGAAAATGACCACACCCATTTTCTAAGACCCTGGGGGTCAGGGGCTCAAACAAAATATCAGGTACACAACTAGACCACAGACTCATCATATTGCAGAAAAAAATAAGTCTCCATCATTAATAGTGTCAGAGGAGTTGCGAGCACAAGATTACATAGAGTTATGTAGGTGAAAATGACCACACCCATTTCCAAAGACCCTGAGGGTCAGGGGCTCAAACAAAATATCAGGTGCACAACTACACCACAGACCCATCATATTGCAAAAAGAATTAAGTCTCCATCAATTATGGTGTCTGTGGAGTTGCTGCGAGCACAAGATTACATAGAGTTACATGTATATAGGTGAAAATGACCACATCCATTTTCTAAAACCCTTGGGGTCAGGGGCTCAAACAAAATATTAGGTGCACAACTAGACCATAGACCCATCATATTGCAAAAAGAATTAAGTCTCCATCATTTATAGTGTCAGAGGAGTTGCGAGCACAAGATTACATAGAGTTATATAGGTGAAAATGACCACACCCATTTTCTAAGACCCTGGGGGTCAGGAGCTCAAATAAAATATCAGAATCACAACTAGACCACAGACCCATCATATTGCAAAAAGAATTAAGTCTCCATCATTTATAGTGTCAGAGGAGTTGAGCACA
The DNA here is from genome assembly GCA_028142955.1 of Pinctada fucata. NCBI lineage: Eukaryota > Metazoa > Mollusca > Bivalvia > Pterioida > Pteriidae > Pinctada > Pinctada fucata. Next base: position 10,030,803 of record AP027110.1, read on the forward strand.
AGATTACATAGAGTTATACATTTGTATAGGTGAAAATGACCACACCCATTTTCTAAGACCCTGGGGGTCAGGGGCTCAAACAAAATATCAGGTACACAACTAGACCACAGACTCATCATATTGCAGAAAAAAATAAGTCTCCATCATTAATAGTGTCAGAGGAGTTGCGAGCACAAGATTACATAGAGTTATGTAGGTGAAAATGACCACACCCATTTCCAAAGACCCTGAGGGTCAGGGGCTCAAACAAAATATCAGGTGCACAACTACACCACAGACCCATCATATTGCAAAAAGAATTAAGTCTCCATCAATTATGGTGTCTGTGGAGTTGCTGCGAGCACAAGATTACATAGAGTTACATGTATATAGGTGAAAATGACCACATCCATTTTCTAAAACCCTTGGGGTCAGGGGCTCAAACAAAATATTAGGTGCACAACTAGACCACAGACCCATCATATTGCAAAAAGAATTTAAGTCTCCATCATTTATAGTGTCAGAGGAGTTGCGAGCACAAGATTACATAGAGTTATATAGGTGAAAATGACCACACCCATTTTCTAAGACCCTGGGGGTCAGGGGCTCAAACAAAATATCAGAATCACAACTAGACCACAGACTCATCATATTGCAAAAAGAATTAAGTCTCCATCATTTATAGTGTCAGAGGAGTTGAGCACAAGATTACATAGAGTTATATATTTGTATAGGTGAAAATGACCACACCCATTTTCTAAGACCCTGGGGGTCAGGGGCTCAAACAAAATATCAGGTACACAACTAGACCACAGACTCATCATATTGCAGAAAAAAATAAGTTTCCATCATTAATAGTGTCAGAGGAGTTGCGAGCACAAGATTACATAGAGTTATGTAGGTGAAAATGACCACACCCATTTCCAAAGACCCTGAGGGTCAGGGGCTCAAACAAAATATCAGGTGCACAACTACACCACAGACCCATCATATTGCAAAAAGAATTAAGTCTCCATCAATTATGGTGTCTGTGGAGTTGCTGCGAGCACAAGATTACATAGAGTTACATGTATATAGGTGAAAATGACCACATCCATTTTCTAAAACCCTTGGGGTCAGGGGCTCAAACAAAATATTAGGTGCACAACTAGACCATAGACCCATCATATTGCAAAAAGAATTAAGTCTCCATCATTTATAGTGTCAGAGGAGTTGCGAGCACAAGATTACATAGAGTTATATAGGTGAAAATGACCACACCCATTTTCTAAGACCCTGGGGGTCAGGAGCTCAAATAAAATATCAGAATCACAACTAGACCACAGACCCATCATATTGCAAAAAGAATTAAGTCTCCATCATTTATAGTGTCAGAGGAGTTGAGCACAAGATAACATAGAGTTATACATTTGTATAGGTGAAAATGACCACACCCATTTTCTAAGACCCTGGGGGTCAGGGGCTCAAACAAAATATCAGGTACACAACTAGACCACAGACTCATCATATTGCAGAAAAAAATAAGTCTCCATCATTAATAGTGTCAGAGGAGTTGCGAGCACAAGATTACATAGAGTTATGTAGGTGAAAATGACCACACCCATTTCCAAAGACCCTGAGGGTCAGGGGCTCAAACAAAATATCAGGTGCACAACTACACCACAGACCCATCATATTGCAAAAAGAATTAAGTCTCCATCAATTATGGTGTCTGTGGAGTTGCTGCGAGCACAAGATTACATAGAGTTACATGTATATAGGTGAAAATGACCACATCCATTTTCTAAAACCCTTGGGGTCAGGGGCTCAAACAAAATATTAGGTGCACAACTAGACCATAGACCCATCATATTGCAAAAAGAATTAAGTCTCCATCATTTATAGTGTCAGAGGAGTTGCGAGCACAAGATTACATAGAGTTATATAGGTGAAAATGACCACACCCATTTTCTAAGACCCTGGGGGTCAGGAGCTCAAATAAAATATCAGAATCACAACTAGACCACAGACCCATCATATTGCAAAAAGAATTAAGTCTCCATCATTTATAGTGTCAGAGGAGTTGAGCACAAGATTACATAGAGTTATGTAGGTGAAAATGACCACACCCATTTCCAAAGACCCTGAGGGTCAGGGGCTCAAACAAAATATCAGGTGCACAACTACACCACAGACCCATCATATTGCAAAAAGAATTAAGTCTCCATCAATTATGGTGTCTGTGGAGTTGCTGCGAGCACAAGATTACATAGAGTTACATGTATATAGGTGAAAATGACCACATCCATTTTCTAAAACCCTTGGGGTCAGGGGCTCAAACAAAATATTAGGTGCACAACTAGACCATAGACCCATCATATTGCAAAAAGAATTAAGTCTCCATCATTTATAGTGTCAGAGGAGTTGCGAGCACAAGATTACATAGAGTTATATAGGTGAAAATGACCACACCCATTTTCTAAGACCCTGGGGGTCAGGAGCTCAAATAAAATATCAGAATCACAACTAGACCATAGACCCATCATATTGCAAAAAGAATTAAGTCTCCATCATTTATAGTGTCAGAGGAGTTGAGCACAAGATTACATAGAGTTATACATTTGTATAGGTGAAAATGACCACACCCATTTTCTAAGACCCTGGGGGTCAGGGGCTCAAACAAAATATCAGGTACACAACTAGACCACAGACTCATCATATTGCAGAAAAAAATAAGTCTCCATCATTAATAGTGTCAGAGGAGTTGCGAGCACAAGATTACATAGAGTTATGTAGGTGAAAATGACCACACCCATTTCCAAAGACCCTGAGGGTCAGGGGCTCAAACAAAATATCAGGTGCACAACTACACCACAGACCCATCATATTGCAAAAAGAATTAAGTCTCCATCAATTATGGTGTCTGTGGAGTTGCTGCGAGCACAAGATTACATAGAGTTACATGTATATAGGTGAAAATGACCACATCCATTTTCTAAAACCCTTGGGGTCAGGGGCTCAAACAAAATATTAGGTGCACAACTAGACCATAGACCCATCATATTGCAAAAAGAATTAAGTCTCCATCATTTATAGTGTCAGAGGAGTTGCGAGCACAAGATTACATAGAGTTATATAGGTGAAAATGACCACACCCATTTTCTAAGACCCTGGGGGTCAGGAGCTCAAATAAAATATCAGAATCACAACTAGACCATAGACCCATCATATTGCAAAAAGAATTAAGTCTCCATCATTTATAGTGTCAGAGGAGTTGAGCACAAGATTACATAGAGTTATACATTTGTATAGGTGAAAATGACCACACCCATTTTCTAAGACCCTGGGGGTCAGGGGCTCAAACAAAATATCAGGTACACAACTAGACCACAGACTCATCATATTGCAGAAAAAAATAAGTCTCCATCATTAATAGTGTCAGAGGAGTTGCGAGCACAAGATTACATAGAGTTATGTAGGTGAAAATGACCACACCCATTTCCAAAGACCCTGAGGGTCAGGGGCTCAAACAAAATATCAGGTGCACAACTACACCACAGACCCATCATATTGCAAAAAGAATTAAGTCTCCATCAATTATGGTGTCTGTGGAGTTGCTGCGAGCACAAGATTACATAGAATTACATGTATATAGGTGAAAATGACCACATCCATTTTCTAAAACCCTTGGGGTCAGGGGCTCAAACAAAATATTAGGTGCACAACTAGACCACAGACCCATCATATTGCAAAAAGAATTTAAGTCTCCATCATTTATAGTGTCAGAGGAGTTGCGAGCACAAGATTACATAGAGTTATATAGGTGAAAATGACCACACCCATTTTCTAAGACCCTGGGGGTCAGGGGCTCAAACAAAATATCAGGTACACAACTAGACCACAGACTCATCATATTGCAGAAAAAAATAAGTCTCCATCATTAATAGTGTCAGAGGAGTTGCGAGCACAAGATTACATAGAGTTATGTAGGTGAAAATGACCACACCCATTTCCAAAGACCCTGAGGGTCAGGGGCTCAAACAAAATATCAGGTGCACAACTACACCACAGACCCATCATATTGCAAAAAGAATTAAGTCTCCATCAATTATGGTGTCTGTGGAGTTGCTGCGAGCACAAGATTACATAGAGTTACATGTATATAGGTGAAAATGACCACATCCATTTTCTAAAACCCTTGGGGTCAGGGGCTCAAACAAAATATTAGGTGCACAACTAGACCATAGACCCATCATATTGCAAAAAGAATTAAGTCTCCATCATTTATAGTGTCAGAGGAGTTGCGAGCACAAGATTACATAGAGTTATATAGGTGAAAATGACCACACCCATTTTCTAAGACCCTGGGGGTCAGGAGCTCAAATCAAATATCAGAATCACAACTAGACCACAGACCCATCATATTGCAAAAAGAATTAAGTCTCCATCATTTATAGTGTCAGAGGAGTTGAGCACAAGATTACATAGAGTTATACATTTGTATAGGTGAAAATGACCACACCCATTTTCTAAGACCCTGGGGGTCAGGGGCTCAAACAAAATATCAGGTACACAACTAGACCACAGACTCATCATATTGCAGAAAAAAATAAGTCTCCATCATTAATAGTGTCAGAGGAGTTGCGAGCACAAGATTACATAGAGTTATGTAGGTGAAAATGACCACACCCATTTCCAAAGACCCTGAGGGTCAGGGGCTCAAACAAAATATCAGGTGCACAACTACACCACAGACCCATCATATTGCAAAAAGAATTAAGTCTCCATCAATACTGGTGTCTGTGGAGTTGCTGCGAGCACAAGATTACATAGAGTTACATGTATATAGGTGAAAATGACCACATCCATTTTCTAAAACCCTTGGGGTCAGGGGCTCAAACAAAATATTAGGTGCACAACTAGACCATAGACCCATCATATTGCAAAAAGAATTAAGTCTCCATCATTTATAGTGTCAGAGGAGTTGCGAGCACAAGATTACATAGAGTTATATAGGTGAAAATGACCACAACCATTTTCTAAGACCCTGGGGGTCAGGAGCTCAAATAAAATATCAGAATCACAACTAGACCACAGACCCATCATATTGCAAAAAGAATTAAGTCTCCATCATTTATAGTGTCAGAGGAGTTAAGAGCAAAAGATTACATAGAGTTATATAGGTGAAAATGACCACACCCATTTTCTAAGACCCTGGGGGTCAGGAGCTCAAATAAAATATCAGAATCACAACTAGACCACAGACCCATCATATTGCAAAAAGAATTAAGTCTCCATCATTTATAGTGTCAGAGGAGTTGAGCACAAGATTACATAGAGTTATACATTTGTATAGGTGAAAATGACCACACCCATTTTCTAAGACCCTGGGGGTCAGGGGCTCAAACAAAATATCAGGTACACAACTAGACCACAGACTCATCATATTGCAGAAAAAAATAAGTCTCCATCATTAATAGTGTCAGAGGAGTTGCGAGCACAAGATTACATAGAGTTATGTAGGTGAAAATGACCACACCCATTTCCAAAGACCCTGAGGGTCAGGGGCTCAAACAAAATATCAGGTGCACAACTACACCACAGACCCATCATATTGCAAAAAGAATTAAGTCTCCATCAATTATGGTGTCTGTGGAGTTGCTGCGAGCACAAGATTACATAGAGTTACATGTATATAGGTGAAAATGACCACATCCATTTTCTAAAACCCTTGGGGTCAGGGGCTCAAACAAAATATTAGGTGCACAACTAGACCATAGACCCATCATATTGCAAAAAGAATTAAGTCTCCATCATTTATAGTGTCAGAGGAGTTGCGAGCACAAGATTACATAGAGTTATATAGGTGAAAATGACCACACCCATTTTCTAAGACCCTGGGGGTCAGGAGCTCAAATAAAATATCAGAATCACAACTAGACCACAGACCCATCATATTGCAAAAAGAATTAAGTCTCCATCATTTATAGTGTCAGAGGAGTTGAGCACAAGATTACATAGAGTTATACATTTGTATAGGTGAAAATGACCACACCCATTTTCTAAGACCCTGGGGGTCAGGGGCTCAAACAAAATATCAGGTACACAACTAGACCACAGACTCATCATATTGCAGAAAAAAATAAGTCTCCATCATTAATAGTGTCAGAGGAGTTGCGAGCACAAGATTACATAGAGTTATGTAGGTGAAAATGACCACACCCATTTCCAAAGACCCTGAGGGTCAGGGGCTCAAACAAAATATCAGGTGCACAACTACACCACAGACCCATCATATTGCAAAAAGAATTAAGTCTCCATCAATTATGGTGTCTGTGGAGTTGCTGCGAGCACAAGATTACATAGAATTACATGTATATAGGTGAAAATGACCACATCCATTTTCTAAAACCCTTGGGGTCAGGGGCTCAAACAAAATATTAGGTGCACAACTAGACCACAGACCCATCATATTGCAAAAAGAATTTAAGTCTCCATCATTTATAGTGTCAGAGGAGTTGCGAGCACAAGATTACATAGAGTTATATAGGTGAAAATGACCACACCCATTTTCTAAGACCCTGGGGGTCAGGGGCTCAAACAAAATATCAGGTACACAACTAGACCACAGACTCATCATATTGCAGAAAAAAATAAGTCTCCATCATTAATAGTGTCAGAGGAGTTGCGAGCACAAGATTACATAGAGTTATGTAGGTGAAAATGACCACACCCATTTCCAAAGACCCTGAGGGTCAGGGGCTCAAACAAAATATCAGGTGCACAACTACACCACAGACCCATCATATTGCAAAAAGAATTAAGTCTCCATCAATTATGGTGTCTGTGGAGTTGCTGCGAGCACAAGATTACATAGAGTTACATGTATATAGGTGAAAATGACCACATCCATTTTCTAAAACCCTTGGGGTCAGGGGCTCAAACAAAATATTAGGTGCACAACTAGACCATAGACCCATCATATTGCAAAAAGAATTAAGTCTCCATCATTTATAGTGTCAGAGGAGTTGCGAGCACAAGATTACATAGAGTTATATAGGTGAAAATGACCACACCCATTTTCTAAGACCCTGGGGGTCAGGAGCTCAAATAAAATATCAGAATCACAACTAGACCACAGACCCATCATATTGCAAAAAGAATTAAGTCTCCATCATTTATAGTGTCAGAGGAGTTGAGCACAAGATTACATAGAGTTATACATTTGTATAGGTGAAAATGACCACACCCATTTTCTAAGACCCTGGGGGTCAGGGGCTCAAACAAAATATCAGGTACACAACTAGACCACAGACTCATCATATTGCAGAAAAAAATAAGTCTCCATCATTAATAGTGTCAGAGGAGTTGCGAGCACAAGATTACATAGAGTTATGTAGGTGAAAATGACCACACCCATTTCCAAAGACCCTGAGGGTCAGGGGCTCAAACAAAATATCAGGTGCACAACTACACCACAGACCCATCATATTGCAAAAAGAATTAAGTCTCCATCAATTATGGTGTCTGTGGAGTTGCTGCGAGCACAAGATTACATAGAGTTACATGTATATAGGTGAAAATGACCACATCCATTTTCTAAAACCCTTGGGGTCAGGGGCTCAAACAAAATATTAGGTGCACAACTAGACCATAGACCCATCATATTGCAAAAAGAATTAAGTCTCCATCATTTATAGTGTCAGAGGAGTTGCGAGCACAAGATTACATAGAGTTATATAGGTGAAAATGACCACACCCATTTTCTAAGACCCTGGGGGTCAGGAGCTCAAATAAAATATCAGAATCACAACTAGACCACAGACCCATCATATTGCAAAAAGAATTAAGTCTCCATCATTTATAGTGTCAGAGGAGTTAAGAGCAAAAGATTACATAGAGTTATATAGGTGAAAATGACCACACCCATTTTCTAAGACCCTGGGGGTCAGGAGCTCAAATAAAATATCAGAATCACAACTAGACCACAGACCCATCATATTGCAAAAAGAATTAAGTCTCCATCATTTATAGTGTCAGAGGAGTTGAGCACAAGATTACATAGAGTTATACATTTGTATAGGTGAAAATGACCACACCCATTTTCTAAGACCCTGGGGGTCAGGGGCTCAAACAAAATATCAGGTACACAACTAGACCACAGACTCATCATATTGCAGAAAAAAATAAGTCTCCATCATTAATAGTGTCAGAGGAGTTGCGAGCACAAGATTACATAGAGTTATGTAGGTGAAAATGACCACACCCATTTCCAAAGACCCTGAGGGTCAGGGGCTCAAACAAAATATCAGGTGCACAACTACACCACAGACCCATCATATTGCAAAAAGAATTAAGTCTCCATCAATTTTGGTGTCTGTGGAGTTGCTGCGAGCACAAGATTACATAGTTACATGTATATAGGTGAAAATGACCACATCCATTTTCTAAAACCCTTGGGGTCAGGGGCTCAAACAAAATATTAGGTGCACAACTAGACCATAGACCCATCATATTGCAAAAAGAATTAAGTCTCCATCATTTATAGTGTCAGAGGAGTTGCGAGCACAAGATTACATAGAGTTATATAGGTGAAAATGACCACACCCATTTTCTAAGACCCTGGGGGTCAGGGGCTCAAACAAAATATTAGGTGCACAACTAGACCACAGACCCATCATATTGCAAAAAGAATTTAAGTCTCCATCATTTATAGTGTCAGAGGAGTTGCGAGCACAAGATTACATAGAGTTATATAGGTGAAAATGACCACACCCATTTTCTAAGACCCTGGGGGTCAGGGGCTCAAACAAAATATCAGGTACACAACTAGACCACAGACTCATCATATTGCAGAAAAAAATAAGTCTCCATCATTAATAGTGTCAGAGGAGTTGCGAGCACAAGATTACATAGAGTTATGTAGGTGAAAATGACCACACCCATTTCCAAAGACCCTGAGGGTCAGGGGCTCAAACAAAATATCAGGTGCACAACTACACCACAGACCCATCATATTGCAAAAAGAATTAAGTCTCCATCAATTATGGTGTCAGTGGAGTTGCTGCGAGCACAAGATTACATAGAGTTACATGTATATAGGTGAAAATGACCACATCCATTTTCTAAAACCCTTGGGGTCAGGGGCTCAAACAAAATATTAGGTGCACAACTAGACCATAGACCCATCATATTGCAAAAAGAATTAAGTCTCCATCATTTATAGTGTCAGAGGAGTTGCGAGCACAAGATTACATAGAGTTATATAGGTGAAAATGACCACACCCATTTTCTAAGACCCTGGGGGTCAGGAGCTCAAATAAAATATCAGAATCACAACTAGACCACAGACCCATCATATTGCAAAAAGAATTAAGTCTCCATCATTTATAGTGTCAGAGGAGTTGAGCACAAGATTACATAGAGTTATACATTTGTATAGGTGAAAATGACCACACCCATTTTCTAAGACCCTGGGGGTCAGGGGCTCAAACAAAATATCAGGTACACAACTAGACCACAGACTCATCATATTGCAGAAAAAAATAAGTCTCCATCATTAATAGTGTCAGAGGAGTTGCGAGCACAAGATTACATAGAGTTATGTAGGTGAAAATGACCACACCCATTTCCAAAGACCCTGAGGGTCAGGGGCTCAAACAAAATATCAGGTGCACAACTACACCACAGACCCATCATATTGCAAAAAGAATTAAGTCTCCATCAATTATGGTGTCTGTGGAGTTGCTGCGAGCACAAGATTACATAGAGTTACATGTATATAGGTGAAAATGACCACATCCATTTTCTAAAACCCTTGGGGTCAGGGGCTCAAACAAAATATTAGGTGCACAACTAGACCATAGACCCATCATATTGCAAAAAGAATTAAGTCTCCATCATTTATAGTGTCAGAGGAGTTGCGAGCACAAGATTACATAGAGTTATATAGGTGAAAATGACCACACCCATTTTCTAAGACCCTGGGGGTCAGGAGCTCAAATAAAATATCAGAATAACAACTAGACCACAGACCCATCATATTGCAAAAAGAATTAAGTCTCCATCATTTATAGTGTCAGAGGAGTTAAGAGCAAAAGATTACATAGAGTTATATAGGTGAAAATGACCACACCCATTTTCTAAGACCCTGGGGGTCAGGAGCTCAAATAAAATATCAGAATCACAACTAGACCACAGACCCATCATATTGCAAAAAGAATTAAGTCTCCATCATTTATAGTGTCAGAGGAGTTGAGCACAAGATTACATAGAGTTATACATTTGTATAGGTGAAAATGACCACACCCATTTTCTAAGACCCTGGGGGTCAGGGGCTCAAACAAAATATCAGGTACACAACTAGACCACAGACTCATCATATTGCAGAAAAAAATAAGTCTCCATCATTAATAGTGTCAGAGGAGTTGCGAGCACAAGATTACATAGAGTTATGTAGGTGAAAATGACCACACCCATTTCCAAAGACCCTGAGGGTCAGGGGCTCAAACAAAATATCAGGTGCACAACTACACCACAGACCCATCATATTGCAAAAAGAATTAAGTCTCCATCAATTATGGTGTCTGTGGAGTTGCTGCGAGCACAAGATTACATAGAGTTACATGTATATAGGTGAAAATGACCACATCCATTTTCTAAAACCCTTGGGGTCAGGGGCTCAAACAAAATATTAGGTGCACAACTAGACCACAGACCCATCATATTGCAAAAAGAATTTAAGTCTCCATCATTTATAGTGTCAGAGGAGTTGCGAGCACAAGATTACATAGAGTTATATAGGTGAAAATGACCACACCCATTTTCTAAGACCCTGGGGGTCAGGGGCTCAAACAAAATATCAGAATCACAACTAGACCACAGACTCATCATATTGCAAAAAGAATTAAGTCTCCATCATTTATAGTGTCAGAGGAGTTGAGCACAAGATTACATAGAGTTATACATTTGTATAGGTGAAAATGACCACACCAATTTTCTAAGACCCTGGGGGTCAGGGGCTCAAACAAAATATCAGGTACACAACTAGACCACAGACTCGTCATATTGCAGAAAAAAATAAGTCTCCATCATTAATAGTGTCAGAGGAGTTGCGAGCACAAGATTACATAGAGTTATGTAGGTGAAAATGACCACACCCATTTCCAAAGACCCTGAGGGTCAGGGGCTCAAACAAAATATCAGGTGCACAACTACACCACAGACCCATCATATTGCAAAAAGAATTAAGTCTCCATCAATTATGGTGTCTGTGGAGTTGCTGCGAGCACAAGATTACATAGAGTTACATGTATATAGGTGAAAATGACCACATCCATTTTCTAAAACCCTTGGGGTCAGGGGCTCAAACAAAATATTAGGTGCACAACTAGACCATAGACCCATCATATTGCAAAAAGAATTAAGTCTCCATCATTTATAGTGTCAGAGGAGTTGCGAGCACAAGATTACATAGAGTTATATAGGTGAAAATGACCACACCCATTTTCTAAGACCCTGGGGGTCAGGAGCTCAAATAAAATATCAGAATCACAACTAGACCACAGACCCATCATATTGCAAAAAGAATTAAGTCTCCATCATTTATAGTGTCAGAGGAGTTAAGAGCAAAAGATTACATAGAGTTATATAGGTGAAAATGACCACACCCATTTTCTAAGACCCTGGGGGTCAGGAGCTCAAATAAAATATCAGAATCACAACTAGACCACAGACCCATCATATTGCAAAAAGAATTAAGTCTCCATCATTTATAGTGTCAGAGGAGTTGAGCACAAGATTACATAGAGTTATACATTTGTATAGGTGAAAATGACCAACCCATTTTCTAAGACCCTGGGGGTCAGGGGCTCAAACAAAATATCAGGTACACAACTAGACCACAGACTCATCATATTGCAGAAAAAAATAAGTCTCCATCATTAATAGTGTCAGAGGAGTTGCGAGCACAAGATTACATAGAGTTATGTAGGTGAAAATGACCACACCCATTTCCAAAGACCCTGAGGGTCAGGGGCTCAAACAAAATATCAGGTGCACAACTACACCACAGACCCATCATATTGCAAAAAGAATTAAGTCTCCATCAATTATGGTGTCTGTGGAGTTGCTGCGAGCACAAGATTACATAGAGTTACATGTATATAGGTGAAAATGACCACATCCATTTTCTAAAACCCTTGGGGTCAGGGGCTCAAACAAAATATTAGGTGCACAACTAGACCACAGACCCATCATATTGCAAAAAGAATTTAAGTCTCCATCATTTATAGTGTCAGAGGAGTTGCGAGCACAAGATTACATAGAGTTATATAGGTGAAAATGACCACACCCATTTTCTAAGACCCTGGGGGTCAGGGGCTCAAACAAAATATCAGAATCACAACTAGACCACAGACTCATCATATTGCAAAAAGAATTAAGTCTCCATCATTTATAGTGTCAGAGGAGTTGAGCACAAGATTACATAGAGTTATACATTTGTATAGGTGAAAATGACCACACCAATTTTCTAAGACCCTGGGGGTCAGGGGCTCAAACAAAATATCAGGTACACAACTAGACCACAGACTCGTCATATTGCAGAAAAAAATAAGTCTCCATCATTAATAGTGTCAGAGGAGTTGCGAGCACAAGATTACATAGAGTTATGTAGGTGAAAATGACCACACCCATTTCCAAAGACCCTGAGGGTCAGGGGCTCAAACAAAATATCAGGTGCACAACTACACCACAGACCCATCATATTGCAAAAAGAATTAAGTCTCCATCAATTATGGTGTCTGTGGAGTTGCTGCGAGCACAAGATTACATAGAGTTACATGTATATAGGTGAAAATGACCACATCCATTTTCTAAAACCCTTGGGGTCAGGGGCTCAAACAAAATATTAGGTGCACAACTAGACCATAGACCCATCATATTGCAAAAAGAATTAAGTCTCCATCATTTATAGTGTCAGAGGAGTTGCGAGCACAAGATTACATAGAGTTATATAGGTGAAAATGACCACACCCATTTTCTAAGACCCTGGGGGTCAGGAGCTCAAATAAAATATCAGAATCACAACTAGACCACAGACCCATCATATTGCAAAAAGAATTAAGTCTCCATCATTTATAGTGTCAGAGGAGTTGAGCACAAGATTACATAGAGTTATACATTTGTATAGGTGAAAATGACCACACCCATTTTCTAAGACCCTGGGGGTCAGGGGCTCAAACAAAATATCAGGTACACAACTAGACCACAGACTCATCATATTGCAGAAAAAAATAAGTCTCCATCATTAATAGTGTCAGAGGAGTTGCGAGCACAAGATTACATAGAGTTATGTAGGTGAAAATGACCACACCCATTTCCAAAGACCCTGAGGGTCAGGGGCTCAAACAAAATATCAGGTGCACAACTACACCACAGACCCATCATATTGCAAAAAGAATTAAGTCTCCATCAATTATGGTGTCTGTGGAGTTGCTGCGAGCACAAGATTACATAGAGTTACATGTATATAGGTGAAAATGACCACATCCATTTCCTAAAACCCTTGGGGTCAGGGGCTCAAACAAAATATTAGGTGCACAACTAGACCACAGACCCATCATATTGCAAAAAGAATTTAAGTCTCCATCATTTATAGTGTCAGAGGATTTGCGAGCACAAGATTACATAGAGTTATATAGGTGAAAATGACCACACCCATTTTCTAAGACCCTGGGGGTCAGGGGCTCAAACAAAATATCAGGTACACAACTAGACCACAGACTCATCATATTGCAGAAAAAAATAAGTCTCCATCATTAATAGTGTCAGAGGAGTTGCGAGCACAAGATTACATAGAGTTATGTAGGTGAAAATGACCACACCCATTTCCAAAGACCCTGAGGGTCAGGGGCTCAAACAAAATATCAGGTGCACAACTACACCACAGACCCATCATATTGCAAAAAGAATTAAGTCTCCATCAATTATGGTGTCTGTGGAGTTGCTGCGAGCACAAGATTACATAGAGTTACATGTATATAGGTGAAAATGACCACATCCATTTTCTAAAACCCTTGGGGTCAGGGGCTCAAACAAAATATTAGGTGCACAACTAGACCATAGACCCATCATATTGCAAAAAGAATTAAGTCTCCATCATTTATAGTGTCAGAGGAGTTGCGAGCACAAGATTACATAGAGTTATATAGGTGAAAATGACCACACCCATTTTCTAAGACCCTGGGGGTCAGGAGCTCAAATAAAATATCAGAATCACAACTAGACCACAGACCCATCATATTGCAAAAAGAATTAAGTCTCCATCATTTATAGTGTCAGAGGAGTTGAGCACAAGATTACATAGAGTTATACATTTGTATAGGTGAAAATGACCACACCCATTTTCTAAGACCCTGGGGGTCAGGGGCTCAAACAAAATATCAGGTACACAACTAGACCACAGACTCATCATATTGCAGAAAAAAATAAGTCTCCATCATTAATAGTGTCAGAGGAGTTGCGAGCACAAGATTACATAGAGTTATGTAGGTGAAAATGACCACACCCATTTCCAAAGACCCTGAGGGTCAGGGGCTCAAACAAAATATCAGGTGCACAACTACACCACAGACCCATCATATTGCAAAAAGAATTAAGTCTCCATCAATTATGGTGTCTGTGGAGTTGCTGCGAGCACAAGATTACATAGAGTTACATGTATATAGGTGAAAATGACCACATCCATTTTCTAAAAACCTTGGGGTCAGGGGCTCAAACAAAATATTAGGTGCACAACTAGACCATAGACCCATCATATTGCAAAAAGAATTAAGTCTCCATCATTTATAGTGTCAGAGGAGTTGCGAGCACAAGATTACATAGAGTTATATAGGTGAAAATGACCACACCCATTTTCTAAGACCCTGGGGGTCAGGAGCTCAAATAAAATATCAGAATCACAACTAGACCACAGACCCATCATATTGCATAAAGAATTAAGTCTCCATCATTTATAGTGTCAGAGGAGTTGAGCACAAGATTACATAGAGTTATACATTTGTATAGGTGAAAATGACCACACCCATTTTCTAAGACCCTGGGGGTCAGGGGCTCAAACAAAATATCAGGTACACAACTAGACCACAGACTCATCATATTGCAGAAAAAAATAAGTCTCCATCATTAATAGTGTCAGAGGAGTTGCGAGCACAAGATTACATAGAGTTATGTAGGTGAAAATGACCACACCCATTTCCAAAGACCCTGAGGGTCAGGGGCTGAAACAAAATATCAGGTGCACAACTACACCACAGACCCATCATATTGCAAAAAGAATTAAGTCTCCATCAATTATGGTGTCTGTGGAGTTGCTGCGAGCACAAGATTACATAGAGTTACATGTATATAGGTGAAAATGACCACATCCATTTTCTAAAACCCTTGGGGTCAGGGGCTCAAACAAAATATTAGGTGCACAACTAGACCACAGACCCATCATATTGCAAAAAGAATTTAAGTCTCCATCATTTATAGTGTCAGAGGAGTTGCGAGCACAAGATTACATAGAGTTATATAGGTGAAAATGACCACACCCATTTTCTAAGACCCTGGGGGTCAGGGGCTCAAACAAAATATCAGGTACACAACTAGACCACAGACTCATCATATTGCAGAAAAAAATAAGTCTCCATCATTAATAGTGTCAGAGGAGTTGCGAGCACAAGATTACATAGAGTTATGTAGGTGAAAATGACCACACCCATTTCCAAAGACCCTGAGGGTCAGGGGCTCAAACAAAATATCAGGTGCACAACTACACCACAGACCCATCATATTGCAAAAAGAATTAAGTCTCCATCAATTATGGTGTCTGTGGAGTTGCTGCGAGCACAAGATTACATAGAGTTACATGTATATAGGTGAAAATGACCACATCCATTTTCTAAAACCCTTGGGGTCAGGGGCTCAAACAAAATATTAGGTGCACAACTAGACCATAGACCCATCATATTGCAAAAAGAATTAAGTCTCCATCATTTATAGTGTCAGAGGAGTTGCGAGCACAAGATTACATAGAGTTATATAGGTGAAAATGACCACACCCATTTTCTAAGACCCTGGGGGTCAGGAGCTCAAATAAAATATCAGAATCACAACTAGACCACAGACCCATCATATTGCAAAAAGAATTAAGTCTCCATCATTTATAGTGTCAGAGGAGTTGAGCACAAGATTACATAGAGTTATACATTTGTATAGGTGAAAATGACCACACCCATTTTCTAAGACCCTGGGGGTCAGGGGCTCAAACAAAATATCAGGTACACAACTAGACCACAGACTCATCATATTGCAGAAAAAAATAAGTCTCCATCATTAATAGTGTCAGAGGAGTTGCGAGCACAAGATTACATAGAGTTATGTAGGTGAAAATGACCACACCCATTTCCAAAGACCCTGAGGGTCAGGGGCTCAAACAAAATATCAGGTGCACAACTACACCACAGACCCATCATATTGCAAAAAGAATTAAGTCTCCATCAATTATGGTGTCTGTGGAGTTGCTGCGAGCACAAGATTACATAGAGTTACATGTATATAGGTGAAAATGACCACATCCATTTTCTAAAACCCTTGGGGTCAGGGGCTCAAACAAAATATTAGGTGCACAACTAGACCATAGACCCATCATATTGCAAAAAGAATTAAGTCTCCATCATTTATAGTGTCAGAGGAGTTGCGAGCACAAGATTACATAGAGTTATATAGGTGAAAATGACCACACCCATTTTCTAAGACCCTGGGGGTCAGGAGCTCAAATAAAATATCAGAATCACAACTAGACCACAGACCCATCATATTGCAAAAAGAATTAAGTCTCCATCATTTATAGTGTCAGAGGAGTTGAGCACAAGATTACATAGAGTTATACATTTGTATAGGTGAAAATGACCACACCCATTTTCTAAGACCCTGGGGGTCAGGGGCTCAAACAAAATATCAGGTACACAACTAGACCACAGACTCATCATATTGCAGAAAAACATAAGTCTCCATCATTAATAGTGTCAGAGGAGTTGCGAGCACAAGATTACATAGAGTTATGTAGGTGAAAATGACCACACCCATTTCCAAAGACCCTGAGGGTCAGGGGCTCAAACAAAATATCAGGTGCACAACTACACCACAGACCCATCATATTGCAAAAAGAATTAAGTCTCCATCAATTATGGTGTCTGTGGAGTTGCTGCGAGCACAAGATTACATAGAGTTACATGTATATAGGTGAAAATGACCACATCCATTTTCTAAAACCCTTGGGGTCAGGGGCTCAAACAAAATATTAGGTGCACAACTAGACCATAGACCCATCATATTGCAAAAAGAATTAAGTCTCCATCATTTATAGTGTCAGAGGAGTTGCGAGCACAAGATTACATAGAGTTATATTGGTGAAAATGACCACACCCACTTTCTAAGACCCTGGGGGTCAGGAGCTCAAATAAAATATCAGAATCACAACTAGACCACAGACCCATCATATTGCAAAAAGAATTAAGTCTCCATCATTTATAGTGTCAGAGGAGTTGCGAGCACAAGATTACATAGAGTTATATAGGTGAAAATGACCACACCCATTTTCTAAGACCCTGGGGGTCAGGAGCTCAAATAAAATATCAGAATCACAACTAGACCACAGACCCATCATATTGCAAAAAGAATTAAGTCTCCATCATTTATAGTGTCAGAGGAGTTGAGCACAAGATTACATAGAGTTATACATTTGTATAGGTGAAAATGACCACACCCATTTTCTAAGACCCTGGGGGTCAGGGGCTCAAACAAAATATCAGGTACACAACTAGACCACAGACTCATCATATTGCAGAAAAAAATAAGTCTCCATCATTAATAGTGTCAGAGGAGTTGCGAGCACAAGATTACATAGAGTTATGTAGGTGAAAATGACCACACCCATTTCCAAAGACCCTGAGGGTCAGGGGCTCAAACAAAATATCAGGTGCACAACTACACCACAGACCCATCATATTGCAAAAAGAATTAAGTCTCCATCAATTATGGTGTCTGTGGAGTTGCTGCGAGCTTAAGATTACATAGAGTTACATGTATATAGGTGAAAATGACCACATCCATTTTCTAAAACCCTTGGGGTCAGGGGCTCAAACAAAATATTAGGTGCACAACTAGACCACAGACCCATCATATTGCAAAAAGAATTTAAGTCTCCATCATTTATAGTGTCAGAGGATTTGCGAGCACAAGATTACATAGAGTTATATAGGTGAAAATGACCACACCCATTTTCTAAGACCCTGGGGGTCAGGGGCTCAAACAAAATATCAGGTACACAACTAGACCACAGACTCATCATATTGCAGAAAAAAATAAGTCTCCATCATTAATAGTGTCAGAGGAGTTGCGAGCACAAGATTACATAGAGTTATGTAGGTGAAAATGACCACACCCATTTCCAAAGACCCTGAGGGTCAGGGGCTCAAACAAAATATCAGGTGCACAACTACACCACAGACCCATCATATTGCAAAAAGAATTAAGTCTCCATCAATTATGGTGTCTGTGGAGTTGCTGCGAGCACAAGATTACATAGAGTTACATGTATATAGGTGAAAATGACCACATCCATTTTCTAAAACCCTTGGGGTCAGGGGCTCAAACAAAATATTAGGTGCACAACTAGACCATAGACCCATCATATTGCAAAAAGAATTAAGTCT
This sequence comes from Pinctada fucata, assembly GCA_028142955.1. Classification (NCBI taxonomy): domain Eukaryota; kingdom Metazoa; phylum Mollusca; class Bivalvia; order Pterioida; family Pteriidae; genus Pinctada; species Pinctada fucata. The sequence continues at coordinate 10,049,522 of AP027110.1, forward strand.
CCATCATTTATAGTGTCAGAGGAGTTGCGAGCACAAGATTACATAGAGTTATATAGGTGAAAATGACCACACCCATTTTCTAAGACCCTGGGGGTCAGGAGCTCAAATAAAATATCAGAATCACAACTAGACCACAGACCCATCATATTGCAAAAAGAATTAAGTCTCCATCATTTATAGTGTCAGAGGAGTTGAGCACAAGATTACATAGAGTTATACATTTGTATAGGTGAAAATGACCACACCCATTTTCTAAGACCCTGGGGGTCAGGGGCTCAAACAAAATATCAGGTACACAACTAGACCACAGACTCATCATATTGCAGAAAAAAATAAGTCTCCATCATTAATAGTGTCAGAGGAGTTGCGAGCACAAGATTACATAGAGTTATGTAGGTGAAAATGACCACACCCATTTCCAAAGACCCTGAGGGTCAGGGGCTCAAACAAAATATCAGGTGCACAACTACACCACAGACCCATCATATTGCAAACAAAATTAAGTCTCCATCAATTATGGTGTCTGTGGAGTTGCTGCGAGCACAAGATTACATAGAGTTACATGTATATAGGTGAAAATGACCACATCCATTTTCTAAAACCCTTGGGGTCAGGGGCTCAAACAAAATATTAGGTGCACAACTAGACCATAGACCCATCATATTGCAAAAAGAATTAAGTCTCCATCATTTATAGTGTCAGAGGAGTTGCGAGCACAAGATTACATAGAGTTATATAGGTGAAAATGACCACACCCATTTTCTAAGACCCTGGGGGTCAGGAGCTCAAATAAAATATCAGAATCACAACTAGACCACAGACCCATCATATTGCAAAAAGAATTAAGTCTCCATCATTTATAGTGTCAGAGGAGTTGAGCACAAGATTACATAGAGTTATACATTTGTATAGGTGAAAATGACCACACCCATTTTCTAAGACCCTGGGGGTCAGGGGCTCAAACAAAATATCAGGTACACAACTAGACCACAGACTCATCATATTGCAGAAAAAAATAAGTCTCCATCATTAATAGTGTCAGAGGAGTTGCGAGCACAAGATTACATAGAGTTATGTAGGTGAAAATGACCACACCCATTTCCAAAGACCCTGAGGGTCAGGGGCTCAAACAAAATATCAGGTGCACAACTACACCACAGACCCATCATATTGCAAAAAAGAATTAAGTCTCCATCAATTATGGTGTCTGTGGAGTTGCTGCGAGCACAAGATTACATAGAGTTACATGTATATAGGTGAAAATGACCACATCCATTTTCTAAAACCCTTGGGGTCAGGGGCTCAAACAAAATATTAGGTGCACAACTAGACCACAGACCCATCATATTGCAAAAAGAATTTAAGTCTCCATCATTTATAATGTCAGAGGATTTGCGAGCACAAGATTACATAGAGTTATATAGGTGAAAATGACCACACCCATTTTCTAAGACCCTGGGGGTCAGGGGCTCAAACAAAATATCAGGTACACAACTAGACCACAGACTCATCATATTGCAGAAAAAAATAAGTCTCCATCATTAATAGTGTCAGAGGAGTTGCGAGCACAAGATTACATAGAGTTATGTAGGTGAAAATGACCACACCCATTTCCAAAGACCCTGAGGGTCAGGGGCTCAAACAAAATATCAGGTGCACAACTACACCACAGACCCATCATATTGCAAAAAGAATTAAGTCTCCATCAATTATGGTGTCTGTGGAGTTGCTGCGAGCACAAGATTACATAGAGTTACATGTATATAGGTGAAAATGACCACATCCATTTTCTAAAACCCTTGGGGTCAGGGGCTCAAACAAAATATTAGGTGCACAACTAGACCATAGACCCATCATATTGCAAAAAGAATTAAGTCTCCATCATTTATAGTGTCAGAGGAGTTGCGAGCACAAGATTACATAGAGTTATATAGGTGAAAATGACCACACCCATTTTCTAAGACCCTGGGGGTCAGGAGCTCAAATAAAATATCAGAATCACAACTAGACCACAGACCCATCATATTGCAAAAAGAATTAAGTCTCCATCATTTATAGTGTCAGAGGAGTTGAGCACAAGATTACATAGAGTTATACATTTGTATAGGTGAAAATGACCACACCCATTTTCTAAGACCCTGGGGGTCAGGGGCTCAAACAAAATATCAGGTACACAACTAGACCACAGACTCATCATATTGCAGAAAAAAATAAGTCTCCATCATTAATAGTGTCAGAGGAGTTGCGAGCACAAGATTACATAGAGTTATGTAGGTGAAAATGACCACACCCATTTCCAAAGACCCTGAGGGTCAGGGGCTCAAACAAAATATCAGGTGCACAACTACACCACAGACCCATCATATTGCAAAAAGAATTAAGTCTCCATCAATTATGGTGTCTGTGGAGTTGCTGCGAGCACAAGATTACATAGAGTTACATGTATATAGGTGAAAATGACCACATCCATTTTCTAAAACCCTTGGGGTCAGGGGCTCAAACAAAATATTAGGTGCACAACTAGACCACAGACCCATCATATTGCAAAAAGAATTTAAGTCTCCATCATTTATACTGTCAGAGGAGTTGCGAGCACAAGATTACATAGAGTTATATAGGTGAAAATGACCACACCCATTTTCTAAGACCCTGGGGTCAGGGGCTCAAACAAAATATCAGAATCACAACTAGACCACAGACTCATCATATTGCAAAAAGAATTAAGTCTCCATCATTTATAGTGTCAGAGGAGTTGAGCACAAGATTACATAGAGTTATATATTTGTATAGGTGAAAATGACCACACCCATTTTCTAAGACCCTGGGGGTCAGGGGCTCAAACAAAATATCAGGTACACAACTAGACCACAGACTCATCATATTGCAGAAAAAAATAAGTCTCCATCATTAATAGTGTCAGAGGAGTTGCGAGCACAAGATTACATAGAGTTATGTAGGTGAAAATGACCACACCCATTTCCAAAGACCCTGAGGGTCAGGGGCTCAAACAAAATATCAGGTGCACAACTACACCACAGACCCATCATATTGCAAAAAGAATTAAGTCTCCATCAATTATGGTGTCTGTGGAGTTGCTGCGAGCACAAGATTACATAGAGTTACATGTATATAGGTGAAAATGACCACATCCATTTTCTAAAACCCTTGGGGTCAGGGGCTCAAACAAAATATTAGGTGCACAACTAGACCACAGACCCATCATATTGCAAAAAGAATTTAAGTCTCCATCATTTATACTGTCAGAGGAGTTGCGAGCACAAGATTACATAGAGTTATATAGGTGAAAATGACCACACCCATTTTCTAAGACCCTGGGGGTCAGGGGCTCAAACAAAATATCAGAATCACAACTAGACCACAGACTCATCATATTGCAAAAAGAATTAAGTCTCCATCATTTATAGTGTCAGAGGAGTTGAGCACAAGATTACATAGAGTTATATATTTGTATAGGTGAAAATGACCACACCCATTTTCTAAGACCCTGGGGGTCAGGGGCTCAAACAAAATATCAGGTACACAACTAGACCACAGACTCATCATATTGCAGAAAAAAATAAGTCTCCATCATTAATAGTGTCAGAGGAGTTGCGAGCACAAGATTACATAGAGTTATGTAGGTGAAAATGACCACACCCATTTCCAAAGACCCTGAGGGTCAGGGGCTCAAACAAAATATCAGGTGCACAACTAAACAACAGACCCATCATATTGCAAAAAAAATTAAGTCTCCGTCAATTATGGTGTCTGTGGAGTTGCTGCGAGCACAAGATTACATAGAGTTACATGTATATAGGTGAAAATGACCACATCCATTTTCTAAAACCCTTGGGGTCAGGGGCTCAAACAAAATATTAGGTGCACAACTAGACCATAGACCCATCATATTGCAAAAAGAATTAAGTCTCCATCATTTATAGTGTCAGAGGAGTTGCGAGCACAAGATTACATAGAGTTATATAGGTGAAAATGACCACACCCATTTTCTAAGACCCTGGGGGTCAGGAGCTCAAATAAAATATCAGAATCACAACTAGACCACAGACCCATCATATTGCAAAAAGAATTAAGTCTCCATCATTTATAGTGTCAGAGGAGTTGAGCACAAGATTACATAGAGTTATACATTTGTATAGGTGAAAATGACCACACCCATTTTCTAAGACCCTGGGGGTCAGGGGCTCAAACAAAATATCAGGTACACAACTAGACCACAGACTCATCATATTGCAGAAAAAAATAAGTCTCCATCATTAATAGTGTCAGAGGAGTTGCGAGCACAAGATTACATAGAGTTATGTAGGTGAAAATGACCACACCCATTTCCAAAGACCCTGAGGGTCAGGGGCTCAAACAAAATATCAGGTGCACAACTACACCACAGACCCATCATATTGCAAAAAGAATTAAGTCTCCATCAATTATGGTGTCTGTGGAGTTGCTGCGAGCACAAGATTACATAGAGTTACATGTATATAGGTGAAAATGACCACATCCATTTTCTAAAACCCTTGGGGTCAGGGGCTCAAACAAAATATTAGGTGCACAACTAGACCACAGACCCATCATATTGCAAAAAGAATTTAAGTCTCCATCATTTATAGTGTCAGAGGATTTGCGAGCACAAGATTACATAGAGTTATATAGGTGAAAATGACCACACCCATTTTCTAAGACCCTGGGGGTCAGGGGCTCAAACAAAATATCAGGTACACAACTAGACCACAGACTCATCATATTGCAGAAAAAAATAAGTCTCCATCATTAATAGTGTCAGAGGAGTTGCGAGCACAAGATTACATAGAGTTATGTAGGTGAAAATGACCACACCCATTTCCAAAGACCCTGAGGGTCAGGGGCTCAAACAAAATATCAGGTGCACAACTACACCACAGACCCATCATATTGCAAAAAGAATTAAGTCTCCATCAATTATGGTGTCTGTGGAGTTGCTGCGAGCACAAGATTACATAGAGTTACATGTATATAGGTGAAAATGACCACATCCATTTTCTAAAACCCTTGGGGTCAGGGGCTCAAACAAAATATTAGGTGCACAACTAGACCATAGACCCATCATATTGCAAAAAGAATTAAGTCTCCATCATTTATAGTGTCAGAGGAGTTGCGAGCACAAGATTACATAGAGTTATATAGGTGAAAATGACCACACCCATTTTCTAAGACCCTGGGGGTCAGGAGCTCAAATAAAATATCAGAATCACAACTAGACCACAGACCCATCATATTGCAAAAAGAATTAAGTCTCCATCATTTATAGTGTCAGAGGAGTTGAGCACAAGATTACATAGAGTTATACATTTGTATAGGTGAAAATGACCACACCCATTTTCTAAGACCCTGGGGGTCAGGGGCTCAAACAAAATATCAGGTACACAACTAGACCACAGACTCATCATATTGCAGAAAAAAATAAGTCTCCATCATTAATAGTGTCAGAGGAGTTGCGAGCACAAGATTACATAGAGTTATGTAGGTGAAAATGACCACACCCATTTCCAAAGACCCTGAGGGTCAGGGGCTCAAACAAAATATCAGGTGCACAACTACACCACAGACCCATCATATTGCAAACAAAATTAAGTCTCCATCAATTATGGTGTCTGTGGAGTTGCTGCGAGCACAAGATTACATAGAGTTACATGTATATAGGTGAAAATGACCACATCCATTTTCTAAAACCCTTGGGGTCAGGGGCTCAAACAAAATATTAGGTGCACAACTAGACCATAGACCCATCATATTGCAAAAAGAATTAAGTCTCCATCATTTATAGTGTCAGAGGAGTTGCGAGCACAAGATTACATAGAGTTATATAGGTGAAAATGACCACACCCATTTTCTAAGACCCTGGGGGTCAGGAGCTCAAATAAAATATCAGAATCACAACTAGACCACAGACCCATCATATTGCAAAAAGAATTAAGTCTCCATCATTTATAGTGTCAGAGGAGTTGAGCACAAGATTACATAGAGTTATACATTTGTATAGGTGAAAATGACCACACCCATTTTCTAAGACCCTGGGGGTCAGGGGCTCAAACAAAATATCAGGTACACAACTAGACCACAGACTCATCATATTGCAGAAAAAAATAAGTCTCCATCATTAATAGTGTCAGAGGAGTTGCGAGCACAAGATTACATAGAGTTATGTAGGTGAAAATGACCACACCCATTTCCAAAGACCCTGAGGGTCAGGGGCTCAAACAAAATATCAGGTGCACAACTACACCACAGACCCATCATATTGCAAAAAGAATTAAGTCTCCATCATTTATAGTGTCAGAGGAGTTGCGAGCACAAGATTACATAGAGTTATATAGGTGAAAATGACCACACCCATTTTCTAAGACCCTGGGGGTCAGGAGCTCAAATAAAATATCAGAATCACAACTAGACCACAGACCCATCATATTGCAAAAAGAATTAAGTCTCCATCATTTATAGTGTCAGAGGAGTTGAGCACAAGATTACATAGAGTTATACATTTGTATAGGTGAAAATGACCACACCCATTTTCTAAGACCCTGGGGGTCAGGGGCTCAAACAAAATATCAGGTACACAACTAGACCACAGACTCATCATATTGCAGAAAAAATAAGTCTCCATCATTAATAGTGTCAGAGGAGTTGCGAGCACAAGATTACATAGAGTTATGTAGGTGAAAATGACCACACCCATTTCCAAAGACCCTGAGGGTCAGGGGCTCAAACAAAATATCAGGTGCACAACTACACCACAGACCCATCATATTGCAAAAAGAATTAAGTCTCCATCAATTATGGTGTCTGTGGAGTTGCTGCGAGCACAAGATTACATAGAGTTACATGTATATAGGTGAAAATGACCACATCCATTTTCTAAAACCCTTGGGGTCAGGGGCTCAAACAAAATATTAGGTGCACAACTAGACCACAGACCCATCATATTGCAAAAAGAATTTAAGTCTCCATCATTTATAGTGTCAGAGGAGTTGCGAGCACAAGATTACATAGAGTTATATAGGTGAAAATGACCACACCCATTTTCTAAGACCCTGGGGGTCAGGGGCTCAAACAAAATATCAGAATCACAACTAGACCACAGACTCATCATATTGCAAAAAGAATTAAGTCTCCATCATTTATAGTGTCAGAGGAGTTGAGCACAAGATTACATAGAGTTATATATTTGTATAGGTGAAAATGACCACACCCATTTTCTAAGACCCTGGGGGTCAGGGGCTCAAACAAAATATCAGGTACACAACTAGACCACAGACTCATCATATTGCAGAAAAAAATAAGTCTCCATCATTAATAGTGTCAGAGGAGTTGCGAGCACAAGATTACATAGAGTTATGTAGGTGAAAATGACCACACCCATTTCCAAAGACCCTGAGGGTCAGGGGCTCAAACAAAATATCAGGTGCACAACTACACCACAGACCCATCATATTGCAAAAAAAATTAAGTCTCCGTCAATTATGGTGTCTGTGGAGTTGCTGCGAGCACAAGATTACATAGAGTTACATGTATATAGGTGAAAATGACCACATCCATTTTCTAAAACCCTTGGGGTCAGGGGCTCAAACAAAATATTAGGTGCACAACTAGACCATAGACCCATCATATTGCAAAAAGAATTAAGTCTCCATCATTTATAGTGTCAGAGGAGTTGCGAGCACAAGATTACATAGAGTTATATAGGTGAAAATGACCACACCCATTTTCTAAGACCCTGGGGGTCAGGAGCTCAAATAAAATATCAGAATCACAACTAGACCACAGACCCATCATATTGCAAAAAGAATTAAGTCTCCATCATTTATAGTGTCAGAGGAGTTGAGCGCAAGATTACATAGAGTTATACATTTGTATAGGTGAAAATGACCACACCCATTTTCTAAGACCCTGGGGGTCAGGGGCTCAAACAAAATATCAGGTACACAACTAGACCACAGACTCATCATATTGCAGAAAAAAATAAGTCTCCATCATTAATAGTGTCAGAGGAGTTGCGAGCACAAGATTACATAGAGTTATGTAGGTGAAAATGACCACACCCATTTCCAAAGACCCTGAGGGTCAGGGGCTCAAACAAAATATCAGGTGCACAACTACACCACAGACCCATCATATTGCAAAAAGAATTAAGTCTCCATCAATTATGGTGTCTGTGGAGTTGCTGCGAGCACAAGATTACATAGAGTTACATGTATATAGGTGAAAATGACCACATCCATTTTCTAAAACCCTTGGGGTCAGGGGCTCAAACAAAATATTAGGTGCACAACTAGACCACAGACCCATCATATTGCAAAAAGAATTTAAGTCTCCATCATTTATAGTGTCAGAGGATTTGCGAGCACAAGATTACATAGAGTTATATAGGTGAAAATGACCACACCCATTTTCTAAGACCCTGGGGGTCAGGGGCTCAAACAAAATATCAGGTACACAACTAGACCACAGACTCATCATATTGCAGAAAAAAATAAGTCTCCATCATTAATAGTGTCAGAGGAGTTGCGAGCACAAGATTACATAGAGTTATGTAGGTGAAAATGACCACACCCATTTCCAAAGACCCTGAGGGTCAGGGGCTCAAACAAAATATCAGGTGCACAACTACACCACAGACCCATCATATTGCAAAAAGAATTAAGTCTCCATCAATTATGGTGTCTGTGGAGTTGCTGCGAGCACAAGATTACATAGAGTTACATGTATATAGGTGAAAATGACCACATCCATTTTCTAAAACCCTTGGGGTCAGGGGCTCAAACAAAATATTAGGTGCACAACTAGACCATAGACCCATCATATTGCAAAAAGAATTAAGTCTCCATCATTTATAGTGTCAGAGGAGTTGCGAGCACAAGATTACATAGAGTTATATAGGTGAAAATGACCACACCCATTTTCTAAGACCCTGGGGGTCAGGAGCTCAAATAAAATATCAGAATCACACCTAGACCACAGACCCATCATATTGCAAAAAGAATTAAGTCTCCATCATTTATAGTGTCAGAGGAGTTGAGCACAAGATTACATAGAGTTATACATTTGTATAGGTGAAAATGACCACACCCATTTTCTAAGACCCTGGGGGTCAGGGGCTCAAACAAAATATCAGGTACACAACTAGACCACAGACTCATCATATTGCAGAAAAAAATAAGTCTCCATCATTAATAGTGTCAGAGGAGTTGCGAGCACAAGATTACATAGAGTTATGTAGGTGAAAATGACCACACCCATTTCCAAAGACCCTGAGGGTCAGGGGCTCAAACAAAATATCAGGTGCACAACTACACCACAGACCCATCATATTGCAAAAAAAATTAAGTCTCCATCAATTATGGTGTCTGTGGAGTTGCTGCGAGCACAAGATTACATAGAGTTACATGTATATAGGTGAAAATGACCACATCCATTTTCTAAAACCCTTGGGGTCAGGGGCTCAAACAAAAATATTAGGTGCACAACTAGACCATAGACCCATCATATTGCAAAAAGAATTAAGTCTCCATCATTTATAGTGTCAGAGGAGTTGCGAGCACAAGATTACATAGAGTTATATAGGTGAAAATGACCACACCCATTTTCTAAGACCCTGGGGGTCAGGAGCTCAAATAAAATATCAGAATCACAACTAGACCACAGACCCATCATATTGCAAAAAGAATTAAGTCTCCATCATTTATAGTGTCAGAGGAGTTGAGCACAAGATTACATAGAGTTATACATTTGTATAGGTGAAAATGACCACACCCATTTTCTAAGACCCTGGGGGTCAGGGGCTCAAACAAAATATCAGGTACACAACTAGACCACAGACTCATCATATTGCAGAAAAAAATAAGTCTCCATCATTAATAGTGTCAGAGGAGTTGCGAGCACAAGATTACATAGAGTTATGTAGGTGAAAATGACCACACCCATTTCCAAAGACCCTGAGGGTCAGGGGCTCAAACAAAATATCAGGTGCACAACTACACCACAGACCCATCATATTGCAAAAAAGAATTAAGTCTCCATCAATTATGGTGTCTGTGGAGTTGCTGCGAGCACAAGATTACATAGAGTTACATGTATATAGGTGAAAATGACCACATCCATTTTCTAAAACCCTTGGGGTCAGGGGCTCAAACAAAATATTAGGTGCACAACTAGACCACAGACCCATCATATTGCAAAAAGAATTTAAGTCTCCATCATTTATAATGTCAGAGGATTTGCGAGCACAAGATTACATAGAGTTATATAGGTGAAAATGACCACACCCATTTTCTAAGACCCTGGGGGTCAGGGGCTCAAACAAAATATCAGGTACACAACTAGACCACAGACTCATCATATTGCAGAAAAAAATAAGTCTCCATCATTAATAGTGTCAGAGGAGTTGCGAGCACAAGATTACATAGAGTTATGTAGGTGAAAATGACCACACCCATTTCCAAAGACCCTGAGGGTCAGGGGCTCAAACAAAATATCAGGTGCACAACTACACCACAGACCCATCATATTGCAAAAAGAATTAAGTCTCCATCAATTATGGTGTCTGTGGAGTTGCTGCGAGCACAAGATTACATAGAGTTACATGTATATAGGTGAAAATGACCACATCCATTTTCTAAAACCCTTGGGGTCAGGGGCTCAAACAAAATATTAGGTGCACAACTAGACCATAGACCCATCATATTGCAAAAAGAATTAAGTCTCCATCATTTATAGTGTCAGAGGAGTTGCGAGCACAAGATTACATAGAGTTATATAGGTGAAAATGACCACACCCATTTTCTAAGACCCTGGGGGTCAGGAGCTCAAATAAAATATCAGAATCACAACTAGACCACAGACCCATCATATTGCAAAAAGAATTAAGTCTCCATCATTTATAGTGTCAGAGGAGTTGAGCACAAGATTACATAGAGTTATACATTTGTATAGGTGAAAATGACCACACCCATTTTCTAAGACCCTGGGGGTCAGGGGCTCAAACAAAATATCAGGTACACAACTAGACCACAGACTCATCATATTGCAGAAAAAAATAAGTCTCCATCATTAATAGTGTCAGAGGAGTTGCGAGCACAAGATTACATAGAGTTATGTAGGTGAAAATGACCACACCCATTTCCAAAGACCCTGAGGGTCAGGGGCTCAAACAAAATATCAGGTGCACAACTACACCACAGACCCATCATATTGCAAAAAGAATTAAGTCTCCATCAATTATGGTGTCTGTGGAGTTGCTGCGAGCACAAGATTACATAGAGTTACATGTATATAGGTGAAAATGACCACATCCATTTTCTAAAACCCTTGGGGTCAGGGGCTCAAACAAAATATTAGGTGCACAACTAGACCACAGACCCATCATATTGCAAAAAGAATTTAAGTCTCCATCATTTATACTGTCAGAGGAGTTGCGAGCACAAGATTACATAGAGTTATATAGGTGAAAATGACCACACCCATTTTCTAAGACCCTGGGGGTCAGGGGCTCAAACAAAATATCAGAATCACAACTAGACCACAGACTCATCATATTGCAAAAAGAATTAAGTCTCCATCATTTATAGTGTCAGAGGAGTTGAGCACAAGATTACATAGAGTTATATATTTGTATAGGTGAAAATGACCACACCCATTTTCTAAGACCCTGGGGGTCAGGGGCTCAAACAAAATATCAGGTACACAACTAGACCACAGACTCATCATATTGCAGAAAAAAATAAGTCTCCATCATTAATAGTGTCAGAGGAGTTGCGAGCACAAGATTACATAGAGTTATGTAGGTGAAAATGACCACACCCATTTCCAAAGACCCTGAGGGTCAGGGGCTCAAACAAAATATCAGGTGCACAACTACACCACAGACCCATCATATTGCAAAAAGAATTAAGTCTCCATCAATTATGGTGTCTGTGGAGTTGCTGCGAGCACAAGATTACATAGAGTTACATGTATATAGGTGAAAATGACCACATCCATTTTCTAAAACCCTTGGGGTCAGGGGCTCAAACAAAATATTAGGTGCACAACTAGACCACAGACCCATCATATTGCAAAAAGAATTTAAGTCTCCATCATTTATACTGTCAGAGGAGTTGCGAGCACAAGATTACATAGAGTTATATAGGTGAAAATGACCACACCCATTTTCTAAGACCCTGGGGGTCAGGGGCTCAAACAAAATATCAGAATCACAACTAGACCACAGACTCATCATATTGCAAAAAGAATTAAGTCTCCATCATTTATAGTGTCAGAGGAGTTGAGCACAAGATTACATAGAGTTATATATTTGTATAGGTGAAAATGACCACACCCATTTTCTAAGACCCTGGGGGTCAGGGGCTCAAACAAAATATCAGGTACACAACTAGACCACAGACTCATCATATTGCAGAAAAAAATAAGTCTCCATCATTAATAGTGTCAGAGGAGTTGCGAGCACAAGATTACATAGAGTTATGTAGGTGAAAATGACCACACCCATTTCCAAAGACCCTGAGGGTCAGGGGCTCAAACAAAATATCAGGTGCACAACTACACCACAGACCCATCATATTGCAAAAAGAATTAAGTCTCCATCAATTATGGTGTCTGTGGAGTTGCTGCGAGCACAAGATTACATAGAGTTACATGTATATAGGTGAAAATGACCACATCCATTTTCTAAAACCCTTGGGGTCAGGGGCTCAAACAAAATATTAGGTGCACAACTAGACCATAGACCCATCATATTGCAAAAAGAATTAAGTCTCCATCATTTATAGTGTCAGAGGAGTTGCGAGCACAAGATTACATAGAGTTATATAGGTGAAAATGACCACACCCATTTTCTAAGACCCTGGGGGTCAGGAGCTCAAATAAAATATCAGAATCACAACTAGACCACAGACCCATCATATTGCAAAAAGAATTAAGTCTCCATCATTTATAGTGTCAGAGGAGTTGAGCACAAGATTACATAGAGTTATACATTTGTATAGGTGAAAATGACCACACCCATTTTCTAAGACCCTGGGGGTCAGGGGCTCAAACAAAATATCAGGTACACAACTAGACCACAGACTCATCATATTGCAGAAAAAAATAAGTCTCCATCATTAATAGTGTCAGAGGAGTTGCGAGCACAAGATTACATAGAGTTATGTAGGTGAAAATGACCACACCCATTTCCAAAGACCCTGAGGGTCAGGGGCTCAAACAAAATATCAGGTGTACAACTACACCACAGACCCATCATATTGCAAAAAGAATTAAGTCTCCATCAATTATGGTGTCTGTGGAGTTGCTGCGAGCACAAGATTACATAGAGTTACATGTATATAGGTGAAAATGACCACATCCATTTTCTAAAACCCTTGGGGTCAGGGGCTCAAACAAAATATTAGGTGCACAACTAGACCACAGACCCATCATATTGCAAAAAGAATTTAAGTCTCCATCATTTATAGTGTCAGAGGATTTGCGAGCACAAGATTACATAGAGTTATATAGGTGAAAATGACCACACCCATTTTCTAAGACCCTGGGGGTCAGGGGCTCAAACAAAATATCAGGTACACAACTAGACCACAGACTCATCATATTGCAGAAAAAAATAAGTCTCCATCATTAATAGTGTCAGAGGAGTTGCGAGCACAAGATTACATAGAGTTATGTAGGTGAAAATGACCACACCCATTTCCAAAGACCCTGAGGGTCAGGGGCTCAAACAAAATATCAGGTGCACAACTACACCACAGACCCATCATATTGCAAAAAGAATTAAGTCTCCATCAATTATGGTGTCTGTGGAGTTGCTGCGAGCACAAGATTACATAGAGTTACATGTATATAGGTGAAAATGACCACATCCATTTTCTAAAACCCTTGGGGTCAGGGGCTCAAACAAAATATTAGGTGCACAACTAGACCATAGACCCATCATATTGCAAAAAGAATTAAGTCTCCATCATTTATAGTGTCAGAGGAGTTGCGAGCACAAGATTACATAGAGTTATATAGGTGAAAATGACCACACCCATTTTCTAAGACCCTGGGGGTCAGGAGCTCAAATAAAATATCAGAATCACAACTAGACCACAGACCCATCATATTGCAAAAAGAATTAAGTCTCCATCATTTATAGTGTCAGAGGAGTTGAGCACAAGATTACATAGAGTTATACATTTGTATAGGTGAAAATGACCACACCCATTTTCTAAGACCCTGGGGGTCAGGGGCTCAAACAAAATATCAGGTACACAACTAGACCACAGACTCATCATATTGCAGAAAAAAATAAGTCTCCATCATTAATAGTGTCAGAGGAGTTGCGAGCACAAGATTACATAGAGTTATGTAGGTGAAAATGACCACACCCATTTCCAAAGACCCTGAGGGTCAGGGGCTCAAACAAAATATCAGGTGCACAACTACACCACAGACCCATCATATTGCAAAAAGAATTAAGTCTCCATCAATTATGGTGTCTGTGGAGTTGCTGCGAGCACAAGATTACATAGAGTTACATGTATATAGGTGAAAATGACCACATCCATTTTCTAAAACCCTTGGGGTCAGGGGCTCAAACAAAATATTAGGTGCACAACTAGACCACAGACCCATCATATTGCAAAAAGAATTTAAGTCTCCATCATTTATAGTGTCAGAGGAGTTGCGAGCACAAGATTACATAGAGTTATATAGGTGAAAATGACCACACCCATTTTCTAAGACCCTGGGGGTCAGGGGCTCAAACAAAATATCAGAATCACAACTAGACCACAGACTCATCATATTGCAAAAAGAATTAAGTCTCCATCATTTATAGTGTCAGAGGAGTTGAGCACAAGATTACATAGAGTTATATATTTGTATAGGTGAAAATGACCACACCCATTTTCTAAGACCCTGGGGGTCAGGGGCTCAAACAAAATATCAGGTACACAACTAGACCACAGACTCATCATATTGCAGAAAAAAATAAGTTTCCATCATTAATAGTGTCAGAGGAGTTGCGAGCACAAGATTACATAGAGTTATGTAGGTGAAAATGACCACACCCATTTCCAAAGACCCTGAGGGTCAGGGGCTCAAACAAAATATCAGGTGCACAACTACACCACAGACCCATCATATTGCAAAAAGAATTAAGTCTCCATCAATTATGGTGTCTGTGGAGTTGCTGCGAGCACAAGATTACATAGAGTTACATGTATATAGGTGAAAATGACCACATCCATTTTCTAAAACCCTTGGGGTCAGGGGCTCAAACAAAATATTAGGTGCACAACTAGACCATATAGACCCATCATATTGCAAAAAGAATTAAGTCTCCATCATTTATAGTGTCAGAGGAGTTGCGAGCACAAGATTACATAGAGTTATATAGGTGAAAATGACCACACCCATTTTCTAAGACCCTGGGGGTCAGGAGCTCAAATAAAATATCAGAATCACAACTAGACCACAGACCCATCATATTGCAAAAAGAATTAAGTCTCCATCATTTATAGTGTCAGAGGAGTTGAGCACAAGATTACATAGAGTTATACATTTGTATAGGTGAAAATGACCACACCCATTTTCTAAGACCCTGGGGGTCAGGGGCTCAAACAAAATATCAGGTACACAACTAGACCACAGACTCATCATATTGCAGAAAAAATAAGTCTCCATCATTAATAGTGTCAGAGGAGTTGCGAGCACAAGATTACATAGAGTTATGTAGGTGAAAATGACCACACCCATTTCCAAAGACCCTGAGGGTCAGGGGCTCAAACAAAATATCAGGTGCACAACTACACCACAGACCCATCATATTGCAAAAAGAATTAAGTCTCCATCAATTATGGTGTCTGTGGAGTTGCTGCGAGCACAAGATTACATAGAGTTACATGTATATAGGTGAAAATGACCACATCCATTTTCTAAAACCCTTGGGGTCAGGGGCTCAAACAAAATATTAGGTGCACAACTAGACCATAGACCCATCATATTGCAAAAAGAATTAAGTCTCCATCATTTATAGTGTCAGAGGAGTTGCGAGCACAAGATTACATAGAGTTATATAGGTGAAAATGACCACACCCATTTTCTAAGACCCTGGGGGTCAGGAGCTCAAATAAAATATCAGAATCACAACTAGACCACAGACCCATCATATTGCAAAAAGAATTAAGTCTCCATCATTTATAGTGTCAGAGGAGTTGAGCACAAGATTACATAGAGTTATACATTTGTATAGGTGAAAATGACCACACCCATTTTCTAAGACCCTGGGGGTCAGGGGCTCAAACAAAATATCAGGTACACAACTAGACCACAGACTCATCATATTGCAGAAAAAAATAAGTCTCCATCATTAATAGTGTCAGAGGAGTTGCGAGCACAAGATTACATAGAGTTATGTAGGTGAAAATGACCACACCCATTTCCAAAGACCCTGAGGGTCAGGGGCTCAAACAAAATATCAGGTGCACAACTACACCACAGACCCATCATATTGCAAAAAGAATTAAGTCTCCATCAATTATGGTGTCTGTGGAGTTGCTGCGAGCACAAGATTACATAGAGTTACATGTATATAGGTGAAAATGACCACATCCATTTTCTAAAACCCTTGGGGTCAGGGGCTCAAACAAAATATTAGGTGCACAACTAGACCATAGACCCATCATATTGCAAAAAGAATTAAGTCTCCATCATTTATAGTGTCAGAGGAGTTGCGAGCACAAGATTACATAGAGTTATATAGGTGAAAATGACCACACCCATTTTCTAAGACCCTGGGGGTCAGGAGCTCAAATAAAATATCAGAATCACAACTAGACCATAGACCCATCATATTGCAAAAAGAATTAAGTCTCCATCATTTATAGTGTCAGAGGAGTTGAGCACAAGATTACATAGAGTTATACATTTGTATAGGTGAAAATGACCACACCCATTTTCTAAGACCCTGGGGGTCAGGGGCTCAAACAAAATATCAGGTACACAACTAGACCACAGACTCATCATATTGCAGAAAAAAATAAGTCTCCATCATTAATAGTGTCAGAGGAGTTGCGAGCACAAGATTACATAGAGTTATGTAGGTGAAAATGACCACACCCATTTCCAAAGACCCTGAGGGTCAGGGGCTCAAACAAAATATCAGGTGCACAACTACACCACAGACCCATCATATTGCAAAAAGAATTAAGTCTCCATCAATTATGGTGTCTGTGGAGTTGCTGCGAGCACAAGATTACATAGAGTTACATGTATATAGGTGAAAATGACCACATCCATTTTCTAAAACCCTTGGGGTCAGGGGCTCAAACAAAATATTAGGTGCACAACTAGACCATAGACCCATCATATTGCAAAAAGAATTAAGTCTCCATCATTTATAGTGTCAGAGGAGTTGCGAGCACAAGATTACATAGAGTTATATAGGTGAAAATGACCACACCCATTTTCTAAGACCCTGGGGGTCAGGAGCTCAAATAAAATATCAGAATCACAACTAGACCACAGACCCATCATATTGCAAAAAGAATTAAGTCTCCATCATTTATAGTGTCAGAGGAGTTGAGCACAAGATTACATAGAGTTATACATTTGTATAGGTGAAAATGACCACACCCATTTTCTAAGACCCTGGGGGTCAGGGGCTCAAACAAAATATCAGGTACACAACTAGACCACAGACTCATCATATTGCAGAAAAAAATAAGTCTCCATCATTAATAGTGTCAGAGGAGTTGCGAGCACAAGATTACATAGAGTTATGTAGGTGAAAATGACCACACCCATTTCCAAAGACCCTGAGGGTCAGGGGCTCAAACAAAATATCAGGTGCACAACTACACCACAGACCCATCATATTGCAAAAAGAATTAAGTCTCCATCAATTATGGTGTCTGTGGAGTTGCTGCGAGCACAAGATTACATAGAGTTACATGTATATAGGTGAAAATGACCACATCCATTTTCTAAAACCCTTGGGGTCAGGGGCTCAAACAAAATATTAGGTGCACAACTAGACCACAGACCCATCATATTGCAAAAAGAATTTAAGTCTCCATCATTTATAGTGTCAGAGGAGTTGCGAGCACAAGATTACATAGAGTTATATAGGTGAAAATGACCACACCCATTTTCTAAGACCCTGGGGGTCAGGGGCTCAAACAAAATATCAGAATCACAACTAGACCACAGACTCATCATATTGCAACAAGAATTAAGTCTCCATCATTTATAGTGTCAGAGGAGTTGAGCACAAGATTACATAGAGTTATATATTTGTATAGGTGAAAATGACCACACCCATTTTCTAAGACCCTGGGGGTCAGGGGCTCAAACAAAATATCAGGTACACAACTAGACCACAGACTCATCATATTGCAGAAAAAAATAAGTTTCCATCATTAATAGTGTCAGAGGAGTTGCGAGCACAAGATTACATAGAGTTATGTAGGTGAAAATGACCACACCCATTTCCAAAGACCCTGAGGGTCAGGGGCTCAAACAAAATATCAGGTGCACAACTACACCACAGACCCATCATATTGCAAAAAGAATTAAGTCTCCATCAATTATGGTGTCTGTGGAGTTGCTGCGAGCACAAGATTACATAGAGTTACATGTATATAGGTGAAAATGACCACATCCATTTTCTAAAACCCTTGGGGTCAGGGGCTCAAACAAAATATTAGGTGCACAACTAGACCATAGACCCATCATATTGCAAAAAGAATTAAGTCTCCATCATTTATAGTGTCAGAGGAGTTGCGAGCACAAGATTACATAGAGTTATATAGGTGAAAATGACCACACCCATTTTCTAAGACCCTGGGGGTCAGGAGCTCAAATAAAATATCAGAATCACAACTAGACCACAGACCCATCATATTGCAAAAAGAATTAAGTCTCCATCATTTATAGTGTCAGAGGAGTTGAGCACAAGATTACATAGAGTTATACATTTGTATAGGTGAAAATGACCACACCCATTTTCTAAGACCCTGGGGGTCAGGGGCTCAAACAAAATATCAGGTACACAACTAGACCACAGACTCATCATATTGCAGAAAAAAATAAGTCTCCATCATTAATAGTGTCAGAGGAGTTGCGAGCACAAGATTACATAGAGTTATGTAGGTGAAAATGACCACACCCATTTCCAAAGACCCTGAGGGTCAGGGGCTCAAACAAAATATCAGGTGCACAACTACACCACAGACCCATCATATTGCAAAAAGAATTAAGTCTCCATCAATTATGGTGTCTGTGGAGTTGCTGCGAGCACAAGATTACATAGAGTTACATGTATATAGGTGAAAATGACCACATCCATTTTCTAAAACCCTTGGGGTCAGGGGCTCAAACAAAATATTAGGTGCACAACTAGACCATAGACCCATCATATTGCAAAAAGAATTAAGTCTCCATCATTTATAGTGTCAGAGGAGTTGCGAGCACAAGATTACATAGAGTTATATAGGTGAAAATGACCACACCCATTTTCTAAGACCCTGGGGGTCAGGAGCTCAAATAAAATATCAGAATCACAACTAGACCACAGACTCATCATATTGCAGAAAAAAATAAGTCTCCATCATTAATAGTGTCAGAGGAGTTGCGAGCACAAGATTACATAGAGTTATGTAGGTGAAAATGACCACACCCATTTCCAAAGACCCTGAGGGTCAGGGGCTCAAACAAAATATCAGGTGCACAACTACACCACAGACCCATCATATTGCAAAAAGAATTAAGTCTCCATCAATTATGGTGTCTGTGGAGTTGCTGCGAGCACAAGATTACATAGAGTTACATGTATATAGGTGAAAATGACCACATCCATTTTCTAAAACCCTTGGGGTCAGGGGCTCAAACAAAATATTAGGTGCACAACTAGACCATAGACCCATCATATTGCAAAAAGAATTAAGTCTCCATCATTTATAGTGTCAGAGGAGTTGCGAGCACAAGATTACATAGAGTTATATAGGTGAAAATGACCACACCCATTTTCTAAGACCCTGGGGGTCAGGAGCTCAAATAAAATATCAGAATCACAACTAGACCATAGACCCATCATATTGCAAAAAGAATTAAGTCTCCATCATTTATAGTGTCAGAGGAGTTGAGCACAAGATTACATAGAGTTATACATTTGTATAGGTGAAAATGACCACACCCATTTTCTAAGACCCTGGGGGTCAGGGGCTCAAACAAAATATCAGGTACACAACTAGACCACAGACTCATCATATTGCAGAAAAAAATAAGTCTCCATCATTAATAGTGTCAGAGGAGTTGCGAGCACAAGATTACATAGAGTTATGTAGGTGAAAATGACCACACCCATTTCCAAAGACCCTGAGGGTCAGGGGCTCAAACAAAATATCAGGTGCACAACTACACCACAGACCCATCATATTGCAAAAAGAATTAAGTCTCCATCAATTATGGTGTCTGTGGAGTTGCTGCGAGCACAAGATTACATAGAGTTACATGTATATAGGTGAAAATGACCACATCCATTTTCTAAAACCCTTGGGGTCAGGGGCTCAAACAAAATATTAGGTGCACAACTAGACCATAGACCCATCATATTGCAAAAAGAATTAAGTCTCCATCATTTATAGTGTCAGAGGAGTTGCGAGCACAAGATTACATAGAGTTATATAGGTGAAAATGACCACACCCATTTTCTAAGACCCTGGGGGTCAGGAGCTCAAATAAAATATCAGAATCACAACTAGACCATAGACCCATCATATTGCAAAAAGAATTAAGTCTCCATCATTTATAGTGTCAGAGGAGTTGAGCACAAGATTACATAGAGTTATACATTTGTATAGGTGAAAATGACCACACCCATTTTCTAAGACCCTGGGGGTCAGGGGCTCAAACAAAATATCAGGTACACAACTAGACCACAGACTCATCATATTGCAGAAAAAAATAAGTCTCCATCATTAATAGTGTCAGAGGAGTTGCGAGCACAAGATTACATAGAGTTATGTAGGTGAAAATGACCACACCCATTTCCAAAGACCCTGAGGGTCAGGGGCTCAAACAAAATATCAGGTGCACAACTACACCACAGACCCATCATATTGCAAAAAGAATTAAGTCTCCATCAATTATGGTGTCTGTGGAGTTGCTGCGAGCACAAGATTACATAGAATTACATGTATATAGGTGAAAATGACCACATCCATTTTCTAAAACCCTTGGGGTCAGGGGCTCAAACAAAATATTAGGTGCACAACTAGACCACAGACCCATCATATTGCAAAAAGAATTTAAGTCTCCATCATTTATAGTGTCAGAGGAGTTGCGAGCACAAGATTACATAGAGTTATATAGGTGAAAATGACCACACCCATTTTCTAAGACCCTGGGGGTCAGGGGCTCAAACAAAATATCAGGTACACAACTAGACCACAGACTCATCATATTGCAGAAAAAAATAAGTCTCCATCATTAATAGTGTCAGAGGAGTTGCGAGCACAAGATTACATAGAGTTATGTAGGTGAAAATGACCACACCCATTTCCAAAGACCCTGAGGGTCAGGGGCTCAAACAAAATATCAGGTGCACAACTACACCACAGACCCATCATATTGCAAAAAGAATTAAGTCTCCATCAATTATGGTGTCTGTGGAGTTGCTGCGAGCACAAGATTACATAGAGTTACATGTATATAGGTGAAAATGACCACATCCATTTTCTAAAACCCTTGGGGTCAGGGGCTCAAACAAAATATTAGGTGCACAACTAGACCATAGACCCATCATATTGCAAAAAGAATTAAGTCTCCATCATTTATAGTGTCAGAGGAGTTGCGAGCACAAGATTACATAGAGTTATATAGGTGAAAATGACCACACCCATTTTCTAAGACCCTGGGGGTCAGGAGCTCAAATCAAATATCAGAATCACAACTAGACCACAGACCCATCATATTGCAAAAAGAATTAAGTCTCCATCATTTATAGTGTCAGAGGAGTTGAGCACAAGATTACATAGAGTTATACATTTGTATAGGTGAAAATGACCACACCCATTTTCTAAGACCCTGGGGGTCAGGGGCTCAAACAAAATATCAGGTACACAACTAGACCACAGACTCATCATATTGCAGAAAAAAATAAGTCTCCATCATTAATAGTGTCAGAGGAGTTGCGAGCACAAGATTACATAGAGTTATGTAGGTGAAAATGACCACACCCATTTCCAAAGACCCTGAGGGTCAGGGGCTCAAACAAAATATCAGGTGCACAACTACACCACAGACCCATCATATTGCAAAAAGAATTAAGTCTCCATCAATACTGGTGTCTGTGGAGTTGCTGCGAGCACAAGATTACATAGAGTTACATGTATATAGGTGAAAATGACCACATCCATTTTCTAAAACCCTTGGGGTCAGGGGCTCAAACAAAATATTAGGTGCACAACTAGACCATAGACCCATCATATTGCAAAAAGAATTAAGTCTCCATCATTTATAGTGTCAGAGGAGTTGCGAGCACAAGATTACATAGAGTTATATAGGTGAAAATGACCACACCCATTTTCTAAGACCCTGGGGGTCAGGAGCTCAAATAAAATATCAGAATCACAACTAGACCACAGACCCATCATATTGCAAAAAGAATTAAGTCTCCATCATTTATAGTGTCAGAGGAGTTAAGAGCAAAAGATTACATAGAGTTATATAGGTGAAAATGACCACACCCATTTTCTAAGACCCTGGGGGTCAGGAGCTCAAATAAAATATCAGAATCACAACTAGACCACAGACCCATCATATTGCAAAAAGAATTAAGTCTCCATCATTTATAGTGTCAGAGGAGTTGAGCACAAGATTACATAGAGTTATACATTTGTATAGGTGAAAATGACCACACCCATTTTCTAAGACCCTGGGGGTCAGGGGCTCAAACAAAATATCAGGTACACAACTAGACCACAGACTCATCATATTGCAGAAAAAAATAAGTCTCCATCATTAATAGTGTCAGAGGAGTTGCGAGCACAAGATTACATAGAGTTATGTAGGTGAAAATGACCACACCCATTTCCAAAGACCCTGAGGGTCAGGGGCTCAAACAAAATATCAGGTGCACAACTACACCACAGACCCATCATATTGCAAAAAGAATTAAGTCTCCATCAATTATGGTGTCTGTGGAGTTGCTGCGAGCACAAGATTACATAGAGTTACATGTATATAGGTGAAAATGACCACATCCATTTTCTAAAACCCTTGGGGTCAGGGGCTCAAACAAAATATTAGGTGCACAACTAGACCATAGACCCATCATATTGCAAAAAGAATTAAGTCTCCATCATTTATAGTGTCAGAGGAGTTGCGAGCACAAGATTACATAGAGTTATAAAGGTGAAAATGACCACACCCATTTTCTAAGACCCTGGGGGTCAGGAGCTCAAATAAAATATCAGAATCACAACTAGACCACAGACCCATCATATTGCAAAAAGAATTAAGTCTCCATCATTTATAGTGTCAGAGGAGTTGAGCACAAGATTACATAGAGTTATACATTTGTATAGGTGAAAATGACCACACCCATTTTCTAAGACCCTGGGGGTCAGGGGCTCAAACAAAATATCAGGTACACAACTAGACCACAGACTCATCATATTGCAGAAAAAAATAAGTCTCCATCATTAATAGTGTCAGAGGAGTTGCGAGCACAAGATTACATAGAGTTATGTAGGTGAAAATGACCACACCCATTTCCAAAGACCCTGAGGGTCAGGGGCTCAAACAAAATATCAGGTGCACAACTACACCACAGACCCATCATATTGCAAAAAGAATTAAGTCTCCATCAATTATGGTGTCTGTGGAGTTGCTGCGAGCACAAGATTACATAGAATTACATGTATATAGGTGAAAATGACCACATCCATTTTCTAAAACCCTTGGGGTCAGGGGCTCAAACAAAATATTAGGTGCACAACTAGACCACAGACCCATCATATTGCAAAAAGAATTTAAGTCTCCATCATTTATAGTGTCAGAGGAGTTGCGAGCACAAGATTACATAGAGTTATATAGGTGAAAATGACCACACCCATTTTCTAAGACCCTGGGGGTCAGGGGCTCAAACAAAATATCAGGTACACAACTAGACCACAGACTCATCATATTGCAGAAAAAAATAAGTCTCCATCATTAATAGTGTCAGAGGAGTTGCGAGCACAAGATTACATAGAGTTATGTAGGTGAAAATGACCACACCCATTTCCAAAGACCCTGAGGGTCAGGGGCTCAAACAAAATATCAGGTGCACAACTACACCACAGACCCATCATATTGCAAAAAGAATTAAGTCTCCATCAATTATGGTGTCTGTGGAGTTGCTGCGAGCACAAGATTACATAGAGTTACATGTATATAGGTGAAAATGACCACATCCATTTTCTAAAACCCTTGGGGTCAGGGGCTCAAACAAAATATTAGGTGCACAACTAGACCATAGACCCATCATATTGCAAAAAGAATTAAGTCTCCATCATTTATAGTGTCAGAGGAGTTGCGAGCACAAGATTACATAGAGTTATAAAGGTGAAAATGACCACACCCATTTTCTAAGACCCTGGGGGTCAGGAGCTCAAATAAAATATCAGAATCACAACTAGACCACAGACCCATCATATTGCAAAAAGAATTAAGTCTCCATCATTTATAGTGTCAGAGGAGTTGAGCACAAGATTACATAGAGTTATACATTTGTATAGGTGAAAATGACCACACCCATTTTCTAAGACCCTGGGGGTCAGGGGCTCAAACAAAATATCAGGTACACAACTAGACCACAGACTCATCATATTGCAGAAAAAAATAAGTCTCCATCATTAATAGTGTCAGAGGAGTTGCGAGCACAAGATTACATAGAGTTATGTAGGTGAAAATGACCACACCCATTTCCAAAGACCCTGAGGGTCAGGGGCTCAAACAAAATATCAGGTGCACAACTACACCACAGACCCATCATATTGCAAAAAGAATTAAGTCTCCATCAATTATGGTGTCTGTGGAGTTGCTGCGAGCACAAGATTACATAGAATTACATGTATATAGGTGAAAATGACCACATCCATTTTCTAAAACCCTTGGGGTCAGGGGCTCAAACAAAATATTAGGTGCACAACTAGACCACAGACCCATCATATTGCAAAAAGAATTTAAGTCTCCATCATTTATAGTGTCAGAGGAGTTGCGAGCACAAGATTACATAGAGTTATATAGGTGAAAATGACCACACCCATTTTCTAAGACCCTGGGGGTCAGGGGCTCAAACAAAATATCAGGTACACAACTAGACCACAGACTCATCATATTGCAGAAAAAAATAAGTCTCCATCATTAATAGTGTCAGAGGAGTTGCGAGCACAAGATTACATAGAGTTATGTAGGTGAAAATGACCACACCCATTTCCAAAGACCCTGAGGGTCAGGGGCTCAAACAAAATATCAGGTGCACAACTACACCACAGACCCATCATATTGCAAAAAGAATTAAGTCTCCATCAATTATGGTGTCTGTGGAGTTGCTGCGAGCACAAGATTACATAGAGTTACATGTATATAGGTGAAAATGACCACATCCATTTTCTAAAACCCTTGGGGTCAGGGGCTCAAACAAAATATTAGGTGCACAACTAGACCATAGACCCATCATATTGCAAAAAGAATTAAGTCTCCATCATTTATAGTGTCAGAGGAGTTGCGAGCACAAGATTACATAGAGTTATATAGGTGAAAATGACCACACCCATTTTCTAAGACCCTGGGGGTCAGGAGCTCAAATAAAATATCAGAATCACAACTAGACCACAGACCCATCATATTGCAAAAAGAATTAAGTCTCCATCATTTATAGTGTCAGAGGAGTTAAGAGCAAAAGATTACATAGAGTTATATAGGTGAAAATGACCACACCCATTTTCTAAGACCCTGGGGGTCAGGAGCTCAAATAAAATATCAGAATCACAACTAGACCACAGACCCATCATATTGCAAAAAGAATTAAGTCTCCATCATTTATAGTGTCAGAGGAGTTGAGCACAAGATTACATAGAGTTATACATTTGTATAGGTGAAAATGACCACACCCATTTTCTAAGACCCTGGGGGTCAGGGGCTCAAACAAAATATCAGGTACACAACTAGACCACAGACTCATCATATTGCAGAAAAAAATAAGTCTCCATCATTAATAGTGTCAGAGGAGTTG
This sequence comes from Pinctada fucata, assembly GCA_028142955.1. Lineage (NCBI taxonomy): Eukaryota > Metazoa > Mollusca > Bivalvia > Pterioida > Pteriidae > Pinctada > Pinctada fucata. The sequence continues at coordinate 10,075,827 of AP027110.1, forward strand.
CGAGCACAAGATTACATAGAGTTATGTAGGTGAAAATGACCACACCCATTTCCAAAGACCCTGAGGGTCAGGGGCTCAAACAAAATATCAGGTGCACAACTACACCACAGACCCATCATATTGCAAAAAGAATTAAGTCTCCATCAATTTTGGTGTCTGTGGAGTTGCTGCGAGCACAAGATTACATAGTTACATGTATATAGGTGAAAATGACCACATCCATTTTCTAAAACCCTTGGGGTCAGGGGCTCAAACAAAATATTAGGTGCACAACTAGACCATAGACCCATCATATTGCAAAAAGAATTAAGTCTCCATCATTTATAGTGTCAGAGGAGTTGCGAGCACAAGATTACATAGAGTTATATAGGTGAAAATGACCACACCCATTTTCTAAGACCCTGGGGGTCAGGGGCTCAAACAAAATATTAGGTGCACAACTAGACCACAGACCCATCATATTGCAAAAAGAATTTAAGTCTCCATCATTTATAGTGTCAGAGGAGTTGCGAGCACAAGATTACATAGAGTTATATAGGTGAAAATGACCACACCCATTTTCTAAGACCCTGGGGGTCAGGGGCTCAAACAAAATATCAGGTACACAACTAGACCACAGACTCATCATATTGCAGAAAAAAATAAGTCTCCATCATTAATAGTGTCAGAGGAGTTGCGAGCACAAGATTACATAGAGTTATGTAGGTGAAAATGACCACACCCATTTCCAAAGACCCTGAGGGTCAGGGGCTCAAACAAAATATCAGGTGCACAACTACACCACAGACCCATCATATTGCAAAAAGAATTAAGTCTCCATCAATTATGGTGTCTGTGGAGTTGCTGCGAGCACAAGATTACATAGAGTTACATGTATATAGGTGAAAATGACCACATCCATTTTCTAAAACCCTTGGGGTCAGGGGCTCAAACAAAATATTAGGTGCACAACTAGACCATAGACCCATCATATTGCAAAAAGAATTAAGTCTCCATCATTTATAGTGTCAGAGGAGTTGCGAGCACAAGATTACATAGAGTTATATAGGTGAAAATGACCACACCCATTTTCTAAGACCCTGGGGGTCAGGAGCTCAAATAAAATATCAGAATCACAACTAGACCACAGACCCATCATATTGCAAAAAGAATTAAGTCTCCATCATTTATAGTGTCAGAGGAGTTGAGCACAAGATTACATAGAGTTATACATTTGTATAGGTGAAAATGACCACACCCATTTTCTAAGACCCTGGGGGTCAGGGGCTCAAACAAAATATCAGGTACACAACTAGACCACAGACTCATCATATTGCAGAAAAAAATAAGTCTCCATCATTAATAGTGTCAGAGGAGTTGCGAGCACAAGATTACATAGAGTTATGTAGGTGAAAATGACCACACCCATTTCCAAAGACCCTGAGGGTCAGGGGCTCAAACAAAATATCAGGTGCACAACTACACCACAGACCCATCATATTGCAAAAAGAATTAAGTCTCCATCAATTATGGTGTCTGTGGAGTTGCTGCGAGCACAAGATTACATAGAGTTACATGTATATAGGTGAAAATGACCACATCCATTTTCTAAAACCCTTGGGGTCAGGGGCTCAAACAAAATATTAGGTGCACAACTAGACCATAGACCCATCATATTGCAAAAAGAATTAAGTCTCCATCATTTATAGTGTCAGAGGAGTTGCGAGCACAAGATTACATAGAGTTATATAGGTGAAAATGACCACACCCATTTTCTAAGACCCTGGGGGTCAGGAGCTCAAATAAAATATCAGAATAACAACTAGACCACAGACCCATCATATTGCAAAAAGAATTAAGTCTCCATCATTTATAGTGTCAGAGGAGTTAAGAGCAAAAGATTACATAGAGTTATATAGGTGAAAATGACCACACCCATTTTCTAAGACCCTGGGGGTCAGGAGCTCAAATAAAATATCAGAATCACAACTAGACCACAGACCCATCATATTGCAAAAAGAATTAAGTCTCCATCATTTATAGTGTCAGAGGAGTTGAGCACAAGATTACATAGAGTTATACATTTGTATAGGTGAAAATGACCACACCCATTTTCTAAGACCCTGGGGGTCAGGGGCTCAAACAAAATATCAGGTACACAACTAGACCACAGACTCATCATATTGCAGAAAAAAATAAGTCTCCATCATTAATAGTGTCAGAGGAGTTGCGAGCACAAGATTACATAGAGTTATGTAGGTGAAAATGACCACACCCATTTCCAAAGACCCTGAGGGTCAGGGGCTCAAACAAAATATCAGGTGCACAACTACACCACAGACCCATCATATTGCAAAAAGAATTAAGTCTCCATCAATTATGGTGTCTGTGGAGTTGCTGCGAGCACAAGATTACATAGAGTTACATGTATATAGGTGAAAATGACCACATCCATTTTCTAAAACCCTTGGGGTCAGGGGCTCAAACAAAATATTAGGTGCACAACTAGACCACAGACCCATCATATTGCAAAAAGAATTTAAGTCTCCATCATTTATAGTGTCAGAGGAGTTGCGAGCACAAGATTACATAGAGTTATATAGGTGAAAATGACCACACCCATTTTCTAAGACCCTGGGGGTCAGGGGCTCAAACAAAATATCAGAATCACAACTAGACCACAGACTCATCATATTGCAAAAAGAATTAAGTCTCCATCATTTATAGTGTCAGAGGAGTTGAGCACAAGATTACATAGAGTTATACATTTGTATAGGTGAAAATGACCACACCAATTTTCTAAGACCCTGGGGGTCAGGGGCTCAAACAAAATATCAGGTACACAACTAGACCACAGACTCGTCATATTGCAGAAAAAAATAAGTCTCCATCATTAATAGTGTCAGAGGAGTTGCGAGCACAAGATTACATAGAGTTATGTAGGTGAAAATGACCACACCCATTTCCAAAGACCCTGAGGGTCAGGGGCTCAAACAAAATATCAGGTGCACAACTACACCACAGACCCATCATATTGCAAAAAGAATTAAGTCTCCATCAATTATGGTGTCTGTGGAGTTGCTGCGAGCACAAGATTACATAGAGTTACATGTATATAGGTGAAAATGACCACATCCATTTTCTAAAACCCTTGGGGTCAGGGGCTCAAACAAAATATTAGGTGCACAACTAGACCATAGACCCATCATATTGCAAAAAGAATTAAGTCTCCATCATTTATAGTGTCAGAGGAGTTGCGAGCACAAGATTACATAGAGTTATATAGGTGAAAATGACCACACCCATTTTCTAAGACCCTGGGGGTCAGGAGCTCAAATAAAATATCAGAATCACAACTAGACCACAGACCCATCATATTGCAAAAAGAATTAAGTCTCCATCATTTATAGTGTCAGAGGAGTTAAGAGCAAAAGATTACATAGAGTTATATAGGTGAAAATGACCACACCCATTTTCTAAGACCCTGGGGGTCAGGAGCTCAAATAAAATATCAGAATCACAACTAGACCACAGACCCATCATATTGCAAAAAGAATTAAGTCTCCATCATTTATAGTGTCAGAGGAGTTGAGCACAAGATTACATAGAGTTATACATTTGTATAGGTGAAAATGACCAACCCATTTTCTAAGACCCTGGGGGTCAGGGGCTCAAACAAAATATCAGGTACACAACTAGACCACAGACTCATCATATTGCAGAAAAAAATAAGTCTCCATCATTAATAGTGTCAGAGGAGTTGCGAGCACAAGATTACATAGAGTTATGTAGGTGAAAATGACCACACCCATTTCCAAAGACCCTGAGGGTCAGGGGCTCAAACAAAATATCAGGTGCACAACTACACCACAGACCCATCATATTGCAAAAAGAATTAAGTCTCCATCAATTATGGTGTCTGTGGAGTTGCTGCGAGCACAAGATTACATAGAGTTACATGTATATAGGTGAAAATGACCACATCCATTTTCTAAAACCCTTGGGGTCAGGGGCTCAAACAAAATATTAGGTGCACAACTAGACCACAGACCCATCATATTGCAAAAAGAATTTAAGTCTCCATCATTTATAGTGTCAGAGGAGTTGCGAGCACAAGATTACATAGAGTTATATAGGTGAAAATGACCACACCCATTTTCTAAGACCCTGGGGGTCAGGGGCTCAAACAAAATATCAGAATCACAACTAGACCACAGACTCATCATATTGCAAAAAGAATTAAGTCTCCATCATTTATAGTGTCAGAGGAGTTGAGCACAAGATTACATAGAGTTATACATTTGTATAGGTGAAAATGACCACACCAATTTTCTAAGACCCTGGGGGTCAGGGGCTCAAACAAAATATCAGGTACACAACTAGACCACAGACTCGTCATATTGCAGAAAAAAATAAGTCTCCATCATTAATAGTGTCAGAGGAGTTGCGAGCACAAGATTACATAGAGTTATGTAGGTGAAAATGACCACACCCATTTCCAAAGACCCTGAGGGTCAGGGGCTCAAACAAAATATCAGGTGCACAACTACACCACAGACCCATCATATTGCAAAAAGAATTAAGTCTCCATCAATTATGGTGTCTGTGGAGTTGCTGCGAGCACAAGATTACATAGAGTTACATGTATATAGGTGAAAATGACCACATCCATTTTCTAAAACCCTTGGGGTCAGGGGCTCAAACAAAATATTAGGTGCACAACTAGACCATAGACCCATCATATTGCAAAAAGAATTAAGTCTCCATCATTTATAGTGTCAGAGGAGTTGCGAGCACAAGATTACATAGAGTTATATAGGTGAAAATGACCACACCCATTTTCTAAGACCCTGGGGGTCAGGAGCTCAAATAAAATATCAGAATCACAACTAGACCACAGACCCATCATATTGCAAAAAGAATTAAGTCTCCATCATTTATAGTGTCAGAGGAGTTGAGCACAAGATTACATAGAGTTATACATTTGTATAGGTGAAAATGACCACACCCATTTTCTAAGACCCTGGGGGTCAGGGGCTCAAACAAAATATCAGGTACACAACTAGACCACAGACTCATCATATTGCAGAAAAAAATAAGTCTCCATCATTAATAGTGTCAGAGGAGTTGCGAGCACAAGATTACATAGAGTTATGTAGGTGAAAATGACCACACCCATTTCCAAAGACCCTGAGGGTCAGGGGCTCAAACAAAATATCAGGTGCACAACTACACCACAGACCCATCATATTGCAAAAAGAATTAAGTCTCCATCAATTATGGTGTCTGTGGAGTTGCTGCGAGCACAAGATTACATAGAGTTACATGTATATAGGTGAAAATGACCACATCCATTTCCTAAAACCCTTGGGGTCAGGGGCTCAAACAAAATATTAGGTGCACAACTAGACCACAGACCCATCATATTGCAAAAAGAATTTAAGTCTCCATCATTTATAGTGTCAGAGGATTTGCGAGCACAAGATTACATAGAGTTATATAGGTGAAAATGACCACACCCATTTTCTAAGACCCTGGGGGTCAGGGGCTCAAACAAAATATCAGGTACACAACTAGACCACAGACTCATCATATTGCAGAAAAAAATAAGTCTCCATCATTAATAGTGTCAGAGGAGTTGCGAGCACAAGATTACATAGAGTTATGTAGGTGAAAATGACCACACCCATTTCCAAAGACCCTGAGGGTCAGGGGCTCAAACAAAATATCAGGTGCACAACTACACCACAGACCCATCATATTGCAAAAAGAATTAAGTCTCCATCAATTATGGTGTCTGTGGAGTTGCTGCGAGCACAAGATTACATAGAGTTACATGTATATAGGTGAAAATGACCACATCCATTTTCTAAAACCCTTGGGGTCAGGGGCTCAAACAAAATATTAGGTGCACAACTAGACCATAGACCCATCATATTGCAAAAAGAATTAAGTCTCCATCATTTATAGTGTCAGAGGAGTTGCGAGCACAAGATTACATAGAGTTATATAGGTGAAAATGACCACACCCATTTTCTAAGACCCTGGGGGTCAGGAGCTCAAATAAAATATCAGAATCACAACTAGACCACAGACCCATCATATTGCAAAAAGAATTAAGTCTCCATCATTTATAGTGTCAGAGGAGTTGAGCACAAGATTACATAGAGTTATACATTTGTATAGGTGAAAATGACCACACCCATTTTCTAAGACCCTGGGGGTCAGGGGCTCAAACAAAATATCAGGTACACAACTAGACCACAGACTCATCATATTGCAGAAAAAAATAAGTCTCCATCATTAATAGTGTCAGAGGAGTTGCGAGCACAAGATTACATAGAGTTATGTAGGTGAAAATGACCACACCCATTTCCAAAGACCCTGAGGGTCAGGGGCTCAAACAAAATATCAGGTGCACAACTACACCACAGACCCATCATATTGCAAAAAGAATTAAGTCTCCATCAATTATGGTGTCTGTGGAGTTGCTGCGAGCACAAGATTACATAGAGTTACATGTATATAGGTGAAAATGACCACATCCATTTTCTAAAAACCTTGGGGTCAGGGGCTCAAACAAAATATTAGGTGCACAACTAGACCATAGACCCATCATATTGCAAAAAGAATTAAGTCTCCATCATTTATAGTGTCAGAGGAGTTGCGAGCACAAGATTACATAGAGTTATATAGGTGAAAATGACCACACCCATTTTCTAAGACCCTGGGGGTCAGGAGCTCAAATAAAATATCAGAATCACAACTAGACCACAGACCCATCATATTGCATAAAGAATTAAGTCTCCATCATTTATAGTGTCAGAGGAGTTGAGCACAAGATTACATAGAGTTATACATTTGTATAGGTGAAAATGACCACACCCATTTTCTAAGACCCTGGGGGTCAGGGGCTCAAACAAAATATCAGGTACACAACTAGACCACAGACTCATCATATTGCAGAAAAAAATAAGTCTCCATCATTAATAGTGTCAGAGGAGTTGCGAGCACAAGATTACATAGAGTTATGTAGGTGAAAATGACCACACCCATTTCCAAAGACCCTGAGGGTCAGGGGCTGAAACAAAATATCAGGTGCACAACTACACCACAGACCCATCATATTGCAAAAAGAATTAAGTCTCCATCAATTATGGTGTCTGTGGAGTTGCTGCGAGCACAAGATTACATAGAGTTACATGTATATAGGTGAAAATGACCACATCCATTTTCTAAAACCCTTGGGGTCAGGGGCTCAAACAAAATATTAGGTGCACAACTAGACCACAGACCCATCATATTGCAAAAAGAATTTAAGTCTCCATCATTTATAGTGTCAGAGGAGTTGCGAGCACAAGATTACATAGAGTTATATAGGTGAAAATGACCACACCCATTTTCTAAGACCCTGGGGGTCAGGGGCTCAAACAAAATATCAGGTACACAACTAGACCACAGACTCATCATATTGCAGAAAAAAATAAGTCTCCATCATTAATAGTGTCAGAGGAGTTGCGAGCACAAGATTACATAGAGTTATGTAGGTGAAAATGACCACACCCATTTCCAAAGACCCTGAGGGTCAGGGGCTCAAACAAAATATCAGGTGCACAACTACACCACAGACCCATCATATTGCAAAAAGAATTAAGTCTCCATCAATTATGGTGTCTGTGGAGTTGCTGCGAGCACAAGATTACATAGAGTTACATGTATATAGGTGAAAATGACCACATCCATTTTCTAAAACCCTTGGGGTCAGGGGCTCAAACAAAATATTAGGTGCACAACTAGACCATAGACCCATCATATTGCAAAAAGAATTAAGTCTCCATCATTTATAGTGTCAGAGGAGTTGCGAGCACAAGATTACATAGAGTTATATAGGTGAAAATGACCACACCCATTTTCTAAGACCCTGGGGGTCAGGAGCTCAAATAAAATATCAGAATCACAACTAGACCACAGACCCATCATATTGCAAAAAGAATTAAGTCTCCATCATTTATAGTGTCAGAGGAGTTGAGCACAAGATTACATAGAGTTATACATTTGTATAGGTGAAAATGACCACACCCATTTTCTAAGACCCTGGGGGTCAGGGGCTCAAACAAAATATCAGGTACACAACTAGACCACAGACTCATCATATTGCAGAAAAAAATAAGTCTCCATCATTAATAGTGTCAGAGGAGTTGCGAGCACAAGATTACATAGAGTTATGTAGGTGAAAATGACCACACCCATTTCCAAAGACCCTGAGGGTCAGGGGCTCAAACAAAATATCAGGTGCACAACTACACCACAGACCCATCATATTGCAAAAAGAATTAAGTCTCCATCAATTATGGTGTCTGTGGAGTTGCTGCGAGCACAAGATTACATAGAGTTACATGTATATAGGTGAAAATGACCACATCCATTTTCTAAAACCCTTGGGGTCAGGGGCTCAAACAAAATATTAGGTGCACAACTAGACCATAGACCCATCATATTGCAAAAAGAATTAAGTCTCCATCATTTATAGTGTCAGAGGAGTTGCGAGCACAAGATTACATAGAGTTATATAGGTGAAAATGACCACACCCATTTTCTAAGACCCTGGGGGTCAGGAGCTCAAATAAAATATCAGAATCACAACTAGACCACAGACCCATCATATTGCAAAAAGAATTAAGTCTCCATCATTTATAGTGTCAGAGGAGTTGAGCACAAGATTACATAGAGTTATACATTTGTATAGGTGAAAATGACCACACCCATTTTCTAAGACCCTGGGGGTCAGGGGCTCAAACAAAATATCAGGTACACAACTAGACCACAGACTCATCATATTGCAGAAAAAAATAAGTCTCCATCATTAATAGTGTCAGAGGAGTTGCGAGCACAAGATTACATAGAGTTATGTAGGTGAAAATGACCACACCCATTTCCAAAGACCCTGAGGGTCAGGGGCTCAAACAAAATATCAGGTGCACAACTACACCACAGACCCATCATATTGCAAAAAGAATTAAGTCTCCATCAATTATGGTGTCTGTGGAGTTGCTGCGAGCACAAGATTACATAGAGTTACATGTATATAGGTGAAAATGACCACATCCATTTTCTAAAACCCTTGGGGTCAGGGGCTCAAACAAAATATTAGGTGCACAACTAGACCATAGACCCATCATATTGCAAAAAGAATTAAGTCTCCATCATTTATAGTGTCAGAGGAGTTGCGAGCACAAGATTACATAGAGTTATATTGGTGAAAATGACCACACCCACTTTCTAAGACCCTGGGGGTCAGGAGCTCAAATAAAATATCAGAATCACAACTAGACCACAGACCCATCATATTGCAAAAAGAATTAAGTCTCCATCATTTATAGTGTCAGAGGAGTTGCGAGCACAAGATTACATAGAGTTATATAGGTGAAAATGACCACACCCATTTTCTAAGACCCTGGGGGTCAGGAGCTCAAATAAAATATCAGAATCACAACTAGACCACAGACCCATCATATTGCAAAAAGAATTAAGTCTCCATCATTTATAGTGTCAGAGGAGTTGAGCACAAGATTACATAGAGTTATACATTTGTATAGGTGAAAATGACCACACCCATTTTCTAAGACCCTGGGGGTCAGGGGCTCAAACAAAATATCAGGTACACAACTAGACCACAGACTCATCATATTGCAGAAAAAAATAAGTCTCCATCATTAATAGTGTCAGAGGAGTTGCGAGCACAAGATTACATAGAGTTATGTAGGTGAAAATGACCACACCCATTTCCAAAGACCCTGAGGGTCAGGGGCTCAAACAAAATATCAGGTGCACAACTACACCACAGACCCATCATATTGCAAAAAGAATTAAGTCTCCATCAATTATGGTGTCTGTGGAGTTGCTGCGAGCACAAGATTACATAGAGTTACATGTATATAGGTGAAAATGACCACATCCATTTTCTAAAACCCTTGGGGTCAGGGGCTCAAACAAAATATTAGGTGCACAACTAGACCACAGACCCATCATATTGCAAAAAGAATTTAAGTCTCCATCATTTATAGTGTCAGAGGATTTGCGAGCACAAGATTACATAGAGTTATATAGGTGAAAATGACCACACCCATTTTCTAAGACCCTGGGGGTCAGGGGCTCAAACAAAATATCAGGTACACAACTAGACCACAGACTCATCATATTGCAGAAAAAAATAAGTCTCCATCATTAATAGTGTCAGAGGAGTTGCGAGCACAAGATTACATAGAGTTATGTAGGTGAAAATGACCACACCCATTTCCAAAGACCCTGAGGGTCAGGGGCTCAAACAAAATATCAGATGCACAACTACACCACAGACCCATCATATTGCAAAAAGAATTAAGTCTCCATCAATTATGGTGTCTGTGGAGTTGCTGCGAGCACAAGATTACATAGAGTTACATGTATATAGGTGAAAATGACCACATCCATTTTCTAAAACCCTTGGGGTCAGGGGCTCAAACAAAATATTAGGTGCACAACTAGACCATAGACCCATCATATTGCAAAAAGAATTAAGTCTCCATCATTTATAGTGTCAGAGGAGTTGCGAGCACAAGATTACATAGAGTTATATAGGTGAAAATGACCACACCCATTTTCTAAGACCCTGGGGGTCAGGAGCTCAAATAAAATATCAGAATCACAACTAGACCACAGACCCATCATATTGCAAAAAGAATTAAGTCTCCATCATTTATAGTGTCAGAGGAGTTGAGCACAAGATTACATAGAGTTATACATTTGTATAGGTGAAAATGACCACACCCATTTTCTAAGACCCTGGGGGTCAGGGGCTCAAACAAAATATCAGGTACACAACTAGACCACAGACTCATCATATTGCAGAAAAAAATAAGTCTCCATCATTAATAGTGTCAGAGGAGTTGCGAGCACAAGATTACATAGAGTTATGTAGGTGAAAATGACCACACCCATTTCCAAAGACCCTGAGGGTCAGGGGCTCAAACAAAATATCAGGTGCACAACTACACCACAGACCCATCATATTGCAAAAAGAATTAAGTCTCCATCAATTATGGTGTCTGTGGAGTTGCTGCGAGCACAAGATTACATAGAGTTACATGTATATAGGTGAAAATGACCACATCCATTTTCTAAAACCCTTGGGGTCAGGGGCTCAAACAAAATATTAGGTGCACAACTAGACCATAGACCCATCATATTGCAAAAAGAATTAAGTCTCCATCATTTATAGTGTCAGAGGAGTTGCGAGCACAAGATTACATAGAGTTATATAGGTGAAAATGACCACACCCATTTTCTAAGACCCTGGGGGTCAGGAGCTCAAATAAAATATCAGAATCACAACTAGACCACAGACCCATCATATTGCAAAAAGAATTAAGTCTCCATCATTTATAGTGTCAGAGGAGTTGAGCACAAGATTACATAGAGTTATACATTTGTATAGGTGAAAATGACCACACCCATTTTCTAAGACCCTGGGGGTCAGGGGCTCAAACAAAATATCAGGTACACAACTAGACCACAGACTCATCATATTGCAGAAAAAAATAAGTCTCCATCATTAATAGTGTCAGAGGAGTTGCGAGCACAAGATTACATAGAGTTATGTAGGTGAAAATGACCACACCCATTTCCAAAGACCCTGAGGGTCAGGGGCTCAAACAAAATATCAGGTGCACAACTACACCACAGACCCATCATATTGCAAAAAGAATTAAGTCTCCATCAATTATGGTGTCTGTGGAGTTGCTGCGAGCACAAGATTACATAGAGTTACATGTATATAGGTGAAAATGACCACATCCATTTTCTAAAACCCTTGGGGTCAGGGGCTCAAACAAAATATTAGGTGCACAACTAGACCATAGACCCATCATATTGCAAAAAGAATTAAGTCTCCATCATTTATAGTGTCAGAGGAGTTGCGAGCACAAGATTACATAGAGTTATATTGGTGAAAATGACCACACCCACTTTCTAAGACCCTGGGGGTCAGGAGCTCAAATAAAATATCAGAATCACAACTAGACCACAGACCCATCATATTGCAAAAAGAATTAAGTCTCCATCATTTATAGTGTCAGAGGAGTTGCGAGCACAAGATTACATAGAGTTATATAGGTGAAAATGACCACACCCATTTTCTAAGACCCTGGGGGTCAGGAGCTCAAATAAAATATCAGAATCACAACTAGACCACAGACCCATCATATGGCAAAAAGAATTAAGTCTCCATCATTTATAGTGTCAGAGGAGTTGAGCACAAGATTACATAGAGTTATACATTTGTATAGGTGAAAATGACCACACCCATTTTCTAAGACCCTGGGGGTCAGGGGCTCAAACAAAATATCAGGTACACAACTAGACCACAGACTCATCATATTGCAGAAAAAAATAAGTCTCCATCATTAATAGTGTCAGAGGAGTTGCGAGCACAAGATTACATAGAGTTATGTAGGTGAAAATGACCACACCCATTTCCAAAGACCCTGAGGGTCAGGGGCTCAAACAAAATATCAGGTGCACAACTACACCACAGACCCATCATATTGCAAAAAGAATTAAGTCTCCATCAATTATGGTGTCTGTGGAGTTGCTGCGAGCACAAGATTACATAGAGTTACATGTATATAGGTGAAAATGACCACATCCATTTTCTAAAACCCTTGGGGTCAGGGGCTCAAACAAAATATTAGGTGCACAACTAGACCATAGACCCATCATATTGCAAAAAGAATTAAGTCTCCATCATTTATAGTGTCAGAGGAGTTGCGAGCACAAGATTACATAGAGTTATATAGGTGAAAATGACCACACCCATTTTCTAAGACCCTGGGGGTCAGGAGCTCAAATAAAATATCAGAATCACAACTAGACCACAGACCCATCATATTGCAAAAAGAATTAAGTCTCCATCATTTATAGTGTCAGAGGAGTTAAGAGCAAAAGATTACATAGAGTTATATAGGTGAAAATGACCACACCCATTTTCTAAGACCCTGGGGGTCAGGAGCTCAAATAAAATATCAGAATCACAACTAGACCACAGACCCATCATATTGCAAAAAGAATTAAGTCTCCATCATTTATAGTGTCAGAGGAGTTGAGCACAAGATTACATAGAGTTATACATTTGTATAGGTGAAAATGACCACACCCATTTTCTAAGACCCTGGGGGTCAGGGGCTCAAACAAAATATCAGGTACACAACTAGACCACAGACTCATCATATTGCAGAAAAAAATAAGTCTCCATCATTAATAGTGTCAGAGGAGTTGCGAGCACAAGATTACATAGAGTTATGTAGGTGAAAATGACCACACCCATTTCCAAAGACCCTGAGGGTCAGGGGCTCAAGCAAAATATCAGGTGCACAACTACACCACAGACCCATCATATTGCAAAAAGAATTAAGTCTCCATCAATTATGGTGTCTGTGGAGTTGCTGCGAGCACAAGATTACATAGTTACATGTATATAGGTGAAAATGACCACATCCATTTTCTAAAACCCTTGGGGTCAGGGGCTCAAACAAAATATTAGGTGCACAACTAGACCATAGACCCATCATATTGCAAAAAGAATTAAGTCTCCATCATTTATAGTGTCAGAGGAGTTGCGAGCACAAGATTACATAGAGTTATATAGGTGAAAATGACCACACCCATTTTCTAAGACCCTGGGGGTCAGGAGCTCAAATAAAATATCAGAATCACAACTAGACCACAGACCCATCATATTGCAAAAAGAATTAAGTCTCCATCATTTATAGTGTCAGAGGAGTTGAGCACAAGATTACATAGAGTTATACATTTGTATAGGTGAAAATGACCACACCCATTTTCTAAGACCCTGGGGGTCAGGGGCTCAAACAAAATATCAGGTACACAACTAGACCACAGACTCATCATATTGCAGAAAAAAATAAGTCTCCATCATTAATAGTGTCAGAGGAGTTGCGAGCACAAGATTACATAGAGTTATGTAGGTGAAAATGACCACACCCATTTCCAAAGACCCTGAGGGTCAGGGGCTCAAACAAAATATCAGGTGCACAACTACACCACAGACCCATCATATTGCAAAAAGAATTAAGTCTCCATCAATTATGGTGTCTGTGGAGTTGCTGCGAGCACAAGATTACATAGAGTTACATGTATATAGGTGAAAATGACCACATCCATTTTCTAAAACCCTTGGGGTCAGGGGCTCAAACAAAATATTAGGTGCACAACTAGACCATAGACACATCATATTGCAAAAAGAATTAAGTCTCCATCATTTATAGTGTCAGAGGAGTTGCGAGCACAAGATTACATAGAGTTATATAGGTGAAAATGACCACACCCATTTTCTAAGACCCTGGGGGTCAGGAGCTCAAATAAAATATCAGAATCACAACTAGACCACAGACCCATCATATTGCAAAAAGAATTAAGTCTCCATCATTTATAGTGTCAGAGGAGTTGAGCACAAGATTACATAGAGTTATACATTTGTATAGGTGAAAATGACCACACCCATTTTCTAAGACCCTGGGGGTCAGGGGCTCAAACAAAATATCAGGTACACAACTAGACCACAGACTCATCATATTGCAGAAAAAAATAAGTCTCCATCATTAATAGTGTCAGAGGAGTTGCGAGCACAAGATTACATAGAGTTATGTAGGTGAAAATGACCACACCCATTTCCAAAGACCCTGAGGGTCAGGGGCTCAAACAAAATATCAGGTGCACAACTACACCACAGACCCATCATATTGCAAAAAGAATTAAGTCTCCATCAATTATGGTGTCTGTGGAGTTGCTGCGAGCACAAGATTACATAGAGTTACATGTATATAGGTGAAAATGACCACATCCATTTTCTAAAACCCTTGGGGTCAGGGGCTCAAACAAAATATTAGGTGCACAACTAGACCACAGACCCATCATATTGCAAAAAGAATTTAAGTCTCCATCATTTATAGTGTCAGAGGAGTTGCGAGCACAAGATTACATAGAGTTATATAGGTGAAAATGACCACACCCATTTTCTAAGACCCTGGGGGTCAGGGGCTCAAACAAAATATCAGGTACACAACTAGACCACAGACTCATCATATTGCAGAAAAAAATAAGTCTCCATCATTAATAGTGTCAGAGGAGTTGCGAGCACAAGATTACATAGAGTTATGTAGGTGAAAATGACCACACCCATTTCCAAAGACCCTGAGGGTCAGGGGCTCAAACAAAATATCAGGTGCACAACTACACCACAGACCCATCATATTGCAAAAAGAATTAAGTCTCCATCAATTATGGTGTCTGTGGAGTTGCTGCGAGCACAAGATTACATAGAGTTACATGTATATAGGTGAAAATGACCACATCCATTTTCTAAAACCCTTGGGGTCAGGGGCTCAAACAAAATATTAGGTGCACAACTAGACCATAGACCCATCATATTGCAAAAAGAATTAAGTCTCCATCATTTATAGTGTCAGAGGAGTTGCGAGCACAAGATTACATAGAGTTATATAGGTGAAAATGACCACACCCATTTTCTAAGACCCTGGGGGTCAGGAGCTCAAATAAAATATCAGAATCACAACTAGACCACAGACCCATCATATTGCAAAAAGAATTAAGTCTCCATCATTTATAGTGTCAGAGGAGTTGAGCACAAGATTACATAGAGTTATACATTTGTATAGGTGAAAATGACCACACCCATTTTCTAAGACCCTGGGGGTCAGGGGCTCAAACAAAATATCAGGTACACAACTAGACCACAGACTCATCATATTGCAGAAAAAAATAAGTCTCCATCATTAATAGTGTCAGAGGAGTTGCGAGCACAAGATTACATAGAGTTATGTAGGTGAAAATGACCACACCCATTTCCAAAGACCCTGAGGGTCAGGGGCTCAAACAAAATATCAGGTGCACAACTACACCACAGACCCATCATATTGCAAAAAGAATTAAGTCTCCATCAATTATGGTGTCTGTGGAGTTGCTGCGAGCACAAGATTACATAGAGTTACATGTATATAGGTGAAAATGACCACATCCATTTTCTAAAACCCTTGGGGTCAGGGGCTCAAACAAAATATTAGGTGCACAACTAGACCACAGACCCATCATATTGCAAAAAGAATTTAAGTCTCCATCATTTATAGTGTCAGAGGAGTTGCGAGCACAAGATTACATAGAGTTATATAGGTGAAAATGACCACACCCATTTTCTAAGACCCTGGGGGTCAGGGGCTCAAACAAAATATCAGGTACACAACTAGACCACAGACTCATCATATTGCAGAAAAAAATAAGTCTCCATCATTAATAGTGTCAGAGGAGTTGCGAGCACAAGATTACATAGAGTTATGTAGGTGAAAATGACCACACCCATTTCCAAAGACCCTGA
Organism: Pinctada fucata; assembly: GCA_028142955.1. Lineage (NCBI taxonomy): Eukaryota > Metazoa > Mollusca > Bivalvia > Pterioida > Pteriidae > Pinctada > Pinctada fucata. The sequence goes on from AP027110.1 coordinate 10,092,250, forward strand.
GGGTCAGGGGCTCAAACAAAATATCAGGTGCACAACTACACCACAGACCCATCATATTGCAAAAAGAATTAAGTCTCCATCAATTATGGTGTCTGTGGAGTTGCTGCGAGCACAAGATTACATAGAGTTACATGTATATAGGTGAAAATGACCACATCCATTTTCTAAAACCCTTGGGGTCAGGGGCTCAAACAAAATATTAGGTGCACAACTAGACCATAGACCCATCATATTGCAAAAAGAATTAAGTCTCCATCATTTATAGTGTCAGAGGAGTTGCGAGCACAAGATTACATAGAGTTATATAGGTGAAAATGACCACACCCATTTTCTAAGACCCTGGGGGTCAGGAGCTCAAATAAAATATCAGAATCACAACTAGACCACAGACCCATCATATTGCAAAAAGAATTAAGTCTCCATCATTTATAGTGTCAGAGGAGTTGAGCACAAGATTACATAGAGTTATACATTTGTATAGGTGAAAATGACCACACCCATTTTCTAAGACCCTGGGGGTCAGGGGCTCAAACAAAATATCAGGTACACAACTAGACCACAGACTCATCATATTGCAGAAAAAAATAAGTCTCCATCATTAATAGTGTCAGAGGAGTTGCGAGCACAAGATTACATAGAGTTATGTAGGTGAAAATGACCACACCCATTTCCAAAGACCCTGAGGGTCAGGGGCTCAAACAAAATATCAGGTGCACAACTACACCACAGACCCATCATATTGCAAAAAGAATTAAGTCTCCATCAATTATGGTGTCTGTGGAGTTGCTGCGAGCACAAGATTACATAGAGTTACATGTATATAGGTGAAAATGACCACATCCATTTTCTAAAACCCTTGGGGTCAGGGGCTCAAACAAAATATTAGGTGCACAACTAGACCATAGACCCATCATATTGCAAAAAGAATTAAGTCTCCATCATTTATAGTGTCAGAGGAGTTGCGAGCACAAGATTACATAGAGTTATATTGGTGAAAATGACCACACCCACTTTCTAAGACCCTGGGGGTCAGGAGCTCAAATAAAATATCAGAATCACAACTAGACCACAGACCCATCATATTGCAAAAAGAATTAAGTCTCCATCATTTATAGTGTCAGAGGAGTTGCGAGCACAAGATTACATAGAGTTATATAGGTGAAAATGACCACACCCATTTTCTAAGACCCTGGGGGTCAGGAGCTCAAATAAAATATCAGAATCACAACTAGACCACAGACCCATCATATGGCAAAAAGAATTAAGTCTCCATCATTTATAGTGTCAGAGGAGTTGAGCACAAGATTACATAGAGTTATACATTTGTATAGGTGAAAATGACCACACCCATTTTCTAAGACCCTGGGGGTCAGGGGCTCAAACAAAATATCAGGTACACAACTAGACCACAGACTCATCATATTGCAGAAAAAAATAAGTCTCCATCATTAATAGTGTCAGAGGAGTTGCGAGCACAAGATTACATAGAGTTATGTAGGTGAAAATGACCACACCCATTTCCAAAGACCCTGAGGGTCAGGGGCTCAAACAAAATATCAGGTGCACAACTACACCACAGACCCATCATATTGCAAAAAGAATTAAGTCTCCATCAATTATGGTGTCTGTGGAGTTGCTGCGAGCACAAGATTACATAGAGTTACATGTATATAGGTGAAAATGACCACATCCATTTTCTAAAACCCTTGGGGTCAGGGGCTCAAACAAAATATTAGGTGCACAACTAGACCATAGACCCATCATATTGCAAAAAGAATTAAGTCTCCATCATTTATAGTGTCAGAGGAGTTGCGAGCACAAGATTACATAGAGTTATATAGGTGAAAATGACCACACCCATTTTCTAAGACCCTGGGGGTCAGGAGCTCAAATAAAATATCAGAATCACAACTAGACCACAGACCCATCATATTGCAAAAAGAATTAAGTCTCCATCATTTATAGTGTCAGAGGAGTTAAGAGCAAAAGATTACATAGAGTTATATAGGTGAAAATGACCACACCCATTTTCTAAGACCCTGGGGGTCAGGAGCTCAAATAAAATATCAGAATCACAACTAGACCACAGACCCATCATATTGCAAAAAGAATTAAGTCTCCATCATTTATAGTGTCAGAGGAGTTGAGCACAAGATTACATAGAGTTATACATTTGTATAGGTGAAAATGACCACACCCATTTTCTAAGACCCTGGGGGTCAGGGGCTCAAACAAAATATCAGGTACACAACTAGACCACAGACTCATCATATTGCAGAAAAAAATAAGTCTCCATCATTAATAGTGTCAGAGGAGTTGCGAGCACAAGATTACATAGAGTTATGTAGGTGAAAATGACCACACCCATTTCCAAAGACCCTGAGGGTCAGGGGCTCAAACAAAATATCAGGTGCACAACTACACCACAGACCCATCATATTGCAAAAAGAATTAAGTCTCCATCAATTTTGGTGTCTGTGGAGTTGCTGCGAGCACAAGATTACATAGTTACATGTATATAGGTGAAAATGACCACATCCATTTTCTAAAACCCTTGGGGTCAGGGGCTCAAACAAAATATTAGGTGCACAACTAGACCATAGACCCATCATATTGCAAAAAGAATTAAGTCTCCATCATTTATAGTGTCAGAGGAGTTGCGAGCACAAGATTACATAGAGTTATATAGGTGAAAATGACCACACCCATTTTCTAAGACCCTGGGGGTCAGGAGCTCAAATAAAATATCAGAATCACAACTAGACCACAGACCCATCATATTGCAAAAAGAATTAAGTCTCCATCATTTATAGTGTCAGAGGAGTTGAGCACAAGATTACATAGAGTTATACATTTGTATAGGTGAAAATGACCACACCCATTTTCTAAGACCCTGGGGGTCAGGGGCTCAAACAAAATATCAGGTACACAACTAGACCACAGACTCATCATATTGCAGAAAAAAATAAGTCTCCATCATTAATAGTGTCAGAGGAGTTGCGAGCACAAGATTACATAGAGTTATGTAGGTGAAAATGACCACACCCATTTCCAAAGACCCTGAGGGTCAGGGGCTCAAACAAAATATCAGGTGCACAACTACACCACAGACCCATCATATTGCAAAAAGAATTAAGTCTCCATCAATTATGGTGTCTGTGGAGTTGCTGCGAGCACAAGATTACATAGAGTTACATGTATATAGGTGAAAATGACCACATCCATTTTCTAAAACCCTTGGGGTCAGGGGCTCAAACAAAATATTAGGTGCACAACTAGACCATAGACACATCATATTGCAAAAAGAATTAAGTCTCCATCATTTATAGTGTCAGAGGAGTTGCGAGCACAAGATTACATAGAGTTATATAGGTGAAAATGACCACACCCATTTTCTAAGACCCTGGGGGTCAGGAGCTCAAATAAAATATCAGAATCACAACTAGACCACAGACCCATCATATTGCAAAAAGAATTAAGTCTCCATCATTTATAGTGTCAGAGGAGTTGAGCACAAGATTACATAGAGTTATACATTTGTATAGGTGAAAATGACCACACCCATTTTCTAAGACCCTGGGGGTCAGGGGCTCAAACAAAATATCAGGTACACAACTAGACCACAGACTCATCATATTGCAGAAAAAAATAAGTCTCCATCATTAATAGTGTCAGAGGAGTTGCGAGCACAAGATTACATAGAGTTATGTAGGTGAAAATGACCACACCCATTTCCAAAGACCCTGAGGGTCAGGGGCTCAAACAAAATATCAGGTGCACAACTACACCACAGACCCATCATATTGCAAAAAGAATTAAGTCTCCATCAATTATGGTGTCTGTGGAGTTGCTGCGAGCACAAGATTACATAGAGTTACATGTATATAGGTGAAAATGACCACATCCATTTTCTAAAACCCTTGGGGTCAGGGGCTCAAACAAAATATTAGGTGCACAACTAGACCATAGACCCATCATATTGCAAAAAGAATTAAGTCTCCATCATTTATAGTGTCAGAGGAGTTGCGAGCACAAGATTACATAGAGTTATATAGGTGAAAATGACCACACCCATTTTCTAAGACCCTGGGGGTCAGGAGCTCAAATAAAATATCAGAATCACAACTAGACCACAGACCCATCATATTGCAAAAAGAATTAAGTCTCCATCATTTATAGTGTCAGAGGAGTTAAGAGCAAAAGATTACATAGAGTTATATAGGTGAAAATGACCACACCCATTTTCTAAGACCCTGGGGGTCAGGAGCTCAAATAAAATATCAGAATCACAACTAGACCACAGACCCATCATATTGCAAAAAGAATTAAGTCTCCATCATTTATAGTGTCAGAGGAGTTGAGCACAAGATTACATAGAGTTATACATTTGTATAGGTGAAAATGACCACACCCATTTTCTAAGACCCTGGGGGTCAGGGGCTCAAACAAAATATCAGGTACACAACTAGACCACAGACTCATCATATTGCAGAAAAAAATAAGTCTCCATCATTAATAGTGTCAGAGGAGTTGCGAGCACAAGATTACATAGAGTTATGTAGGTGAAAATGACCACACCCATTTCCAAAGACCCTGAGGGTCAGGGGCTCAAACAAAATATCAGGTGCACAACTACACCACAGACCCATCATATTGCAAAAAGAATTAAGTCTCCATCAATTTTGGTGTCTGTGGAGTTGCTGCGAGCACAAGATTACATAGTTACATGTATATAGGTGAAAATGACCACATCCATTTTCTAAAACCCTTGGGGTCAGGGGCTCAAACAAAATATTAGGTGCACAACTAGACCATAGACCCATCATATTGCAAAAAGAATTAAGTCTCCATCATTTATAGTGTCAGAGGAGTTGCGAGCACAAGATTACATAGAGTTATATAGGTGAAAATGACCACACCCATTTTCTAAGACCCTGGGGGTCAGGAGCTCAAATAAAATATCAGAATCACAACTAGACCACAGACCCATCATATTGCAAAAAGAATTAAGTCTCCATCATTTATAGTGTCAGAGGAGTTGAGCACAAGATTACATAGAGTTATACATTTGTATAGGTGAAAATGACCACACCCATTTTCTAAGACCCTGGGGGTCAGGGGCTCAAACAAAATATCAGGTACACAACTAGACCACAGACTCATCATATTGCAGAAAAAAATAAGTCTCCATCATTAATAGTGTCAGAGGAGTTGCGAGCACAAGATTACATAGAGTTATGTAGGTGAAAATGACCACACCCATTTCCAAAGACCCTGAGGGTCAGGGGCTCAAACAAAATATCAGGTGCACAACTACACCACAGACCCATCATATTGCAAAAAGAATTAAGTCTCCATCAATTATGGTGTCTGTGGAGTTGCTGCGAGCACAAGATTACATAGAGTTACATGTATATAGGTGAAAATGACCACATCCATTTTCTAAAACCCTTGGGGTCAGGGGCTCAAACAAAATATTAGGTGCACAACTAGACCATAGACACATCATATTGCAAAAAGAATTAAGTCTCCATCATTTATAGTGTCAGAGGAGTTGCGAGCACAAGATTACATAGAGTTATATAGGTGAAAATGACCACACCCATTTTCTAAGACCCTGGGGGTCAGGAGCTCAAATAAAATATCAGAATCACAACTAGACCACAGACCCATCATATTGCAAAAAGAATTAAGTCTCCATCATTTATAGTGTCAGAGGAGTTGAGCACAAGATTACATAGAGTTATACATTTGTATAGGTGAAAATGACCACACCCATTTTCTAAGACCCTGGGGGTCAGGGGCTCAAACAAAATATCAGGTACACAACTAGACCACAGACTCATCATATTGCAGAAAAAAATAAGTCTCCATCATTAATAGTGTCAGAGGAGTTGCGAGCACAAGATTACATAGAGTTATGTAGGTGAAAATGACCACACCCATTTCCAAAGACCCTGAGGGTCAGGGGCTCAAACAAAATATCAGGTGCACAACTACACCACAGACCCATCATATTGCAAAAAGAATTAAGTCTCCATCAATTATGGTGTCTGTGGAGTTGCTGCGAGCACAAGATTACATAGAGTTACATGTATATAGGTGAAAATGACCACATCCATTTTCTAAAACCCTTGGGGTCAGGGGCTCAAACAAAATATTAGGTGCACAACTAGACCACAGACCCATCATATTGCAAAAAGAATTTAAGTCTCCATCATTTATAGTGTCAGAGGAGTTGCGAGCACAAGATTACATAGAGTTATATAGGTGAAAATGACCACACCCATTTTCTAAGACCCTGGGGGTCAGGGGCTCAAACAAAATATCAGGTACACAACTAGACCACAGACTCATCATATTGCAGAAAAAAATAAGTCTCCATCATTAATAGTGTCAGAGGAGTTGCGAGCACAAGATTACATAGAGTTATGTAGGTGAAAATGACCACACCCATTTCCAAAGACCCTGAGGGTCAGGGGCTCAAACAAAATATCAGGTGCACAACTACACCACAGACCCATCATATTGCAAAAAGAATTAAGTCTCCATCAATTATGGTGTCTGTGGAGTTGCTGCGAGCACAAGATTACATAGAGTTACATGTATATAGGTGAAAATGACCACATCCATTTTCTAAAACCCTTGGGGTCAGGGGCTCAAACAAAATATTAGGTGCACAACTAGACCATAGACCCATCATATTGCAAAAAGAATTAAGTCTCCATCATTTATAGTGTCAGAGGAGTTGCGAGCACAAGATTACATAGAGTTATATAGGTGAAAATGACCACACCCATTTTCTAAGACCCTGGGGGTCAGGAGCTCAAATAAAATATCAGAATCACAACTAGACCACAGACCCATCATATTGCAAAAAGAATTAAGTCTCCATCATTTATAGTGTCAGAGGAGTTGAGCACAAGATTACATAGAGTTATACATTTGTATAGGTGAAAATGACCACACCCATTTTCTAAGACCCTGGGGGTCAGGGGCTCAAACAAAATATCAGGTACACAACTAGACCACAGACTCATCATATTGCAGAAAAAAATAAGTCTCCATCATTAATAGTGTCAGAGGAGTTGCGAGCACAAGATTACATAGAGTTATGTAGGTGAAAATGACCACACCCATTTCCAAAGACCCTGAGGGTCAGGGGCTCAAACAAAATATCAGGTGCACAACTACACCACAGACCCATCATATTGCAAAAAGAATTAAGTCTCCATCAATTATGGTGTCTGTGGAGTTGCTGCGAGCACAAGATTACATAGAGTTACATGTATATAGGTGAAAATGACCACATCCATTTTCTAAAACCCTTGGGGTCAGGGGCTCAAACAAAATATTAGGTGCACAACTAGACCACAGACCCATCATATTGCAAAAAGAATTTAAGTCTCCATCATTTATAGTGTCAGAGGAGTTGCGAGCACAAGATTACATAGAGTTATATAGGTGAAAATGACCACACCCATTTTCTAAGACCCTGGGGGTCAGGGGCTCAAACAAAATATCAGGTACACAACTAGACCACAGACTCATCATATTGCAGAAAAAAATAAGTCTCCATCATTAATAGTGTCAGAGGAGTTGCGAGCACAAGATTACATAGAGTTATGTAGGTGAAAATGACCACACCCATTTCCAAAGACCCTGAGGGTCAGGGGCTCAAACAAAATATCAGGTGCACAACTACACCACAGACCCATCATATTGCAAAAAGAATTAAGTCTCCATCAATTATGGTGTCTGTGGAGTTGCTGCGAGCACAAGATTACATAGAGTTACATGTATATAGGTGAAAATGACCACATCCATTTTCTAAAACCCTTGGGGTCAGGGGCTCAAACAAAATATTAGGTGCACAACTAGACCATAGACCCATCATATTGCAAAAAGAATTAAGTCTCCATCATTTATAGTGTCAGAGGAGTTGCGAGCACAAGATTACATAGAGTTATATAGGTGAAAATGACCACACCCATTTTCTAAGACCCTGGGGGTCAGGAGCTCAAATAAAATATCAGAATCACAACTAGACCACAGACCCATCATATTGCAAAAAGAATTAAGTCTCCATCATTTATAGTGTCAGAGGAGTTGAGCACAAGATTACATAGAGTTATACATTTGTATAGGTGAAAATGACCACACCCATTTTCTAAGACCCTGGGGGTCAGGGGCTCAAACAAAATATCAGGTACACAACTAGACCACAGACTCATCATATTGCAGAAAAAAATAAGTCTCCATCATTAATAGTGTCAGAGGAGTTGCGAGCACAAGATTACATAGAGTTATGTAGGTGAAAATGACCACACCCATTTCCAAAGACCCTGAGGGTCAGGGGCTCAAACAAAATATCAGGTGCACAACTACACCACAGACCCATCATATTGCAAAAAGAATTAAGTCTCCATCAATTATGGTGTCTGTGGAGTTGCTGCGAGCACAAGATTACATAGAGTTACATGTATATAGGTGAAAATGACCACATCCATTTTCTAAAACCCTTGGGGTCAGGGGCTCAAACAAAATATTAGGTGCACAACTAGACCATAGACCCATCATATTGCAAAAAGAATTAAGTCTCCATCATTTATAGTGTCAGAGGAGTTGCGAGCACAAGATTACATAGAGTTATATTGGTGAAAATGACCACACCCACTTTCTAAGACCCTGGGGGTCAGGAGCTCAAATAAAATATCAGAATCACAACTAGACCACAGACCCATCATATTGCAAAAAGAATTAAGTCTCCATCATTTATAGTGTCAGAGGAGTTGCGAGCACAAGATTACATAGAGTTATATAGGTGAAAATGACCACACCCATTTTCTAAGACCCTGGGGGTCAGGAGCTCAAATAAAATATCAGAATCACAACTAGACCACAGACCCATCATATGGCAAAAAGAATTAAGTCTCCATCATTTATAGTGTCAGAGGAGTTGAGCACAAGATTACATAGAGTTATACATTTGTATAGGTGAAAATGACCACACCCATTTTCTAAGACCCTGGGGGTCAGGGGCTCAAACAAAATATCAGGTACACAACTAGACCACAGACTCATCATATTGCAGAAAAAAATAAGTCTCCATCATTAATAGTGTCAGAGGAGTTGCGAGCACAAGATTACATAGAGTTATGTAGGTGAAAATGACCACACCCATTTCCAAAGACCCTGAGGGTCAGGGGCTCAAACAAAATATCAGGTGCACAACTACACCACAGACCCATCATATTGCAAAAAGAATTAAGTCTCCATCAATTATGGTGTCTGTGGAGTTGCTGCGAGCACAAGATTACATAGAGTTACATGTATATAGGTGAAAATGACCACATCCATTTTCTAAAACCCTTGGGGTCAGGGGCTCAAACAAAATATTAGGTGCACAACTAGACCATAGACCCATCATATTGCAAAAAGAATTAAGTCTCCATCATTTATAGTGTCAGAGGAGTTGCGAGCACAAGATTACATAGAGTTATATAGGTGAAAATGACCACACCTATTTTCTAAGACCCTGGGGGTCAGGAGCTCAAATAAAATATCAGAATCACAACTAGACCACAGACCCATCATATTGCAAAAAGAATTAAGTCTCCATCATTTATAGTGTCAGAGGAGTTAAGAGCAAAAGATTACATAGAGTTATATAGGTGAAAATGACCACACCCATTTTCTAAGACCCTGGGGGTCAGGAGCTCAAATAAAATATCAGAATCACAACTAGACCACAGACCCATCATATTGCAAAAAGAATTAAGTCTCCATCATTTATAGTGTCAGAGGAGTTGAGCACAAGATTACATAGAGTTATACATTTGTATAGGTGAAAATGACCACACCCATTTTCTAAGACCCTGGGGGTCAGGGGCTCAAACAAAATATCAGGTACACAACTAGACCACAGACTCATCATATTGCAGAAAAAAATAAGTCTCCATCATTAATAGTGTCAGAGGAGTTGCGAGCACAAGATTACATAGAGTTATGTAGGTGAAAATGACCACACCCATTTCCAAAGACCCTGAGGGTCAGGGGCTCAAACAAAATATCAGGTGCACAACTACACCACAGACCCATCATATTGCAAAAAGAATTAAGTCTCCATCAATTTTGGTGTCTGTGGAGTTGCTGCGAGCACAAGATTACATAGTTACATGTATATAGGTGAAAATGACCACATCCATTTTCTAAAACCCTTGGGGTCAGGGGCTCAAACAAAATATTAGGTGCACAACTAGACCATAGACCCATCATATTGCAAAAAGAATTAAGTCTCCATCATTTATAGTGTCAGAGGAGTTGCGAGCACAAGATTACATAGAGTTATATAGGTGAAAATGACCACACCCATTTTCTAAGACCCTGGGGGTCAGGAGCTCAAATAAAATATCAGAATCACAACTAGACCACAGACCCATCATATTGCAAAAAGAATTAAGTCTCCATCATTTATAGTGTCAGAGGAGTTGAGCACAAGATTACATAGAGTTATACATTTGTATAGGTGAAAATGACCACACCCATTTTCTAAGACCCTGGGGGTCAGGGGCTCAAACAAAATATCAGGTACACAACTAGACCACAGACTCATCATATTGCAGAAAAAAATAAGTCTCCATCATTAATAGTGTCAGAGGAGTTGCGAGCACAAGATTACATAGAGTTATGTAGGTGAAAATGACCACACCCATTTCCAAAGACCCTGAGGGTCAGGGGCTCAAACAAAATATCAGGTGCACAACTACACCACAGACCCATCATATTGCAAAAAGAATTAAGTCTCCATCAATTATGGTGTCTGTGGAGTTGCTGCGAGCACAAGATTACATAGAGTTACATGTATATAGGTGAAAATGACCACATCCATTTTCTAAAACCCTTGGGGTCAGGGGCTCAAACAAAATATTAGGTGCACAACTAGACCATAGACACATCATATTGCAAAAAGAATTAAGTCTCCATCATTTATAGTGTCAGAGGAGTTGCGAGCACAAGATTACATAGAGTTATATAGGTGAAAATGACCACACCCATTTTCTAAGACCCTGGGGGTCAGGAGCTCAAATAAAATATCAGAATCACAACTAGACCACAGACCCATCATATTGCAAAAAGAATTAAGTCTCCATCATTTATAGTGTCAGAGGAGTTGAGCACAAGATTACATAGAGTTATACATTTGTATAGGTGAAAATGACCACACCCATTTTCTAAGACCCTGGGGGTCAGGGGCTCAAACAAAATATCAGGTACACAACTAGACCACAGACTCATCATATTGCAGAAAAAAATAAGTCTCCATCATTAATAGTGTCAGAGGAGTTGCGAGCACAAGATTACATAGAGTTATGTAGGTGAAAATGACCACACCCATTTCCAAAGACCCTGAGGGTCAGGGGCTCAAACAAAATATCAGGTGCACAACTACACCACAGACCCATCATATTGCAAAAAGAATTAAGTCTCCATCAATTATGGTGTCTGTGGAGTTGCTGCGAGCACAAGATTACATAGAGTTACATGTATATAGGTGAAAATGACCACATCCATTTTCTAAAACCCTTGGGGTCAGGGGCTCAAACAAAATATTAGGTGCACAACTAGACCACAGACCCATCATATTGCAAAAAGAATTTAAGTCTCCATCATTTATAGTGTCAGAGGAGTTGCGAGCACAAGATTACATAGAGTTATATAGGTGAAAATGACCACACCCATTTTCTAAGACCCTGGGGGTCAGGGGCTCAAACAAAATATCAGGTACACAACTAGACCACAGACTCATCATATTGCAGAAAAAAATAAGTCTCCATCATTAATAGTGTCAGAGGAGTTGCGAGCACAAGATTACATAGAGTTATGTAGGTGAAAATGACCACACCCATTTCCAAAGACCCTGAGGGTCAGGGGCTCAAACAAAATATCAGGTGCACAACTACACCACAGACCCATCATATTGCAAAAAGAATTAAGTCTCCATCAATTATGGTGTCTGTGGAGTTGCTGCGAGCACAAGATTACATAGAGTTACATGTATATAGGTGAAAATGACCACATCCATTTTCTAAAACCCTTGGGGTCAGGGGCTCAAACAAAATATTAGGTGCACAACTAGACCATAGACCCATCATATTGCAAAAAGAATTAAGTCTCCATCATTTATAGTGTCAGAGGAGTTGCGAGCACAAGATTACATAGAGTTATATAGGTGAAAATGACCACACCCATTTTCTAAGACCCTGGGGGTCAGGAGCTCAAATAAAATATCAGAATCACAACTAGACCACAGACCCATCATATTGCAAAAAGAATTAAGTCTCCATCATTTATAGTGTCAGAGGAGTTGAGCACAAGATTACATAGAGTTATACATTTGTATAGGTGAAAATGACCACACCCATTTTCTAAGACCCTGGGGGTCAGGGGCTCAAACAAAATATCAGGTACACAACTAGACCACAGACTCATCATATTGCAGAAAAAAATAAGTCTCCATCATTAATAGTGTCAGAGGAGTTGCGAGCACAAGATTACATAGAGTTATGTAGGTGAAAATGACCACACCCATTTCCAAAGACCCTGAGGGTCAGGGGCTCAAACAAAATATCAGGTGCACAACTACACCACAGACCCATCATATTGCAAAAAGAATTAAGTCTCCATCAATTATGGTGTCTGTGGAGTTGCTGCGAGCACAAGATTACATAGAGTTACATGTATATAGGTGAAAATGACCACATCCATTTTCTAAAACCCTTGGGGTCAGGGGCTAAAACAAAATATTAGGTGCACAACTAGACCACAGACCCATCATATTGCAAAAAGAATTTAAGTCTCCATCATTTATAGTGTCAGAGGAGTTGCGAGCACAAGATTACATAGAGTTATATAGGTGAAAATGACCACACCCATTTTCTAAGACCCTGGGGGTCAGGGGCTCAAACAAAATATCAGGTACACAACTAGACCACAGACTCATCATATTGCAGAAAAAAATAAGTCTCCATCATTAATAGTGTCAGAGGAGTTGCGAGCACAAGATTACATAGAGTTATGTAGGTGAAAATGACCACACCCATTTCCAAAGACCCTGAGGGTCAGGGGCTCAAACAAAATATCAGGTGCACAACTACACCACAGACCCATCATATTGCAAAAAGAATTAAGTCTCCATCAATTATGGTGTCTGTGGAGTTGCTGCGAGCACAAGATTACATAGAGTTACATGTATATAGGTGAAAATGACCACATCCATTTTCTAAAACCCTTGGGGTCAGGGGCTCAAACAAAATATTAGGTGCACAACTAGACCATAGACCCATCATATTGCAAAAAGAATTAAGTCTCCATCATTTATAGTGTCAGAGGAGTTGCGAGCACAAGATTACATAGAGTTATATAGGTGAAAATGACCACACCCATTTTCTAAGACCCTGGGGGTCAGGAGCTCAAATAAAATATCAGAATCACAACTAGACCACAGACCCATCATATTGCAAAAAGAATTAAGTCTCCATCATTTATAGTGTCAGAGGAGTTGAGCACAAGATTACATAGAGTTATACATTTGTATAGGTGAAAATGACCACACCCATTTTCTAAGACCCTGGGGGTCAGGGGCTCAAACAAAATATCAGGTACACAACTAGACCACAGACTCATCATATTGCAGAAAAAAATAAGTCTCCATCATTAATAGTGTCAGAGGAGTTGCGAGCACAAGATTACATAGAGTTATGTAGGTGAAAATGACCACACCCATTTCCAAAGACCCTGAGGGTCAGGGGCTCAAACAAAATATCAGGTGCACAACTACACCACAGACCCATCATATTGCAAAAAGAATTAAGTCTCCATCAATTATGGTGTCTGTGGAGTTGCTGCGAGCACAAGATTACATAGAGTTACATGTATATAGGTGAAAATGACCACATCCATTTTCTAAAACCCTTGGGGTCAGGGGCTCAAACAAAATATTAGGTGCACAACTAGACCATAGACCCATCATATTGCAAAAAGAATTAAGTCTCCATCATTTATAGTGTCAGAGGAGTTGCGAGCACAAGATTACATAGAGTTATATAGGTGAAAATGACCACACCCATTTTCTAAGACCCTGGGGGTCAGGAGCTCAAATAAAATATCAGAATCACAACTAGACCACAGACCCATCATATTGCAAAAAGAATTAAGTCTCCATCATTTATAGTGTCAGAGGAGTTGAGCACAAGATTACATAGAGTTATACATTTGTATAGGTGAAAATGACCACACCCATTTTCTAAGACCCTGGGGGTCAGGGGCTCAAACAAAATATCAGGTACACAACTAGACCACAAACTCATCATATTGCAGAAAAAAATAAGTCTCCATCATTAATAGTGTCAGAGGAGTTGCGAGCACGATTACATAGAGTTATGTAGGTGAAAATGACCACACCCATTTCCAAAGACCCTGAGGGTCAGGGGCTCAAACAAAATATCAGGTGCACAACTAGACCACAGACCCATCATATTGCAAAAAGAATTAAGTCTCCATCAATTATGGTGTCTGTGGAGTTGCTGCGAGCACAAGATTACATAGAGTTACATGTATATAGGTGAAAATGACCACATCCATTTTCTAAAACCCTTGGGGTCAGGGGCTCAAACAAAATATTAGGTGCACAACTAGACCACAGACCCATCATATTGCAAAAAGAATTTAAGTCTCCATCATTTATAGTGTCAGAGGAGTTGCGAGCACAAGATTACATAGAGTTATATAGGTGAAAATGACCACACCCATTTTCTAAGACCCTGGGGGTCAGGGGCTCAAACAAAATATCAGGTACACAACTAGACCACAGACTCATCATATTGCAGAAAAAAATAAGTCTCCATCATTAATAGTGTCAGAGGAGTTGCGAGCACAAGATTACATAGAGTTATGTAGGTGAAAATGACCACACCCATTTCCAAAGAACCTGAGGGTCAGGGGCTCAAACAAAATATCAGGTGCACAACTACACCACAGACCCATCATATTGCAAAAAGAATTAAGTCTCCATCAATTATGGTGTCTGTGGAGTTGCTGCGAGCACAAGATTACATAGAGTTACATGTATATAGGTGAAAATGACCACATCCATTTTCTAAAACCCTTGGGGTCAGGGGCTCAAACAAAATATTAGGTGCACAACTAGACCATAGACCCATCATATTGCAAAAAGAATTAAGTCTCCATCATTTATAGTGTCAGAGGAGTTGCGAGCACAAGATTACATAGAGTTATATAGGTGAAAATGACCACACCCATTTTCTAAGACCCTGGGGGTCAGGAGCTCAAATAAAATATCAGAATCACAACTAGACCACAGACCCATCATATTGCAAAAAGAATTAAGTCTCCATCATTTATAGTGTCAGAGGAGTTAAGAGCAAAAGATTACATAGAGTTATATAGGTGGAAATGACCACACCCATTTTCTAAGACCCTGGGGGTCAGGAGCTCAAATAAAATATCAGAATCACAACTAGACCACAGACCCATCATATTGCAAAAAGAATAAAGTCTCCATCATTTATAGTGTCAGAGGAGTTGAGCACAAGATTACATAGAGTTATACATTTGTATAGGTGAAAATGACCACACCCATTTTCTAAGACCCTGGGGGTCAGGGGCTCAAACAAAATATCAGGTACACAACTAGACCACAGACTCATCATATTGCAGAAAAAAATAAGTCTCCATCATTAATAGTGTCAGAGGAGTTGCGAGCACAAGATTACATAGAGTTATGTAGGTGAAAATGACCACACCCATTTCCAAAGACCCTGAGGGTCAGGGGCTCAAACAAAATATCAGGTGCACAACTACACCACAGACCCATCATATTGCAAAAAGAATTAAGTCTCCATCAATTATGGTGTCTGTGGAGTTGCTGCGAGCACAAGATTACATAGAGTAACATGTATATAGGTGAAAATGACCACATCCATTTTCTAAAACCCTTGGGGTCAGGGGCTCAAACAAAATATTAGGTGCACAACTAGACCACAGACCCATCATATTGCAAAAAGAATTTAAGTCTCCATCATTTATAGTGTCAGAGGAGTTGCGAGCACAAGATTACATAGAGTTATATAGGTGAAAATGACCACACCCATTTTCTAAGACCCTGGGGGTCAGGGGCTCAAACAAAATATCAGGAGCACAACTAGACAACAGACCCATCATATTGCAAAAAGAATTAAGTCTCCATCATTTATAGTGTCAGAGGAGTTGCGAGCATACACATGTAAGATTACATAGAGTTATATAGGTGAAAATGACCACACCCATTTTCTAAGACCCTGGGGGTCAGGGGCGCAATTAACATAATAGGTGCACAACTACACCACAGATCCATCATATGGCAAAAAGAATTAAGACTCCATCATTTATAGTGTCAGAGGAGTTGCGAGCACAAGATTACATAGAGTTAAATAGGAGAAAATGACCACACCCATTTTCTAAGAACCTAAGAGTCAGGGGCTCAAACAAAATATCAGGTGCACAACTAGACCACAGACCCATCATATTGCAAAAGGAATTAAGTCTCCATCATTTATAGTGTCAGAGGAGTTAAGAGCAAAAGATTACATAGAGTTATATAGGTGAAAATGACCACACCCATTTTCTAAGACCCTGGGGGTCAGGGGCTCAAACAAAATAGCAGGTGCAAAACTAGACCACAGACCCATCATATTGCAAAAAGAATTAAGTCTCCATCATTAATGGTGTCAGAGGAGGTGCGAGCACAAGATTACATAGAGTTATATAGGTGAAAATGACCACACCTATTTTCTAAGACCCTGGGGGTCAGGGGCTCAAACAACATATTAGGTGCACAACTAGACCACAGACCCATCATATTGCAAAAAGAATTAAGTCTCCATCATTTATAGTGTCAGAGGAGTTGCGAGCACAAGATTACATAGAGTTAAATAGGAGAAAATGACCACACCCATTTTCTAAGACCCTGGGGGTCAGGGGCTCAAACAAAATATCAGGTGCACAACTAGACCACAGACCCATCATATTGCAAAAAGAATTAAGTCTCCATCATTTATAGTGTCAGAGGAGTTGCGAGCACAAGATTACATAGAGTTATATAGGTGAAAATGACCACACCCATTTTCTAAGACCCTGGGGGTCAGGGGCTCAAACAAAATATCAGGTGCACAACTAGACCACAGACCCATCATATTGCAAAAAGAATTAAGTCTCCATCATTAATAGTGTCAGAGGAGTTGCGAGCACAAGATTACATAGAGTTATATAGGTGAAAATGACCACACCCATTTTCTAAGACCCTGGGGGTCAGGGGCTCAAACAAAATATCAGGTGCACAACTAGACCACAGACCCATCATATTGCAAAGAGAATTAAGTCTCCATCATTTATAGTGTCAGAGGAGTTGCGAGCACAAGATTACATAGATTTTCATGACCACGCCCATTTTCTAAGACCCTGGGGGTCAAGGGCTGAAACCAAATGTCAGGTGCACAACTAGACCACATACCAAGTAGGATGCAAAAAGAATTAACTTTCTATCTCCTATGGTTTCAGAGGAGTTGCGAGCACAAGAATTGTTTACGGACGGACGGACGGATAGACGGACAGACGGACGGACGCCGGACGACGGGGTATCGCATAAGCTCGACTGGTCTGAGACCAGTAGAGCTAAAAACCGTGTTTATTTTTATTCAAAGTGTCATCAATCTTTTTTTTTTGCACGTCTGTGCTGTACCATGACCTCTGTTCACTGCTTTGTAAGGATAAAAGCTTTATATGATGCTCGTACTATACTTTGACTTCGTTTTACTTTTTTTGCGATTTTTTGTTTCAAGGTCATAATCTTTTGGTTCGCGCGCCATTTCTTAGGTGCTCTTTTCGTTTACTATGACCTTTGTATCAATTGGAGCGCGCCATAATATGACTATGACCTTGACCTTCTGCCGTGTATCAATTGAAGGTCATAGCAAAATGGCGCGCGCGCCACAATATGGCTATGACCTTGTCCTTCTGACGTGTATCAATTGAAGGTCATGGTAAAAGTCATATTATGGCGCGCGCGCCACAATATGGCTATGACCTTGACCTTCTGACGTGTATCAATTGCGCGCGCCAAAATACCTTTGTGTTAGTTCAAGGTCATAGCATAATGGCGCGCGCGCCATAATATGGCTATGACCTTGACCTTGTGACGTCAGTGGGGTAGGGGGTATGGTAGGGTTAAGGCTGCTTTAATATCATAGAACAATCCATTCAGAGTATGTTCTGATCAAATATTTAACCGTTAAGAAGGAAATAAACAAGAAAGTTGTCTATTTCAAGACTGTGCGGTTTTCGCGCCTGAAAACAACATATATTGCTGATAAGTATGAAATAAAACCGTTTTCAAGTTTCCGGATTGCGGATTTTGCCGATTATATTAAAATAATAACCTCAAGGTTTATTTCATTTATCAAGTTTTGACTTGAAAAGCCACAGAAGCATAACTTACATCAAATTTATCTAAAATTATGCATTTCTTTTTTAGAATTTTCACTCAATATTTGACGTTTTCTCTCTTCAGTACCCCTACCTCTTCAACCCGTAATTATACCATCTATCATGAAATCTATTTGAATAAAATATCTGCTAGGAATCTTACAGTACTTGATATTTTAATCCTGACCAATTTTTCTCCTAAACTAGTGGGACAGCGCACGAGAAATAATCGAGGGATTTCAGGGCTAAATCAAACCCTTGTCTTAACAGCTCCTTTTACAGTTGACCAACGCCAATAGCTGTTCAATTATCTAACATAAATACCTGTACATGTAAAACTATAGACAAAAACTAATTTAGACAAAGTTTTTATGCTAATTATAAGTAAACTAAAACAAGACTTGCAAAAATAATTGAAATTTCAGCGCTCGGCTGGGGCTCTGGATTGCTTGTGAAATAGTAACAATGGACGTAAGCGACAAAATTAAAATTCTAAAATATCAGTTCCTGACAATAGGACAATGACATATTGGGGATGATTTCCGTCCTTATCACTGAGAACTTGCCATCAATGATGTTGAGGTAAGATCACTTTAGCATTCGTTGATTTTATGACAAAATATTGGTTTCAAAATTTAAACAATATTTTATCAAGAAAACACTAATGTGTTATAAGACTTTTCAATAGAATATTATTCATAATGATTTAATTATAAGATCATTGTTTTTGAAAAGTATTTTTATGCAACAGCTACATAAAGAAATTACATCAAATTACGTTTTTACCCCTTTATTTAGGGACATCCCCTCATATACAAATGAGGAAGCCTTCCTTTAATAGAAAGCGGAATAAAATCCATTTTTTTCACAGGGCCTTTCAGATATAGCGAGAGTATGTTGCAGAGAACTGATAGACCCTGTTTTTCCCCTCTGTTAACGATTTGCGTTTCTCTGTCCTTGTATGTTTTCCTTCAGTTCGTGTCAAATTTTCTCTACCTAATGTGAAAACGAAATTTTAAGGCAAAGTTTAAGAGAAATAATAGAAGGGAAACTTTGTGAGTAAAAACGAAGACGGAAAAATAAAAGCGAAATTTCGAGAGGTGATGGGAGTAAAAAAGTAAAAGGGGGACATTAAACGATATCGGGACTCATGGTCTTAAATTTCAACTTTAACCAGGTCCTCAAAATCGACGAAATCCCTCAGGTTACCCTTTCTTTGTACGAGGCTCAAGTGGGAGATTTCATGAACACCTGGTATGCATTTACACCGCGTGTGATCGACAGTCTTTAGTGATTTTGTCATTTTCTACATTACACTTTACGAAACTGATGAGCCGTTCCAGCAGAAGGGCACACAGGGCCTTTCAGATATAGCGAGAGTATGTTGCAAAGGAAAGAAAGAAAAGGGAGGTCACCAAACTTTGGGAATACTCGCGTTTACCAAGATTTTCGTATTCTTCACGAAGATAATACTGTCAGCTGTTGTCTTGTAGATAATTATGTATCTCTTTATACTCAGAGTCTCCCCCAAACAGTTTTATAAATAAAATATTGCTCTATTATATCGTTTAGGCGTTTGTTAACACTTACAGACACTTCCGATTTTAAACAAACATATTCTATACTTTTTTTGCAAACTGTAAATATAATGTGATTTCGCACATGTACATAATTCATAGATGGTGCGAAACAAAAATATACATTCAAAATTAAAGGCTACAAGGGCAATGCAGACTTATTTTATTAATCTCTTTGCCAAAAGTAATTTTAAAGTATTTTCTTTTCATATAGCACCTCCTACAATCTATACATTCCAGTTCTATGATTTACTTTCGAGGTCGGTTCTGATTGGTCGAAAATATATGTATACTAAAATTTGACTAATCGGAGGTCATCCTGTCATTGACTTTTTCGGAGACTTGCCATTTCACTGATAAATATCGAAATTAAAGGAGTTTAACATCTTAGCACCATAACTCCAATGTTATTTTGAACATAGATTTTATTTGAATATGCTACTGAATCTCTATAGGAAATTTGAAGACGCACACTCTCTGTAATGTACATGTACAAATCTAAAAAATTAAAAAAAATAATAAAGAGGGCGCTCCGCAAGAAGCATCGCTGATGAGGATTTAATATTCGAAACGCGTGTCTTGTGCAAGGAAAATGGTTTTGAATTTTCTTCATGAAGGTATCGAGTTTGAACCATTAGACGTTATTTGCTTTGGTTCTTGTTTTATCCTGATTTTGTACGCCTTCGCTTTCTGAATTATCGATTTCGTGCTGTATACAGGGATATGGTCATTATCCATATTTGTACTATACAAGAGTTGAGAGTCAAATTTATAGGAGCAAATGACCACCCTAATTGTCCGAGACCCTGGGGGTCAGGGACCAAAACAAAATATCAGGTGCATGACTATACCACAGACACATCATATGGTTAAACGAATTAAGTCTCCATCATTTAAAGTGTCAGAGAAGCTGCGAACAAGATTACATAGGGTTGAATTAGACAAAATGACCACACCCATTTGTAATAACCTGGGGTCTAAGGCTCAAACAAAATATGAGGTGCACAGACCAATCATGTGATATAAAAATTAGGACTCCATCATTTATAGTGTCAGAGGAGTTGCGAGCACAACACTGCATATAGATACATATGAGTAAATGACCGCACCCATTTTCTTAGACCTTCGGGGTCAGGGGCTGAAACCAAATGCAAGGTGCACAACTAGACCACATACCAAGTAGGATGCAAGAAATTAATTTCCTATCTCCTATGGTTTCAGAGGAATTGCAAGCACAATAATTGTTTACGGACGGACACCGGGGTATCGCATATGCTCGACTGGTCCGAGACCAGTAGAGCTAAAAAAAAATGCATATTTCTCTGAAACGGACAAACAAAATTATTTAAAAAGATACCTCATCCATTGCAGTTCCGTGTAAAATGTTTCTAATATCATCAATACTAAAGTCAGTTGGCCTCGGACAGTGCATGTTCTGTAGATATTGTTTTCATTTTCGTGCATGAAAATCGACGGCTGGTGCGGCTATCCAAACAGGGGATGCTTTCTCCTCCAGTGCCGTTTCTCCGGAAAATTCGGTACTCCTGACGATTTCTCTGGGAAAAAATGTGCATAGTGCTAAACTGATCCGATAATCCGGAAATCCGTGTTCCGGATCCGGACGGTAGGTTTCGGGAACGGACGTGCGGATCATATGTTATTTTGTCCCATTAGTCCGGACGATATAAGCAACTACGGACATGTTTTCATAACAAATAATTTTTACCTGGAGAAATCTACACGGGCGTGTTTTCATAACAATGTTATTTTACCTGGAGAAATATACACGGACATGTTTTCATAACAATTAATTTTTACCTGGAGAAATTTACCGGAAATTTAATTAATTAGGCGATGGGATACGCAGCACTAGTCGCGGCTTGGGGTACGTGTACTTTCGTGGTTATCAATATACATGCATTAAAAGACTTAATTGTTCGCTTCTTTTTGTCACTTTCTTAATTTTTAGTCTTTTGTGTTTGATGTTTACATGTCGTGTGTCTCTTTTCCGTCTCATGCTGTACTCGTCTTTTGTGTTTTTGCATCGGGTGTTTTGGTGTTTTACTGTTGATGCTGCAACGGGGTCTTGTTGGAGATCTCCTCCCTTCTTTTTATTATGACATTTTTCAGCGTTCGATCATTATTTTTAACAGATGCGCGCCCTAGAATCATTTCAAGTTAAAGTTTATATTTTTAATTTTAATGTTTGTATCACAATGAAGATGAGATTGAACTGAATGTTAGCATTAGCTTGTAAGGAGGAACAGAAAGTGCAAGCAGGAGATGCTTACTCTTCCTGGGCACCTGCTCTCACTCCCATATTGGGAGTTCGCTTCTTTTCATATGGTGGAGGTTTTTGTTTATTTGCTTTGGTTTTTGTTTTATCTTGATTTTGTATGCCTTCGGTTTCTGATTTCTGAAGTATCGATATTTGTCATTCACTGATTCATGGCATTTTGAGCTAGTGAGGGAATGGATGAAAGCATTTTCCGATGTCCATTTTGGGTTTACTGCCGTAGTCTAGAAGTTCGACAGAGAGCATAGATATTATTCCAAATACCAAAAGCCTTCATACAGTGTATTCAATAGACTGTTTTCACATTGAATTTTATACAATCCAAGACCTGGCATGATATGGGTTAAGTATTTACATTCCTTTTCGAAAATTACTTCTTTCATTCATAAGGTTTGACATGGTGACGTGGTTTAATAACAACAGACGAAATAGGGGTCCGTCGATGCTCCATTTGGTGCTCTATTGTGAGTGCTGTTGAGATTATCGTCAGGATCTTCTTTAACTCATTTATGATCCACAATCAGTACTTGTTAGACATGTCTTTAAGTTTTATTGTATCTTTTTTTTCAGGATGGTGTTGTTACCAAGGCCTCGCATAACAGGTAATCTTGTAGAGGTAAAATGATACAATTAGAGGGTGGGGCAGACAAATGTAAACGTCTTCAAATTGAATAGCATCATTTAAGAACAAATAAATTGGCAACGTGGACCAGACATGCACGTTTCGGGTACTTAACCCTCATCAGTGATCCTAAATCCTAAATCTAAACAATGTAATATGCCAAAAAGTGTGAAAGTTACTATGTCGAAAAAGGGTACCGAAAGACGTAGCAGGATGGGTGGGATATGATGCTACAGGACCCACTTTTTAGAAATTTCAAGAAGTTTTGATAACAGAAATTTAGATTGCGTTGAAGAAACGATCAACCGAAATTGATCGAACTTGGCTACATGTGCCCTCGGGGACTCCTGGTCCACCAGCAGTGACACTCACCAGTTAAGGTCAATTTCTGGAGAGAAAGCGCAACACAGAAGACCCCCCCAGGATATTTCGGTCAAATCTCGCACCTATATGCTGCTCAGAAAACTTATTATATAACGAGTTAATGCTGTCTCTAACACAATACTTACACTGTTGAAATTCACTGTCAGAGTTATTGAAATGTATCGCTTTTATAGGATTTGCAGATAAAGAAATCGTTTGGTCCAATAAAATCTCACGTTATATCTATAACTTTGACTGATGAAATTCCCCAAATGTTTACATTACATTGGATAATTTCACGAACTCTGCATTGTTGATTTAATCTATGGTTGAAAACCAATAAGCCACATGGTCGTCCATTGTACAAACGTCTTCAAATTCAATAGCATCATTTAAGACCTGATAGATTTACAGCATGGACCAGACATGCACGTTTCGGGTACTAAACCCTCGTCAGTGATCCTCAGTCTAAACAATGTAAAATGGCCAAAAAGTATGAAAATTATTATGTCCAAAATGTACTAAAAAAGACGTAGTAGAATGAGTGGGATATGATGCTACAGGACCCATGTTACAGAAATTTTCAAATGCGTTGAAGAGACAGACGATCAACCGAAGTTGATCGAACTTGGCTACATGTGCCCTCGGGGACTCTTGGTCCACCAGCACTGACACTCACCAAGTAGATCAAATATTTAACGTCTTTAAATTCAATAGCATCATTTAAAACCTAATAAAGGAGTAGAGCCGGGAAGGGCCAAAATCGGCCTGGTGGCAAAATCTATTCATACTGTGTTATTTCACATACGAATACCTGTATTATTGAAAACCAGTGTTAACTTTTACGGAATAGCTATTTTTACCTTAAAATAAAGCCGAAAAAAAAAAGAATATAGAAAGCAGGTAACGTCACTGTAGCCATGACGTTGTAACGCCGTAATTTCATGTTATTATGTTTAAGACTATATTTTTCAAGCTGCCGAACGCATTTTAATTATTCATTCAAAAAAATTATATAAGTGCAATTTCCTCCTTTATAAAATTTCTAGACTGACATGTTAAAAATATCGCTTTTCAATGCTAATAATCGAGGGATATGAGAAACTGAGTATCAATTTACTCTAAAATCATACGATGAAAAAAGAAACCAAACCATCAATTAATCAATATTCTGCGCACTGATCTATTGGGTGCTCCAAAGGACCAAAAAAATCAGAAATAGTAAAAGTTTTTCATCAAAAGCTTGTTATTTACAGTGGCCAATCTATCATTTATTTGAAAGGGAACGGGTCTTTGGACCCTCATTATATCCGCCACTGATACACAGTTATTGGTTTTCAGTTTCCGCTTTCATCATATTGTGTCCAAACAGTACATGTATATCACGATTTGTTGCGGAGCGTCAATCACCCTGAAAAATGAAAATACAATAAAACAAACAAACAAACAAAATACCAAAACCAACATTAACATAAGGTCAACGTTAACACTTCAAGGTCACAAATGACATTCATGGGTCGCCATTAAAGAAAAACTTTTCTGCTGTAATTTTATTTAAAAACACAATAAAGATATATTTTCCGTTCAGCTTACGTTTACATCAGATGTAACGAATATTTCGACTTTTAGCATTGATACCCGTACAATCAAAACTCGTATAGTAGTAACCTCTGTATTAATAGTATGCTCTTACATGTTCATGTACATGGATACTTGCGCGGATGGGTTCCCATCATTTTGAGAGAAGACAAATTCAAACGGGATAGGGGCTCCCCTCCCGACCTCTAGATAAGCGCATATAGCTGACGTTGTGAAAAACTGAAATCAACGATCTCTTTAAAATGATAGCATTTTTTGTATTTCATGTGTATATGGGCAGTGTGGATAACAAAGAGATATTATCAAGCATTTATATTACTTATGTTACCATTGTAAACGCATTCATTATTTGATGACAGCCAAGCCTTGGACGACAACCAAGGATTGATATCCGTTTATCGCTTTTTCGCGCGTTTTTCGAAAGATGCAATCTTCCCAAATTAAATCAATATACCATTGATGGCAGATATCATGTTTCATTTTGATCGAAATTACCAGGCCATTTAACCGACTTCGTGGCTCTACTCCTTTACAGCATGGACCAGACATGCACGTTTCGGGTACTAAACCCTCGTCAGTGATCCTCAGTCTAAACAATGTAATATGGCCAAAAAGTATGATATACCATAAAGTAATGGTGTGGTGATTGTGATTTGTTAGGATTTAAATATGAGATTAAATGCATGTTATTGTGTAAATGTTAAATTTCATTCCCTGGTGTAAATAGGAATAATACAGTATTATTTTAATGGTGTCATAAATAACAGAATAAGAAGGATCAAAGGTAGACATAATAACCATCAGATTTAAGTTAAAACCATCAAACGACCTTTATGCCGTTGATATGGCTTTTAATTAAGAGATACAATACCATCATGATGTAAAAATGACAAAATTGAATCCATTTGTCATTTTGTCAGCCAACCAGGAAATAAAAGCAAAAAGTAGGAGATTTTTGGGTGTTGCATGCAAGCAGGAGATGCTTACTCTTCCTGGGCACCTGGTCTCACTCTCATATTGGGAGTTCGCTTCTTTTCATATGGTTGAGGTTTTTGTTTTTGTTTGCTTTGGTTCCTGTTTTGTCCTGATTTTGTATGCCTTCGGTTTCTGATTTTCTGAATTATCGATTTTGTACTGTAGACAGGGATATGGTCATTATCCATATTTGTCATTCCTATCAAGTCCCTGATTGTAGTGGATAGTTGAGTTGTTGATACTTGAGTCGTGGATGGTGTTGTTAGAATGAGGGATGGTGCTTTGGGTCTTCTGCGGGTTGGTAGACCTGAAGTACTACGATGAATTTCTTTGCGAGTTGTAGTCAACGTCTGATAATGAAATTAGATACTTTTTAGACTTTATATTATTTTCCTTTTTTTTCAAAATCAATTACTTATTTTTTAGATTTATCCAGTAACAGAGGAAATAAAGGTTTGATCAAGAGCTCTGTTTAAACAAGAAATCACCCCCCCCCAAAAAAAAAAAACCTAGACGGACACAGCGGTAAATTGGTTTTTTAGCGTATTCTTCAACATACTTACCCCGTACAAATTGCACTTCTCCTTGTTTACAACAATCCTTACACTGAAATTCCATTTCTCAAAGTTCTTGC
This sequence comes from Pinctada fucata, assembly GCA_028142955.1. Classification (NCBI taxonomy): domain Eukaryota; kingdom Metazoa; phylum Mollusca; class Bivalvia; order Pterioida; family Pteriidae; genus Pinctada; species Pinctada fucata. The sequence goes on from AP027110.1 coordinate 10,118,856, forward strand.
AGCTTAGTGATGGCGATTCTTTAATTTCCAAACGGCGTAGATTTGCGATGTCCTTCAGTCTAGAAATCACCGACATGTCTTTCAATCTTCTTAACACCATTTTCACAACATCGTGAGTATTGCCTATTTCCGCTTGATTAGATACATTCTCGCATGTCAAGACACCTTGTTCTGATGTGCATTTATTGCAAATTGTATCGCAAATCTGCAATAAAAATGTTACTGCTATGATGACAGTCACAATCCGCGCCATGTTGACAGAAATGAGAACCATGAGGATGGCGTCACTGCTTCGATTCCCAACAGTTGCTATGTTTATTTTACTTCTCTCTTTCACATTCATTTTTTTATTAATTGTGCTCATTACTACGATTTGAATATGAATAACAAAGTAAATGTACGATTTAATCTAGATAATTAGATCAATGTGTAATTATAAATATCGAAATCGATATTACCTCCCCCCTTTCGAGCCACATATCTATTTTAATCAATATTAAGTGGCTGTCACAGCGAGTGACACTAGTAATTTTAAATTAATGTCTGTGTTAACGAATGTCATATATCATTTTGTCAAAAAGTTATGTATATTTTATGGTAAAGATTTATGATTATTTTATGTCTGATATCTGTAAAAACCCCATAGGGAGGGGGGAGGGTGCAAGACTGAATTCAACCCAGCCAACATGATCACGAGTTCGGATAGAAGGAAAGTCTTGATAAAGCTGATGGATATGATGGTAAATCGCTTTTAATCATGTTATTATATCTTTCTTTTTGTTTTGTTTTTTGGTTTTTTTCATTCGTGTTGTTTAAAATGCCCCGCGCTAACCGCGCCATATTTCTTGTGGTATAATTTTTTTCTGGAAATGATTTTTTTTTCGATGGAAAATCGCTTATTTGATATCGAATGTCCTCTCTATCTCTATGACTACTGACAAATTTAGTTGCGTTATGCATATGTTACAACAGTAAAGCATAGATCTTCTTCTTTTTGTAACTTGTATAATAAGCCATTCGCCTGATCCAACATCTTTTGAAAAGCGAATGTTGTCGTATTTTTCTTGAGCTCTTTTACATCAATAAAGTATGTACATTTCATTTTTTTTAATATCATCATTGATATGACTTTTTTATCACGAGTGGCGCTATTCTATGCGCTGAATCATAACGCGTGATCTTTAAAACGCGGGAATTGATGAGTACATGAGTATAACTCATGTATATATATACTCAAGTATTTAGAATAAATCATATATGACAATGTAACTTACACTTTATTGGGCAGTATACTGATTTAACAAAGTTCTGGCAAGAAGTGCTGACATGGAAATGTGGCCGCTCTGAGCGGATTCTAATAATAAAACCAAACTGTACAAAAACATTCCGGGTAACATGACAGTATGAAATCAACATATCATGTTCACTCGTCATGTTGTTTGCCTCAAATGAGCGTTTTCAATAGCACAACCTCATTTAATATAAATATGTTTATACGTATCTGTCCGAATGCAATAATACTAGCGTTTTATCCATATAAATAAATATTATAAAATCCTCCAATACTTTAAAATAATATTTATAATTTTATGTGATTTTTTTTACATAATCTATATTATATAGAGTTGCATATGGTGGTATCCGTTTTATCATTGTATTATAATTTTAAACAGCGTAAATACGGAGGGGGTGTATTTTTCTGGAGAATCGAGTACAGTCAACTCATAAGCCGTATGCCTTATTGCCTGAGGCACTATATATAGACTCTCAACAATGGGATTCATTTAACATCAATTCAGTGTTTACATTCTTTTTGAAATTTTCTATTACAAAATGTCTTAAAGGTGGGTCCTGTAGCATCATATCCCACCCATTCTGCTACATGTTTCGGTACATTTTTTCGACATAATAATTTCACACTATTTGGCCATATTACATAATTAGACTTGGGATCACTGACGAATGTTAAGAACCCGAAACGTGCATGTTTGGTCCATGCTGTAAGTTTATTTGGTCTTAAAACAAAGGAGGGGATCTCCAACAACACCAGGTTGTAGCACCCACAGCAAAACCCCAAAACACCCAATGCAAAAACACAAAGCAGACAAGCACAAAAAGAAACGCGCAAGGGACAAGGAACGTCAACGCACAACATAGAAACACTAAACACAAAGGACTACACATAAACCAACGAGACCAATGGCAACCGGTGCCGACTTAGGACGGCCATCTGCCACGTAAATAGCAGACGGTGTGGTTATCCTGGATTAAATGATGCTATTGAATTAAAAGAGTTTAACATTTGAACTACTTGGTGAGTGTCACTGCTGGTGGACCACGCAAGAGTCCCCGCGGGCACATGTAGCCAAGTTCGATCAACTTCGGTTGATCGTCGGTCTCTTCATCGCATTTGAAATTTTCTGTTACAAATTTCTTGAAATACTAAAAAGTGGCTCCTGTAGCATCAAATCCCACCCATTCTGCTACATATTTCGGTACATTTTTGGACATAATAATTTCACAATCTTTGGCCATTTTACATTATTAGACTTAGGATCACTGACGAGGGTTAAGTACCCGAAACGTGCATGTCTGGTCCATGCTGTAAATTGAATTTATAGACGTTTAATATTGATACTTAATCACAAAAAGGGGAATATGATGCAGTGTACGGGATGCCTTAGCTGTATATGAGGTTTTCTTCCAAATTAAGAGAAATAATATCTTTTTAGTAATGCTGAAAAACGATCCGCATGATCCATGACCATGTCCATGAAGATGAAAATTAAAGTAGAAATGCCGATCGTGTTTGTGTCGATTTATTTTGGTGTTTTCTCTCTTATATGTTGCAGAGGATTCATGCACATTTCTTGTCGGAGAATCGACGGTACCTGGAAAATCGTTGATTTTGCAAGAAATATGCATTTTAAAAGACTTCACCGTTGCGTTGTAACTACAGTAGTCACCCGTAACTAGTAGACTTGAAATCGAGAACGATTGAAAAAAAATCTGAATGACATAGGCTTACAAGATACAGGATTTTACAACAGTTTCAAATGGAACAGAAATGCAGACCTATACGAAAAAAAATTAAACGTCTGTATTATCATTGTCGGACACAGATTTTTAGTTAGGGATTGGGGCGTAAAGAATTGACAAGGGGTCTGGGGACCGCTTATGTCCCCAGCGGGTCCAGGGCAGAGCCCTTTTAGGGGGGTCGAAGTCCCCTGGAGGCTCTTGAATTTCAGCTTTTTAGGGCCCATTTTCGTGTATGTATCTCATTTGGTTATTAAAGAATGGAAATTGATGCATTTTACAATAATATTTACTAACAGGTAGTTAATACTCACTTATATCCGCTCTTTCTTGATTTAAAATGATCGTTGTACCCATAATTGGAGAATTTTACGGGAGGGGGCGTCACTGACTATTGCAGTCATGCTGACATAGGTTCATAAATGTTTTATTCCCGAACATTGGTAAATGGATTTATTCTATCTACTAATAATTCAATATTTAAAAATCCAATAAAATATATTGATATCATTCTAAAATGAAGAAACGTAACTCGCAATCAGTACCCGCGAAGGGTTTGGCTTTTGGCAGTAAGTGTTTTGAATATACTTTCCTGACATTGTCGCCATAACACTTTCTATATAGACATACCGTCAGACAGTGCATGGATTTTATATACTGTTTTCATTTTTGTGCTTAAACATCGACGGCGGGTGCGGCTAGCCAACAGGGGATGCTTACTCCTCCCGGGCACCAGGTCCCACCTATGGCTTGCTAGGGGTATGTCGATGTTTAACTTTTGTGCTCTATTGTGAGTGCTGTTGAGATTATCGTCAGGATCTTCTTTAACTCATTCAAGGCTTTGATTTTTTCCAGAAATGTAATGACAACAAGGAGACTGTAAGGTTTTAAGACTTCTCATAAAAAAATACATTTACAAATATTATGATGAAGAATACTTCTTTTTCAATTTCATTCACAAGTATTACGAATATATATTTTCACAGATACAAGACCCCCAAAAATGGAGAAGACAAATGGATTGTTATCTGAAATAAGAATAATCTTTTTTTTCTAGGTTTTTTACAATATAGTACATATACACACAAAACAAAGACGCCTTTCAGTCACACTTTCACACACACAGTGATATATCGGTACATGAATATGTAATGTAGTATATATGCAACAAAATATATAATAGAAATCAATTATTCAATACATTGACATAGAATCTATCATATATATGTATTAGAAAGAAAAAAATGGAGTTAGGTACTATAAAGAGAAAGTTATGTTGACGTGGATGTCTAAAATCGGAGAAGGTTTTAAGGAAGTTCAAGAGCTGTCATCATTGTTGCCCATCTATTCTTAAAAAGATCACTTTTATTGTTTCTAGTGTAAATAAAATTTTCCAGCTTGTAGTAATTTTTGAGCTTAATAATGAAATTAGCTATTTCAGGTTTCCTTTTCTGAAGTTTTTGAGAAAAAAATTGTTTTGCTAGGAGTAAAGTAAGATTTATAGACGAGTTGCATGTTTTTGCAAGTTTCTTTCCTATTATTATAGTTTCCTTATTAAGGTTAATACATATTTAACAATTTGTGTTAAGCCATGCGGATAATTGTTTCCAAAAAGTATCTATTATGTGACATGAAAAGAAAACATGGAGGAGACTTTCATTTTCTCTATTACAAAAGGTACAGGTTACTGCATCTGATAAATTAATGTTATATAATAATGTTTTGGTAGGCAAAATACGGTGTAGTAATCTGTATTGGAACCAGCACAATTTTGTATCTATGGTAACTGCAAAAGGCATGAAATTTATAGTTTTTTTTTTCATTTATTTCTTCCTCGTTTATTTTTAATTCATTGCACCATTTAGTTAAATAAAGATTATTTACTTTTAATTTGCTAAAAAAAGATACATATAGAGATTTTATTTTTCTTATTTTAATAAGTATCTGTAAATATTCTGGTATATGAGGTAGAGTAACATAAAAATTTTCATACCTAACATGTGGCCATTTGTTTAATATGCACTGTCTAATCCCGTCGAATATTGTTATTGGTGGATAGAAGTTAAATTTTCTACAGAAATCTGCTTAGGACATTAACAATCCGTACTCATTGAGTAAATCATAGATATAAATTATCCCATAATTTATCCAATTTTTGTAATATATAGTTTTATTATCAATTTTAATATTAGTATTGTGCCATAATTCTTGGTAGATAAAATTCATGTTATCTGTTTTTTCCTGAGCAATGATTCGGTTTCTGATTTTTGAATTATCGATTTTGTGCTGTATACAGGGATATGGTCATTAGCCATATTTGTCATCTGAACTCATACCAACTATATCAAACATCTTTCCAAAATTAATTTTTTGTACGATTTATAAGTTTTTTAACAGTGTTTTGTAGAGACTGAGTGCGTATTACTCTGATATAGATCTGATAATATTGAGTCATTTAAAATAAGTCTTCTCATCCAGCTTAATTTTAAAGATTTGATAAAAGCTGATACATTTACCATTTTCAGACCCCCATCTTCATATTTTTTACAGAGTAGATTCCTTGATATTTTATCGTTTTTATTATTCCAAATAAAGTAAAAGAATTTTTTTTTTCTAGTTCATGTATAATTTTTTTTTATCTGGATTTGGTATACAAATGAACAAATGGGTAAGACGGGATAACATAATTGTTTTCACCACAGTGATTTTGCCAATAGGACTCAATAATCGTTTATACCAGCTTGAGGTAAGAGTCATCTTTTGATTTTTTTAATGTTTGCTCCTATGTACGGTATTTATTGAAAGGAAACAAAAACGAAACTCTAGATCTGATTTTTCATTTTAGTGACTCATCATTTTTGTGGGAGTCTCATTCTGCCAACCCCGGGGAAAATATATTTTTACATTTTACTTCATATCATTAATTTTTTCTTCAGAATATTTACATTTTTCATTGCTTAAATTATTTAAAACAAATACGTCAGAGACAAAAAAGATACCTTGCATCTCATTAAGAACTGTAAAATATGAATATTGTACAATATTAAAAAAAGTCATTTCAAGAGTGAACTTATTTTTCTGTTTCATTTGTCATAAAACGTCACAAAATCTGGATTAACTCTCGCCCGAAGAGATTAGTTGATTCGTAGAACTTTTCTTTTCATTGTACAGAATGCAAACACCAAATTCACTACACATGATAAACAGAGGCAGAACACATCAAATGTAAATGATGAAGTACAACGACAAGATGTGAACAGTACCCTTCATGTTCATGATGTTTTTGAGTAGCAAAAGGCTTCCTGAAACAAACAATAAAAACTGTATTCCTCCTATCAAACATTTAGTCAATTCTTTACATAAATTTACATCAGCCGCGAAATAAATAAAGGTTTCAACAGGGCAATATTCCATAAGGGAAGGGACAAAACCAAGATTGTGGTGTATTTCAACCGTTCAGATTATTTCATTTATAAAAAAATTCAGCTTCCATCTGGACAGATATTTCTAAATGTAATACATAAGTCATCCATTTTTCGGGACAAGTAATTCACATCAAAATATGAAAGGTGAAAATATCTTTTTCAGCCCAGAAATTCATAGCACAAAGGAGATAAATGAAGATAAAAATATTGACCGAATGATACATCCGCCGGCCTTATGTCACATACAAGATACTGCAATCATGTTTATACATAAATTTAGTGTTTACATTGTTAGTTTTCAAGGGCATACCTCTGCACATAATTGAGCGATATGACCCATATTTAAAACCGCCAAGTATTGCTTGCTATAAAATCTATATCTAAATAATGAACTGATTCTCTGTGATTGTTTTCCTTTTAATGTCCGAAAGCCACAAAATATTTTTATTTACTAACAATGACATTATTCCTCAAAAAATCATCAAAATGGCCTATCCTGTCAGAGTTTTCAATTAAATGTCTTGAAATCACAAAATACTGAATTATCAAGGGGCAATACTCTATAGTAATTGAGCAACATGGCTTACACATGTACTGTAAACGTGGACATGGCTCACACAGGTACTGTAAACGTGGATATGTCTCATACATGTACTGTAAACGTGGATATGTCTCATACATGTACTGTAAACGTGGACATGGCTCACATATGTACTGTAAACATGGACATGGCTCACACATGTACTGTAAACGTGGATATGGCTCACACATGTACTGTAAACATGGACATGGCTTATACATGTACTGTTAACCTGGACATGGCTCACACATGTACTGTAAACGTGGACATGGCTCACACATGTACTGTAAACGTGGACATGGCTCATACATGTACTGTAAACGTGGACATGGCTCACACATGTACTGTAAACGTGGACATGGCTCACACATGTACTGTAAACGTGGATATGTCTCATACATGTACTGTAAACGTGGACATGGCTCACACATGTACTGTAAACGTGGATATGTCTCATACATGTACTGTAAACGTGGATATGGCTCACACATGTACTGTAAACGTGGACATGGCTCACACATGTACTGTAAACGTGGATATGTCTCATACATGTACTGTAAACGTGGATATGGCTCACACATGTACTGTAAACATGGACATGGCTTATACATGTACTGTTAACCTGGACATGGCTCACACATGTACTGTAAACGTGGACATGGCTCACACATGTACTGTAAACGTGGACATGGCTCATACATGTACTGTAAACGTGGACATGGCTCACATATGTACTGTAAACATGGACATGGCTTATACATGTACTGTTAACCTGGACATGGCTCACACATGTACTGTAAACGTGGATATGTCTCATACATGTACTGTAAACGTGGACATGGCTCATACTTGTCCTGTAAACGTGGACATGGCTTATACATGTACTGTTAACGTGGACATGGCTCATACATGTACTGTAAACGTGGACATGGCTCATACATGTACTGTTAACGTGGACATGGCTCACACATGTACTGTAAACGTAGACATGGCTTATACATGTACTATAAACGTGGACATGGCTCATACATGTACTGTAAACATGGACAAGGCTCATACATGTACTGTTAACCTGGACATGGCTCACACATGTTCTGTAAACGTGGACATGGCTTATACATGTACTGTAAACGTGGACATGGCTCATGCATGTACTGTAAACGTGGACGTGGCTCATACATGTACTGTAAACGTGGACATGGCTCACACATGTACTGTGAACGTGGACATGGCTCACACATGTACTGTGAACGTGGACATGGCTCACACATGTTCTGTAAACGTGGACATGGCTTATACATGTACTGTAAACGTGGACATGGCTCATACATGTACTGTGAACGTGGACATGGCTTATACATGTACAGTAAACGTGGACAATGTCGCATGGGGTAATGTTTGCGTTTGTATGTTTATCGCGAAAATGACCCCTGCGTGTAAATTACAATCAGGATAAGCAACAACAGGAAATACTTCAATTTCGCCAAAATTGCTTCCACGTGTACTGTAATGACGAACAACATTTCGTGAAAATCTCCCCAGCGTTAAATTACGTTTACAGTATTCGAACCTGGCATGTATTATTTATGTAAAAGCTATATCAAAGAAATGTATTGACTATCTGTAATTGTTTCTTCTTGAAACGTCCGGAAACCACAACATAATGAATTTCTTAAGGGGCATAATTCGTGCAAAATGACCCATATTCGAACTTGGTCTGTATTGCATGATGTATAAGCTATAGCAATGACATGAACTGATCATCTATAACGGTTTTCGTTTTAATGTCCGTTGCAATTTTGATCTTCTTTATCGATCTGGAAATGAATGATAAAACGGTCATACATACCGCCTTTCTTTTGTGTTTTACGTGTGGGATATTGTAAGTCAGCGCCACTCCCCCTCCCCCCATTCAGATCATAGATACACACCTTAACTCTTTTTGGCGCTATTTTACTTTATGGAGTCACCTTTAAAAGACGTCATTCTATTGAGAAATTACAATAAGAAAGTGCGCAAAAACTGCCATTATGATAATGAATTATTGCAAGTGGCCTATTGGAAATCTAAACCGAAGAAACGATTTTTTTTGGGGGGGGGGGGGGGGGTCATTGAAGCCTAGGCAGAATAAAGGGTTTATTTTGACCCAAATATCGGTCTTATTTTTAGCTCTTTATAGAACCTGACAGTAGATATATTTGTGGACAATGTTAAATGTCCTTTGCTCGGTAATTTTTCTTCCTCCAATTTTACATTCTTAAATTTCTACTTTTTGGACATAATAACTTTCACACTCTTTGGCCATATTACATTGTTTAGATTTAGGATCAGTGATGAGGGTAAAGTTCCTGAAACGTGCATGTCTGGTCCATGCTGCAAATTTTTTCTGTTCTTAAATGATGCTATTAAATTTGAAGACGTCTAACATTTCGGCAGATTAATAGCACTTGCAAACCAAGATATATATAGAAACCAGTCGGATTATTTCTCTGTATTTTCTCGAGCCGGACAATATTCATTCGGGGCTCTCAGGGACGGGTTTTTTTAACTTAACTATAATTAAAAAAGAATATGCGTTTTTCCAATACAATAGTACAGAATAGCTTGCTTTATTTTGCAAAGTCTCTCCTCATCGGTTTTCTTCTATAACATAAAATTGTTGCTCCCTTAATGTGCCTCTTGATCGCTGTTATCTTATGATCCATCATTTTCATTTCTGAAACCTTTACTTACAATAAATGTTATCTTTAATCGATTACTATTGCCGGATTTCTATGAAGGTAAACAATAATTCAATAAACAATAAAACAAACTGTATACAACTGACTTTTATGAAAAATCCTCGTGAGAAAATAGGTGTGCATCTCCTTTTGTGCGCCTCTTGAAAGCAACAACCAAGGAATTTTAAGGTAACCAAGGGGATATGCAAACCATATATAGAACAAATGATGAATGTCTGAATCCTGAATATTTATGGCGAAGATGTGCAGGATGTATGCGTACATATACTGTATAGTAAAAACTGAAAAACAATTGAAATCATAATAAGAAAATGATCTTAGATTGCTCATAGAATCAATGTATACATGTACAATAAAATGTTACTTTGTCAAAATCAAAAATCAGACATTTAAATGTTCAACCTGAAGTAAAATAATCCTTGTTTACAATTAAATCTATCAGGACAATGTATATAAAATCACCCAACTCTAACAATGTTTACGTTGAAAAGAAACCGAAAACCAGAATTTTCTGACGAGACTGTAGCTCTCCTGGTCGTTTTGTTTTCTTCACTCATTTACAAGTCAATAAGATACATACATATAAATATCAATTTCCATTTTTTTAAACAAAGACCATAGGGAGCAGGCGCTCTAACAAAGTATAAGTAGCACAACATACCCATTAGATTACAACTAGAATATCACTCGCATAATAAACCCTTTCGGGATAATTCTAGCGCATGTGCAGAAAAACTTCCGCAAGGATTCCTCTTCGAAGCGAAAGTAAAAGTGTAAACATGACGTCGCGGGAAAATCTAAACAAGTTAAGTAAGTCAACGCTACAGAAGATGTGTCAAGATACCGGATTTGATGTAAAAGGAAAAAAGAAAGGTGATTTGGTGGATTTATTGTTTATGAGCAACTCGCCTCCGGATCAAATAACCCCAGTCCTCGAACAATCTTCAAATTTGACCGGATTGATTCCACAAATCCACAAAGAATCTCCGTTGTAACCACCTTTTGACCTTTGAATTCATTTTAAAATGTTCTCCATGAAAAAAAGGTAAATAGAAATTGTATGAAACACTCGTAAAAATATCATCCCCTTAATAAAAGATCCCCCTTGCAATTTAAAAATAAAAAAAAATTAAAGTTTCGATTTATAACTTACCGTCTTACAGGCTTTTCCCTTGATGTTGATCACCATCACTGGAAACTTATTCCAAATTTGGGTGTTGCATGCAAGCAGGAGATGCTTATTCTATCTGGGCACCTGGTCTCACTCTCATATCGGGAGTTCGCTTCTTTTCATGTGGTCGAAGTTTTTGTTTGTTTGCTTTGGTTCCTGTTTTGTCCTGATTGTGTATGCCTTCGGTTTCTGAGTTATCGATTTTGTGCTGTATACACGGATATGGTCATTATCCATATTTGTCACTTCATCTTGGGCTGCTTACTCCTCCCGGGCACCTGGTCCCACCTCTAGCTTGCTAGAGGTCCGTCGATGTTTAATTTTGTGCTATGTTGTGAGTGCTTTTGCGATTATCGTCAGGATCTTCTTTAACTCATTTGTGTCACACTTATGGCCTTTGCCGTGTGGAGCTCGTAAAAAAGTTCCCCGCGAGGGGTTTGACAGTAAGTGTTTTGAATATACTTTCCTAGCATTGTCGCCTTAGCACTTTCTATATAGACATAACGTCGGAAAGTGCATGAATTTTATATATTTTCATTTCCATGCTTCATAAACATCGACGGCGGGTGCGGCTAGCCAACAGGGGATGCTTACTCCTCCCGGGCACCTGGTCCCACCTCTAGCTTGCTAGGGGTCCGTCGATGTTTAATTTTGTGCTCTGTTGTGAGTGCTGTTGAGATTATCGTCAGGATCTTCTTTAACTCATTTGTGTCACACTCATGGCCTTTGCCGTGTGGAGCTCGTAAAAAAAGTTCCCCGCGAGGGGTTTGACAGTAAGTGTTTTGAATATACTACCCTGGCATTGTCGCCATAGCACTTTCTATATAGACATAACGTCAGACAGTGCATGAATTTTATATATTTTCATTTCCATGCTTAATAAACATCGACGGCGGGTGCGGCTAGCCAACAGGGGATGCTTTCTCCTCCCGGGCACATGGTCCCACCTCTAGCTTGCTAGGGGTCCGTCGATGTTTAATTTTGTGCTCTGTTGTGAGTGCTGTTGAAATTATCGTCAGGATCTTCTTTAACTCATTCATATTATGTAGATTATTCAAGCTTTATAGCTTTATTTCAAATTATATATTATTTCTTTTTTATTCTTTCTTTTGTTTCTTTCTTCTTTTATATTTTCTTTTCTTATTATGTCTTGTTTCTCTTTAGATTTTTACCGAAGAATTATTTAGAAATTAGTATCAGCGTTTACTCCAGAAACAATGAAGATTAGTTGGAGAAACACCGGTAGCATATAAACATGTTTGTTTTATAAAGAAATAGAAGACATATGTTAATGCTGGCTGACCTAAGTCCGCTCGGGGGTGACGTACATGTGTTTTCTGTAACGAAAAGGGTGACATAAGTTAATGACAAATATGGATAATGACCATGTCCCTGTATACAGCACAAAATTGACAAATCAGAAACCGAAGGCATACACAATCCGGACTAAACAGGAACCAAAGCAAATAAAAAAGAACCCTCCACCACATGAAAAGAAGCGAACTCCCGATATGGGAGTGAGACCAGGTGCACGGGAAGAGTAAGCATCTCCTGCTTGCATGCAACACCCAACGCTTCAATTCGGTAGAACTGTCGCATCCGGTTACTTCCATTTCGGAAGACATAGAGTACAATCTTTGATTGAATGGTTCAAATGGTCTATGGCAGAATATCATCCACCATTCTGGAGAGTGGGACATCATAGGGGACGTAAGTCTGCTCGGAAAAGACGTACATGTTTTTCCTGTCACGAAAAGGGTGACATACGTTACTGCTATGTGGCTGAAGTGTGCGTAAAGCAGGTGTTCGTGTTTTTTTTCTGTAACTAGGTGGCATAAATCGATAAGTCCGAGTGTACGTCCATCGACAATCCTGGTAACAGAGGGATATTTTCTCTTCAAAAAATATAAAGCCATATTATGAAGGTATTATTTATAAAAAAACTTGAACATAAAACACACACAAAAAATGTATACATAGTCAGTAAAATATGGTTATATAGACATTTCCAAAACAAATGAAGTCACCTGTGACAGGACCTTGGTATTGGACATATAACTCATATTTAACATTTTTTTACTATTCAGATGTCATCATGATTGACTATTCCCGGTATGGATTGTTGACAGAAAGCCGCAACAAGGCAATTATTAAGGAATCAGAAACCAATGGTCAAATATTCAGGATAAGTTGATTTAATTTAATTTCTTTCTTGTTTTCTTCTCCTTTTCCTCATAATGATCTTTAAAATATATGATCGCACAAGTTTAGCTTTTCTCGAAGTAATGTTATCTTAGATGAGGGGGGAGGGGGTCTTATATCCTGAATTGTAACTAAGCAGATCTACTGGAACAAGATTGCATGTGAGTACATTAAATTCATAAAAAAGTTTGTTTTATCGTCAATGGTTTCTTCATTTTTTGTAGATCTATGTGCAATGGAAGAGAATAGAATCGTTGGGAGTCGGTGTGAAGGACAGGTCAAGGACAAGTGACAAAATCATGAAAATGGCGCCCTCTGGACAAAGGGCAGCCTTTGCTATAGCAGAGTATTCATTTAATAACCAACTACTGATGTACAGAACCTTGGACATTACTTTGTGTCGGCAATTTATTTTGGACATTGATTTTTTTTTGTGAAAAAAATCCTTCAAGAAACTGTAATTTAAGTAGCATATCAAATTAAAAATAGTTCAAAATAGCATTGGAGGAATGTAAGTTGCAGGGAATAAAATCTAGACATTTGGATAGCAACTTTAACAATACTGATTATGAGGTAGATTTTGAAATAAAAATGTACATGAGATCATTATGATAATATTAATACAGTTTAAATACATTGTAAGTTGGAGGTTCATTGTAGACACAATTTCAAAAATACTGATCTTAAAGCACCGAATAATAGAGAAACAAGTTAAAACATGGTTTTAATATCAATTACCAAACCGCAAAGATAGTGTATATACAAAATGTCGAAGGTTTCCAACGCTATACCTTCTTGAAGAAAATTCCAAACCAATTTCCATGCACCAGACACGTATTTCGAATATTAAATTCTCATCAGTGATGCTTTCAGCGGAGCCACCAAAATAATTTCAGTAGCGCCCTCTTTAATTTTTTGAAGTTTTCACATTTACATTATCGATTCAGTAGCATATCCAAATCATAGAATTTATGTTCAAAATAGCATTGGAGGGATGGTGCTAAGATGTTAAACTCCTTTAATTTCGATGATACTTATCGGTAAAATGGCTAGTTTCCGAAATAGCAAATATATATATTTATATGATGTCACATTTATAAAAGGCCAAAACAATGCTTCTTTCAGGTGACAGAGCTACAAAACATACACACACATTAATATGGTCATCGATACAGTGACAACCTTGACAAGTAACTTGGTCCACATATGAATCTGCCATCAGATGGGATACTTTATGCAAAATAAGACCGATATTTGGGTTAAAATAAGCGTTTTCTACACAGAAATCAATGGAAAACGGAAAAGTTTTATACAACATCGTTTCCTCCCCTCGCTTTTCAATGCCACTTTCGCCAAAGGTGTATATCAATAAAAGACATTCACTGGGCGAAAAAACAGGTTTACGCAACTGCGTAAACTTGCGTAAACTTGATATTTTCAGGTTTCCAAAAGTTTCCGCATTGCGTAAACTGGCAAATAGTTTCCGCAAGTTTACGCAATGTTTTCGCTGATGAAACTTGATAAATTTTCCTTGATAAAGTTTCCGCAATGTAAACTTGGAACAAATGGTTTACGCAGATGCGGAATCCTGATGAAACCTGTTAAATTTCTTTCCATTATATTTCAACAAGTTTCCGCAATGTAAACTTGGAACAAATGGTTTACGCAGTTGCGGAATCCTGATGAAACCTTTTAAATATGTTTACGCAGCTGCGGAAACCTAATTAAACTTTTCAAATAGTTTACGCAGTTGCGGAAACTTGACATGTTACTACTTCTATAGTTTACGCAGTTGCGGAAACCTGATAAAGTTTTTATCATTAATTTCTTTTTTTTTTTATTTCTTCATTAATTTATTTGTTTCATTAATTTATTTTATATATCTATTTATTTTATTAATTTATTTCATTAATTAATTTATTTTATTAAGGTATATATTTTATCAATTAATTAATTTATTAATTAATTAATTTTATTGATTAATTAATTTTATTAATTTATTCATTTTATTAATCTATTTATTTTATTAATTTATTTATTTTATCAATTTATTTATTTTAATACTTTATTCATTTTATTAATTTATTTATTCTATCAATTTATTTAATTAATTAATTCATTTTATTTTAAATTAATTTTTTTATCAATAAATTAATTTATTTTTATAAATCTAATTTATTAATTAATTTATTTTCTCAATTTCATTTATTTTCTCAATTTCATTAATTTTATTATTTTATTTATTCTATCAATTTATTTATTTCATTAATTTATTTATTTTATTGATGTTTTTTTATATTTAATTGTTTCATTTTACTAATTAATTAATTTTATTTATTCATTCATCTTATTAGTTTATTGATTTCATTATTTAATTAATTTTATTTCAATTTTTTTTTAAATTATTTTTTTATTTTAATTTATTTATTTTATTAATTCATTTATTTTATTAATTTATTTATTTTATTAATTCATTTATTTTAATTAAATTATTTACTTTGTTGGTTAAATATTTTATTTGTTTATTTATGTATTTTTTCTTTATTTATTTATTTTTTCTTTATTTATTTTATTCATTTATTTATTTAATAAATCTATGTATTTATTAATTAATTAATTTTATTAATATATTTTTTAATTTATTTATTATTTTAACTTATTCTACTAATTTATTTATTATTAATTTATTAATTATCTTATTTATTTATTTATTTCTATTGATTTTTTATTTGTATACTTCCCTTGTTAATCTTTTTCACTAATTTTATTTTTTTTTTATTAATTTGTTTATTTTCATCAATTTTTTTTTTTTTTTTTTTTGTTTTTTTTTATTTAATTATTTTATAATCTATTTACATGTGAATTCATTTAATTTACTTTGATTAATTACTTTTGAAAATCTACCTATTTTTTATTATTAAACTGAGATAACGTCATTGGCTTGGTTTTCAAATACCTTGTCACTTCATGAGTGCAGTAGATTTGATTGGCGTGATAATAGCGGCGTTCAAATGATTTCAGCGGTGTATGACATAAAAACACAGTACTTAATCCTAATTATGCTAATGAGTTACCACTACATCACCCATACATGTCAATTAATTATGCTAATGAGCTACTCCTACCTCACCTAGCTATTCAGTCAATCAAATTTGAGGTATATAAAGGTCGTAGCAATGACCAATCGAATTCGATAAATATGGTAACTTTCAAAATTATAATGACAAAATTTTACCTGCCTATTACATAATCCAAAAATCTTCTCTGTCATATATTGATAAATTGTAAAACTTGTGCTTATGATTCCTCATTTTATTTATTTATTTATCTATTCATTTATTTATTTATCTATCTATTTATATATTTATTTATTTATCTATTTATTTATCTATTTATTTATTTATTTATCTATTTATTTATTCATTTATCTATTTATTTATTTAAATACCATAAAAATACTATATTATTTTATTTATATAAGAAACGACTGGGTTTTATTTATTTATTTATTTATTTATTTATCTATTTATCTATTTAAATACAATAAAAACACTATATTAATGCATTTATATAAGAAACGACTGTGTTTTATTTATTTATTTATTTATTTAAATTAAATAAAAACACTATATTATTGTATTTATATAAGAAACGACTGTGTTTTATTAATCAATTAATTAATCAATCTATTTATTTATTTATTTATTTATTTATTTATTTATTTATTTATTTAGATAGTTATATAATTAGTTTAAGAATTTTTAGACTAAGACGCATATTGTTTTTAGGAAAATATACATTGAAAACTGTTTATTTACCATTTTGGGTTATCAAAATTCTCTCTCTCTCTCTCTCTCTCTGAGGGTGTGTGTGTGAATATGGTAACTGATGCATGGTATGTTTCCTTTTTTCCAATATTTTAGATATATATTTTATTTCATTTTTCCTCTCTTCATATTTAATTGTTTTTCAACTTATTATTTAGAAATATGCAAGTATATTAAATTACAATATAAATGACTTTATTTTTAAAAAATTATTTTTTATCAGCTGATTTTACTCTTGAATTCTTTTTGTCCTCTTTTTCTTTTGTTAAATTGAAACATGTAAGTGTCCAGTTCTGTGCAAAGAGGTATCCGGACATTTGAACATTTTGACAGTTTGACAAGTACACAATTACTGACCCGTGTAATTTACATCCGCGTGTCAGTTACTTTTACATCATAAAAGAAGCGATTTTATTCATCAATTCTTTTTGTCCGTTTTTTTTTTCTTTTGTTCCTTAAATTATTTATCTTCTTTAACTCATTATAATCAGCATATCATTCTTATGTTTCTTTTTATTATCAATTATTTCATTTTATTTTATTTTATTTTATTTTATTTTATTATTTCATTTCATTTCATTTCATTTCATTTCATTTCATTTTAAGGTCTGCTTTGAAACATGTAAGTGTCCAGTTCTGTGCTTAGAGGTATCCAGACAATTGAAAATTTTGACAGTTTGACAAGTACACAATCACTAACCCGTGTAATTTGCATCCGCATGTCAGTTACTTTTACACCAGAATACAAGACTATATATCGATATGTTCTAATTATAGGCGAGTGCCATTTTTTAAGAATTTCGTCGAGTTGTTCTATATATCCCACCCTTTCCAATTTGTGTTGATAAATGGCCCCTAGCAAAATATCCTAAATTTATACCCTATAAACTCCCCCCCCCCTTAAAAACTTTCAATTTTTTTTAAGCTTAAAGAAACATTAAAATTAATGAAGTCTAAAATCCTGTGACGTAAAAGGGTTCACGCTGCGTACCCATGGATATGAGAGTCGCAACGGGGGTGGGGTTGGGGGGGGGGGGGTGGAGGGGCACTTTTGCGCGCCCTAATGACAGCATGTTTTGGATCGGCACCCGAGTGTGCATTTCCTCAAACTTTTTTTTCTGTGAACTATTACAGGGAAAGATAAAGAAATAAATTAATTGAAGCTCAAAATAATTATGTATATTTGTATTATCAGCAATTATTTGTCAAACTTACAGTGATTTTTTTTTTTTTTTTGATCGCTCATGAACCTAAGGATCCGCTGCTGACATTAATATCTGCTCTAGTCTTACATTATGTTTAAGGAGAGAGAGAGAGAGAATTGATAATCGATTACTTTGCTTTTCATGTTCGATCCTTCATGAATGCATGTACGATCGTCTGTACGCTTAAATATGAAAGGGGGGATTGCAGATCTATAACATCACACAAGAAGACAACTTGAATTTTTTAAAATGAAGTTATAAACACGAAAAAGGTCTGCCCTATTGTGACTTTCTGACGTATTGATGAAACACAAGACAAGTGGGACACTTCTCAGTCATAAATTAATCTCTTTCATAAATACAGTATATAAATACAATATAATTTAAACAGGACAATTCGTCGAAAAGAATTCATTGTCTTCTCACACAATTTTTTTCATCACTGATTGAGCTTTGATTAATGCCGATTGGGCCAGCTTCGCCCTCAATCATAAAATACAATATATGGGGTGGATATACTTTTTCAAGTTTGGTCCAGTCCCTCCCGAGACTTCAAGTCTAGTCTATGAACGTAAATAATTGTACATATTTTGATTCCAAGGGACAGGCCAACCAAGCCTTATTCTGGGCTTGCATCCCCCCCCCCCAAAAAAATGTTTTAGTTTTAACATATTTTATTTCATAATAACATGAAATAGGATGGGGCAAAAGTTATAACAACATAACATAAGCCCTCTCCTTATCATAAACAACATAGAAATATCAAGATGGCAACTTAAAAAAATATGTAGATATACTAGTGAAAAAAAAAGGAAGAACGTCTATCCACGGCACTGACTCCAAATTTTCAAATAACCAGGTACATTTTGGTCCATTTACAGAAAAACAAAAGACAAAATCGGCAAAATTCGCCCCTTGATCCCCCAGCAAAAGGAGCGCTTGTTCCGCTACTGATACTCGATCAATATCAATGGCGGATCCAGCGCCCCCTTTGCCGGGGGTCAAGGGGCTAATTTTGCCGATTGTGATTGAAAATGGGCCAAAATATACCTGTTTTTGGAAAGTTTGGGGTCAGTGCCGGGGGGGGGGGGGCGCCCCCTCCGCACCCCCTGAATCCGCCACTGAATATTGTCTGGATCTCCGAGCTGGAAACACAAAATCACCTGCTAATCACCTCTAGGCCTAGTGAATATTTATTTTCTTTTCGAGACGCGGTTTAAAATAAAATCATTCATTATGGCAAAATATATGTATACGAAATAAAAAAACAGAACAATCCAAAAAAAAAAAAAAAAAGAAAAGAAAAAGAAAAGAAAGAAAAGAGAGAGTGAAAAAACGCCGAAAAATACAGCGGGCTCTGTGTTCGCGCTAGCACAATTTCAAATCAAATATTGACCAATCAGAGGCGAGCATTTTATTTGTATACAGAGGAAACTCAGAAGCGGGTTGAAAGTTGTTTTCCCACGAAGAAACTAAACAAAACATGTTTATTTGGGTAATCCCATGGCGATAAATGGTAAGATGCATTCCTAAGTCATTAATATTTACTTTTTATCGTGCATTTCCCAAAATAAAGACGCCGGCTTGGTCAGTTCGACCCACGCGCTGATTTTTCTTGTTCTTGCTTTTATTTTACGGCGATCCTGTGGACTATTTGAATCACTTTTTATATATTTAGACATATTTATATGATTACTTCCTCCTAAAAAGGACAAATATGGATAATGACCATATCCCTGTATACAGCACAAAATCGATAATTCAAAAATCAGAAACCGAAGGCATACAAAATCAGGACAAAACAGGAACCAAAGCAAACAAACAAAAACCTCCACCATATGAAAAGAAGCGAACTCCCGATATGGGAGTGAGACCAGGTGCCCAGGAAGAGGAACATCTATCAGGTAAAATCTTTGTTTACTTTGTTGCAAGCTACCCCCCCCCCCCCTTTCCCTTTCGGCCTTTGCTATGGGAAGGATATGGGTAAACTTAAAGATACATGTTCTTCAGGGCGTCAGGATTTTTCATATTGTTGTCTTTTCTAGTGTTGTTATGATAGTCGCTGAATCTTGAGAAGTGCTGACTATCGATAATGATTTCGAAAATCGATTGTCGTTGTTGAAGTTACACAAATGATCTCAGTGCGAAAAGTCTTTGCTATAATTCAAAACTAAAAACTAGACGCGATCGCTTTGGCAAAGTTCCCGGTTGAAGAGGAGCAGATTTATCCATATCCCAGCAGTACTAAGTCCGCAGCATGGGACTGTTTTGGCTTTGATAGAATTAGAAAAAGGAAGCTAGGCCCCCTTTCTATCATGTCTAAAGCAAACCTCGAGATAAATACCTTTGTTTGCAAGATCTTCTTCTTCTGAAGATACAAAACATATAACAATTTTAAAGTAAAAAAGTCTGATTCTGATATCGATGTACTCCTCCGATAGTTTCCGATAATTGATAGTAAATTTTTTTCTGAATTTACAACTCTAGTCTTTTCGCATTGAGTTCTTTTGTACTTTTCGTTCAAATTATCAGGATTTTTCGTACCAATAGATGATTTTCAGAGATTAATCTACAATTTGATCTTAATGGGTCCTTTGGACGCCATGGAACTTGGCCAGTGGATCCCCAGCCAAAACAATGGGTCCCAACAGAAATTAATGCGTCCCAACTTCTACAAACCTGCAGCGTTTTAAGTTCGCGAATACAAGTGAGCTGACCTGCTCGCGGCATTTTATATCCTTGAGATTGTTATATGTTCCACAAAAAACATCTAACTCTTAAACTCCAACCTAATTTTGCCGAATTAAGTATATTGATTGTTTATAATTAGTTATCGATACTTCGTAAAACGTTATCCAAACAAACCAATTCTATACGGTTTACAAAGAACGATGATGATGTGAATTAAACGATTTCAATGGATTGATTCATAATGTCATGTAAAGTTTACAGTGGAGGAATTTTCATAAATATATATACATATATATATCTGTATCTGAATATGAATAAGTTGGACTCGTGTCGGACTGCAAATAACTTTATATTAAAAGAAAAATGATGCTCCGCAACATTGAATTTCTCATACGATACCACAGATCTGTTAGGTTTAAAAGAGCTGTCAAAATATAAACAAGAGACATTTACACATTATACAGCCAGTAACAGCCAAATGAATACTGTAAATACACACTTTCTCGACTTTGAATGTTTAATATATGTAAACATAGCTAAAACGGACGCATTATACGAAAGTGAACAATGCGCACTGTGGGACGCAGCGATCGGAACTCAATGGGTCCTGGTCGATTTTTATGCGTCAGAGACGCAGGACGCAGAGGTAGATTAATCCCTGCAATAGATGATTTTCCAATAAACTTGTGAGACAGTCAAACACCCAGGGATGCAAATAAGCACTCGCCCGCTCGCCAATGGGACTAAAAATTCAGTGTGGACTAGTGATGGGCCGATAATCGATAATAATCGATTAGCGGCGTGTTGAAGTCATCCGATTTCGATAATCGATTTGAAAGTAAAATAATCGATAGCGGGAAAATGAAGGGGGGGGGAACCAAGATCAGAGAAAATCCTGTCTGATGGTCAAAACTTTCTTACTGTGGAAATGAGTGTTGTAGCATAAGGCAATTCCTGATAAATTGGAGAGAAAACTTAAAAAAAAAAAACATTTATTACAATCTCCACGGACTACATATTTCCGACGTACCAGCGGTGACAGTATGTTCTACTTCAATCCTTTTCAATTATTAAGTTAAAACTGATTTAATATTTGATTGAGATTTATTGAGTGTTGCTCTCTGAATTTTGATGTTACCGTTTGCTTTCACAGATGATGCATGTACTGTACTTGCAAGCAAATGTGAAACCCCCCCGCCCCCAACCCACACCACACGCTTCGCAAAAAAAATTACCCGTTTTTGTATACTTTTCATCATACATTGTTTTAATGTTTTAAATGAGCCAACGAGCTACAAGCAAATGCCAAGAAGAAAGCCAAAAATACTCAGACTGGCAAGCAACAGTAAATATCTTAGTGAATCTAGTAATGTGGTGTTCTATGCTTGTACTACTAACAGTCGATTTAAGGCTTAGTTCACCAAATGAAAATACAGAGATTGAAATAAATATTTATTTGAAAGAAACAAAATGTATATATGGTAAAATTCAAGCAATGTATAAAATTGAAAACATATTAATATATAGATGCATATATGACAAATCAAAATTATTGTATATAAAAATATTTACATATGAAAATATGCAAAAATATCTAGATTATAACCACAACGTGTATAAATCATATATATATATAGATATATCAAACAATACCAATAAAAACATATTTATAGATATATCAAGTATAAACAACAATTATAAAAATCTATACAAATATGGACAAATTACATATCATTACATTAAACACACAAGGACTTAGAGAAAAAGAAAAAAGGAACAGACTAAATATCTGGATAAATCAGCAAAATGTAGATATAGTCCTTTTACAGGAAACACACTTCACTAAAGAGTTAGAGAAATTCTTAAAGGCAGAATGGAAAGGAGACATAATTCATAATTTTGGTACATCTCAAAGCTGTGGTGTGAGCATATTGATACATAAAAAACTAAATTACGAGATCATAAATACCTACAAAGATGATTTTGGAAGATTTTTATTAATAAACTTAAAAATAAATGACAATGTATATTCAGTTGGAAATGTTTATGCTCATAATGACAAAAGTAACAGGAACAGATTTTTGGATGAGATTAAAAAAGAAATATCCGATCATAGTGAAGGCTATATAATAATAGGGGGAGATTGGAATGATATTCAGCAAAAAGAAGACAGAAAATCAAAAAAAAGGATTAAAAAGCTAAACATTAAAATCAAAGAATTCAAAAATGAAAACAATCTTATAGACCCTTGGAAACATCATAATAAACATAAACAACAATTTACATGGAGAAGAAAAAACAATAATGAAGAGGCCAGTAGAATAGATTACTTTTTAATACAAACAGAACTGAAACCGAAAATAATATCATCTGACATAAGACCAGCTTTTATAAAATACACAGACCACATGGCTGTTTCTCTAAAAATAGACATAAAATATACACAAAGAGGTCCAGGCTTTTGGAAATTAAATAACAGTCTTTTAACGGATGATACTTATAGAAAAATAATAAAGGAATGCATAGAAAAATATCAGAATAAACTAAACAATAATCAAAGTCAGGCACAATTAATATGGGACATTTGCAAGATAGAAATTAGAGAGAAGTCAATACAATACAGTAAATTTAAATCAAAAAACAGAAAGAGTAGAATAAAAGAGCTAGAAAATCAATTAAGTACAACAGATGACGATACTGAAAAGAAAAACATTGAAGAACAAATTGAGACATTGATAGATAAAGCAGCTAAAGGAGCCCAGATTAGATCAAGAATAAAATGGATTGAGGAAGGAGAGAAAAACACAAAGTACTTTTTGAATTTGGAGAAAAATAGGCAAACTAAAAAATCTATTACTAAATTATATGACGGGAACAAAAATACCACAACTAATCAAAGAAACATTATAAATTTAGAGAAGGAATTCTATGAAAATTTATATGAGTCTAAAAACCCAAATGAAGATGATATAAAAGAGTATTTGACCAAAGTAAAATTTGATAAATCTGTCTCGTCAGAAGATTCAAAAACTTGTGAAGGACCTATAACACATAAGGAATGTAACAACGTTCTAAAAACAATGAAATTAAACAAATCGCCAGGTTCTGATGGCCTTACATTCGAATTTTATAGAGAGTTCTGGAACGATATAAAATATTTAGTTGTAAACTCGTTAAATTATGGATATATAAATGGCAAACTGTCAAATTCACAAAGGAAAGGTATTCTATCTTTAACTTATAAAAAAAATGATCCATGCGATTTAAATAACTGGAGACCACTAACTTTATTAAACTTAGACTACAAAATAGCTGCAAAATGTTTAGCTGAAAGAATTAAACCTATACTACCAAAAATTATTAACTCAGATCAAAATGGTTTTATAAAAGGCAGGAGTATACACAATAACATTAGACTTATACAAGACATTATTGATAGAGCTGAAAATTATGAACTAAATGGATTTATTTTATTTATTGATTTTGCTAAAGCATTTGACTCAGTGGAGTGGAATTTCATGTTTGAAACTATTAAAAAATTTGGATTTGGTAAATCATTTATAAAATGGATACATACTTTATACAATGACATATCTAGTTTAATTATAAATAACGGATGGATATCATCACCAATAAAAATTTCAAGGGGCATAAGACAAGGCTGTCCATTGTCTGCTTTATTATTTGTATTGACTGTTGAAATATAAGGGAAGAAAATAAGAGATGAAGAAAGTATCAAAGGTATAAATATAACAAAAAATCAGAGTAGAGATTTTAAAATATCACAACTAGCCGACGACACAACTCTATTTCTAAAATCAAAACAAGATATTACTAAGGCGTTAAATATTATAGAAATCTTTGGAACCCTCTCTGGATTAATACTAAATAGAGAAAAATCAATAGGACTCAATTTAAATAAGAATAATATAGAAAATAATTTTGAAGGGATAGACTGGTCCAAAACATGTATCAAAACCTTAGGTGTATACTTCAGCATCCCCAGTAAAGAAAGTGAAGAAATAAACTGGTCAAGAAAAATAGAAAAGATAAAGCAAATAATAAAAGCATGGAATAAAAGAAAAATCACAATGATTGGAAAAATCCAAGTCACAAAATCGATCATAATTCCACAGATAACTTATTTATATTCAGTTTTACTCATACCAAAGAATGTTTTAAATGAATTAAATCACATAATATATAAATTCATATGGGACGATAAAAGAGAAAAAATTAAAAGAAAAACACTGATTAGACCTTATACGTTAGGAGGACTGAAAGTACTTGATATTGAAAATCATGCCAAAACTATGCTCATAAAGTGGATTATTAAACTCACAAATAAACAAGATGAACTGTGGAAAGAAATTCCAAAAATGTACTATAACAAATATGGGAAAGATTTTTTAATTTTCAAAATGAATCTAAATAATATGACAGACCTACCTAACATAAAAGAAATCCCAAAGTTCTATCAAAACTTAATAAAGATATGGATGGAGTTAAATAATAATCAAAATTGTCCTAACAATAATCCTGATGAATTAAAAAAACAAATATTATGGGGAAACAGGTACATAAAAGACAAAAATAGAATTTTGATATTTAAAAATTGGATAAACAGTGATATTTTGACAATAGAGGACATCATCGATGACAATGGGAAATTAAGTGAAGAAATTATTCAAAATAAACTTAAAGACAAAACTAACTGGTTAACAGAGACAGCCATATTAAAAAACGCTATACCAATAACATGGAAAAAACAATTAGAAAAAGCACATACTAATTTACAAGATAACAGAACTAATGAAATTAAATTGACTCTAATAGACCTAAGTAACAAAAAGTATAAAATCCCTATAGCTAAATTAACAAACAAAGTACTATATGAACATTTAACAAACAAAATATCAATAGAACCAATCTCGATTATATATTGGCAATCCATTTTCATAGAAACAAATGTACAAAATGACTATAAAAAAATGCTCGACTTCGTATTTAGAAAATTAGATGATAATAAATACAAGATATTTAGATGGAAACTGTTTCACAAAATACTGATTAATGATGAAATTCTTTTTAAATGGAAATTGAAAGAAGATCCATTGTGTAATACATGTAAAGAAATAGATAATTATGAACACTTTTTCATAAAATGTAGGTACTTCAGAGACATAAGAACAGAAATGATCAAAGTATTGGTAAAAAAGAAATATTCAAACAATCTATTAAACCTTAAAAACATTGTTATGGGATATAAAATATCAGAAAAAAATTATGATGAACTAAATATATTCTTAACATTTTTAAGCTTTGAAATGTACAAAATTTACTGTTTAAGTGAGCAAAGACATAAGATCATAAACCAGCTAAACATCTTGAAAGCCGACATAAACTCATATATAACAACCATCGATCCGAAAAAATTGCCGCTTATCCGAATGTTCACGACGGCGAAGGAAATCCTTGATAACAGCATGTAAAATTGCACAGTAAAAAATTGAAATCAACTCCCACAATTCGTATTCAAAGGCCACAGCACATTGTAATATAATCCAAATATCCAACTGTAATTCCACTAACTAATGTACGCCTCCTCGTCGTAAAATCTCACCAAAAACCTAAAAGACAACAGAAATAATAAGCAAACACCAAAAAAGCAAAAAAAAAAAAAAAATCTATTTTTAGAAATGTTTCTCAATGACCTATTTTTAGCATGTTACACTTCAATGACTTCATCCGATAAATTAATATTGATAAAACATTGTTTAACATATTACTTTTACATTACGAGATATACTTTAATAATGAAAATACCCATCGATCGATCTTAATAGTTTAAAATAAATCATAAGAAGAAAAAATATGATTATGAAAATAAGTTCTAAAAAATAGAAAATAAGAAGATATACAAACCTGCAAACAAATTTTCAGTTGCTTTCACCAGGGCTAATCCAATACTATTTGATACCCTCATTCTCTCTTTTCATAAATTTGATGGAAAATACCAGTTTCTGAGTTTGACAACCTAAAAAAAAATTTATAAAATTAAATAAATGAACAAAGTACAAATGTACAAACAAAAATAATTAATGATGAGAAATAGATTGAGGCAATTTACCTGTATTATTATTAGCGAGAGGTCAGACGAGAAGTATGACGACATCTAATTTGCATATCCACACTTACTTGCAATGGGGCCATGGGGGTTATAAATTTAACACACAACCGATACTCTTAATATCAGAAATGACAGTAAATTACTTTCATTCTCATAATTAAACACTAATAGAATATACTAACTCACCATGAAATTGTGTAGTTTCCATTCCAATATGCATCTGCTTGCGTGTCAGGCTGTGCGAAAAGCATGTGAGGACGGTCTGCTACGTGGACGGATGTGTGTTGGTGTGGAAAAATAGCTTTATCTTTCAAGTCCGAAAATTCGAATTGTATTTTTTTCCCAATGTGAGCAATGTGAAAAATTCTTTCCAGCGAATACTATCTTATTGTTTTGTTATGGTGTACATTCTCAAGGATGCCTGGACTTGTGGATATTTGTGTTTTGAATTCAGGTAAATTATGTCAATAAAAAGTATAAAAAAAAAAAAAAAAAAAAAAAAAAAAAAAAAAAAAAAAAAATGTTTTAAATGAAATAACTACGGAGAAGGCCTTTGATTAAATTTGATTGTTTACGATAAGCGCATGTAATTAAAACACATAGAGCTGCTTTGTTGGTCAGTAGTGAATGAAACGTATGTTTTATTCAGATAAAAAATAATAAAAGTATTGAAATATTTAGGAAAAAATATGACCGATTATAATCGGTAGAATCGCATCGGATACACCAACCGATTCTAACCGATTATCGATTATGATTCTGAACCGATTTCCCATCACTAGTGTGGACTACCAAAAATTCCAATCTTTATTATTTTCTTGTATCATAGTTGCCGTAACTAACGTTTGGAAACAAAAACTCATGGGTATTTGACAAATTTTCGGTTCGCTTTCTCGCGGAAAATGAATAGATCTCTCTTATTTCCTTGTAAAGACGTACTGTAATTTTAGATCAGAACAAATGTATATACTAAAACTAACTAATGTTTCCAAAAGCGCACAAAGTCACTGTCTGGAGACCGACTGACGTGTACGTAATATGTTTATAATTGGATTTACCTGTATTTATTGATTTATTTAAAGGTACTTGTACTTGAAATAAACTCGACATGTACACTGTACAAGGAGAGAAGGGGGTTTGGGCTTAAATTTGAAAATGTAAATTTAGATACATTTTGATGTGGGCTAATCGTTTTGATGTGGGCGCCTAAATTTATTGACTTAGGAGCCCACTTGGACCCTGAAAATTTCAACGAATTTTCATCCCTGACACCATCGTCAGAAACCCACGTTCGGTCACGCAAGCTCTCCCGTGGGTCATATCAGCAGAATTTTCGCTGGATAGCATTACAAAAATCTGATGCGATTACTTGTCAGTGAATTAGCCATTTAAAGCCACTATGTAAGCAATATTGTTTTGTAACTCCTAAAATTAACAAATATTAATCACCGTCAACATTATCATGATACATCGTACATTTTCAAATTCCAATGAATAAGGACGTCCTCGTTATTTTTTTTTTCTTTTGGTTGACTTAAACAGACAACTAATATTTCCGACATACTGATCGATGGCTTTCGGCAGTATAGCCATATCTTTGCCACATTGTGACAGTTAATTAGATCTTGTTACAAATATTTCTTCACTACTTCCTAAATAACTTAGTTGTTTAGGACCATTTGCGCTGTTGAACTGCACCCCCCTCCTTTTTTTTTTACTTACGTGCGATTGCGGAGATCTATTTCAAACAACAGCTCCTTGTGATGATATCATTTCTTTATGATTTATTTTGTTACCTTTTAAAATCTGATTTGATAGCTAGCCAACATGGGATGCTTACTCCTCCCGGGCACCTGGTCCCACCTCTGGCTTGCTAGGGGTCTGTCGATGCTCAACTTGGTGCTCTATTGTGAGTGCTGTTGAGATTATCGTCAGGATCTTCTTTAACTCATTTGGGTATATATTCAATTCAAGTTCCTTGATAATATCTCTTTCAGCCCCCTCCCCTCCATTTAGATTTCTAAATCTATCAATTTCAATTGTACAGTCAGGTATCTTGTATCAAATTCATATCTACATGTATATGTACAGGGCATTCGGACTTTCAAACCTTCGGACTATCAAACCATAGAACCATTAGGCCTTCTTACTATCGGACCTCTAAACTTATGTTCTAATAGACCTTCGAAATATCGGATATTCGATTTTTAGGTACTTAGGATTATGGATCCTTCTGTATATTGGAATGCAGTACTTTCGGTCTATCGGACCTTCGGACTATCGGGCCTTCGGATTATCGGGCCGTCGATTTATCGGACCTTCAGCTTTATGGGCCCTCGAACTATCGGACCTTCGGAATACTGGGCAGACACCGGGCTCGGCCGATCCCATGATGGGTTGATCCAATGCGTATTGCAATATCAATCTCTTCAAAACAAGCGTACATAATTTGCTCCCCCTTGTTGGATCTCAAATCAAAAATTTTATATTTCCCACAATTCTCTGAGCACCATCTAGCATGTCGAGTGAGCATTCAAAATTTATGTCTCTTGAGAGTTTGTCATCACTAGCCAATTAATCAGCACACATATTTCGATAGTTTTCATTCGATTGTGCTTCATAATCAAGTAATTGACATATCTATGAAACATAAGAAGGTATTGCTAAATATTTTACGCCAGCGTCTTTGGCAGATTTCTGTGGGCGTGTCCGTTTTATTTTCGAACCTTCGCTTCATATGCTAATCAGGACACTTAAGGTCGATTCTCATTGGTCCAGTGGTTTTGTACATTTGTCTTGAGAAGATGCATGATATGTTACCCTTCCTTATCATAATAAGTGTTGTTTTGAATATTTTGATGTGTCAGCACTTCAGAGAATGACTATTCATCACCAATTGCTTGAATAAATCGTGTCATCATTTTTTTCAATAACAAGGGGCGTGTCTTTATTCAAGAACATGAACAGTTAGCATGGCTAGTTCCGAAGAGTCCAATGGGGTTGTAGTTCAAGAAGGGAGATAACTCTAGCCAATTTGGAGGAAATATTGTTATGTGGAAACATTCAGACTGATTATATAAAAATTTAGATCTGAAACATTAAAATTTAATTTTGGATTCCTCTTTGTAGCGTTGATGGATCTCCACCTTACTACATGTACACGATGATACTCAGTGGTCACTGGTATGTTGGACTTCTGGCTTCGAAAAGGATGCCCTTTCTGTAAAAGATGCTGCACAATATACATGAAGTATCAATGGTATGCCAATATAATTTTTTTAATTGGTAAACAGATTCTCTTTTTTCTGTGTACATGAGATTTGTATATACATGTACTTGTCTGTCATACAAAATTGATGTCAAAACACACTTATACAATCCTTCCCCCTTGTGACATGATAAAATGCAATATACAACCAATATTTTCAATATTATACTTTTCAATCATAAAAATCAGTCTGTTCTTTGAAATCTACACTTATATGCACACCAACTTAATATTAGGGAGGTTTAGTTACAAGTTTTAGCGTGACGTGTACGTATTACGTCATCACTTCCTGCGATCTTTGTTCAAATGACGTAACGACGTGACATATAGCTACACGTTATGGACGTGTAAACGACGCTCTACACGTAACGACAGAACGGGTAACTTCTTTGAAAAATTCCAGACTTGTCATTGATCGAACTTCCAGTTTTCCGTGTTATAAAGCACGTTTAGGATTCTAACTTTCCTTGCGTCGAGGTTTTACGAATCTCAATGTATTTTTCTCGCAGACTAAACTGATTTAAAAGAAGCAAGCTAAATGTACACCTTACTACATAGCTATACCTATACCTACTCCGATTCGTACGTGTAACTAAACGACGTCTTCGGATTGTGACGTCAAACTGTAACGTGTACATGTACGTCATACGTACACGTTGAAAGAACTTGTAACTAAACCTCTCTAATTACTTATAGATTCAGGTAGGTCTAATCTTTCTAGAATGTGACAAAGTATTTAAGCTTGAAATCTGATTTTATTTACACTTTACAGGTCATCATTTTGCTGTCACTAGGTAGAGGATGACTGGCATGAACCTTTGCCATGTTTGCAATGAAAATGTTATCTAGTTTAAGATAGCAGTAAGTACATTACAGTACGTACATGATACTTTGATGGGTTTTCGTAAGGGCTGTCACGGTTAACTGAAAATTTGGTTACCCTCGGTTCGTGCTTGGTCGGTTCGATTTGAATCGTACTTTACAGAGTTCGCTTTTGGTCTGTCTGTATGTCTGTCTGTTTGTCCGCAAAAACTTTAACCTTGTGCATAACTTTTGAATGGTAAGTGATAGGGTTTTCATATTTCACATGTGCATTTCTTGTGGCAAGACCTTTCCATGGATACCAAAATTTTTGACCTTGTGACCTTGACCTTTGAGTTTGACCTACTTTTGAAAAATCTTTAACCTTGGGTGTAACTTTTGAATGTGAAGTGATAGGGCTTTCATATTTCACATGTGTATTCCTTGTGACAAGACCTTTCCATGGATACCAAAATGTTTTACCTTGTGACCTTGGAGTTTGACCTACTTTTGAAAAAAAACTTTTACCTTGGACATAACTTTTGAATGGTAAGTGATAGGGCTTTCATATTTCACATGTGTATTTCTTGTGACAAGACCTTTCCATGGATACCAAAATTTTTTACCTTGTGACCTTGGAGTTTGACCTACTTTTGAAAAACTTTAATCTTGGGCATAGCTTTTGAATGGTAAGTGATAGGGCTTTCATATTTCACATATGAATTCCATGTGGCAAGACTTTTCCATTGATACTTAATTTGACCTTGTGACCTTTACCTCAAATGTGAAACTACTTTTCATCAGTTTTACTGACAAAGATGCCAATAGGGGCATTCATGTTTCACAAACATAGGTTTTATTTATTTATTTTTTTTTTGGTTATACATGTATCAAGTTATAATTAATAAATAACAATTAGGGCTCACGATATGATATGTATTGCAACATTTACTCACGATATGATTCGAATCACGATACAACATTTTTAGCTCGCTGGGACGAAAAAGTCCGGAGAGCTAATGCCATACCCTCATTGTCGTCGTCATATCTAGATATAAGATATGAAGGTATTTCTGTAATTCATCAGATATTTTATTAAAACAACAACAAATTAAGATCATTCATAATTTGAATGATTCGAGAAGTATGGTATTGACCAGAAAAAACAAAAACAAAACTCAGTGATAATCTTCGGCGTCGAGCATCGCCATGCTGATTTTTTAAAGATAAAACTAAATGCCGAAAACGAGCCATAAGTGAACCATACGGCCTCTTCTTGTATTGAGTATCGAACCGTCGTCAAGAACCGCGGTGAATCAATAACCACGGTGAATCGAGAACCGTGGTGAATCGTCACAGCCTTAATAACAATGAACACTCTATATCCACAAATTTTCGGCCACTTGGCCTTTATCAAGTGGAAAAGCACGAATATAAAAGAATTCTACGTAATATCCATAACTGCTGTAACTGAAAGATAATTGATTTCTCATTATTCATAGTCTTTGATCTACTGTCCTGTTCACTAAATCCAGAGCACCCTGTTTTGGCGATTTTCTCTGAAGTATAATGTTGTCAACTTAAAAATTGATATCCAGTCTATCGAACTCTTTTAGTTTAACAGAAAATGCCTCCTTTTTGGTTGTGCATTGCTTAGTTAAAAAATACGACGGAAAATATAATGTCTATGTGAATTTTCTATAGTAAAAACGACTAAAATGCATGATGCCGGACACCATGACATCAATGTTTACCATTGTTTGTACAGAGAACAATATGGTGGCAGGCTGAAATTAACATGGGAATTTCCCGTAGACATTTTATTTTTCGTATGGCAGGTTAAATACAGTGGAAAAGGTGAGTTCATGCACATTTTCTGTGACGACCAAAGGAGTTCAATCTACGGAGACAATAAATATTTGGAACATTCCTAAGACGGCTGAGAAAATATACAAAACAGGGTGCTCTGTATTTAATGAACAGGACAGTAGATATGTACCTTGTATTTTGTTTGAACCCCTGACCCCCAGGGTCTTGGAAAATGGGTGTGGTCATTTTCCCCTATATAACTCTATGAGCACCAAACTCTATGAGCACCAAACTCTATGAGCACCAATTCTCAATAAGTATAATTAGTAGAGACTAGAGAGTAATTCTTTTCCATTACATCAATCATTTTCTGGTCTTGTATTTTGTTTTAGACCCTGATCCCCGGGGTCCTGGAAAATGGGTGTTACTTAGATTTATTTAAGCAAACAACCAGGAGAGCTTCAGTCTCATCAGAGAATTCTGGTATTTAATGATTATTGTTCTCTTGTATTGTTGCATGTATTTATAAATTGTTACTTTGCATTTATTTTCAGCATCTAAAGAAGATTCATGAGCTGATGCAGTTAATTCAGGGAAATTTAACCTCGGCACAATTTGTGTGGCTAGCAGACCAATATCATCAATAGTGACAAACTTTTGAAATGGTTACAAATTTGTAACATACTGACATTATGTGGATTTTTTACTTTGAAGTTATCAAATCAATTTTCAACACATGCATAATATAATCAATGTTGTTAAGGGACATATATTACATGTAAACAGAATTTAAGGAATTATATCTTGATTAATAGGAATTACCCGGTCTGTTGTCCATCTATCATACAATCATTTATGTTTTATAACTTTTAATCCCTTTTATAAATTTAGATAATACATGTATAGTCACAAAGTTGATGCCCAGAACCCAAGGATGTGTCATGTTCATATCTGGAAGGCCAAATTGAAGAAAAATGTTGAAATCTTGTCTCATTACTCTCTGATACCAAAATTTTGGCCTCGACTTTAGAGTTTGACCACCTTCTTTTTAAAACTAACCTTGGACATAACTTTTGAATGATTAGTTACAGGGCTTTCATTGTTCATTTGACAGTATATTTCTAGTTGGCTGCAGAAACGGCCAACGACACTTGGATATTTGGTTGGTAGGGGTGTGTTGGCCGCAGGAAAGTACATTGAACAAACCCGGGACCCAAATTTAGGATATGGCCGGCACGAATCGGCAAATTTTCTAGGAGATTATTGACTGTGTCTCACTCGAATAAAATAAAACTAAACAATCGGCAATCATATTTTACCTTGCTAAGCTTTAATATCAATGATACGGCCAGGATTCTACTTGCCTCCGCTTTGTCTCTTCGAATTCAAGCGCCATGTTGTAAGTTAACAGCAATTCTCTGTAAGAACCAAAGAATTTCAAAACATTTTGGCACGGCATGTCATGGATTTTTGAGATTTTTGGTATGGAAGTTCAATATGAAGTACAAGTATGTAACTCAACCCCAGTTTTTTTTAAAAAGGTTGTCGTTGCCATGGTAACCGTGTCTGAATTTTCAAAAATCGGGAAAATCTATAGGACAAGGCATATTTGTAGGCTTCGTTACCATGGAAACAGGTACATTTTAAATCTTAAATTGCTTTGATTATTTTCTTTTAATCCTTATTATCACGCATATTTGTAAAGTTTTTTACATTCATCTCGGATGCCTTATGTATACAAGATGAAAAATTGGGCCGAAACAGGGTATCAAAAGGCTTTGTTTTGGGCACTCAAAGACCCTTTTTTGCATGTTTTTACTGTTTTACAAGGTTGAAAATTTCATAAAAGCACCAATTTTTGAAGTCAAAATTGTAGTTATCCAATTAGTATCATCTTTGAACTCTACATGAATATAAAAAATTAATTGGGCTAATTTGTCCTTTTATATGCAAAGCAGCATCAAATTTAGTTGCTATGGCAACAATAGGCTGAAAGGTTTTAATACGATGAATTTAAACACAACCTCTATCAAACTATCTACACATGATATTGGAACAGAAGTTCATGTATACATCTATCAAAGGCGTTTTGATATAAAAATGACCTTGAAAATATTTCAAGGTCACCCACTGAATTTTCAAGGTCATTAAACTTTAAGTGACCAGATTTGACGAAAAATCCTGATTTTTCATAAAATGAAGGTGTCAATTTTTTTAGAAACCTTGAAATATTGAACTTAACAGTTATTTGCCATAAAATGATAAATGTATCACTTATTTCTTAGAACTATTGATTACGTTTCTTCACATCTTCGAATATCTAAATTCTTGGTGAGTATGTTGATAAAAAAGGGACGAAATCTGTATTTTTCTTGTTTTTTTGACGGAAAAATATTTTCCTATTGAATAGCTACAATTCAATAAATTCTAAGATTTGTCTTTCTTATATTCATGTGCCTGATGTTTGTCAAGTGTATTAATTACTTCTTTCCAGCTCTGTCACCTGAAAGAAGCTTTGTTTTGGCCTTTTATCAATGAGACATAAAATATATTTTTTTGCTATTTCGGATACTAGCCATTTCACCGATAAATATCATCGAAATTAAAGGAGTTTAACATCTTAGCACCATCCCTCCAATGCTATTTTGAACATAGATTTTATTTGGATATGCTACTGAATCGACCCTACAGGAAATTTGGAGCCGCGCGCTCTCTGTAATGTAAATGTAAAAATCTAATTCTAAAGATTAGAGAGGGCGCTACTGAAACTATTTATGGTGGCGCCGCCCAAAGCATCACTGATGAGAATTTAATATTCGAAACACGTGTCTGGTGCATGTAAATTGATTTGGAATTTTCTTCAAGAAGGTAGAGAGTTGGAACCCTTCGACATTATTAATATAGACACTTATTTCACGTTGCAGTGTGGAGCAGTTAAAATCGTTCCCCGTGGCCTGATGTTTGTCCAGTGTATTAATTACTTCTTTCCAGCTCTGTCACCTGAAAGAAGCTTTGTTTTGGCCTTTTATCAATGAGACATAAAATATATTTTTTTGCTATTTCGGATACTAGCCATTTCACCGATAAATATCATCGAAATTAAAGGAGTTTAACATCTTAGCACCATCCCTCCAATGCTATTTTGAACATAGATTTTATTTGGATATGCTACTGAATCGACCCTACAGGAAATTTGGAGCCGCGCGCTCTCTGTAATGTAAATGTAAAAATCTAATTCTAAAGATTAGAGAGGGCGCTACTGAAACTATTTATGGTGGCGCCGCCCAAAGCATCACTGATGAGAATTTAATATTCGAAACACGTGTCTGGTGCATGTAAATTGATTTGGAATTTTCTTCAAGAAGGTAGAGAGTTGGAACCCTTCGACATTATTCATAATATATATGACCTATGAAAATATTTAAATAAAAAAATCACTAAAATCGGTAACAAAAAAATTAAAAAATCAATATTTTATGTAAAATTTGAGTCTCAAAGTATAAATGACCTTGAACATCAAGCCAATGACCTTGAACATTTTAATTGTTCTTATGTGAAAGATACAAGTCATATCTATACATGCATACATTTTGACAATCTTATGTAACTCTAAAGAGGAATAAAATCAATTTCAAAGATAATATGAAACAAGCAAAAAGGTCTAATGTTGCCATGGCAACGGTCTTTGACGACAGAATTTAGGTAAAACTCTTAAATACCCACTCCAATTTTTCGTTCATTTTATTTGTCAATAAACATACATTTCCATTGATGAAAATCACTAGTCTCCTATTGGTGCCTTTTGTGATATTTAAGATTGAAAATGGTCAACAACACACTAAATTGGCCCTTATTTTCACCTCTATTTTTCGCTTCATTTTGACTTAGTTTGGCTTAATACAATAATCTTCCTGTAATAAATATCACACAACTAAGCGTACTAAGTAAGAATGGAAGTAAGGAAGAATAGATTATATAAAGATGAACAAGCTGTTACAGTGGTATCCATGGCAACGAAGTCTCCGGAGCTGGCTTATTTCATGGTCCCAAAAGTGCTATAAATAGAATGACCTCGTTACCATGGCAACCAGAGGTCACATTGGATGAAAAGTGTTATTTTCATGGTCAGTACTCAATATATACCCATTATACCGAAAATCATCAAAATCCATGACATGCCGTGCCGAACGATTTTGGTCCTTACAGAGAATGGCTATTAACACTCATGAGTCAGGTCAAACACGTGACACCACGAGGTTGTTTCCATAACAACGTCCATTCATTTGGATCGAGGTGTCACATGTTTGACCTGACGCATGAGTGTAAACTTACAACATGGCGCTTGAATTCGAAGAGACGAAGCGGAGGCAAGTAGAATCCCGGCCGTATCATTGATATTAAAGCTTAACAAGGTAAAATATGATTGCCGATCGTTTAGTTTTATTTTATTTGAGTGAGACACAGTCAATAATCCCCTAGAAAATTTGCTGATTCGTGCCGGCCATATCCTAAATTTGGGTCCCAGGTTTGTTCAATGTACTTTCCTGCGGCCAACACACCCCTACCAACCAAATATCCAAGTGTCGTTGGTCGTTTCTGCGGCTAATTTCTAGTGATAAGACCATTCTAAAAATTCCTAGTGATACCAATTGTCTTGACCTAGTGACCTTTGCCTGGAAGTTTTGCATACTTTTCAGACTACAGCTATTATTGTAGATGACAGAAGTACATTAATGTTTCATAAACATATATTGTTTTTCCTCTTCATGATTTTTGAAATTATGTCCAAGAACAGTGTCTTTTATTTTACTCAGATTTTGAAAATAGTTTTCACATCTAGATAAAATGGAAAAATAGGAAAATGATTTTAGGCTACTCTTTTCCTTTGTATGTGTTTCTTGCTACATTTTGATATATAAATTTATTACATGATTATTAATATAAAATTAAATACTTGTTTCATTCTACATTATTTGGTCTTTTTTTCAGTAGCATAAGGCAATGTAGATGAAAAATAATTTGCTGATATCGAGATATTCTTGCTATTTGGGGATGCATTAAAAACTCGTTAACTTTTGAGTTTCTACATCAGTACATGGTTTTCAAAACCTTCTGCTGGTTTATTCTGTAATCACACACTTGAAGCATTAGTTCCTCGCAATTTACACATTATGTAAACTTTAGAACATCAAGGTTACAAATAGTTTACGCTAGTTTCAACAAGATTACACATTTGGAAACTTTTATACACATGGTTTCCAAATGGTTTACGCAAGTCTTAACATGATATTGTAAGATTCCAAATGGTTTACGCAAGTCTGAACTTGTTATTGAAAGATTCCAAATGGTTTACGCAAGTCTGTACTTGATATTGTAAGATTCCAAATGGTTTACGCAAGTCTGAACTTGATATTGTAAGATTCCAAATGGTTTACGCAAGACTGAACTTGGAATTGTAAGATTCCAAATGGTTTACGCAAGACTCAAGTAAGATTCCAAATGGTTTACGCAAGACTGAACTTGATATAGTAAGATTCCAAATGGTTTACACACTGCTTAAACCAGTGTTTATTCAGATTCCAAATGGTTTACGCAAGTTTCAACAAGATTACACATTTGAAAACTTTTATAATGTCAGTTTCTATATGGTTTACGCTAGCCTGAACTTGATATTGAAAGATTCCAAATGGTTTACGCAATGCGTAAACTTGTGTTCATTCAGATTCCAAATAGTTTACGCATGTTTCCATATGGTTTACGCAAGCAGAACCTTTATATCATAAAACGGCAATCAAGTTTACGCAAGGTAAAATATGCGTAAACTATTTGGAATCCTGAAGTTTCAATTGATTACGCAAGTTGGTGCCTTTAAGTTTCAGTTGCGGAAACTTGATGGAAATTACAAGATTACGCTTGTGTAAACCATTTGGAATTTGAGCGGGTAGTCGGGTTACGCAAAGCGTAAACTTGAGTTTCAGCGACGGAATCCTTGCGTAAACTATATGGAAACTTCAGGTTTCCGCAAAGTTTCCATATAGTTTACGCATTGCGTAAACTTGTTTTTTCACCCAGTGATTTTCTGACCAAGTGGGGTTCTGAAGCGAGGGGGGAACAATGTCCCACCGGCGAAAAACGAAAAAAGGGGGGATGGATGACTAATTTTTAAATGTGTCTCTAGAGTGATAAAATAGGTTATAATTTATATTTTGTCATTTAACAATATATTCATAGTGAGTTCTGATCAAATATTTAACCGTTTGGAAGGAAATAAACGAGAAAGTTGTATATTTCTACACCGTGTGTATTTCGCGCCAGAAACCTACATAAGTGGTTGAGAAGAACGAAAGAAAACCGTTTTTCAGTTTCTGGATTGCAGAGTTTGCCGCTTATATTGATAACATAGCCTCAAAGTTGATTTCTCTTATCCAATTTAGAATTTAAAAGGTAACAGAAGTATAATAAACATAAAAAATGTGTAAAATAATACATTTTTTTGGGTCCATTTTCGTTCGATATTCGACGTTTTCCGTCATCTGTACCCTTACCTCTTCAACTGGTAATCATAACATCTTTCACCAAATTTATTTTCAGGGCTCAATCCGGCCCTTATCTTAACAGCTCCTTACCATTTCTTAATCCCTGAGTTGTCGATTTTGACCCATATCAAACACTGTCTCTGAAGATGCATGGAGTGCATCATTTTTTCTCCTGCTCTTCTCACTTTTTATATCAAAGTGTAAATTATAAATATCACCAGAAGCATGCAGGAAACTATGAGAGAGATAAAAAATTAAGAATCAAACAGATTTCAAGAAAATTCTAGACATAAGAAGTAAATATATAATGAATTAACACTCCTTACCACATAGGGCTATAATTACTGCTCTAACTTCCTGTATCATGTCGGTCACACTTGTTCAGTAGTGTGGTGGAGCAGTTGTTGTGGAGGAGGGTGGTGGTGTACATCTATCTGTTTTGGGTTCCTATGGTAATTACAAAATGAAAAATGTGTATACACTTTCAAAATTAATTCCGTTCTTTTTGTTTAACACGTTTATTTTTTAAATTTGTATTTTTTTCTTTGCAATGTGTTTGTTCTGTCAAAAGAAAATTACCTCTTTGCATACGTTTCCCAGAACTTTTACTGCTACAAAGGTTGTTTGGGGGTCGGGCTTGGCGTTGACACATCCACAAGCTGTATTGTGCTGCCATAATTGAGTTAAAGAAGATCCTGACGATAATCTCAACAGCACTCACAATAGAGCACCAAATTGAACATCGACGGACCCCCAGCAAGCCAGAGATGGGATCAGGTGCCCGGGAGGAGTAAGCATCCCCTGTTGGCATGCCGCACCCGCCGTCGATGTTCATGCACGAAAATGAAAAGAATATATAAAATACATGCACTGTCCGAGGCCACGTCTATATAGAAAGTGCTATGGCGACAATGTCAGGGAATAATATTCAAAACACTTACTGTCAAACCCCTCGCGGGGAACCTTTTTACGAGCTCCACACGGCAAAGGGCATAAGTGTGACACAAATGAGTTAAAGAAGATCCTGACGATAATCTCAACAGCACTCACAATAGAGCACCAAATTGAACATCGACGGACCCCCAGCAAGCCAGAGATGGGATCAGGTGCCATAAGTTCCAGTCAAGTCCATTAATGCATCGTCAGGCATGTTTTTGATTATTAGTGTCCTTATTCCTTCGAGTGAACGGTGTGGTTTGGCTCATTTGCAACGGGTGCCATCCATCCATAGATAGCTCATTCCATCTCCTGATTCACTGCTATTGAATTTGAAGACGTTTAACATTACAATTGCGAATGTTGAGTGAATGAGTTTGTCATTTTAATCTTTCCATCAGTCTATCTTTCTCAGCTTCGTCTAGACACACTATCCCAGAGTACAATGCGACTTGCTTTTAATTACAAGGCATCTGGATTAAAATTTATGTAGATGTACAGCTAATTTTTTTTTTTCAATATTAAAAAAAATAGTTGATTAGATTAACTTATCCAGATACTTGAAATTAAAAATTGGGCAATAAAGTGTCATCGCTATATTTTTTTTAATATTATTCGTGGAGCACATTGTTTTTTATTCGTTAAAAACTGTCATGACACTTTTATACGCTGTTAAATGACTTGTTCAAATCCAGACGTGCATTCATAGCAAACATAGGACAATAACAAAATTGTGGGAAATTTGATTGATTTGTAACAAGTATAAATGAATCTACTTTTCCTTTGACAATCTGCGTTATTTGTATAATCCAAAATATCCCTCATAGAATGCATGTCCAATTTACATATCTCACACAATCTTGAACTTGATCGCAGTTTGTCAGGCCTTTTTTAAATCACAAAAAATAAAATAAAATGGAGTGTTCAATGATGTATGGTATTGGTAAAAACGGTCACCAAATTCAACTAAAGAAAGAATTTAACAATGGTAAGACCTTTCTTACTAGAATGCAGGGAAACGTCAGAGTTACGTCCATTATTAACAATTCTTATAATGAAAACGTTGAAAGAATTGATTTCTCGACTAAAGGGACGGAAGAAGCAGCATTCATATCAAGCAATATGAATGTCATGGACAAATACTTTTGTCTGGTAAATTGATATTATATTTATATATATATATAAAATTTTGCCACTAAATTATAAGATGAAGCGTGATAATATTATGTTGTAGATTGGTGTATATTTATTTCGTACAGAGTATCTGTCACTCTTTTTCCTATCACATTTTCTTTGTTTTCATGGAATAACTGTATATGAGACGAAGCGTGATAATATGATGTTGAAAGTTGGTGTTTATATCTGTATTTATTTTCGTTATCATTTTAAAATAATTTTTATTCTGTTTTATCACCATACAGGCGGTACCAAACCACAAGTACAAAATTAGAACTGGTTTGATTTATATTACCATCAAAAACGGTACAGAAGATGCGACTTTTCGTTGCGAGTCATTTTCAAGGACTGCAAGGAAGCAACTGATGATGACTACAAATGAAGATGATGAATTTCATTATGCTCATGCAATCCCCTTAGACTGACCAATGATGGATTTGTCGTCGACCAATGATTCGGCATCCTCAGAAGATGTCGAAATGCAACAGTTTAAACAGGATATAGACGATTTATGTTCTGCTACACTAAGCAATGAGGTTTACCGTCAACACTTGATATTGTTCTTCGTGATGTGCAAGCTTCCCCATTGGACCAAGCCACGATGGATTTTTATCATCTGATCAAAATCAGAGTTATGCACCTGGCAATCATAGGCTACTTAAAGTAGTGCACTCTCAACTCATTGTACGTAGAGGAGACACTAGAGCTGAAAATCCGCTGGATGAGCTATTCCCAGTTTTGAGATTTTTGATCATCTGGTAAAAATGGATAATGACCATATCCCTGTATACAGCACAAAATCGATAATTCAGAAATCAGAAACCGAAGGCATACAAAATCAGGATAAAACATGAACCAAAGCAAAT
Source organism: Pinctada fucata (assembly GCA_028142955.1). Lineage (NCBI taxonomy): Eukaryota > Metazoa > Mollusca > Bivalvia > Pterioida > Pteriidae > Pinctada > Pinctada fucata. The sequence continues at coordinate 10,161,256 of AP027110.1, forward strand.
AAACAAAAACCTCCACTACATGAAAAGAAACGAACTCCCGATATGGGAGTGAGACAAGGTGCCCTGGAAGAGTAAGCATCTCCTGCTTGCATGCAACACCCGCCACTTCAATTCGGCAGAAATGTCACATCCGGTTACTTCCATTTCGGCAGACAATGAGTACAATCTTGGTTCGATGGTTCAAATGGTCTATGACAGAATATCATCTAACATTCTGGAGAGTGGGACATCATAGTGTATGACGAGTTCCCCTTATCGACTGTAGAACTTCCTCAGTGACGATGTTAGTCGGCACAGGGCCTTTCAAATATAGCGAGAGGATGTTGCAAAGAAACGAGAGAAAGAAAAGGGAGGTCACCAAACCTCGGGAAAACACGCGTTTACCAAGATTTCCGTATTCTTCAACGACATTAATACCCTCAGCAATTGTCTTTTAAATAATTATGTATCTTAATATACTAAGAGTCTCCCCAAACAGCTTTATAAATAAAATATTGCTCTATTATATCGTTTAGGCGGTGCAGTTGTAAACACTCACAGAAAACAGTCATAGATGGCGAAAAACAAAAACGTACATTTAAAATTAAAGGTTACAGGGGCAATGCAGACGTATTTTAATCTCTTTGCCAAAATAATTTTAAAGTAAATTTGTTTCAAATAGCGCCACCTACAATCAAAACATTGCAGTTTTATGATTTACTTTCAAGGTCGGTTCTGATTGGTTGAAAATATATGTATACTAACATCCGACTATTCAGACTGTCGCTGGAGATTAAGTTGATATCAAAGGATAAACATCTAAGAAGTACCTAACCGTTATTCAGTCTCAAAGTTGAGAAGGCAAAGCAAAATCACGAGGATAGAATTTCATCCTCTAATAATATACCCATAGGGAGCAGAAACTTGCTCATTACGCCATCGTACAAATTGTTAAAATCGTAATACATGATGTTCTTTTTAAGTTCCTTTTCGTTCAAGTTTTTGAGATGTTTATTATTCACCTTGCTAAGTCGTTTGCTCACCATGGATACTCCACCCAGCAAGCCAATTTCAAAGAAATTGTACATAAGAGGATCCGTGAGAAGATTAAGGCGAACGTGTGTCATCTTTAAAGCAGCATCCCATGCGAGACCAGGAGCATCTAATCCATAACACTCCATGGTAATTTCTCTGAATTTTTCAAAAACATCTGCTAATAACAGAACATCTGTTCTGTAAGGATGTAATTGTCGTGTAAATCTCCGAAAGTTTTGAATTATAAAGTTCTCCATACTTCTTTAAGATGTTCGTAGTCTGTATCTGAAATATCTTCTTGTTTTAGAGTGTAAAAAAATCTTTCTGTTGGTGCCAAATGACTTGTTTTGAAAGGAATCGATATTGTCGTAGCAATAAACATTTTTGCGCAATAATATCGAAGCAATTTCTAGATTCTGAAATTCCTTAAGAAAGCGTTTGAAATTATGAATACCTTCCTTTTTTAGATTGTCAACCAAATGATCCAATGAAGTGCTTAGAAAAGAAGGGAGGAGATCTCCAACAAGACCCCGTTGCAGCATCAACAGCAAAACACCCGATGCAAAAACACAAAAGACGAGTACAGCACGAAACGGAAAAGAGACACACGACATTTAAATATCAAACACAAAAGACTACACATAAACCGACGAGACCAATGAGCAACAGGTGCCGACTTTGGACGGCCATTTGTCACGCAAGTAGCAACTTGTGTGGTTATCCTGGATTACGTGCGCACAACCCTCTCACTTCTCCAGTTACCCAGAGGCTTGAAGAACGAACAATTGTGGTGTAAAACAACCTCCTCACTGTAAGATGACATCACACAAACAAGACCGCGAAACGTAGATGCCCCAGAGACACAGATGAATATGTAAATGGATTTAAAAAGAGGGCATGCGTAAATCTCATATTTCCGAGTGATATTGGTACATATCGATTCAAATTTGAAATTGATCGAACTTGTTACATGTACCCTCGGGGACTCTTGGTCCACCAGCAGTGACACTCACTAAGTGGTACAATTGTTTAACGTCTTCAAATTCATTAGCATCATTATAAACCTGATAAATTTACAGCTTGGACCAGACTCGGGTACTTAACGTAAGCTTCGAAGTTTCAACGTATATTGGCTATAAAGACTAATTGGACCCTTTGCATTGATACTAACACATTCATGTAAACCAAGACGGTATTTCATTGTCCCAAAATTAGTAACTATTATCTAGTGTACTTAATGATAATTATAGCCGTGCAAGCACATGTAGAAGGAAACGAGAAATAGAAAAATATATATAAATAAAAGGATTCATTGGCCTCATGTTAATCAATAATAAAATAACAAGCATTATTTCCGTCTCCTTTGCAGTATAGTAAATAACAATTAAGTTATCCAAGTTTTATTTTTTTTACGATGGGCAATATATACACTGCGAGCTCGAAAACTTCGTGGAACCGTTGCTTATACAAGATATATAGAAAAAATAAATGGAGCGTCGTATCTGGGAACATGCCACGTTAAAGCAGGGTGTCCGAACTCTACACAGGACGGTAAAATTAATGAGATCGACTACAGGCACGAGGAGAAGATAAAAACATCAGGCAAATGGAAGAAACATATCTTTTCCCAGGAGTCGGATATGTAGTTGCACACTTGATGATATCCTGAGTTTATTGATGGACTTTACCACCGTAGATGGTGACCCACATCATTAAAGGAGGTATCAAATGTAAACGTCTTAAAATTGAATAGCATCATTTAAGAACAGATAAATTGGCAACATGGAACAGACATGCACGTTTCGGGTTCTTAACCCGCGTCAGTGATCCCCAAATCTAAACAATGTAATAGGCCAAAAATGTATGACAGTTACTATGTCGAAAAAGCGTACTGAAAGACGTAGCAAGATGGGTGGGATATGATGCAACATGACCCACGTTTTAGAAATTTCAAGAAATTTTGATAACAGTAATTTTAAAATGCGTTGAAGAAACTATCTTAGGTTATCTATGTAGAAAATGCTATGGCGATCATGTCAGGTAAAGACATTTAAAACACTTGCTGTCAAAGCCCTCGCGGGGAACTAGGCATAACTGTGATATATTAGATCTCTACCCCTTACAGTTTAAAGGTAGGTCAAAGGTCAAGAGTCAATATATCAAATGAAAGGTCTGGCCATGAGGTATCTTTATGTGAAATATCAAAGCCCTAGCACCTTTGGTTTAAAAGTAGGTCAAAAGGTCAAAGTCAAGGTCAAAAGTCATGGTATCAATTGATATTGACATTTTCACCTACTTTTATACTATAAGGGGTAGGGCTTTGATTTTTCACATAAAGATTCCTTATGGCCAGACATTTCATTTGATTTATTGACTCTTGACCTTTGACCTACCTTTAAACTGTAAGGGGTAGAAATTTAATATTTCACATACAGATACCTCATGACCATGCCTATCACCTGATACCATAACTTAATATATTGTACTTGACCTTTTACTTCCTTTTAGAACGTAAGGGGTAGGGCTTAGCATTTCACATATAGATTCATCATGAACAGAGCGTTCATGTGTTACCATGACTTTTGACCTCTTGACCTTTATAAAATTGCCATTTTACTATCAAAAACCTGCACGACGAGCGATGTTGTCTTCCGACAAGTCTTATTAGGTAAAGAATTTAGCGTTTGCTTAACAAATATTGTAAAGTTCATGCACAGTTTGTCAGGGAAAACTTGACACGACTCAGGGAAAATCATGGAATTTTCAGGGAATTTGATTTCGAAAAATACATGGCCACCCTGTGTAATTCCAAATTAAGGGGTATGGACAAAACATGTCGGTTGCCATTTTGGACTGGCCTTAGTAAAGTTTAGGGGACCGGGACAATTAGGGAAAAAATGGACAAAATATGATTTCACACGATTTTCACGTGCAGTTAACAATAAATTCGAAATAGAATGGCGAACTGTTTACGTTGAGTTACTGCGTACAACCCCAATTTTCCCTGTAATATCAAAGCCCTCCCTCTTTTGCAATGGTCTGCGATGTAAGATAATTGGATAGAGGAACGGGACTAAGGTAGGATCTTTTTTTCGCCTTTAATTTTTTTTTCTATATATAGGCCCGGTCCCGTAAACTTAACCAAGGCCATTTGATTTGATGTACTGGTTAGGTGCCAGTTCCCGGCTAAATTTAGCGTTTTTGTCATATTTCTTTCGCACTTTACCACATATTGTCTTGAAACTTGCACAAAATTAAGGTATGTGTACAGTACTCATCATCTTTCATTAAATCTAATTTTCAAAATAGTTCTTCATCTCAAACAAATTTTTGGGTCGATTTTGGGTGTTAAGCAAAAACACAATTTTTCAATTCTACTGGACCAGTTCCTGGCTATTTCTTTCCTGTTTATTCAAAACTTATTTTTAACAAATTTCTTGACAGAATTGAAATTGAACACCTTTATAACAATTTCAAAAATGTTACATGTCAGGGATATATTTGGCTAGATAATGACCTAGTTTTGATAAAATAAGTATTTTGAATACAAACAAATTACAAATGCTCCTCCTTTCCCAATTGAGGACATCTGACTTTCTTCACTGGAAAATTTAGGCAATTTTCTTCCATTGTATAAAAGTTCCAGAAGACGCTTTATATAAAAATTTTATTTTAAGGAAGAGACGATATTCACTGCTTAGAGGTATGTCATATTTGACACACAGACAAATATGGATAACCATATCCCAATACACAGTACAGAATCGATCATTAAGAAATTCCAAAATCAGGATAAAACAGGAACCAACAGTACATTGAGGAACTGTACAAAGTACGGGTAAGTTGGTACAGGGAGTTAAGAGTACGGACAGACAGACCGGTGACAGTCATCCCAGTGACAATTTTATGTTGATAAGTTCAGTGACAAAGAGACATCGGGAAAACTTCTGTCTGATAACCATGTAGACATTAGGTCACTGTACTTACTGTATGTACCTATTAACGGAGAGCGCGGTACCATCTACCATCTGACGTTTTCAGACAAGAAAGGGATTTATCATCATTATTACAGATTATCGTGTTATTATACAACAGCTCAGCTTTGTCACCACATCTCTTTTTTTCATAACGATTTGGCGGTTTATGAAAAGCTCTTCGGTTAGAAAGCATCACTGATGAAGATTTAACACTTGAAACGTGTCTAGTGAATAATTAATTGGTTTGAAATCTTCTAGAAGAAGTTACCATTGTATGACCAATATCCTCCGGTTTAGTTCTTTTTGGCTTTGTTTCGACAACGAATCACCTAGCCTGATTCGGTTTGAATCATGAGGTCCAACCTACTTCGTTGTTTTCCATAGTTTTCCAAACACAGAGTTATTCATTAATTTGAAAATATATCTTGTTCAAATTCATACTTTGCGCATTTCCTTTTATCATAATTAAAATCAATATATGGATGCAGTTATGCCTCCTCTCTATAGTCTAGACTTGGATGGAATACCAACCAACTTGATAGTCCATGTCTGTCCTTTAATGATGCTATTGAATTTGAAGACGTTTAACATGTGTACCAGTTGGTGAGTGTCACTGCTGGTGGACCAGGAGTCCTCTAAGGCACAAGTAGCCAAGTTCAGTCAACTTCGGCTGATCATTTTTTCAACGAATTCTAAAATTTTTGTTATCAAAATTACTTGGAATTTTTAAAATGTATGTCCTGTAGCATCATATCCAACCCATCCTGCGAATTCTTTCGGTACATTTTGACATAATGACTTTCTCAATATTTGGTCATATTACAGTGTTTAAATGGAGGATCACTGACGGAGTTAAGTACCTGAAAAGTTAATGACTGGTCCATGCTGCAAATTTATCTGTTCTTAAGTGATGCTATCGAATTTGAAGACGTCTTACACATGACCTATTTATGGGGAATTAAATATGCAATGCCAAGTTGAGAGTTGACCAAATATCATATTTGAGAGTTGCGATAGTTTCATAAAATCTAACAGTGCGTAAATATTTGATTGAGGAAATATCAGTTATTGATAGGGTGATACTTGAACATACAATTTGCTATTAATTTGATTATTTTATTGTTATGCCCCCATAATCGACGATTCGGTGGCATATAGTTTCTGTCCTGTTCGTTGCAAAAACTTCAACCTTGGCCATAACTTCCGTATTATTTTGAATGATAAGGGAAAAGACTTTGAAATTTCACATGACATTGTGTATTCCTTGTGAGATGACCTTTCCATGAATACCAAAATTTTTGTCATTGTGACCTTGACCTACGTTTCAAAAGGGTTGCTAGGGGTCCGTCTATGTTCAATTTTGTGCTCTATTGTGAGTGTTCTTGGGATTATCGTCAGGATCTTCTTTAACTCATTTGTGTCACACTTTTTCCCTTTGCCGTATAGAGCTGGGGGCATTCGTGTGTTCACAGGCATTCGTGTTTCACAAACACATTTTTTCTTATTTCATTGTGTACACTGGCATGAATCTTTCCCCACTTTTTATTTAATGACAGCACTCCGAAAATTTTCCTTTGATTCCTTCCCGAGGGCAAGTTGACAAATTTGGGATAATCTTTGGCAATTTTATATAGTTTTGTTAATTTAGATACATACTCCTGTTTCACATTGTACTTCATTTTACGTTTTGGATAAGATAAGATAAGATAAGCTTTATTTAAAGCTCTGATGAGCTTTTAGACCGACATCAACATATTTACAGGTAACAGGTATAACAATTATAACATATACCATGCAAACATTTAAAGTCAATTTGAAGGAGCAAAGCATTTAAAGAAAGCAGAGAGCATATCCATGATAAGACACAAGCATAAGCAGATAGTACAATGTAAGCTCATAACATAAAGTACATCAGACATGAGGCAGACAATACTAAGATTACTAGCACAAGACAAAAAATAAAACAAATACACATATAGCATAATGACATAATTACAAATAAAACTAGACTACAAGAAGCACTAAAATATGGTAGTGTAGACTTATGTAAACACTTTAAGAAACTAAATGAAACCAATGGCACAACAAGTATCACAGCAACTATACAATACTAACTAAGTTCTAAGACCAAATCACAGAGCACAAATAAAACAACATCACAGAATACAAATCAAACTAAAAGTTAAATCGAAATCACAGAGACATCATCACATTTGACAAAGACAACATAAGAACAAAAACTACGAACATTCAAATCAACTTAAAACTGAACAACATTTACAGGTATGCTGCAGCCGAAGGAACTAGCGGCACATACTACAGTGACAGGCATCCCCATTCCAATGTTGGATAAGTGATTTAAAATGCCTGTCTGAAATTGTCTGGAAAACTATTCCATAGGACGGCTGCAGCATACCTGAAGGAGTTCTTACCATATGTACTTGTCCTGACTCTTGGTACCTGTAAAATATTTGTATATCTAAAATTATATTTGTTGTCTCTAAAATTCAATAGATCTGTCAAACAAGGGGGAGATAAATGATGTAAGATTTTATAAGTTTCTAAAGCCATGGTGCGTAAGCGCCTTATTTTTAATGAAGGGACCTTTGCTTTGTGTAATAGTTCATCATAGGTAGAAGCATGATCATCATATACAAATCGCAGTGCTCTTTCTTGGAGTTTTTCTATTTTCTTGGTTTTAGTCTCTGAACAGAAATGCCATAAAGGATTAAAAAATAGTCTGTTGAGCCTGTTCAAAAGTTTTCCAAGCCTCTTCATTACATTTAGTTGAGTTGCAGCCTTCCTACATAATTTTGATATGTGGGTTTCGAAAGACAGTTTAAAATCAATATCAACACCTAAAAGCTTTACACAATCATCACACTTGATATCTACATTCTTAATGTTAAAAATTGGTTGCAACTCATGTGTCTTCTTCCCCACAGCAATGGCCTGAAATTTGTCGGGGTTTGACTGCATACAATTAAAATCAAACCATTCAATAAGCGCATTGCTGTCATGAACAAGTGATCTTACTAAAATATCAAAATTTGGTGAAGACATAGACAGGGTGTTGTCGTCTGCATAATTGTACAATTTGCCATGCTCTATAAAATAAAAAACGTCATTTATAAAAATATTAAACAATACCGGCCCAAGGACAGACCCTTGTGGCACGCCTTTTGTAACCTCCCCCCAAGTACTAACAATGTTTCCTACTTTTATTTGCTGTTTCCTATTTTCTAAATAACTTGACAGTAAATTTTCAGCTGTACAAGAAAGTCCGTACGCAGACAGAACTTTAAACTTCGTCAGGAATCCTAAATCTAAAGAATAAAATATGGTCAAAAAGTGTGAAAGGTATTATGTCTAAAAATGTAGCACGTAGCAGGTTGGATGGGTAAAGATGCTACTGAACCCACGTTTTAAATTGAAACTCGGGAAGGTCTTTAATATAGATGCATTACATATGTTATCCCAGTTGTGCCCCATATACTGAGGAGGTCTCAATTGGGATCTGAAAGACTACATATCTTCAAGATTTTTACACCTGCTGATGACTACTCAACGACGTACACAGGTAATTGACCTATCGCCAACTCCTCCCCCTGCTGCCGCAATACCAATGATATTATCTCATATCGTTACAGGCATGCTAATAATAGCCTCTTCCCTGCACGTGCTGGGAGCTCAGACAAACTAACGCGTTATCCTCATAACTTTAGTATAGAAATGTAAGATAACATGAGCATTTAGCACATATATTTTCATCATTTTCTTGATTTATTAAAATGGTTGAAAGATGTGCACATAGTACAAGTAGTAGTGATGATGACAGATATCGGGGTAATATTTTTCTCAGATTAAATACATAAAAAGTGCTTAAAATAGACAAAAATCGGCACGGTCATCAACGGATAACACGAAATACATAATTTGCGTATACAGTTGATCAAATACATTACATGCGCATCTCATAAAAATTAAAAAACCGATTTTGAGAAGTTCAAACAAACATGAATACCCAAATTAAAACCCATTACTAGCTGTATAAAAGTCGATCTTGTCGGCGAAAGAGTAAAGAATAGGCAAAAGAGGGGGGGGGGGGGCGTTTTTGAATGAATGTTACCATTTGATTTGCCTAAGATGAAATCATATTGATATTATCTTGACATTAATTCATTTCATACTATCATTCTTAAGTACTTTTGTTGAAAAATCAAAAAGAATCATTTAAATAGCATAAAGCCCATATAGGAGAATCCAGCTAGATGGATAGAGGGTTGCCCCCCACTCCTTTGGTTGCACCCTAAAAAGATCAATGATAGCATAAGCACAAAATGATGTTAAGTCAAAGGGAATAAAAAAGAAGTAAAGAAAAATGCTACGGTTTTAAGTTATGCTCAAAATATTTGAGCATGTCATTCCCTAGAAATTTAGAAAAAAAAAAATGAATATTAAAAAAAATCCGGTTTGCATCGCTCCCGTTTTTCTTCTTCTTTTTTATTTAAATGAAAAAATAAAATTTTGATTTTATGTTATCAGTGGTCCTATACACTTATGCATTAAATTCCTTAATTGTCAGGCTTATTACACACGCAATTAAAATCTTATCTAAAAAAAAATATCAAATATTATAAATGACCCCCCCCCCCCCCCCCCAAAAAAAAATCAATAAAATCAATTATCGTAATAATATATATTCACGTGTTATAAAAAAATTGCTCACACCCCCGGGCTGTACCCGCCGACGGTGTTTCATATTTAACCCCTACCCGACCCGACTTTTCATTTCGCATCCTGAAACAATGTGTTGGATGCCCTCGAAATAACTTTCACAAAATTATACTCTTGTTATTAATATGTTGATTTTAGAGATAAAGTACATTAACATAATATGTTTCATGGAAAAATGATTACAAAAATCAGTTGAAATGGCATGTTTTGTTGCCGATTTTCTAATAGAACATGTACTGTTTACATCCGCATTAGCTGGTTTTTGTCTTAGCTAGCTGGATCCAGCGTATTTGGTAATATGGGCGGAGCTTATCTGGGAATTGGCGATAGGCGAATTACTACTGTACTAACATTGTGAAATTCTTTTTCAGGCAAAACTGGAGCAAAGATTTTTTTTTAGAAAATGTGTATTTGTGTATATAAGATCTGTAATTTGTTAATTATATCATGAAAGAAAATAGGTACTAAAATTTACATGGGCGGATCCAGGATTTTTTTTCAGGGGGGGGAGTTGTCCAAATTTTCTGAAGAGCAACCCCCCATCCCCCTGCAAAGTTATTGATTGATGATTGTCAGTTTTGTTTCCAATTAAATCTAAATCAGGTGACTGGAGAGCAAATGACGAGCAAAAAGCTTAAAATCTTGAATGTTCACAATGACAAATATGGATAATGACCATATCCCCGTATACAGCACAAAATCGATAATTCATGTATTGAACAATGAACAGTTTCTTTTTTACATGAGGTAGAATAAATCTTTAAAAAATGTTATATTAAAGTTATACACAAACCTCTTCAAACATACAATATACTCGTAACTTAAAAGGGGTATATTTGATATAAAGTCATAGCAATTTCTTTTACCATGGCATAAAAAAGATGACAAACTTACAAAATTGTCAACAAAATTACACAGTTAAAATTGCTGGAGTAGAGGAGCAGGAGAGGATTGGGGTGGAGAACTGAAGTAATGGGAAATTGATGGTGTTTGTAGGTGTGGTAGTGCACTTTTTTAGTTTTTTTTTTCTAATACACATCAGAATCATTACAACTGTTGTGATGAGTGCCCACATTAAAAACGCTATTACAAAATAAAACTACATTAAATACAACCTTATTTTTTTTTTATTTCAAACGTGTTCCTGTTTGATTCATATTGTAGTTTCATGGTAAAAACATTATATATATTGTGTCCACCAGAAGTGACACTCACCAAGTGGTACATATTTTAAACGTATTCAAATTCATTAGCATCATTTAAAAGCAGACTAATTAACAGTGTGGACCAGATATATACGTTATGTATCGTAGACAGTAGCCGCTTCCTTTTAAACAATGTCTCTAATGTCCTTCAAAATGTTTAACGTCTTCAAATTCATTTGCATCATTTTAGAGCAGATAAATTTACAGCATGGACCAGACATGCGCGTTTCGGGTAATAAACCCTCGTCAGTGCAGTGATCCGCAATCTCAACAATGAAATATGACCAAAATCCGTGAAAATGATGTCCTAAATAAACCGAAAGACGTAGCAAAATGGCTGGAATATGATGCTACAGGACCCAGGTTTAAGAAATTCAAGATAATTTTGTATACAAAAATTTTCAAATGCGTTTGAAGAAACGACCCACCGAAATTGAACGAACTTGGATACATGTGCCCTCGGGGACTCTTAGTCCACCAGCAGTGACACTCACCAAGTGGTACAGATGTTTAACGTCTTCACATTCATAAGCATCATTTAAGAGCAGATAAATTTACAGCATGGACCAGACATGCACGTTTCGGGTAATATACCCTCGTCAGTGATCCTCAATCTCAACAATGAAATATGACCAAAATTTGTGAAAATTATGTCCTAAATATACCGAAAGACGTAGCAAAATGGCTGGGATATGATTCTACAGGATCCATGAAAAGAAATTCAAGAGAATTTTGTAAACACATTTTCAAATGCGCTTGAGGAAACGACCAACCGAAATTGATCGAACTTGGCTACATGTGCCCTCGGGTACTCTTAGTCCACCAGTAGTGACACTCATCAAGTGGTACATACGTTTAACGTCTTCAAATTCATAAGCATCATTTTTGAGCAGAAAAATTACAGCATGGACCAGACATACACGTTTCGGGTAATAAACCCTCGCCAGTGATCCTCAATCTCTTGCTACAAGATTCCATGTACCAGTATTTTTTTTGAAAATGTTGACTTAAATACACATATCATTATTACATATTTTCTGTAAACGTTTTTTTGCATTATTCAAAGTCCCAACCTTTTATGGAAAAAAAAAACTCTTCAAAAATCAATTTTTTCTCCCTTATTGGTCTTCTCCCACTTTTTTTATGAGCAAGTTGCTTAATACGAATTCAGAATAAAAGACAATAAAAAACTTTCTTTTGGTACCATAATTGCTGTACCTCGTACTAACTACAGTTTGTTTTTCCCAATTTTTCGTACCAGCAAATTGTGAATCTGACATCTGAAGTTCTACGGTCGATATGGGGAACTCGTCATACACTATGATGTCCCACTCTCCAGAATGGTGGATGATACTCTGTCATAGAACATTTGAACCATCCAACCAAAGATTATACTCTATGTCTTCCGAAATGGAAGTTACCGGATGAGACAATTCTACGGAACTGAAGCGGCGGGTGTTGCATGCTGGGCACCTGGTCTCACTCTCATATCGGGAGTCCGCTTCTTTTCATGTGGTGGAGGTTTTTGTTTGCTTTTGTTTCTGTTTTATCCTGATTTTGTATGCCTTCGGTTTCTAATTTTCTGAATTATCGATTTTAAGTAGCCGAAACGTGCATGTCTGGTCCATGTTGCCAATTTACCTGTTCTTAAATGATGCTATTCAATATGAAGACGTTTACATTTATACCACTTGGTGAGTGTCACTGCTGGTGGACCAGGAGTCCCCGAGGGCACATGTAGCCAAGTTCGATCAATTTCGGTTGATCGTTTCTTCAACGCATTCTAAAATATCTGTTATCAAATTTTTTTGAAATTTCTAAAACGTGGGTCCTGTAGCATCATATCCCACCCATTCTGCTACGTCTTTCGGTACGCTTTTTCGACATAGTAACTTTCACACTTTTTTGGCTTATCACATTGTTTAGATTTGAGGATCACTGACGAGGGTTAAGTAGCCGAAACGTGCATGTCTGGTCCATGTTGCCAATTTACCTGTTCTTAAATGATGCTATTCAATATGAAGACGTTTACATTTGTGCTGAAAGTAATCTTTGTTCGAGCACTTCCAAAATTTGTCAAGGTGACTATTAGTATGAGGTCAATTCAATATATCGGTTCCACTTCCAATAAAATTTAAATTTTTTGTTGTTATTTATTGTTACTTATAATAATAATAATTCGCCCTCGTAATCCTGATTTTCAGAAGTGTTAAAGAGATGGGGGAAATACCCCTTCTTAAGTTCATTTATGTCGAAAGTCTTAGGTAATTCTGAAAGAGGACTAGGTATAAAATTAAGAGAATCTATAATTCTAATTTGTAAAAGTTATACGATTATGCACAAAATTTTACCTCCCCTGAAGATAACTTTTGTTTTTATGTTTTGTTTAAGTAAATAGTTGAAAATGAAATATCCATCATAAGCTTTAATGTCATGAGCGATAAAAGTATATCCTTTGTGACTTTTCGAAAAGGCCCATTTGCAAAAATCTTCAGCATTAAAAAAATGAATTTCTTTCCAGCCACAAACCCTACAGTCGAGTTCTCTTCTTTCAAATAATGTCGAAGGGTTCCAACTCTCTACCTTCTTGAAGAAAAACCAAACCAATTTACAATATTCAATTCTCACCAGTGATGCGCTTGTACAAGCGCATCCTTGAGACTTGCACTCTGACTGACTGTGACGACGGGACTCCATGACGGGCCCTTTCCAAACCTCTTTAGAGAAATGAGTTAAAGAAGATCCTTACGATAATCTCAACAGCACTCACAATAGAGCACCAAATTGAACATCGACGGACCCCCAGCAAGCCAGAGGTGGGATCAGGTGCCCGGGAGGAGTAAGCATCCCCTGTTGGCATGCCGCACCCGCCGTCGATGTTCATGCACGAAAATGAAAAGAATATATAAAATACATGCACTGTCCGAGGCCACGTCTATATAGAAAGTGCTATGGCGACAATGTCAGGGAATAATATTCAAAACACTTAATGTAAAACCCCTCGCGGGGAACTTTTTTTACGAGCTCCACACGGCAAAGGGCATAATTGTGACACAAATGAGTTAAAGAAGATCCTGACGATAATCTCAACAGCACTCACAGGGCCCCGACCACCTGTCCTCTCTGAATGTCAGTCGGACTCCTCGGGTGATTACATATATGAGCTCGCTACAGCTGGCAGAGCACGGACTGTATTACGCATGCCCTCTTTTTATATCCATTTACATATTCATCTGTGTCTCTGGGGCCTCTGCGTTTTGCGGTCTTGTTTTTGATGTCATCTTACAGTGAGGAGGTTGTTTTACACCACAATTGTACGTTCTTCGAGACCTCTGTGTAATTGGAGAAGTGAGAGGGTTGTGCGCACGTAATCCAGGATAACCACACCATTTGCTACTTGCGTGACAGATGGCCGTCCAAAGTCGGCACCGGTTACCCATTGGTCTCGTCGGTTTATGTGTAGTCTTTTGTGTTTGATGTTTACATGTCGTGTGTCTCTTCCGTCTCGTGCTGTACTCGTCTTTTGTGTTTTTGCATCGGGTGTTTTGGTGTTTTACTGTTGATGCTGCAACGGGGTCTTGTTGGAGATCTCCCTTCTTTTTAAGCGGAGCCACCAAAAATAATTTCAGTAGCGCCCTCTTTAATTTTTGAAAGTTAGGTTTATACATTTAATTACTGAGTGCACGGCTCCAAAGGAGCTGTTAAGATAAGGCGTAAAATCAGCCCTGAAAAGTGGAATTTTGAAAATTGAAATTTCAAGAACCTTTTTTGGTAAAATCTATACCTATACGGCATCCCATCAGAATATGAAATTATTTTTTATCGGTTTTGCATAATAATGCTAATTTTTGGATCAAAACTTATCTTTTTCTCATAGAAATCAATAGAAAACGGAAAAGTTTCATTGAACATTGTTCCCCCCGGATATACAGAAAGCCACTTTTACTGGAGATGTGTATCAATGATACAAATTTTTTGGCAAAGTGGGGTTCTGTATCTCCGGGGGGAACACTACCCCAGAGACGAAAAACTAAAAATGGAAAGGGGGGTGCATTTTATAAGAATCAATCTTTTTTACCATTAAATATAGCACATTTGACTATTTTTCCTCTTTAATCCATCAAACATTGTGTACTCAATATGATTGAATGAAAGATACAAGAATTAGAAACGAAATAAGCAAGAGTGATGTTCATTTCTCCGTCAATGTGTATTTCGCGCTAAAAGGCTTACATTGTAGCCATTGAATGAAGAATAAGACCGTATTTCAAGTTCCGGATTTCATTATTTACCGATTAAAGGAGGTAGAACGTTCGAAATCTATTTCTGATACACAATGTAGACATATTTGATGTCCTTTAGCTTATATTTATCCATTTTAGATAAAATATTAAAACATTTATACGTTTTTTGTCGATATTATCGGATTTTCTATCCGAGCACCCCTACCTCTTTCGACCTTAATTTTACAACCTTAAGAGTTCCTTAACATAATGTAAAACATGTAAAAGGTCTGCAAATACATTATATTTCAATAATGATTCATGTATTTCTGTATGCGATTCGCCATGCGGAAGAAATAAGTCACGAGATTCAGGGCTAAATACGGCCCTTATCTTAACAGCTCCTTTCCTGTAGGGTCGATTCAGTAGCATAGCAAGATAAAATCTATGTTCAAAATAGCATTGGAGGGATGGTGCTAAGATGTTTAACTCCTTTAATTTCGATGATATTTATCGGAGAAACGGCTAGTTTTCGAAATAGCAAAATATATATATGATGTCACATTGGTAAAAGGCCAAAACAAAGCTTCTTTCAGATGACAGCTGGAAAGAAGTAATTAATACACTTGACAAACATCAAAAATCTTTCTATACACAATTTGCATGTTTTTTGGCCATTTCACATGCCCCCGATTTCTGGGTGCATTCAAAATAAAAGAAATTCGGGGATTTGGACAATTGAAAACACTCATGACCTTCATAAACTTGTTCCTTACAATTTTTACAATATTTTCCATCACATCTATGTTCTTTCCTTGGTAATTCTTTTTTCTGAAAAGTTTCTTTCCCATTTTTAACATTTGTAATGTTATTCACACACCGATGGTATGGACTTCTTTTTAGTGTCGTACCCCTGTTTCTTGTGTGTTCATTGCATTCTAAATACTACAAATCTTATTACAATTTTTGCATTCGACAGCACTTTGAAATTTACAATTAATATCGAAACACATGTCACAGTTTTGACGCACACACTTGTGTTAAGTACTCTCATTATAACCCATCAAACATTTTTCACAAAAGTAACTCCCACTCAAAAATGCGTTAATTTTGGAAAAGGAAAAAAATGGAATATCTGTTTTACTTCATGCCTGATTGACTGGTTTACCGGCCTGTAATTGAAGCCTTTCGGCTTCTTTTTTGCAATTTGGTATTTGCAGGTGTAATTTGATTCCTATAATTTAAGGTTTTTCTTTTTGATTCCATGTCATTTGCCAACTTGTAACTAAGATCTGCCTTAGCAAATACCAAAATCCCTTGCCAAAAATAAATTATCATTGTTTTTAATTTTAGTAATATTTTTTCGACGTTACATTGTCCTGGATTAATTTGGTTCTACCTGCTCCCCTGGGAGGACTTATAGTTGCAAATTGGATGTCCAGTGAGAAATCTAATTTTAATTCACTTTTGCTTTGCAATCATTTTTCTATTTCCCCCATCAAATCATAATCACTCATTTTTGAAATAGGCCGCAAGTGAAGAACAATTGGTTTCTTAAGCTGGTCTCGATTAATATACATACGAACCAAATCTTCGGGATGCAAGTCTCTGGTCGTTTTCTCTATACAGTTTTCAAAAATGCTATGCAGATCTATCAAAACATCAGCCCATTTTTTATTTAACAATGTGTTGCCCATAATAACTGTAAAAATATGCTCATGGGCATCGTACCTTGGTCCAAGATTTTTTTTTTCTCAAAAGTTTAAATCAGTCATTGTTTATCAAGTACAAAATACTTGTATCGTCATTATCTCATTCATCATCATTATTGTCACCTGGTGACGTATTGCTTCATTGACCCCTTGTACGTTTAATCTTTATAAGTGTTCATTATTATCAGAAAAATAAAGGCTACCGTACTCAGAAATGTCGCAAGCCTCTTCCGATTCCATCTGGGAGTTCTCATTCTCCTCCTTTCCCATGCGTTCGATGACGCGGTTGTTGATCTTGTTCAGATGCTGAATCCTTTTTATATCCTGTGCCCTCATTTTGTTCTCCATGATCTTCACGCTGCGTCTCCTTTGTACCTAAAACAAGTATGGATTTGAAGAATAATTGATGATTTAAAATCATGTAATATCATCAGCATCATACACCTTGTACCAATGAGAAAACGACTATTATATATAAGTATACATTCCTCTGGAGTCCTGGTCGACCTGGTCCTTCGACCTCAACCATTGCTCTCGCCTTCAGGGCACTTCTTCAACTTTAACGCCTTTATCTCCAGTGCTCTCCTTTTATTATAAAGAATTTCTATTGAGTTCGTCTTCTTTTCCTCTAGAATTGAACAAAAGTATAAAATGTATGCATTTTCGAGTGTAAAATTGTAAAAAAAAATTGGTTATACATGTATCTCATTACTCTCCGTCCTCCATGGTGAGCTTGTCTTTTGTTGCTTCTCCAACAGTATGGCCTTGAGGTAAACAATAAGAATAGTAATATCATTCAGTTTATGTTAAATGACCCTTCGACATTATTGAAAATCGTGCCACGTCTATATAGAAAGTGCTATGGCGACAATGTCAGGGAAAAGTATTCAAAACACTTACTGTCAAACCCCTCGCGGGGATCTTTTTTACGAGCTCCACACGGCAAAAGGCATAAGTGTGACACAAATGAGTTAAAGAAGATCCTAACGATAATCTCAACAACACTCACAATAGAGCACCAAATTGAGCATCGACGGACCCCTAGCAAGCTTGAGGTGGGACCAGGTGCCCGGGAGGAGTTAGCATCCCCTGGCTAGCCGCACCCGCCGTCGATGTTCATGCACGTAAATGAAAACTATATGAAAAACATGCACTGTCTGAGGTGATGTCTATATAGAAAGTGCTATGGCGACCATGTCAGGGAAAACTATTCAAAACACTTACTTTCAAACCCCTCGCGGGGAACTTTTTTACGAGCTCCACACGGCAAAGGGCATAAGTGTGACACAAATGAGTTAAAGAAGATTAACATTATGCAGCATCATGTTATTTTCATGTTCATTGGGTTCATGGGTTAGTACGGTAACCGGCACGACCGACATCCCGGCGTGTCCCCCCTCCCCCCCCCCCTTTTCCCGCGATTCACCGCTCAATATACAAAAAGTGAAATGAAATTTAACAGACTTGAATAAATATTGCTTGATATTTTTTCATATGTTGAAATGAAAGGTATACTCAAATTAACATTTAAAAATTATTTTTAAAACGAAATTTACAGAGAGTAATTAACGCGATTACGTCTCTCGAATAAATCTGATTACGCAGAATGTTTATTTGGTAAACGAACGAACTACCGATTAACACCTGTCAGTAAAACTGCAACGACGCAAGATGTTACCGTACATAAATTAAAGTGAAATTTTGCACACATTTTAAGTGTCATCATAACTTCCAAAGTGGAAATACCTCTCTATTACGAAAACAGATTACTCCTGCCTGCAGCTAATGGACTTGTTTCTGGAGTGGAAATACATGTGCGCATAAGTATGTTTTTTGTTTATTTTTTGATATTATTATTCATTGAAGTATTTTGGATTTTGCCTTTGACAAACATATCAAGTAATATATTGGTTGGCAAGAAATGTTAATAGAAAATTACATACTACATATATCTTGATTTTATCAGGCACAGTTTTCAAGGACACATCAATCTGCATGGACCAACACCTCTACTTCTACGATATCTACCTCTACAACAGTAACATTGGCTCTAACTACAGTGCCTTATGTTGTTCTAGGTATGTATTACAGTTTACAGTATGCAGTATACATATTATGTTGAAACAAATCAAATTATGTCAAATAATTTTTTCTTCTTTTATTGTTGAAACCTTTGGGTTTTTGTGTGTGTGTTTATTTATCTATACAAATTTTGTAAGATTAAATATTTTCCCTTCAATATATACATATATACCATGATTATATTCGGTATTAAGTAAAATCAAATAATGACATATATTTCAGATATACCTTGGTTTCTTGGCATCCTAACAATTACTGGTCTTCTATGTATTGGAGGCACACTATTGTGTTCGTAAAAAAATTCAACAAATAATTGACGAAGAATCAGTTGAGGAATTTTCATTAAAAGTACTGTCTTATAAATCAGACTGACCTGGACACGTGAATTTAACGACTATCTTTGTAGGAATACTCCTGTTAATGGTTCGAATGTATCCACCGAAACCTCACAACTGGTATTTTAATTAGACAAAGACATTCTTCCACAAGGGTCTGTCAACAAGTTCGTCCTAATATCGAATTACAAACTCGTTCCACTACTACATCCACTGTCATCTGACAGTCGATAAACTCTTTCCATGTCGTCCTTTCTCCAGGTGTCGCCTAGCAACAGACGACAAACGCGTTCCATGACGGCCCTTTGAGTTTCAAATGAGTTAAAGAAGATCCTGACGATAATCTCAACAGCACTCACAATAGAGCACAAAATTAAACATCGACGGACCCCTAGCAAGCTAGAGGTGGGACCAGGTGCCCGGGAGGAGTAAGCATCCCCTGTTGGCTAGCCGCACCCGCCGTCGATGTTAATGAAGCATGGAAATGAAAATATATAAAAATCATGCACTAACTGACGTTATGTCTATATAGAAAGTGCCATGGCGACAATGTCAGGGAAGTATATTCAAAACACTTACTGTCAAACCCCTCGCGGGGAACTTTTTTACGAGCTCCACACGGCAAAGGGCATAAGTGTGACACAAATGAGTTAAAGAAGATCCTGACGATAATCTCAACAGCACTCACAATAGAGCACAAAATTAAACATCGACGGACCCCTAGCAAGCTAGAGGTGGGACCAGGTGCCCGGGAGGAGTAAGCATCCCCTGTTGGCTAGCCGCACCCGCCGTCGATGTTAATGAAGCATGGAAATGAAAATATATAAAAATCATGCACTAACTGACGTTATGTCTATATAGAAAGTGCCATGGCGACAATGTCAGGGAAGTATATTCAAAACACTTACTGTCAAACCCCTCGCGGGGAACTTTTTTACGAGCTCCACACGGCAAAAAGTTTGATTGACATTGTATTTTTCCATTCAATATTGTTCTATTTCAGAAAACATGTAGTTTTTTTTTTTTTTTTTGGCATTAGACTTAGGTATTTCTGTATCATTTTGTCTCTTTTTCCCTAGTACAACCTTGTACACACACGTATAGCTTTTTCTCTTATTTCATGTATTATTGTAAGTAAAAGTGTGACACTTCGTGAGGAGATGTATTACATTAGGCCGTTCAAATTTGATGTTTACTTCTACGGATTTTATTTTTCAAATATTTGATCGGAAGAGTAAAGAAAAGAACAATAGACAAATAGTATAAATATTCTTCAAGTATTCTTCGATTCAAAGAAAAATACGGTTACACTTTGGAGGCATTTGGTCGAAGATCTGTAACACTAAACATTAAACTGCCTAATGTAAGTTGATGATTGATGTGCATTGACACCGTACCCTTTGATGTGTTTTAAGTTTCAAGATAAACTATTATAGGTAGGATCGGACGGACGGTGATGTGAAAGTGATGAAAATAAATTAATGTATTCAAGTAGATCTTTCATTACACGAAAGAATTTTTTTTAAATATTCAGGAAATAGCCCGTTGCTATGGGAACGATTGTTTAAAATTGCACATAGGCCCACTTTGAGTCCTTGGATACGGGCATCAAAAGTTAAGTAATCTGAATTTTTTTTAAATCTAAAGTAAAGTTTAGACTTTGCTTTATCGTATATGTAAAAAATGGTTGTGTAAGCCTGTTTCGTTTTTTGGGAAAAGGCTTCGAAAAACAACAAAAATGCTTATTTTTATAATGTATGACCTAATTCCTATAGCAACCATTGATTATTTGAATTTTTTTAATTGTATTTTGATAAAGGCTTACTTGATCTTTATTGTTATTGAATTTGAACTTCCTAGGATTAATAATTACTGTTTTATGAAAATAATAATAAAAAAAATGGTTGCCATGGTAACATATGTTCCCCATAGCTTTTTCAAGGTTTTTGAAAGAGCTCTTCGTATTGAATATTTCCCAACAATTTTTATCTGTTCATCATGATGCAATTTTTTTTAATGCCTTTGAAGTTGCAAAATAAGTAATATTAAAGACCATAGTAACCGTTGCCAAGGTATCTTATGTACATTGCAACAAGTGGGTTTATCTTGAATTTGCTATAAAATAAATCATAATTCTTATCATATACCAATCAAGAGAGAAGGAAAATTGGAAAATACAAACAGCATTTTGAAATCAATATATCAAAATATGCTAATTATGTTGTCATGGTAACCAGCCTTTATTACAATATCAGACACTACTAGTGAGCTTATTTAAAATGTGATGTCCCAATCTTTAGGATGCATAAAAAACTACCATTGATGTCACATATAAACCAAATTATAGAGCTTCAAATGAGCTCAATTTTGCAAATTTCTCAGCTTTAAAGGCCGTTGCCATGGTAACCAGATGACCTAGAATTATTTTTTTTTTGTCAAATTTGTCTTTTTTTATTGGTCCCTACTTATGTGTGAAATTTCTTGAAAATCGGAGACCATACGTGCCGAAATTGTTTAAATGATTACAGAGAATTGCTATTAGTTTCTAGAGACATTATTCATTGAAATAAGGGGTAAAACCATATCCTATGCATCATACAAAAATAGAACAGAAAGATAACTGAAAAAAACTTAGAAGATAAGATTGAAAGAATTGACCACAACTTTTCAGAAGATAATGTCGACCAGCTTAATATAGCTAAAGATGAACTAGAAAGCTTACGTAGGGAAAACGTAAAAGGGAACCTATAAGAAGCAGGGAAAATGGAGAGATGAAGGGAAAGACCATCATCATATATTTGTACGTTAGAATCACGTTATTACACTCAACTTTTTTCCACCTTGGAATTTGCTAACCTGTGCTATCTCACCGAAGCTTCATCGAGGGACACTTTTGATTGGGTGTTAATTTAAATCCCACCTTCTTGCGTGACGTGACAATAACTACATCAGACCGACGGATGAACTCAACTCAGTTAGAATCAAAAACACGACCACGTGTCAGTGTCGTGTGCGCAAAGTCTACCTATACTTATGATTTTTTGAATTTGATATCGCGATAATATTGTTATTGAGGAGAGTCTTTTAATCCACGGACAGATATTGGACATGACAGTCCTGCATCCGGCCTTCCCAAACGATTGTTTAGTTGCACTTTGCCAGCAATCGTTGTGTGTAAATTATGAAAAAAAAAATATATTCACATCGGTGGTCTCAGAGTATTTCGGCTACTACTCACTAGTGTCACGAAACAGTACTGTGCTTTTTAAGCATGTCATAAGTCCCCCCTCACCTCTTATTTGGGCACTGCTCACGACTGTGAGGAGACGGAGATTTGGTATAGCTTTTATGGATTCTAGGCATTCTGGGGCTCTGTTTTTACTTTTTCTTTTCAGACGACTAGAAAAATTCACTTTTAAAACTTTCATCGTTCAACTGTAAGAAGATCTGAATATTTGTCTAAACTTTGTTGATGATATTTTGTACTTTATTTATTTTTGTCTTTTTTTCGAAAACGATGTGGACGTTTTTGCGTACAGATGTAGGCCTGACCACGTCCATGTATAAACCACCGAGAGGCACGATGACCGCCCCCTACCCTTCCCCGGTCTATTTATGCGTACCTGCTTTTATTTCACACAATGAGAAAAAAATCACAAACGAGATTCAATCCACAATCACTTCATGATATAAGAAGAAAGAAGATCACATACTTAGATCTGTCATAAAATAAATATAGTATTTCAACAACAAGCATGCGATTCAATAGTTTTCTTATGTTTTAAAACCTTTCCCCTTACTGAAAATGCATTTTAAATTGATACAAATGATAGTTTCATCGTTGGATTCGATCATTATTGACTATGGTATTAATTAGATTAAAGAATATCCTATATAAATAGTAAACAAAACAATTTTGCCACTTGACCAATCAGGATGACGGATACAAAGCGTTCGTGAGTACATTTAAATTGCCGTAGGCATTGACCTGGCAAATTCCAAGGTGAAAAAAGTTGAGTGTATTTAAGAAAAATAATCAATAAGAACTGATATGGACAATGGTGATGTAATTACAGAGCAGACTCAAATTTAGTTAAAAGTTACTATGAGAATTTTAACAAATTTAAAGAACTTAACGATGAAATTAATCTTGAAGATGAATTTTCAGATTCAGAATATCCAACATTAAGTCAAGATAAGTCAAATACACTTGAGGGTCGTATACAAGGTGAAGAAGCATCATTGGTGCTTCGCAGAATGCAGAAAAATAAGAGTCCCGGTAGTGATGGCTTTTCATCAGAATTCTTTCAGGTCTTTAAATTCAGGGTATCTTAATGGTTAAATGTCAGTAACACAAAGACAGGGGATTATTACATGTACTACACCTACATTTACTATATTAGCTGCAGTTCTTACATGCAAATCTTTGAACATCTTTTCATGCCG
This sequence comes from Pinctada fucata, assembly GCA_028142955.1. Taxonomy (NCBI): domain Eukaryota; kingdom Metazoa; phylum Mollusca; class Bivalvia; order Pterioida; family Pteriidae; genus Pinctada; species Pinctada fucata. The sequence goes on from AP027110.1 coordinate 10,184,987, forward strand.
GCATATCTTTGTTTGTTTGTTGTTGTTTTTTGCTGTCTCCACTTTCTTTTTCTCAGCTAAGATTTCTACAAGAGATCATAGATACCTTTGTATCTCAAGTAATGATTTAATTATGAAGAACCAAATTTGTAATTTCACAAATCCCCATTTTTAGCTCTAAAGTGATTTTGACCTTTGACCCTCGAAGATTCAAATAAGAAAGCACACATATAAAATAGTTATCTGATGTAAGTTTCCTGTACACGCCAAACTCCACCTCAGAGATTTTGTTTCACAAAAACTTCAAAGAAGATCAGGAAAAACCTATTTTATAAATCCATAGACAAATTGATTTACAACACAGCCAAATTTGCCAAACCAAAGCCGTACAATTATTAGTACTTGTCATACATACATCATCACCTTTCTGTTTCTCTGTGTTTTCTTTCGCATTCATTCTTTTTGCTTTGCTTTGATTTCCTGTGATGGTATTTACATAATCTTAAAATACAATTATATTTATGGCAATGTGCCAGTTTAAAATAGAGTTCAATTTCATTCTTACATGTACGAATGAAAGCATCACTGATGAGAATTTAATATTCGAAACACGTGTCTGGTGTATGTAAATTGATTTGGAATTTTCTTCAAAAACGTAGAGAGTTGGAACCCTTCGATATTATGTAAATTTACTATATACTGCTTTCACAACAATCTAGGAATGGGCGATTAACGATAATAATCATTAAGCAGCTTGCTTAAAGTCATATGGTTGTGATAAAGAATTATAAAGCAAAATTATGAAAATATGGCATTTTGAGATCTGTAAGTGTTTTTAGTCATTTGGATTTGATAAATAATTAGAGAGTAAAATTATAAAAATATGGCATTAATTGACATCCCTTTTACTTTGAAATTAGGGGGTAAAATAAAAGCACATGTACAAATATGTCCGATTTCTGGAACGATTGATTAGAATTAAAGTTTAAAAGAGAACATATGACTTAAAAAATCAAAAACAATTTCTATACATATATTCATGACAAATTAATGGCTTTATTTACCTTTATTTATCTCCTTATTTTCATTGACTTTCTTTCTCTTGACACCATTTAAGTTGAAATGAATAATAGTCGAAGTTCTGCTCTTGCAAGATAAAAAAATAATAAAAAGACATCCTGGGATCAGCGAAATGGCACATGAGACCAAAGATCGGGGCAGGGCAAAGATGTCGAAGTGGACAGTAAGGAAGGAGGCGATCTCTAACAAAAAAAGGACTCGATTGCAGCACCAGCAACAAGACACCAAACGTCCCAAGTGAAAACACAGAGAAGACACAAACAGCAAGAGACATCGAACATAAAAGCTAACCCCTTCATGTAGGCGTGTTTGGGCCATTGAAGGAAAAAGTGCGAAGTCTGGCAGGGTCCTTAAGTCAAATCAGTGCTAATGCTTCAATTGAAAAGGCCAAATTTCCAGCACTTTTAAGGTACCTGCAATTTAAGACAACAACATGTTCCTATACAGCTTTCTATTTCTACATCATTCTCATATCATATTCAATTTACGATAGATAACTTATGATCTTCACTTACCATTAGGGCTGAGCGGTTTTATCGCGGTACTGGTATATCGCGATACGAGGGTTCGCAATACGTACCACGGTATTTGTTTTCAAAAACCGGTTTTTGACGATATTATTATATCTTCATATTTTTATGTTGTTTCTTTAAAAATTATGGGCGCAAGCGATCCGTTCTGCCATTTTCTGACCAGCCACTTTAGAACATGATAAAGTGACCGTTCTATGCTACACAGCAAAATAGATTTCAAGAAATAGGTAAAATAACGTTTCTTTAGAAACATTCGTCAACACACTGCACATTGGTATACTTTGCAAGAAAGACTTTTAGTTTAAATATCATGTTCGCTTGATTCTTATATTGTGTTTGTAGTATGTATTGAGTTATGATTGTTTAAACATACAACATCGTGGAGTCATTTTAAGTTTCGTCGTGATTTTTTACACTGTCTGTGAGCGATTGTCCGCCGATGTCTCAGCAGAATTATCACATTGATAGGATGAATTCTTTTTCAACCGGATATTCATGCATGTACGTATGATTGACTTCTTATGTTATAGAAGGATTGCCAAATTTGTCTGCACGTGTCCATCTTTAATTATATCATGATGAAGACATTTTCAGATTTTAACATCAAATTTTGAAAGGAAAATTGAGGTAGCTAAATAAATATAACCAAAAGGACGTTTGATGTTAAATTTAAAATATTGCAATATATCGCAATATTTTTCCAAATATCGCAATACACATTTAACCCGCGATACTCAACCCTACTTACCATCACTCTTTTATTCTTTCATGACACTATTTTGTGATTTCATGTGTTTCGAACTCTATTTGTTTGTATGAACAAATGACATACTAAAATCTTTAAAAGACCCAGTTGTAACTATAAAAGGTAAAACATGTAAAAAAAATCAAAGTACTCCATTTCGTTAATCAAGCTGTTGCAAATTTTTAAAAGGATAAAACCTTTTCAAAATTTGGACACCGATTCTTAGAAGTCATACATGTATTTTTATTATATAATAAAACAGACCCGCGTCCTTCTTCATAAAAGTGTAGGTTATTTCCTTTTATTATGTTAACAAAACTATTAAGACCAATTCTCTGTTACCACCAAAATTCTGGCGCCACGGCATGTCATGGATTTTCATGATTTTCTGAATATCATCAAGGTTGCTGGTCAATGTGAGTTTCGGTTGCCATGGATCAGTCTTTTTGTGCTACTTTAAAGACTGTGAAGTAAACTACTTTTAGATACTTCGTTGTCATGGATACCATTGTAGCAGATATTTCATTTTCGTACACTTAGGGCATCGTTACCTCCTTTCTTTCTTGCAAAATGCAGTTTTATGATAGATATTACAAGACGCTTACTGTACTCAGCCAAAATAATAAAATTCGAGTCAAAAATTAGAAATTTGGTTAAAAAATAAATTACATTCATCAAATTTCACGTTTGCCAAAAAAAAAGCCTGCCTCCCTCACTTTCTTTCTCAAAAAGTGCCCGTCAAACTAAACATTTATTTTGTATGGCCTTACTCATTTATATGAATACCTTAATCCAAAATGGGAGTGATAATCTTAGATACTATAGTTCATTTAAGGTACAGGCTATCCTGAATTGCATGCAGTTCTATCAATCCTACATTTTATTCCTTCTTTGAAAGATCTTTCTCAACATGGCATACCTTTGAATTGTAGCCACAGAGATAAAGATTCTTACATGTCTGGAGGCCATAAAACACAGGTCAACCAAAATACTAAGCTTCTTCAGGCACTTCTGAAGAAGGATGCCAATACTTCTGTGTCAAATGATGATGGCCTCAATTCAACTGCGCTGTTTTTCCACTTGGCTCCAGGGTTGAAGTGGAGGACAGGATAAAAGATCCAGAAAGTTTGAATCAGCTGGTGAGTCAATTTGGGATAATGATTCTGTCCATGTGTGTGTAAAGAATAATGAATGCAGAGGTTTAAAACTAAATTCAAGATATTCTTTTATATTTTTTCTCTAAGACTAAATTTGATGATTTTATTTACATAATTGTGCAACATCACATTGCTGTTCCCATTCAATCAGAATGCTCTAGAATAATTCAGTGCTCCATAAAGGCCTTGTGCATAACTGTTTATAGACAAGTTATAAATCATGTATACCAATATATTCATTATGGCTATATACATTTCTCAGGAGGTAAGGATTTCACCTTATGACTTTGACACATCTTAAAAGTAATGAAGCTTCTACAAAGAATCTGAAAATGTTGCTACATACATGTAGTTTCACATGTACTCCTTAAGTGTGTCTGATTAATTCAGTTTCTCTATTGATAGGTGAGAAGCTTTAGCACTATTGGCGGCGAGACGCTGAAATCCACTGTGCGAAGAATTCTGAGCTACCTTTTTAAAAATAAACTTGCAACAAAAATCAACTGGATAGGAAAGGGGGAAGATTGCATGAAAATGACGAATGCCTTAACAAGTAAGAGAAAACACATTGTTTATCCTCAGAACACCATTGTATAGGAGAGAAATGATGTAGTGTACCAACTGTATAATACTTATTTGGATATTGATGGGGATCATGATATCATGTGTATCACAATACACAGCAAACTGTTCATACGGAATGAAAAACTGATTTCATGTTAATCAATCTAAAACTGTTTTCACCCCTACAATTAAAAGGTTAATTTTTATTAAGTGTCATTTTCATGAGAAAGTAATATAACATGTATATATATACACACATAGGTACTTTGTCACACTTTATTGTGTAGCTGGTAGTTGCCATCACACCCACCTTTCATGCATGTTCAACAATAAGGACATATCAATTAGAAAATTTGCTTTACATCCAGATCATTTTATGAAATACTAGTACCAGCAAGCTTTCAATGGAAATGTATAACGATAATGCATACTAAAAAAGTTGGGCAAAATAAAATCAACAAAAATTTATACAGACTCTTGCATTATTTCAAACATTAACAAGAAATGTATATGAAGCTTTACATGAAGATATCTTTTGATCAAGGATTATTATTGAATCTTCGATGAAAAATTTGTGGTTATTTAATTTTTGTCAATTATATTCCAGGAACGGTCAGAAGAAATAAGCTTACATCAGGTGCCACAGACAGTGAGGTCTTTGCTATTGAAACAGACTGGTTCCGATTTGCAAATGATAGAGCCGGTGGTATAATGAGGAGGGAGGGGAAAAAGAAAAAACAGCAAAAGCAGCAAGCACAGACAGAAAGAATCTGTGAACTATATAGAAATCAAATAGTGACTGTTATATTACATGTTTAAAACATTTTAATGACAGTTTCTGAACAGAAGAGAAGTTAAAAGTCAGATTCATATTGATGAACATTTTCAAAAATCATATTAAACGCCTTTTAAAGTTCTAATTAAAGTTTTATTGTGAGAATTCTTACAATGTTATTTTTTCTAGACATGAAAAAGCATAAAGGAAATACATCTAAAAGCATATGAAAGAGAGCGATCTTCATTTACCATGGAAATATATTCATCAATCTGTATATATTCTATAAGATCAATTATAAATAAATCATCATTTCGATCGATGACAATAGGAATTTCAATTTATAGTAATAACAACTATTTACATTCTGCAATACATTTTCACTCGAAACTAGTGAAGTCTGGCTTGCCAATTCTGAAAATTCACATAAAAAGCGATATATATCATACCTGATTCAGTGCCCATAGAAGAACTTGATTACAAGAGCTTCTACACCTGACATACTACTATCAGTTTGGACATCGTCATCTTCTCTATCATCTTTTGCATGACTAACTGCTGGAGTTGAACTACGTTCTGAATCGGACTCACTTCGACCTTGGTAAGTAGATGATTCGCTGTCACGGGAATAGTTGCATCAAGATCATGCACAGTTGTCATAGCCTATACAGCAATCATGATATTGAAATATGAAATTGCAACATGTTTAACATGTATTCCTTTATCACAAATTTTTTGATTGACATTTCTGGTAACATATACATGATTTTACCTCAATACTCTATTAATCCTTTATCAGAGGACCGCGCTTTCATTGTAGTGGTAATGTTCATACAAAGTCGATGATTGAAGTGTCTGAATAACTAAATAAGGGTTAAACTACATTAAAAATGCCAATAATTAAAATATGGAATGAAATAATACATGTAACTTGCACTTGTAGTATCATATATCGTTTAAAGCGAAAAGACAACAAGCGTGAATGTTTATGTAGGTTGGCGACTTTTGACACTAAACATTATTTACACATGCACTTAATCAGACCAAATAAAAGGCTATAGTAACGCTTTAAATTAATAGTAACCTTGCGCTGAACACATTTCTCCATAACTGAGTGCATAGATGGTATCATAGTAAGGCGCGGTCCATTTGATATTCTGGGGGGGGCTTGGGTTTTTTTCGAAAAAAATAATTTTGCTCTGAATTTTGATGAAAAAAATAAATTTGCTTATGGTGTGACAGAAAAAAATAATCTTGCTCTTACAAATAATCTGAATTTGAAGAATTACCATGAAATTTTCGCCGCAGTTTTCAATCTATCAAAAAAGTTTTGGCTCGCTTCGCTCGCCATAGTTTTCAATCAATCATTACTTGCTAATGTCAGAGTTCATATATTTGATGATATCAAAAAAGTGTTAACAATACTTATGTTTAACAGTTAATACATGTTGCATGTATAATCCCATAGAGTCTCAATTTTATGTTCTTGTAAGTTTGGAAGGAGAACTTCACTTATTCACCATTTTACATTTCTACATTTTAAAATTTGTCTAGAAGACCTTCCCCAAAGACCCTCTTATATTTATGTACCTTATAAAAATTTTGTTTATTTAGAATTGTATTGTAGATATCTTTTATCTATTTAGAATTGAATTGAATACTTGCATAAAAACAAAGTATATTATTAATATTGAGAGTTTTGAGTAAAAATATAATTATATCTATTGACAAATACAAACATTCTGCACATCACTTTGTTACAAAAATTTCCTTGCTCTGACTTTGAAAGAAAAAAATAATTTTGCCCCGGTCCAAGGCGAAAAAAATAATCTTGCTCCGACAAAATACCCAAGCCCCCCCAGAATATCAAATGGACCGTGCCTAAGTTTCCTTGGATGCCTAAAGAACAGGATTGTTGACATTATGTTCCCCATTACAGGTGTGACTTTCTTTCTGTTGATGGGCTGTTCACAATAATACAATGAAATGATTGTAATACATGCATATGTTCAAAAGTGAACAAAGGGATCAATCAAACTTGTGCATCTTCCTTTATCCATTCGTTTTACTATTACACTATTTTTGTACGTTACTTCTTCATGTTTTCTTTTGTCATAGTGTTGGTCTATATTGTTAAAATCATAACGTACCACTCCATCAACTTGTCTGTTGTGAGGGCATGATGCAGCACATTATAAATCATGGGAGCCCTAGCTTTCACCTCGGCAAATACATTTTCCCATGTCATCATCGCCATGTTTTCCATCGTACACTCATTTTGCAAGATAGTGTACTTATTAACGAAGGACCTGAAACGATAAGGCGTAAGATCTGCCCAAAAAATAATGAAAGTTCAAAGTACTTCATTTCTTTAATTAAGTTGGTGAAACATTTTAATAGAGAAAACCCCTTAAAAATTTAGAGAAAAAAAAATCATAAAATTGCTCTAATAGAGAGATATTTGAGTATAAATGTGCTTATTTTGTATAGAAAACAATGAAAATCGGAAAAGTTTTTATAAAATATCGTCCCCCCTCCCTTGGAACACAACACCACTTCTACCTTAGATGTATTTTCATAATAAAATTTTTCAGTAAAAGCAGAGTTGTGTTCCAAAGGGGGGAACAATAGTCAATTTACGAAAATAACATTGGGCGGGTAGGGGTGAAGGACAGATTTGAACTTAACAGAGAATTAATAATTGACATTTGACTCGCTTTCGGCAAATAATAAACTTCTTTAACAATAGTTTCGAATACATCAATTTTCAATAAAAAATATTCGTCGTTGTTTATTTTTTTCTCTAACAAACTCCTTTATTTTACTTTTTGGCATTGATAATTCAACAATCCCTCGCAATAAAAGTTTGCTTTGACGACAGAAGTACCAATAAATCTTGTCAAAATGCTCAAAAATGTTTTTGTAACATGTATAAAGTCTTTAGAAAATGTGATAAGGGCAAATGTAAAAGAAATATAATTTTATACACTGAAAAAAAAGGCTAATTGAAACTTTTTTTATAACGTCGGCGCTGGTAATTGAGCAATATAAGTGAGAGTGAGTGTTCGATTTTATATATCTGACCACGTGTTTACGGTCTCATAAATCCGGAATATATCATTTGGAGAAAATCATGTTTTACCACAACATTTCTTATTGAATCTTCTCATTGTAGTTCATTTTGACATTTCGATCAACAAAAGCGACCGATTCTTACAAATTTTTCGACATTTCACTCATATTATTTACATCGTAAAAAAGACACCCATCCTCACATCTACGTTAATATATAGCTTATTTCTTACAATTATGTGAACAAAACTACTATATTTAATTGAAGATACTTGAAATGAAATAATTTCACGCACAGGACACATTTTAAATGATACTTGTTGAGCTGGTCTCGCAAGTAAAAATTGGGCAGATTACGGCTCTAAAGTAAAAGGTCTTTCGCTCATTTCTTTTCTGACGATCTTCCCTGCTGATTTATATATAGCCTTTCTCCCTCCTCTAGAATTCCTTAATATAGAGGCCAAGCCTTTATAATAATTTTCATGAATAATTATTCTTGTGGCACTACTTATGGCCTCCTAAACAAAACAAATTAAAATTACCATCTTTGTAATACTGGACTAATACATTTTGTATACTTAAAATGAAACAAATAGTAATAATCTTAATCTGAATTAAAATAATGAATGTAAACTTACCGTGGTCTTCAATTCTCGAACTGCCATTTTGGCCCTATTTTCAAAGCTGTTTATATATCCATAATATTCTAGTAGTTTATAAAATGTCAAATGTATGGTGAATCCTAATAAGGATAGCCTTTTTTGATTTCAAAGTCCTATACTGACGAAAGGAGGGGATCTCCAACAACACTAGGTTGCAGCATCCACAGCAAAATCCCAAAACACCCATGCAAAAAAACACAGAACAGATACCCACAGAAAGAGACGCAAAAGGGACAAGGAACACCAACTCACAACATAGAAACATAAAATACTACACATAAACTAACAAGGCCAATGGGCAACCGGTGCCGACTTAGGACGGCCATCTGCCACGTAAATAGCAGACGGTGTGGTTATCCTGGATTACGTGCGCACAACCCTCCAACTATTCCGATTTCCCAGAGGTCTCGAAGAACGCACAATTATGGTGTAAAACAACCATCTCACTGTTAGATGACCACACACAAACAAGACCGTAAAACACAGGGGTCCAAGCAACACAGATGAATATGTAAATGGATATAAAAAGAGGACGTGCTTAAAACAGTCCGTGCTCTGCCGGCTGTAGCGAGCTCATATATGTTATCACTCGAGGAGTCCGACTGACATTCAGAGAGGACAGGTGGTCGGGGCCCTGTCTTCTCTAAGGAGGTTTGGACAGTGCCCGTCATGGAGTCCCGTCGTCACAGTCAGTCAGAGTGCAAGTCTTAAGATGCGCTCGTATACGACTGTATATTGGTCAAGTACCAAGCTTAGTGTCCGTCTGGTGACATTAGGATCATATCCATGGTATAAAAGGCGTTTGATGACTCTGACGCATTTTCGATACATATGCTGTCTACCTTTGATCCTTCTTATTTTGTTAATTATGTCACCATAAAATGCAGGTTTTGAAATACCTAAACTAATATACTCCGTTACTTGTATGGGTCCGAATTTCAAAAGAAGTTGATCATAATTGTTGTAAAATTTCCAGAAAATCTTTACTAGTTTGTGAAAGCGAAAACCTTGACCTAAAAGTTTCTTTGTAATTTGTAGATTTCTATTATGAAAATCCAAAACATCAGTACATGCTCTAGCATACCGGATGAGCTGTGAAATGTAGATACCGTATGACGGTAATCTAGGGACATCACCGTCAAGCCAGGGGAAATTTACTATGTTGAATCCAAAATCATCTCGTTTGTCATATACACTTGTTTGAATTTCTCCATTGACAATTTTGATATTTAGGTCGAAAAATGGTGTTTCTGTGTCTGTAAAGTTTGCCTTGTTTAGAGTCAATTCTTGTGGATAAATAACATCTTTATACTTTTCAAAAACAGGATTATCGATAGTAAGAATATCATCCAGGTACCTAGAAGTACCAATGAAGCATTTCACATCATCATGTTTTCTTTGCTTTTGAAGATTTTGAATAAATTCTTTTTCATATGTGTATAAAAATAAATCTGCAACAAGAGGCGCACGATTTGTACCCATAGGAATCCCTACAACCTGCTTGTAGAGATTCTCACCAAATCTTACATAAATGTTGTCCAAGAGGAAGGACAAGGCACTACATAGGTCGCTACATGTCCATGATTTGTATGATTTGTATTCTGTATTGGAAAAGAAACCCTTTGATTCAGATGTACAAATATAAGTTTTCCCCTCTCGATTATAGCACCATTTAATGAGTTTGGACAATTGATCATTGATCTTGTCGTGAGGAAGCGTGGTGTACATATTTGAAAAATCGTATGAAGAAATCGTATTGGCTTGAAAATTTCTAGATTTTATTTTGTCAATCACAACCCCGGAATTTTTTATCGACCAAAATAAATTTACATCATTCCTGTTAAGAACAGTTTCAAAATATTTTGCAACGTGTTCCTTTACCGCCGTGAGGGCTGACGTCAGATTTCTAGACAAACTTGTAGTTGAGCAGTTGCTAGAATTAGCAATGTATCTAAATTTGTAAGGAGATTTGTGCAGTTTTGGTATGCAGTATATTGTAGGAAGATCAAATTTAGAAATAGGGATGTTGAATGAAGAAATTTCACTGTTATGTTTGCTCAAAATGTTAGGGACACTTTCATTGCTTTTAATAGAAGTATTTGTAGACGAAAGTTCCGAAACTAAAGTTGATATATAGTAAAGTTTTCATATGATTATGGTGTTGTTGGCTGCTTTATCTGCAGGAGCGAAGACAAATTTTTCATGTAAATTACGTAATTTGGATTTAGAATATCTTTCAGATCTAGAACTTGGATTTTCAAAAAGATGAGGATTTTTGTGGAAGTTGTCTATTCGAATGTCAGTAATGTCCAAAATGAGGTTTTTCCAGTCATTCAGAGAATGCGATTCGACTCCTTCCGATATACACCATCGTTTGGTATAGTTATCTAAGGCTTTCTTTAGTACTTCGCGACATTTAATAAAATCTATCTTGGATGGGATTCTATACTTAGGTCCTTTTTTGAGAAGACCACGGAGCTGCCTGTCTTGGATAATTGAAAAGTCACCTGTAATAATATGACCAGCTGGTTTATATAAATATTCAGATGTTGCACATTCTCAAGAAGCAGGTCATGATTCAAGTATTTTAGGATCTGATGTAACTTTGTTGTAGTTAAAAACGAAATTTCGAATAGGTCTCTTATATTTGTAACAAATAAGAGGAGGTTCTAAATTTTCAAAATATTGAGGAATAGCACTTTGTACACGATGATCCCGAAAAATATTAGAGATGTTAAGAAGATCGAATCCTTTGTTAATAAATGAAATTTTTATGAATCGTTTTTTTTAGGTGGGATGTTTTAACAACTGGATAAAGTTTATTCTGTGCGAATGCAACAATGATATTATGCCTGAATCAATAAGTATTTCTTAAGAATGCAACCAGTGCTTCATCCAAGATATATTTCAATTGAACTGCTGGAACTGATGAGCGAGCATGAAGCAGTTCATGTCTGCCGCCGTTGCGTGCAATGATCAGAAGATCGTTGAGGGTACGGTGTAATATAGATCTTATTCGGAGTTTTCGGTTTCGTCGTCTTCCGTGAGACCTATGCTTCCGTTTAGTGTTTGGGCGGATTGAAAATACATTAATATTACTTGACGTCGAGGAAATGTTTCCTTGTCCATAAATTTGATCGTTTAAACCAATGGGGGTACGCAGTTTGGAGTTTTGTGATCCAGGCAAGTTCAGCTTGTAGTTTGTGTTTTTTAATTTCCGTTTTACTAAGATTTTTAAGTTTAGAAAAAGACTGAACCGGTGTAATAGTTATATCCGAAATGAAATGATTGTATTTAACGAAGTGATTATAAAGGAAATTTCGTTGTTTTTTTGTGATGTGAGTTTCTTATCTGATACGAATGACTTCTAAAACGAGATTTTACGGCCTGACCTGTTTCTCCAACATATTGGGCGCCACATCCCCTAGCGTTTCATGTTATAACATAAATGGCATCTTGGTACGATCAATCGATGTCGTTTTCAATCTCAATTTTAAAAGTATCCCGTTAACACTTAATTGTGGAATTGCAATTGATGAGCGGACACATACCGCATCTTTTCCCTTTGCACGTAGAAACTGCTGAGAACCCTCTATGTTTGTTGTTAAATGTAGAGCCTGCAGATGGAGAAGTAGGTGTAATACGTCTACGGGATTTAAATTTAAGAGGTGAAAGAAGTACTCTGGGTGAGGAAAAAAGCTTATTACTGTTAAAAGTCGATGATGGGAAAGTTACTGTAGTGATAGAGGGTAATCTCAAAGGAGTAAGTTTAATACGAGGCGACCTTAAAAATGCCATAGTGAGATGATCAAAGAAGGGTGAGTAGAGATCCTGCATGGAAGACACTACAACAAAGTCAAGTTAGAGAACGAAATGGAAACACTTCAAACATCGGGTCACGGGGAATTGTATTACCAACTCCACACTGCAACACGAAATAAGTGTAGATATAAAAGAAAGGAGGGGATCTCCAACAACACTACAGTGGTAATTTAGCAGATTGGAGATATCCCACTCCCCACTGAAATGACTCCCACTCGAAATCCACCCGTTTACCTGAGTGAACTCCCACTCCCCACCAGGATTCCCCACTCACCTGGATTTACACCTGTACAAGCGTACATGTATGTCATTGTTTATTGTGAATACACGATTGATCTCGCCTGATATAACGTCCAGGTTGATTCTAGAGACATTGAAGGAAAATGAATGGGAAAATATTTCTAAGCAACAGATTTAAACTTGCAATAGCAATATTTTATGGATCAAAAACTCTTTCTGATTAAATTTAGAATGTTGCTCGAATGTGAGTTCATTGAGTCATTCATACATGTACAGAATTTAAAAGAAAGTCCTGATATATTTCACGTTCCATTGCTTAAACAATCGTTTTCCGAGTATTTCAAATATGCATGAAATAAAAAGGGCGGCATTAACGACATGTAGAAATGTACTAAAAATTCACGAAATAAAAAAAAGTTTTCATATGATAATGAATAATATTTCTGTGCGAATTTCATTCAAAATTTGTTGTTTGTGATCGTTTTAATTTTTTTTCGACAGTTTGCTCCGTTTTTTAATTATACACTTTTCTAATAACGGAAAAATAGACGACCTTGTCTTTCTTTTAAACTCTATAAAATCAGAGTGTAACTCGTTCAAAGACAATTCATTTCATTATACATCTTCAATAATGATTGCAATGTATAAAATCTTGTTTTAATAAACTTTATGCAATTCTTTAAGAGTTTATAGAAATATATTCATGTTTTTATCAGTCAAAAAATTGGCTGGATTTTGATGTGTTTGATTATGGAGTTGTCTATGCCTACGCTTTCATACATGTACGGTTATTACCCAATTAACAAAGGTGATTTGACAAGTATACACACCTGTCAATAAAACATGCAAAGTGCCTAAAAGGTACCGCATTACCAGGTGTGAATTCACCCGAGCGTAAAAACATCGCCGTGTATTATCTACAGATAGAATAGAAAGAAAGGGGATTAAAGATCATTTTTAAGGAATAAATTCATGTTTGTTAAAAATCTTATTTTGCGTATTTATTGTAAAGCTTTAATTTTTTCTTCGAAAACACACATTGCTGGTAGTATACTTTTTTTAAGATATGGTACAAAAATTAATGATGAATTTAAATCGACCCCTCCCCCCCCTCCCGATATATCAGTAAATCTTGATTAAGAAATTGTTCTCGCTTTATCTCTGCTTTTCATTTGGTTGTTACTCCCTTTTATTATGAATCGGACCACAGATGAAGATGGTGATTGTTGTAGGGAGAAGGCGTATGGGGGGGTCGGGTTTTTAGCATTCTTTTTATGGCCATCTTCCTTTTGCATTTGTAATTCCATATTTAAACAGTGCGGATATCATACCTGTCAAATGCTGAAAACTGTAAAGTTAGATAAGTCTATATACATGTACATGTAGATGGAAAGTGACGGAAGGACGAATGGAAATATTTTAGTATCAAATCCATATGCGTTTGGAATCATAATTTTCCTAAATTCTTAAAAAAATATCTCTCTTGTCGTCCTTTCATAAACATAGATCTCAAAATATTTTTAGTTTACATACATAACTATACTAGAAACAAAGAGATATATGAGCTTTCATAAATATTAAATTGTAGGTCCAAGTTATCTAAGTTTACGGGCCAAGCGGACCTATAACGGTCCCAGTGTTCCACGGTCCCAGTGTTCCACGGTCCGAGTTCACCTGTTGCTTAAAGTTGAGTATGTTTAATAACTGAGCTATGGGGATGTCCCTTTAGCTCATTCGGTAACATGCTGGACTGCGCAGTGAACGGCCGGTGTTCGAGTGCTGGGCCGGGTACTTGCAAACACTTTATAATGCAGTTTGTTTTATTTGACATTTTTGAAATTATATATATTGGCACCACTTGATGGATTTCATTTTCTACTTATCATGTCATACAAATTCTACTTACTGCTTAACATTATACATTGGTTATGAGATTCCAAATACAGACTGCAACCATCTAATTTTTACATGCAAATTTCACTGCCTCGGTCTCGTCGTACTAAGGTGGGATGCTACTTACTGCTCACTTTCTATATAGAAGGCCTCAGACAGCGCATGCATTTTATATATTTTCATTTTGAATTCGTGCATGAACATCGACGGCGGGTGCGGCTAGCCAACAGGGGATGCTTACTCCTCCCGGGCACCTGATCCCACCTCTAGCTTGCTAGGGGTCCGTCGATGCTCAATTTTGTGCTCTATTGTGAGTGCTGTTGAGATTATCGTCAGGATCTTCTTTAACTCATTACATTTTGTTGTATATATATGTATGATGAACATATATAGCATTTTAAATCTTTGCATGCAAAAAGCGAGGTGAATCGGGTAGTACTTTAATATGGTCAGTGTTCAAATCCTAATTTGATTTGCTTCAGAATTCTTTCAGTCATATATCTTCTTATTCTAACTATATGGGCCCCATGTATCCATGAACATTCATAGATATTACATAACTTCGGAAGCCAGTTCGTGCCATGTTATATTTCTTTACTATTTTGTAGTCACGAGAAACAAATCTCGTAGTTTCTTAGATAATTTTTTCTCGTACACTAGGAGAATCTTTTTTAGTAACTACGAGAATCTTTTTTCATAACCACGAGAAACTTTTTTGGTTACTATTACGAGACACTTTTCTTGTAACTACGAGAAACTTTTCTTGTTACAACGAGAAACTTTTCTCGTAAATAAGAGATAGTAAAAAGATATAAAATGACACGAACTGGCTTTCCAACATAACACAATATATACAGAAGGGCTGCAACGATTCACCACGGTTATTGGTGATGGTACGATGCACGGTATGACAGTGTCTACGTGTCGAGCTTTTGCATACAGTTGAATAACAACTTTACGACATTTGCATTTTAGGGTTAAGTTAAGGGTGACCTGACTGCTGCTGTCCTGGATGACCTGACTGTTGCTGTCTCGGATGACCTGACTGTTGCTGTCCTGGATGACCTGACTGTTGCTGTCCCTTTCTCCTTGCAGTACCTCATCAGTCTGCCACATGACCATGGGCTTATCACCAGTGGCATTTTCTGAAAGGGTATCATTAGTATAGTTATGCATATGAAATATGAAGTCTACATTTAGTATGGTTGAAAACTTATGGACAAATTGGCAATGTATGTTATTTTCACAAACAAACCGAATAATAGATGTTCCTTCATCTTCATTCAGAAGTGGAGATTATAACAATCAAATTAAAGCAGATTATGAACATGCGTGTCAGGAATCCCACTATATGTGTTATAGGAGTACGTATGAATGTTGAGAGGAACCCCACTACATGTGTGACAGTAATCCCACTACATGTATATCAGGAGTCCCACATAACGTGTGATACGAGTTACAGATAAGGCATATAATCATACAAACTAGGTGTCCAAAGTAGTGCAAACCTAATTCAGGCTGTCATCATAAAAATACTTCACATTCAGATTTCTTATGTGTTTACTTTGAGCACTTTGCAATCATATTAAATTTAGCGTGGTGCATCAACACAGTCAACCCAAATCAAAATGTCTGACTAGGTTGTACGACGAACTTCACCCATTTTGTTTGAAGATTATCTGAGCATCTGTTACGATAAGGGCCGATTTTAGCCCGGAGATCAATTGCAATTACGTCAACCATAGTGAATTCATCATTTAATTTTCTGATAAACAAAGTCGGTTCCATTCCACGATACAAAACAAAAATAACGTTGTAGTGATCGGTAATATAACCTGGTACCAGGAAGCCAAAATGTAAGGGGGCATTTTCCAAAGAAGAAGCAGAGTGATTAAAGGATACATGATACTAGCTGCCTTTTTTGCTTTACACAAAAATCTACTAAAATTCTTTAAAATAGATCTTTAAAAATCTAAAAAAATGTACTAAAATTTTTAAAAATGGACTCTTTCTGCATAAATAATGTTTAGAATATGAGAAGAAAAACTGTTTCATTGAATTTAATGTAAATATTGTAAAACAATTGTCAAAATATGTTATTTTTAGTATAAATATCATTGACCATAACTTGCACTTATTAGTTTTTTAGACATATCCCAGCACAATCCATGAGCCGGAATGGCTTTGAAATCTGGCCAAAAATGGAAATATCCCATTGAAACACCAAAACCTCTCGGTAAACACCAAAAAATTTCGGTCATAATTCATGATCTGATGAGATACAAATGCCTTCAGTATATTAAGAAGCTTTTAACTGGTTATAGGAGCGGCATTTGTGTATTGGTTAAACGTTTGGCTGGCGGCGCAAGGGGTGCGGGGTTCGAACCCGGGCCTTGCCACTATATTTCCAAGAATGGGTATATCTCCTGCTTCCAAGTCGCGATATTAATCCCCAATTAACCCAAACCAAATAACTGGTATCGTATTTGCCATTGGAATGAAAATGTTAGAAGGGATATTTCATCTACTTCGTATAAACCTGACCCGAGGGCACCTCGCCAATTCAGGGCAAATATATTTGGAATCCGTATATAAAGAGTGTGTTTTCAAAGCGCAGGAATAGACATAATGTATCAATATCTCTAAATGTAAATAGTGCAAATAAACATGAAAAATCATGGAAATCGCTTCTTTACTTCATGTGTTAGCAGACGACGCCGACTAGAGATATATACACGTGCTACGTGTAAGCAGTGATGTTTATATAGATTCTGCTGCAGCTTATCGCTATGTGGGTGAGGCTTAAATTACCACTGCACTATCACGAAGCCTCCTGTGGTGTCAGTGAAATGCGAGCAACACTTAGATGAACTTGGAATCCAAGTTTAGTTACTATACCACCATCCAAACTTTTAATATTGCACTTTATATGTAACCGGGACAGAATTACGTACAAACATACTGACAGACAGACGGATAGACAGACAGACGATCCGATTCCTAGATGCCCCCGGACCTTTCAGGCGGGGGCATAAAAGTAAACACCTTTTATGTAATTTTGTATGTTGAAAGTTGGGCTCTTAGTGGGCACATCCTTAGCCTTATTGTAACAGCTGCTTTCATTTTCTTCCTTTGGAAGTTTGATACTAAACCTGTGGTGTGCATTGGATGATCACTGTCTAAACAATTGTTTCAATATAAAACTACAAGCAGCAAAAGTGCATTATGACCACAACCAAGCTTTATTTCAAATGATACCAATAATGGACAAATTGCTCCAAAACAGACCCCAGGGTACTAGTACGGACCCTCTTTTCAGCATTGCAAAACAAGAAACCGCTAAAGACAATTTGGCCGGATTGCGAAGTGGTCTGTCCACAATAAACCTAAACTGAAATATGCATTTTTCCTTGAATCTGGACAGCTTGAAGGTCAAGGTTACAAACAAAGGTCACCATGTATACACTCATCAAGATCAATCAACACATGAAGTTTGAAAGGGTAACTGTCCTGTCTGTGGTCTGACCACAATGGAACTTAACTGAAATACGCATTTGACCTTGAAACTGGACACCTTGAAGGTCAAAGTCACAAACAAATGTCACAATGAATAGAGCTCATCAAGATCAATCAACATCTGTAGTTTGAAAGAGTAATTGTAAGTGGTCTTTCCACAATGGACCTGACCTGAACTATGCATTTGACCTTGAAACTGGGGTTCGGACCAAAATATATGAACCAATCCATTTGGGACACTTTAGAAAGCAGATCCTCCTCTGTTCGTCTTTACGGCATAATTCATCGACTCTCTCGCGGAGGAATGGTTGGTAGAGAAAAGAAAAGGCACTAGGAGAAACCTTATTTAACGGGTTTTTTATTTTCCGATGTAAGACCATAGTAATTTGATATTCTGTTGTACGTCCCGGTTTCTTTTTCCTAAAATGTACTCTCCCGCCAGGCATGAAAACACACAAATACACGACCAAAAAGGAATTTTGAGAGGAAGACTGAAAAAAATAAAGAATTTTTTTTTTTGTCTTCAAGTGAGATGGATACTAGTACAATGCTGACTAACTTTTATAAAAATCACTATTATAATCTAAAATTTAATGATTGTAGAGACATTTTGTCGAATTCAATATCATTAACTGATTTTATTTTACCTGAAAGATTTCTGTTTGTGTGCGGGGTTTTTTTTTTTCCTGAGCATTTTTATTTACAAAAAGGTTCCTAAAAAAAAAATTTGATTACTATGGCCTTATAATCGAGGACATTCATTTATATTATGCAAAATGGAATAATACATTACAGAAAATGTCCGACTTGCTCTGCTTGCCTTGAATAAAGTACCGTTGATTTCTTGTTTAGAAACGATGTCTATATATTAGTTTCAAAGTAGAATAAAAACGATGTCTATATATTAGTTTCAAAATAGAATAAAAACAAAACAAGAGGTACAATGGGGAAGAGATATTTTTCTATGAGGTTTGGTTAAATTCTGTACAGCAGTTGAGATGGGGAAGTGAAAATATGATTGATCGCAAGGTGGCCATCTTATATTTCGATCGGGTCGATTAATAGAGAACATTGAGTACTTTGCCTCCTGTAAGGTTTGGCGGAATACTAAGCAGCGGTTGTGGGGGTTAGTCGAGAAAAAAAAAGGCTAACGACGGACGAAGAATGTCAAGGTTACTTTTAAGGTCACAGTCAAGGTCAAATACAGGGTTTTCCAACTGCTTTGAAAACACTTGTCAGCTGTTCTAACATGTGGCACTCTCTCCAGGACTATCGCCACATATTGTGAGCTTGTAAATAAATATCTCTTTTTGTCTGTTCATCAGCCTAGCTTACAAACCTGGCAGTTTACAAATTACACAAACCACTGATGTTTACCTAGGTTGTTTACCTGTACAAGTAAATTTACGCATGCATTCTGTGTTTTGTTTGTGTAATCTCTCCAAATTACCTTGACTACACTGTTTCTCCCATATTTCTATGATGCCTGCATCAAAGGGATCACTTCATCTAGTATGTACATACATGTATATCTCTCTCCTGGTGGAGACTATAATAGTTTTCTTAACTATTTTACAGATCCTAATGTTAAAGAAATCATTTGCACCAGCCTGTTGGAAGCGAAAGATGTCACTCTAGGACCTCTAGGACCTACTCAGTCAACAAAGGAATTGCAGAAAGAGGCAGTGGACCCTATATATAATGAAGAAGGTTCAAAAACACAGAAATCTGCAGGTATTGTATTAAAGAATTTTTTTATGCTTTACCAAAAACTAATTTTAATGTGTCCTGCCTAGCAGTGAGACACATAGAAATTACTTTGTCCATTTTCTGTCTGTTGAACTTTCAAAATTGTCATCTGCAGGCAATGCACATGTTTCTAGGAACACTCTTGATATACCTTAGTTACCAGCATTCCTTAACTTTTATTTTTAATTTCATACCAAATTATAAAGGTCAGTTATCAAAAGAATATTTGTGATTACAAAAGAAAGTGACTTTATGGACATATCATCAAACTTTCAGACCTTTCCCTGAACATGAGACAAGGTGCCCTTCTGTTTTTTCAAGCTCAAATGTTAAGGTCACTGCAACATATCATTAGCATTTATGGTAAACAAATTAAAGAGTGAACTATGAAACTCAGTACTTATTGACTTAAATGGATAACAGTCTAGGGTAGCAATGCTTCATTGTCTTTCAGAGGCAGAAATAATTGATTCCACTATCCTGCCTAAGGAAAAAGCAAGTCTACCATCTTCTGTTCCAAAAGCAAAATCACAGAAAGAGGAAAGAAACCCTGAAGAAGGCAAGCCAAAAGCACAGAAATTAGGTAAATTTTGTATTGTATTCAAAGACTTTTATGCTGCTCTACAAAAACCTTATTTGTATTCCTTAGTTGTCTCTCATTTTTGTATTACCAGCATGATAAATATACATGTATAGGGTTCAAATAAGAGAACATAATTTACATACAAAATTAGTTTCAAAATGGAGAATTTTGTTATAATACATTGGCTTCTCTCGATTGTCATAGCCAATTTCACATAGCACACTTTCACAGAGTAGAATCTGATAATGATACTGAAATTTTTTTAATGAATAAGAAAGTCAGACTCATTTGTGGAGCATGTAGGTTTTGGTTTGTTTGTTTGTTTCGGAAGCAGCAACCTTGGTCTTAAATCTTAAACTTATTAAAGTGGCAGGGCTTTCAGAGGTTTATTCTTGTGGTAAGACCTTCCTACATTTTTATGTCCGTCTTCAAAGAAGGAGAGGCATTTCGCGTTACAACTGCTGGTTGGCTCGAAATCTGTCGCTTGGTCTCCTAAATCTTGTGCAACTGATAATTTGAGAATGCATTACTTCTCAGCTATCAAAAATGGTCATAACTAGTAGGATGATCCCTAGTGATTTCCAGTCAAAGGAGATATTTGCAAAGGGAGGTGCATTTATGTTTTACAAACATTTCTTGTTTACCTGGTGTCCTTGTCATGGCCTTTAACCTACCGTCACAAACATTTCATTATACCCCTGCAAACAAAGCTTTGGGAAGGGATCTATAGGAATCACCCTGTCTGTCAGTGTGTCTTCTTGTCTGGGCAGTATCTCTTATACACTTGCATGGATCAGGACCATACTTCAGTTGTTAGTTTTTAAGTTTTATGCAATGCAATCATTTTGTGTGTGTTCATGAAGCTAAGATAAGCTACATGTATATAGGCCTACTCGTTCATTTTGTAGATCCACAGCGGTGGTCTCCACGAAGTGAAAAGTTACTCCTAGCCAAACACAAAGAAATGGCCGAAAGCAGACGGGTTCCTAGGAACAAGTGGCTCAAGATAGCTTCAGACATTAATCAGTTTGATTACAGTTTCACGGGTGAACAGTGCAGACTTAAAATGAAAAGCTTAAAAGAGAAATAGGAAAGAAATAGGAAAAAACAAAAACAAAACCTCAGGCGAGTCCCCAGCAACAGAGGATGAAGACTTAGACAAAAATTTCCGAACCTTACCTGATATGAACCCGGAAGTAACTATCGACTCAGGATCAGTAATGTCGGAAGAGTACTTCTCAGCAGGTTGATTCCTTGACAGAGAATGATAGCATTCAACCATCAACATCTAAGGGAGGACAAGGAGCATTAGCAAAAGAAATACCCAGGAGCAGGCATTCCAGTGACGAAGAAGAATCAGGAGGAAGTGTAGGTTAGGAAATCTACTCTAGGTTGATTAAATTAACTGTGAGCTGAGCATCTTAACATAACAAAGTAACAAATACATTAGATGAGACATCATTTTGATGAAAATTGTAATTATATGCAGATGCATGGAATCTTGAGGTGAAACTATACCAGTCCTGGAGACCTGATCATTTAACTACAAGACAGCATCAGGCTTGCATTACTCTTTTTTCGCCCCTGAAAATTTTCAGGATAGCGTGCGAACCTCACTTTATCAATTTTTTTACATAGGTCAAGGTTGTGTTTCAATGCATGTAACCAGTTAATAAATTTTTATCAAGCTTCTTTTGTGGTTGCCTGTGACCTTTGCTTGTACAACATAGATTTTCTTGTCGCATGTAACAAATCAAGGTTAATTTAATGCCAATTTTATGTAGTATTCATCTGTTTGAATAATACATTTATTTCATCTAGACATATATAAATGGAATTCTTTTCGCGCACACAAATGCCATTTGCAACATTATAATTTGAAGTTCTCTTTTAATCTTTACAGAGAAAAAGAGAGAACGAAAACGACCCAGGAGATCATCAGAAGTAATGATGAGGTTTCTTGGGGAGTTTATGGAAAAAAAAAGAGGAAGGTGCAGAAAAGAGGCATCAGGAAAAGCTGCAGGCTGTTACTTCACTCATCGATGTATTAAAAGAGACCCTGAAGAAGTAGAAAATAAAAGGTGTTGATATCTAGTCATCATAATTAAAGCGTTTTATGTTACTTTGCCGTTATTGCATTTTTGTGAAAAATTGCAAAACTGTGTAATTTTTTTTATACCAGAAAGAAGGAATCGAAAATTTTGAGTTGATGCTAAGTCATCAGAGTAAAAACATTTGATGTTATTGAAGTGTTACTGCATTGTTGTGAATTTTTTTTCCAAAACATTATCCTTTATGCCAGATTTCAAGAGTTGAAAATTTTGAGTTGATCTTATAGTAATCAGAATAAAAATGTTTGATGTTATTAGTCCTCTACCGGTAAACTGAGGGGGAAGGGGGAGGGGCTATAGGTTTCATCTCCGTCAGTCAGTCCGTCCGCCTGTCTGTCAGTCCATCCACTCAGTTTTTCGGACCTTTCTCAGCTTGCTTTCAAATGTTGACTTCATATTAATTATATATATGAATTTGTTTTGTGGTAATACAGATCAAGTTTGAATTTTGTCACGTTTGACCTATTTTTTCATGAGTTATTGCCCTTTGTGTTTGGTTTGAAAGGAGTTGGTTGGGACCAGTAGGGGACATGTATTGCGTTAGCTATACTTTCAGAATGCTTGTTTAGGTGTTTCCTTATTGCTCTGAAAATTTTTCAAAACTTCACAATACATGTAGTTTTTATACTAGATTGAAAGAATTGAAAATTTGGAGTTGATGTTAGTCATCAAAATTGAAACATTTGATGCTATTTAAGTGTTACAGCATTGTTGTGAAATATTTTCAAAATTTTACAATATTTTTTATGCCAATAAGAATTGAAAACTTTAGGCTTATAGTGTTTTGGTCTGTCTTTCAGTCTGTGGCAAAACTTTAATGGAGTCAATAATTTTCATATGACAAGTGATAGAGCTTTGATATGAATATTCCTCGGACAATAAATATCCACTGGTAACCAAAACCATTTACATGAACCTTGTAACCTTATCATGAACATTTAACCTATGAACATTGACAGAGCTTTCAAATTTCACATTAATTTTTTTGTGTCAGGACCTTTCCATTGGTACCAAAATTTTGACCTAGTGACCTTGAAGTTAACCCTTGATCTACCCTACAAAATATGATAGTCTTCTACTTTACTGTCTCTCCAGGGCATAAGACATGCAATAAGTCATTTACGAATGTAATCTTGTTAGCTCACCTAAGCCGAAGGATCAATTGAGCTATTGTCATAGTGAGCCGTCTCGTGTTGTCCATCCTTAAACTTTTTACATTTTCGACTTCTCGTCCAACACTGCTGCATGGATTTCAACAAAACTTTACACATTGAAAGCTCTTGCTATGATGATGACATCTACTGTGTTCTAAGGTCATGAATCCAAGGTCAAGGTCACACTGGTACCTTGTAAGAAAATGCTTTCTTCAGCATTGCTCGAGATCACTTTCACGCTCAGAAGTGAAATTTCAAACACTGACAGCTTGTGATGAGAGGATGACACCTACTGTGTTTCAAGTTCACAACTTAAGGTCAAGGTCTTTTTTCTACATAATGGGTAAATGCTTTCTTCATCATACCCTGAGTTCTTTTTACACAGGGCAATGATACTTCACTGAATAACAGTTCATGGTCAGATTATTACACAAAGTATATGTCAAGGTCACACCTTCAAGGTTAAAGTCACACTTCATGCTGGTAAAATGGTTTCTCCAGCATATCTCCCTTTCCTTTGCAAACAGAGCAAGGATGCATGTTCTCCACAAATTTTACTGCCCATCAAAAGAGCATGTCGCATATTGTTTCTTGATAGTAGAGAGAATTATGGGAACTACAGGTACTAAGTCTTTCTACTGCCCATCTCCTGTTGATATTTCGGTCAGCCTTTGGAAAAGTCACCTGCAGGCGACATATGTTCCTTGGAACACTCGTTTATTTTTGGTATTTTAATGAGATTAAAACATTACCCAACCCTCTGTCTTGATATCATCATGCTTTTATATAGCTCTACTGGTCATCAATTATCATACCTCTACAAACAAATTTTAGTTAGGGGATATATTAGACTCATTCTTTCTATGTCTGTCAGATCATAAGTATGTCTGTGTTTGTGTGGGTGGACTGTCTGTCTAGTTTACTACTAAAACTAACTGGCTTTTAACAAAGTTCAGGAGTAGTAGTTCTGTTATACAAAGCATTAGTGCAAAAGAAAAGAAAGTTGGATTATGTCATGTGGCTAATTTTGTTTTCTAACGAGTAAAGACACTCAAGATGTTAAACTTTTATTACATATGATCATAATACTCGAAGGTTTCGAGAAATAAATCTGTTTAACAGTATTCTGTGAGTTTCTTTTTAATGCTATTAACCTACAGGCTTCTGATACAGAAAGGAGCAGGACACCAGCCCCAGTACACGTACGTAGGTCAAATTTTCGAAATATTAATATTGACCAAAACTGTACATATTGTTTATCTAGTTAGAAGGCATCAGTGTCCGATAAAATTCTTGCATAAATTTGCATTTGCATAATAAGGGAGATAACTGGGATATAGTCTTCATATTTTACTATAGAATCAATATAAAACTGAAAAGTTTTTATAGAACATCTTCCCCTCCCCCCTTCCTCCCTGTCTTACACAATCCCACTTCCATGGTATATTTGTTATGTGAATACACATCCATGGTACAAATGGCATTGTGTAACATGGGGGGGATGTTCTATAAAAACTTTTCAGTGTTCTATTTCATGGGATGCTAATGCCTCCTAACTAAATGAACAATATCATATACAATTTAATATTTCAAAAATTTGACCTACATATTTGGGGCTGGTGGTTATAGTTCCTTTACAGTCTATTTGTAATCTGCACCCTTTTCGCTTGACCTTGAGCATCTGATTCAAGTATCTGCAGAGGTGCAATGTTTCCGTCATTGTCTTCAAAGAATATTCCATCTAGCACATCTAAATCATTTTGTAGAATGCAGATATTGTGAAAGACACAAGCGCATACAATAGTTTTACAGATTTCATCGATGGAGATCATGTTTATGAACTGTAATCTCCGGAATCGGTTTTTCAGAAGTCCAAATGCACGTTCTATGACCTGTCTTTTTGCCGAGTGAACCTCATTGAAGCGCCTTTGTTTGTGTGTCAGGTGCCCGTTGTCCCTGTATGGCGTGAGAAGCCACTCTTTTAGTGGGTAGGCAGCATCACCAAGGAGGTGATATCTTCCACCGTCGCACCTGATGAATCCTGTATCCCAGAGAGAGGAAGTTTTCAGTACCTTTGAGTCGTGCACTCTTCCCGGCCATCCAACGTTGATGTCCATGAACTTTAAAGAGTCATCACACACTCCTTGCAAAATAATAGAGTAAAATTGCTTTCTGTTGTAATAGCAATTGGCTTTATCAAGTGGCCACTGAATCGGAATATGTGAACCATCAACAGCCCCTATGACATTGGTAAATCTGTTGTCTCCAAAATTTTTAAATCTGTTGGCCAATCCTGGAAGGTCACTGATACTTGGCCACTTTATAAATCTTCTGAAGACACTGTTAAAAACAGCATTATTTATTTCCCTCCTGATCAATATTAGACTGGATTCTGTAAAATTAAATCTGTCACTTATCTCTAAAAGTGTTTTTTGAGAGGCCATGTACCTCAAAAGCATTAACACTCTTTTATGGAGAGGAATTTCTTCTCTACCACCAGGGTACGACCTACTGGTTAATCCTGGACAGCTGGCTAGGTAGGAACAAATTATGTCGACAGTATCACTACTCATTCGGAAGAATGTAAACGTCTTCAAATTGAATAGCATCATTTAAGAACAAATAAATTGGCAACGTGGACCAGACATGCACGTTTCGGGTACTTAACCCTCATCAGTGATCATAAATCCTAAATCTAAACAATGTAATATGCCAAAAAGTATGAAAGTTCCTATGTCGAAAAAGTGTACCGAAAACGTAGCAGGATGGGTGGGATATGATGCTACAGGACCCACTTTTTTGAAATTTCAAGAAATTTTGATAACAGAAATTTAGATTGCGTTGAAGAAACGATCAACCGAAATTGATCGAACTTGGCTACATGTGCCCTCGGGGACTCCTGGTCCACCAGCAGTGACACTCACCAAGTGGTATAAATGTAAACGTCTTCAAATTGAATTTCTGGAATTGCTCTGGTAAGTAAAGTGGCACTGTGCACTCATAGTATTCTTCCGTCTTTTTCTTCTCCTCTCTGATACTAAAAATAAGAACAATGTTGTTGGTTACTTATAAACATCTTGCAAGTCTAAACAGTCTATTTTTAAATTCATACAAATTTTATGTGGAAAGTCGACTTGGTCCTATGACAGTGTCCAACCTATATAGATACAACAATAACCAGTCGATAACCAACAATAACATGCACATAAATGAAAATACAAACGATGTGTTCGAGTAGGAACAAAGAAAAAATTGAGGAATTAGTTCCTCAAAGTCCTTCATGTTCTTTAGCAAATAAGTTGGATAATAAAAATCTCAAAAATCTACAGCTTTTTTGCCGATTCAACATTAAAAGTAAGGCTAGGAGATTTTATATGAGAAGGTACGGTATAGTTTTTGAGTTGAAACCACTAAATATTGAGTCTATCTCACATAATATACATATCTGACTTACACAGAAGATAAACTCGACACTGCGAGTGCTTCATTGTCCTCGTCGTCCGACTCGAATAAAAATGTTTCCAGAATAACCACTGCTGTAGCTGGAACGGTAGCCATTTTTGTTCTTTCAGCTGTGCAAGTTTGTCACTTGATTGAACCGGCGACTCGGCGTACGCCGGTCGCAGAATCGGCGCACGCCGTTTAGAGCGAATCAAATCGGCCCTATGACTCAATTCGGGCGGCTTACGAAAAACACTGAGGTTGAAAGTATCACTAGTGAGAATTGGTGCATAATAAATTGGTTTGATGAGTTGGAAATCTTCCGCATAACCAATATCCATTTGTCCCTAACATTTGCGTACCATTTATACAACTTACACGCTGGAAAAACTCGAAACTGATATTTTTATATATTAGGTGGATGAAAGAATTTTTGTAGATTTCCCGTGGAGTTTGCAATTTTTCCGACATTTTGATTTAATCTATTTAAGAGCTCCCCTCGATGGGCCTCATTCAGGAGCCTAAACATTGGACAAATCCTGGAAGATGTCCAGGCAATAAAGGCAAAGATCATGGAGATAGAAGCACTGGTCCAATATCCTGCACAAAGGAGAATTTTATGGTGCAAATGAAAATGTACGTCAAAGAACTAGGGAGGTAAGCAATAATAATGATAAAAACCTTACCTTGATTTATGTTGTTTGCTGTTCTATATGATCTGACCATGTCCCATAAATAGAGGGTAGCGTCGTTGCGCGTTGGTCAGTCTACGTCACACGCCGCTGAGTAAAACATCCTAATAGCTTCGATAAAATTGAGCATTCAAAATGATTTTAACACGAGATTTGAAGTTTACCTCTGACATGCGAATGGAACTTGTTATCAGATTTAGAGAAACTGATTGTCTTGATGACTTAAATGAATTTGTAGAAAATACAAATAAATGTTGAAACGCTAGAGAAGGTATTCAATGAGGAATTAGAAAGTAAGTCACTTATCATGATTGCCAGTTTGCTATAGAAATTGCTTTCAAAGTTCCTTCCCCGACGACAACGCCAAAAGGGAGCTAAATGAAGCGACGACGTCATCAACTAAGAAGCAAAAAAAAATGATATTGATGATGATAAAGTAGGGTTTGCATTATTAGTTAGTTTCTTTAAAATAGATGTGTGGCATGTCGTTTAAGCGGTAGAATATGATTTTCAATTAGAGTTAAATTTATTTTGATTTCGGATTCAGGGAACTCTGTGATACTCTAATATGACCTAATATACATGGCACATTGGCAAAAAGTAATTATTTTGTCTATTGGTTTTGTTTCTGTGGAGCGACATGCTGCAGTATGGTTTCTAGTAAAGGCTACAAAT
The DNA here is from genome assembly GCA_028142955.1 of Pinctada fucata. Taxonomy (NCBI): domain Eukaryota; kingdom Metazoa; phylum Mollusca; class Bivalvia; order Pterioida; family Pteriidae; genus Pinctada; species Pinctada fucata. Next base: position 10,213,430 of record AP027110.1, read on the forward strand.
GGAAAAAGATACTTAGTGTTTGTACATGAAAAGTTTTGAAACTGACACATTGCAGTGTGAAAAGCGATTTACATAATTAAAGTTTTACTCATTATTTTTGTGCCTTGGGCCCCGACCACCTGTCCTCTCTGAATGTCAGTCGGACTCCTCGGGTGACAACATACATGAGCTCGCGGCGGCAGAGCACGGATTGTATTACGTACGCCCTCTTTTTATATCCATTTACATATTCATCTGTGTTGCTTGGGCCCCTGCGTTTTGTGGTCTTGTTTGTGTGTGGTCATCTGACTGTGAGGAGGTTGTTTTACACCACAGTTACTAGAATTAGCAATAAATCGAAATTTGTAAGGAGACTTATGCAGTTTCGGTATGCAATATAGTGTTGGGAGATCCAATTTAGAAATAGAGATATTGAATGAAGACAGTTCACTGTTAAGCTTGCCAAATATGTTAGATGCACTTTCATTGCTTTTGATATATATATTAGTAGACGAAAGTTCCGAAATCAAAGTTGATATGTAGTAACGTTTTCAAATGATAATGGTGTTGTTGGCTGCTTTATCAGCTGGTGCAAAGACATATTTTTCAAGTGATTTACTTAGTTTGGATTTGAAATATCTTTCTGATTTGGAACGTGGATTTTGAAAAAGATGAGTGTTTTTATGGAAGTTATCTATTCGAATATCCGTTATATCTAAAATGAGGTTTTTCCAGTCATTCAGAGCATGCGGTTCGACTCCTTCTGATTTACACCATCTTTTCGTATAATTATCTAAGGCTTCCGTAAGCACTTCACGGCATTTGACAAAATCTATCTTGGATGGGATTCTATACTTAGGTCCTTTTTTAAGAAGACCACGGAGCTGTCTGTCTTGGATAATTGAAAAGTCACAACATGGCCAGCTGGTTTGTAGAGATATTTAGAAGTTGCACATTCTCAAGAAGCAGGACACGATTCAAGTATGTCAGGATCCGTTGTAACTTTATTATAGTTTAAAACAAAGTTTCGAATAGGTTTCTTGTACTTAAAACAAATAAGAGGTGGCTCTAAATTTTCAAAATATTGAGGAATGGTACTTTGTACGCGATGATCCCGAAAAATATTAGAGATGTTTAGAAGATCAAAACCTTTGTTAATACACGGGATTTTTATGAATCGTCTTTTCGGTGAGGTGTTTTTCACAATAGGATAAAGTTTATACTGTGCGAATGAGACAATGATATTAAGTCTGAATCAGTCAGTGTTTCTTAAGAATGCAACCTCTGCTTCATCCAAGATAGATTTCAAGTGCATAACTGGTATTGACGACAGAGCATGTAACAGCTTATGTCTTCCGCCATTGCGTGCTAAGTAAGTAAATCGTTGAGAGAGCGGTATATTCTGGATCGTTTTCTTAAGAACAGATAAATTGGCAATGTGGACCAGACATGCACGTTTCGGGTACTTAACCTTCATCAGTGATCCTAAAATCTAAACAATGGAATATGCCAAAAAGTATGAAAGTTACTATGTCGAAAAGCGTACCGAAAGACGTAGCAGGATGGGGTGGGATATTATATTATAGATTGTAAGTTTTTCTGTCCATAAATATATATTTAATGCCTTAAAATAGTTTTAGTAACCCTGGAGGAGATTTTATTATCTGGGCCGATTTCCCTTCAATTCGTGCGAGGTCCTTTGAAGACGTTTAACATTTGAACTACTTGGTGAGTGTCACTGCTGGTGCACCAAGAGTTCCCAAGGCACATGTAGCCAAGTTGGTTGATCGTCTGTCTCTGTCTGTGGGAATTTTCTGTTATAAAATTTCTTGAAATTTCTAAAACGTGGGTCATGTAGCATCACATGCCACCTATTCTGCTACGTCTTTTTGTACATTTTTTGGACATAATATTTTTCTTTCTTTTTTTTGCCATTTTACATGATTAGACTTAGGATCACAGACGAGGGTTAAGTACCCGTCTGTCTTTTCAACGCATTTGAAATTTTCTGTTACAAAATTTCTTAAAATTTCTAAAACGTGGGTACTGTAGCATCATATCCCACCCATTCCGCTACTTCTTTTGGTACATTTTTGGACATAATAAATTTCATACTTTTTGGCCGTATTACATTGTTTAGACTTAGGATCACTGACGAGGGTGTCCACAAGGAGAGTAGTTGAAATCCGATGAAGAACATTCGCAAGGGAGTGGATGTAGTGAGGCATTACTTAAATCAATACACTGCAAGAATCGTTTGTAATTGTAAATTTTAGATGCAACTGTTGGTGTGTATCTATAGTAACCTCAATGAAAACCTCAATGAATTACAATTCATAAAGGTTTACTAATTAATCATTTTACACTTATTGTAAAGAACCTTGAGAGGAAGTATCAGTAAAATCAGGAGATCTTAACCTTGATATCACAGGCAAAGTGTCGGACACGGGTGGATGTTGAACTGGGTCTGTATCTATCCTGGGTCCTGACTGGCCTAAACCGTATCCTTCAGGGGGAGGCGGCAGCTTCTTGTTTACTTTATCTGCTTTTCTTGGTGTTTTTTCTATAAAAACAAATTCATGAATTGAAATCCCCATTCCTTTATCAAATAAGACACGATGTAAAAACATTATTAGAAAAATCAGAAATGAAGGCATGACATGCACACAAATAAGCATAATTTGACAAAGTACCAAAAAGTAAAAAAAAATCACTGATATTTCCTCTCTTTTGCGCACTATACCTAATACATTTCAGAATGGGTTATTACATGTATGGAAAGATCATGAAATAGCTAAAACCAATTATGTAAAAAATAGTTTTGGGCAAACCAAAAATGAAGTCATGACATGCACACAAATAGCCTAGTTTTGGCAAAGTGCCTAATTCTCGACAAATGGCAAAAATCACTGATATTTGATCCATATTTCTCACTATTCCTGTCTGTAATGGCCCGAGAAGAGAGGTTGGCTGGCTCTAACATTGGTCATTCTGAAAAGCAGACATTGATAACAAATAAAGCAGTATTAATCATGATCACTGTGTATCAAACAAGCAGAGAATCAATGTTCCCTACTCAGTATATCTTTATGAACATGATGCATTCGCAAACACCATGTCCCTATTAACAAATTTTCTATAGAGCTGGGAAGTCTTATTTCAGGGTCATGGTCATTGAGTCAATCACCATTTAAAAAAAATGTTTGTGAAACATAAATGCCCCTCCTCCCTGGTGGCAGCTTTGAATATGGCAATAAAAATAAATGCCAAGCTCTCTAAGTCAAAAGTGATATTATCAAATGAAAACTCTGGTCATACAGATAAGGAAACGTTAATCTTAACAGCTCTCACGTTAATCCTCATTCATTATTTATACGTATTCTTAGTTCACGATTTTTATCGTTTAATTAACCTTAGTTATTGATTTGCTCACGATATTACCAAATAGTCCTTATTCATTTGTATCAATACTGATTGAAAAACGTACAATGGTTAGCGCTTATCTCATTCACGTTTGTGTTCAATTTTTCTTATTCATAGCGGTAGTATCAAATTATCTGTATTCATTGTATCGTGATAAATGAGTAGCGCTAATTATCCATTCTATCGTGAGCGTGTGCGGAAAAAAAATCTATCGCGAGCGTATGCGGAATAAACCGTTAGCGTATGCATAATAAACATTACAATGGAGAATAACGTGAATTAATATGAATATTATATATCAAAAGAAGGGAGGAGATCTCCAACAAGACCCCGTTGCAGCATCAACAGTAAAACACCAAAACACCCGATGCAAAAACACAAAAGACGAGTACAGCACGAGACGGAAAAGAGACACACGACATGTAAACATCAAACACAAAAGACTACACATAAACCGACGAGACCAATGGGTAACCGGTGCCGACTTTGGACGGCCATCTGTCACGCAAGTAGCAAATGGTGTGGTTATCCTGGATAACGTGCGCACAACACATAAGACTACACATAAACCGACGAGACCAATGGGCAACCGGTGCCGACTTTGGACAGCCATTTGTCACACAAGTAGCAAATGGTGTGGTTATCCTTGATTACGTGTGCACAACCCTTGCTTGACAATTCAAAATGAGAAATAATTATTTAAAATTAATTTTAATCTTTATTCTGTACTTACCAAAATTCTTGAATACTTAAAATTACCAATGTTCACGTCTTCAAATTAAATAGCATCATTTAAGGCGGTATTGAATACTTGGACGCCAAATTTAATTTTTCTCAAATATTCTGAAATTATATATTTCTTGTCTGTCCTTGATTATACAAACTTATATTGATTCTATCCACAGGAAAATTTTCTGTGAGACTTTGAAATATGCATTTTTCAACGTTTCCATGAATTTCTTGATGACATCATAATATTAAAAAGATAATTCCAGTTCTCGTAAAGCTATAGGAAATTGATTTTGATTTAACTTCCAAAATCTTCATAAATGTAATGCATTTACATATGGAAAAGACGAGATGAATTGTGTTTTAAACAAAGATAGGATACCGGAATAAAAGATTATGCTATTGCTCAAAAATTGCGATTCCAGGCCAATTGACTGTAGTTGATAGCTAATTATTAGGAATCATGTGGATGAATCTTTGTCAAAAACTAACAAATTGGTCAACAATATCCAGAAATGAATTCATGATTAAATGAAAAAAAAATTGAATTTAGGATAAGAATATTAAAAAGCTCTATTTTCTCATATTTTTCCTTCTAAAATCGTTCATTTTCAATGAAGAGTCATCCGCTTTCCTGTAATGTAAATTAATCAACAAATTCAACGTGAAGAAGATTGAACTTACTTATTTGTGTCACACTTATGCCCTTTGTCGTGTGGAGCTCGTAAAAAAGTTCCCCGCGAGGGGTTTGACAGTAAGTGTTTTGAATATATTTTCCTGACATTGTCGCCATAGTACTTTCTATATAGACAACGTCAGACAGTGCATGAGTTTCATATATTGTTTTAATTTTCGTGCTTAAACATCGACGGCGGGTGCGGCTAGCCAACAGGGGATGCTTACTCCTCCCGGGCACCTGGTCCCACCTCTAGCTTGCTAGGGGTCCGTCGATGCTTTATTTTGTGCTCTATTGTGAGTGCTGTTGAGATTATCGTCAGGATCCTCTTTAACTTATTACTATTTTACACATGCAAAGTTTCAATGCAATACGTTTGGCATGGATGGTTTTATTGCATTTAAAATGCGAAGGTTTGTGACGCCATTTTCCCCGATTACGTCGAAATGACGTCGTGGTTTGCTCATGGCTATAACTCCCAAAGTCCACAATTTCGAAAATCACTATAATTTCTTCAAATGACACCGGAAATAGTTCAAACTTCATCACGATACTCAAATGTGTATATCAATCAGCGTATCATTTTTTTTGAAAAAGTTAACGAATGAACTCTTCATAGGAAGTGAGAAAACAAATAATATTGCCGCCATCTTTGTGTTCAAACCCTCCTTTAGAACTGAAAAATTTACAACGTGGACCAGACATGCACCTTTCGGGTAAGTTGATTACCAGAATAAAAATATAATCTCTATGTACATAAAAAGCAGTTCTAATTGATTTAAATATAAAAGTCTACCTGTATACCTATAGGATTGAAAAGGAAGTTGACTGCCATGAGCAAGCTAAAGGGGTGTGATGCTATTTCACCTTACCAACCATATGTACTGGGTCCCTGCCTCAACTACAGATGGCCACGACGAAACAATGACTGAGAAATGGATGTCTCTACTCAGCTATATACAGAATGTTCATACAATGAACGGGAAGTATTTCACAAGATGTGAGCACGATTCCCTTAAGGGCGAAGAAAGAAATGGATACAGCCAGGTAGTTTTCTTATATTATGAACCTGTTTCCTTATTCTAGCTTCGTTTACAATGTATCTATCATGTCTATAATCATGATTATACTTCTTCATCTCCACAAAATATTTGAGTGTATTTTTGTTATTTTGTAGGCACAAAGCCTGAAAGGCATATGAACTCCAAGACCTGCTAACATCTAGACAGGTGATGAAAGACGTTAAGAAACTAAGTCATTGAGTACAGACGTCATGCCTGGAAGCATTCCATGCTGTGGTCAATCATTTTGCACCCAAATTGATCAGTTTCTCATATCACGAAATGCAAAGCAGGTGAATTTATTATTTTGTGCAGATATGAAAACTTATTACATTACCGAATCAAAAATATAAATATGACTTTTATATGAAATAAAGTTACCTGCAGGAAATTCTTGGTGAAGTTAACAAACGATTCCTGCAGTATATTGATTTAAGTAATCCCTCACTACATCCACTTCCTTGCGAATGTTCTTTATCGGATTTCAACTACTCTCCTTGTGGACACGTTATTACTGGTGACCTTAGTATAGTCAAGAACGACAAGTTGAGAGAATTGTTAAATAAGATTTCCAAATACAGAGAAAGTATGTCCTTTACATGGAACCAAAATGTCAAAATTATCATTAACTCTTGTGAGGAATATGCAAGACGTTGGGCAACGAAAGAGGATGTACAGCTCGACACCCTTTCCGAATGGATAAAATACATAAGAGGGTTACTTTTATCTAGAATTAACCGATTAAAATCAACTGTGAACCCCAGATTCGTGTCTATATTTAAAGACCCTGATGTTATCACAGAGCTTACCTACCTCCAAGAACATTATGTCATCGACACTAACAATTTAGGTTTAGAATTACCATACTTATACTGCATACCTAAAATGCATAAGAATCCGTACAAACAACGTTTCATCGCTGGTTCCTCAAAATGTTCTACCAAATCTGTATCGATCTTACTCACCAAAGTTTTATTTGAAATCAAATTTGGGCTTCAAAAATATTGTTCGACAGAATATTCTCGCAGTGGTATCAACCAGATGTGGATTTTAAAGAATTCGAAGGAACTTTTAGAACATCTGAAATCCACTCATTTTAGTAGAGTCCATTCGATCGAAGCCTTTGATTTTTCAACACTTTACACTACAATTCCACATTCTAAATCGAAAGGAAGACTCGAAAAAATTATAAGTAATGCGTTTACAAGTAAGAACGGTAATCGCAAATACAAATTTATTGTTGTTAACTATGAAAAAAACCTACTTTGAAAAAGAAAAGTCCGATTCTGAAAATAATGAGTTAAAGAAGATCCTGACGATAATCTCAACAACACTATCTATAGAGCACAAAATTGAGCATCGACGATTCCCTAGCAAGCTAGAGTAGGGACCAGGTGCCCGGGAGGAGTAAGCATCCCCTGTTGGCTAGCCGCACCTGCCGTCGATTTTTAAGCACGAAACAGACATTATTCAGATGTTAAACTTTCTGATCGACAACATTTTTATGGTGTTTGGAGGAAAGGTCTTCCAGCAAATTGTCGGAATTCCAATGGGGACCAATTGTGCCCCACTCCTTGCCGACATTTTCCTTTACTCGTACGAAGCTAAATTCATTCAATCTTTGGTCTCTGATTGGAAAAGACACTTAGCTTCTGACTTCAACTTCACTTACAGATACATGTACATAGACGATGCGTTGTCCATTACCAATCCAAAATTCGCGGATAACCTGGGCAGTATCTATCCTTCGGAGCTTGAGGTCAAAGAAACTACAGAGACAAATAATTCAGCATCCTATTTGGACATATTGTTGTCCTACGACACTGATGGTCACATGAACACCTCACTCTATGACAAACTAAGCGACTTCAATTTCAGCATTACAAACTTTCCTTTTCCGAGTAGCAACATCCCTTCATCGCCTGCTTATGGCGTGTTCATATCTCAGTTGATACGCTATGCCAGAGCAAGTACCAAATATACGGATTTTGTTCTGAGAGCTAGGCGTCTTTCAGATAAGCTTCTCAGTCAGGGATATGTTTGTGACCGACTTACATCGTCACTGAGGAAGTTCTACGGTCGATATTGGGAACTCGTCATACACTATGATGTCCCACCCTCCAGAATGGAGGATGATATTCTGTCATAGACCATTTGAACCATCCATCCAAAGATTGCACTCTATGTCTTCCAAAATGGAAGTAACCGGATGTGACAGATCTACCGAATTGAAGCGGTGGGTGTTGCATGCAAACAGGAGATGCTTACACTTCCTGGGCACCTGGTCTCACTCCCATATCGGGAGTTCGCTTCTTTTCATATGGTGGAGGTTTTTATTTGTTTGCTTTGGTTCCTGTTTTATCCTGGTTTTGTATGCCTTCGGTTTCTGATTTTCTGAATTATCGATTTTGTGCTGTAAACAGGGATATGGTCATTATCCATATTTGTCATGATCACAAAGCTCTTCTTTAACTACTTATGCTCTTAATTGTTGCCTTTTCACTGTAAGATACGTTTATATTATATCAGTATTACCAGATTGTTGTCTATTATTGTATGTAAGGCTTCTTCTTGCTGCCCTCCATTATGACGAGAAAGGACAGCGTGATCAGGTGTACACTCAAGATGGTGACAAGAGAAGTTGCATTGTCTCCCCTTAATACAAAAAAAGCGACTGTGCAGTAAGGGACATCAAGGTCAACTGTACCTTTTGTTAGTGAATAATTAGTGCATCATTCTTATTTCTGTGTATCTCTTCCCTGTAGTGTGGAGCTCTATCAGAAAAATATTGAATCCTAAATTTTTATCCTTTGTTCAGGTTATGTACATAAGCTTTTTCAGACCCTGTTGCAGATTGTGGAGGACAAAGTCAGTGTTCCCTCCATTTCAGCTTCTCCACCGCCACTAAGATCCCAATATAAGCGCCCTAGGATCGATGCAGCGTGTCTCTAGATATTAGTGATATGTGATTGATAAGAAGAAAAACAGTACAGTTGTGTTCACATTAGCAATATTTTTAATAGATTAAAAACTTCAAACTTTAACATATTGGTTGTCTTTTAATTATTTGAAATTGTCATTGCCCGTATTCAAAATCGTAGTATGTCTGATCTTGACTGGGAAATTCCTCACGTATTTTCTTTACTGCACATGAATGACGACTCCCCAAATCCATCGTGCAGACTGCCTGTATCCAGTATATCTGAGTCGTCTAAAATAAAAGACATGCTGCAAATTCATCTGGTTTGAAATGATGCTATCGAATTTAAAGACGTTTAAAATGTAAACATTAGATGACTTTAAATTGAAATTTTAACATGACATTTGGAAAGACAAGGGCTACAATGTTCATGTAGAGTGGTTGTGCTTAGTCTTCTTCCATAGATATTACATGTTATTTGCTTTCTTATATTCCGCATACATTTCATACCTCTAAATTGATGTTGACAGTAGGACTTACTGTGACTGAGGGCAACCATGTTAATGTAGACTTATTGTGTTTAGTCTACTTTCTTAGATATTACATGTTGTTTGCTTTCTTATATTCCGTATACACGTCATGCTTCTAAATTTAGGCGCACGTCCGAATGCTGGTAGTAGGACTTACTGGTAAGTGGTGCATGTGCTTAGTGTCATTGACCTTGAAGCTTTACTAGCATAGTATTATGCTTGAGTTAAGTTTGCTTGTCTACAGAGCTTAATAATGTCTGTTAATGTATGCATATCTCTCCAACTCAAAATAAAGATTGCACTTGCACTTAAACTCCTGTATACATGTAATATGTATAAAAATTATTGGTTGCCATGGAAACACTTTGAAGTATATAATGAACCATTATCTATATAATTGTCTATGAAAAATTTAATGATTTAACCATAAGAAAACAGCACCGCAATTAAAAAGCAGTAATTTTGGAACTTGCAAAAAGTGCTCCTTTTAAAAGAAAGGAGGGGATCTCCAACAACACCTAGTTGCAGCATCAACAGCAACCTCCATAAACACCCACTGTAAAACACAAAAATGACACGCACAGAAAGAGACGCAGTAGTACAATGAACGTCAAATCACAGAAAAACATAAAACACAAATGACTACACATAAACCAACGAGACCAATGGGTAAACGGTGCCGACTTAGGACGGCCATCTGCCTCGTGAGTAGCAGACGGTATGGTTATCCTGGATTACGTGCGCACAACCCTCCCACTATTCCGATTACCCAGAGGTCTCGAAGAACGTACAATTGTGGTGTAAAACAACCTCCTCACTGTCAGATGACCACACACAAACAAGACCGCAAAACGCAGGGGCCCAAGCAACACAGATGAATATGTAAATTGATATAAAAAGAGGGCATGCGTAATACGACCTGTGCTCTGCCGGCTGTAGCGAGCTAATGTATGTTATCACCCGAGGAGTCCGACTGACATTCAGAGAGGACAGGTGGTCGGGGCCCTGTCTTCTCTAAAGAGGTTTGGACAGGGCCCGTCATGGAGTCCCGTCGTCACAGTCAGTCAGCGTGCAAGTATTAAGGATGCGCTGGTACAAGACTGTAGATTGGTCAAGTACCAAGCCTAGTGTCCGTCTGGTGACATTAGGATCATATCCACGGTATAAGAGGCGTTTGATGATTCTGACGCATTTTCGATAGTAATTCTGTCTACCTTTGATCCTTCTAATTTTGTTGATCATGTCACAATAAAATGCAGGTTGCGAAATACCCAAAGTAATATACTCAGTTGCTTGTATGGGTCCGAATTTCAAAAGTAGTTGACAATAATTTTTGTAAAATTTCCAGAATGTCTTGACAAGTTTGTGAAAGCGAAAACCTTGACCTAAAAGTTTCTTTGTTATTTGTAAATTTCTATCATGAAAATCCAAAACATCAGTGCATGCTCTAGCATACCGGATGAGCTGCGAAATGTAGATACCATAAGACGGTAATCTAGGAACATCACCGTCAAGCCAGGGAAAATTTACTATATTGAATCCAAAGTCATCTCTTTTGTCATACACCCTTGTATGAATCTCTCCATTAATAATTTTGATATTCAGGTCCAAAAATGGTGTTTCTGTGTTTGTGACGTTCGCCTTGTTTAGAGTCAGTTCCTGTGGATAAATGACATTTTTATACTTTTCAAAAACAGGATTGTCGATAGTAAGGATATCATCCAGGTACCTAGAAGTACCATTGAAACATTTCACATCATCATGTTTTCTTTGTTTTTGAAGATTTTGGATAAATTCTTTTTCATACGTGAATAAAAATAAATCTGCAACAAGAGGCGCACAATTAGTTCCCATAGGGATCCCTACAACCTGCTTGTAGAGATTCTCACCAAATCTTACATAAATGTTGTCCAAAAGAAAGGACAAGGCAATACAAAGGTCACTACATGTCCATGATTTATATGATTTGTATTCTGTATTGGAAAAGAAACCCTTTGATTCAGATGTACAAATATAAGTTTTACCCTCTCGGTTAAAGCACCATTTAATGAGTTTGGACAATTGATCATTAATCTTATCGTGAGGAAGCGTGGTGTACATATTTGAAAAGTCGTACGAAGAAATCGAATTGGCTTGAAAATTTCTCGATTTCATTTTGTCAATCACATCCCCTGAATTTTTAATAGACCAAAAGAAGTTTACATCATTCCTGTTTAGAACAGTTTCACAATATTTTGCAACGTGTTCCTTTATCACCGTGAGTGCTGATGTCAGATTTCTAGACAAAATTGTAGTTGAGCAGTTGCTAGAATTAGCAATGTATCGAAATTTGTAAGGAGACTTGTGCAATTTTGGTATGCAGTATAGTGTAGGAAGATCCAGTTTAGAAATAGGGATCTTGAATGAAGAAATTTCACTGTTGTGTTTGTTCAAAATGTTAGGAACACTGTCATTGCTTTTGATATAAGTGTTTGTAGACGAAAGTTCCGAAACCAAAGTTGATATGTAGTAACGTTTTCAAATGATTATGGTGTTGTTGGCTGCTTTGTCTGCAGGAGCGAAGACATATTTTTCGTGTAAATTGCGTAATTTGGATTTAAAATATCTTTCAGATTTAGAACTTGGATTTTTGAAAAGATGAGGATTTTTGTGGAAGTTATCTATTCGAATATCGGTAATATCCAATATGAGGTTCTTCCAGTCATTCAGAGAATGTGATTCGACCCCTTCCGATTTACACCATCTTTTTGTATAGTTATCTAAGGCTTCCTTTAGTTCTTCGCGACATTTGATAAAATCTATCTTGGATGGAATTCTGTACTTAGGTCCTTTCTTGAGAAGATTGCGGAGCTGCCTGTCCTGGATAATTGAAAAGTCACCTGTTACAATATGGCCAGCTGGTTTATAAAGGTATTCAGAAGTTGCACATTCTCAAGAAGTAGGACTTGATTCAAGAATTTTAGGATCTGATGTTACTTTATTGTAGTTAAATACGAAATTTCGAATAGGTTTTTTATACTTGTAACAAATAAGAGGAGGTTCAAAATTCTCAAAATATTGAGGAATAGCATTTTGGACGCGATGATCCCGAAAAATATTAGAGATGTTAAGAAGATCGAAACCTTTGTTAATAAATGGAATTTTTATGAATCGTCTTCTAAGGGGAATGTTTTTAATGACAGGAAAAAGTTTATTCTGTGCGAATGCAACAATGATATTAAGTTTGAATCAATCAGTATTTCTTAAGAATGCAACCTCTGCTTCATCCAAGATAGATTTCAATTGAACTGCTGGTATTGATGAGAGAGCATGAAGCAGTTCATGTCTGCCGCCGTTTCGTGCAATTATAAGTAGATCTCTGAGGGTACGATGTATTCTAGCTCTGTTTCTAAGGTTTCTGTTTCGCCTTTTTCCGTGTAACCTAAACTTTCGTTTAGCGTCAGGGCGGATTGAAAAGACATTGATCTTTGTCGAGGTCGAGGAAATATTTCCTTGTCCGTAAATTTGATCGTTTAAACCAAGGGGGTACGCAGTTTGTAATTTAGTGATCCAGGCAAGTTCAGCTTGTAGTCGGCGTTTTTTAATTTCAATTTTACTTAGATTTTTGAGTTTTGGGAAAGACTGAACTGGAGTAATACTTAAATCCGAAATTGAATGTTTATATTTAAAGAAGTGATTGTACAGGAAATTTCTGTGCTTTTTGTGACGCGAGTTTCTTATCTGATATGAATGATTTCGAAAACGAGGTTTTAAGGACTGGCCTGTTTCCCCTACATATTGGGCGCCACATCCCCTGGCGTTTCATGTAATAACATAAATGACATCTTGATACGATCAATCAACGTCGCTATCAATCTCGATCTTAACGTATGCCCATTAACACTAGATGTAATCGTGGAATTGCAATTGATGAGCGGACAAATGGAACATCTCTTTCCATTGCACTGGCGAATGGTTGAGAACCCTCTGTGTTTGTTGTTAAATGTAGAGCCTGCAGATGGAGTAGTAGGTGTAATACGTCTACGGGGTATAAATTTAAGAGGTGATAGATGTACTCTGGGCGAGGTAAAAAGTTGATTACTGTTAAATGTTGATGATGGTAACGTGACTGTAGTGACAGAGGGTAATCTCAAAGGTTTTAATTTTATACGAGGCGACCTTAGAAATGCCATAATGAAATAATCGAGGATAGAAAGGTGAATTAAGATCATGCGTAGAAGATACTACAACACAGTCAAGTTAGAGAACGATTTGGAAATAAAACACTTCAAACATCGGGTCGCGGGGAATTGTATCACCAACTCCACACTGCAACACGAAATAAGTGTAAATAAACACTTTCAAGAGGTTGCCTTGGCAACAGCATGTTTACAAAAACTTTAAAACCAAATTAGCATTACTTTCTTATATATGGTGCCATATTAGACAATTCGGTCTTTTCGAAATACAGAGTTACTTCCCATTTGTGCAGGTATCTGACGTCAACGCATTGTGACGTCATCAACTTCTATGGAAACCAGCATGAAATTCAGGGAAACAGGGTTACAAATATGACGTTTTCAAAGGAATTTAATGACGTCACAATACTTTTACGTCAGATACCTGCACAAATCGAACATAGGCCTGTAAAATCGAAAAGACGGAATATATGAGCTTCTTTCAATAGGCTGCATGGTGTTTATTATCCCCTTGTTTCCTTTCCCTTTAGATCTGTCTTTAGATAAAGATAACAACAGTTGGCCACTTTCATCGCCTCGACGTTTATTCAAGAAGTGATTCAGCAAAGAGTTACCGTCGCTGAACTTCTCAAGTTCGTTGCATCAGGATATGCATTTCATCTGGCCTTCATTTCAGCTTTTAAAAGTTCTTTAGTAAGTTGCAAGACACGATATTCATTTAATTTTCTATATTCCGTTGTTTGCTTAGCGTGTTAACTAATTATTTGGCCCAATCGTCTTTATAGAACGATATATCGTCTTTAGCCTCTGATGGTATCTTTGAATCCTTGTTTCTAATCCCTTGACCTCTTTTATTTAAGGCTAACTGAATGAGAGAGTGGCTACGTTTTAAGGCTAAGCTTGGCTTTTTATAAACAGGACATCCATTTTTCCGACAAAACATCTTCATTCTCAATCTTGCTTACAACGTAAACACATTCAACAACCTCATAAAAATAATCATGGGTGATGAAATCGTATATCTGATTCCTGTTTACACTTACGAAAGATTTCAGGAATTTTCGTAAATCTTGATCGACTAATACGTCTATAAAAATAGCAAATGATTGTTTTTGAATTTGTTTCTCTTCCTTATCGAAGTCATCCTGGTCATCATGGCAACGTGTTTCTGTACCTTCTTCTCCAGTGTTCTAATTTCCCTCTTTAATCGCCGTATTAAAAAAAATATATTAGAAAGGACAACATCATCTAAAGTGAAAAAATTTTAAGGTTTTATTTGATGATGGACATTACGAAAATCAGAAGCCTTTGTTTTCCATGTTTCTCTTTCAACACCGTCATGTGACGGGCTAATTCACGCACTTTTTGTTGTACATTTGCAGGAGTTCTTGGAGTCACCAAAGCTCCTTCCAACAAATTTGTAGCCTCACATTAAGAATGTCGACTTGAATTTGAAGACGTTTAACATTAGATCTTACGTTGATCTTGGTATGCTGACTAATGCAGTTTATTTTGTGTCTCCAAAGATCAGTGGATTTAAAAAAAGCAAATACACACATGGAATTGCAGGAATGTCTTGGGATCCTCATTCTTTCTAGGACGTCTCTCTACTATTAACTCTCCTCTAATACTTTAAGTTCCCTTAATTTCTTAATTTGGCCAAACGAAGCTTCTCGACTTTTAGACTAAATAACTGATAGGTTCTTCTGACGGCGCCAGGTAAATTCAGCTTGGCTTTATTTAACGTATCCAATGTACAAATGAAGATCTCGCGGACGTCTCGTCCATTTAAACTGTGTTAAAATTATCTCGGTAATGTTCGGCAGTGTCTCGGTAGTTTCCGTGGCTTGAGTGACGGACGGCATGTTGACCTTTGATGATAGAAACCATTATTTTTGTTGTATTGGGTATATTTAGGTAAAAATATGCCATGATTCTAACTATATAATATACTTGATATTTATTTGTACAACGGATACCTTAAATGGTTTGACAGAAAGTACTACTGACGAGAATACAATAACCGAAACACGTTTTTAGTACAATGACGTTTGTAATATAGAACAATATTTTCAACATTGACAATGATATCATTTTTTTCACCATATAAATAGAAGAACTGAAAAATTTCTGAAGGCAACACATTTTTACGTTCTCCTTGGCTGCTGAGATCTTCCTGAAGGATTATTCCCTCTGTTTACATGTACTTTGAAGGTAAAATATCCTAACGATATTTTTTAACAGCACTCAGAATAGAGCTGCTTGTAGTGCCGGCTCTGAAGGTACCATACTGTAAATAATCACTGTACTATATAGGTCGTCTTCTTGAACTGGAAGACGATTGAAATATTTCTTCCAGAGGGAAGGTTTACAATTAAAAACACACATTTAAATGCACAAATTGTCGGCCCTTGGCCTAAACCACGTGTAAAAACGACGATCTATAATAATTCCAAGGGAAATCCATCAAGAAGAATGAGACAGGAGTGTATTTTGAGAGTATTGTATAACTAGATTGTATAGCCTTGTTATATATGATCGGTAAACTGAAATAATGAAGCGATGTAATGTATTGAGCATTTAAAGGGCATGCTTTGGCACTAATTGCATCAAACAAATACTACCAAAAAATAAATCAGCGCCATTTATCATTTCACAACACCAGGTGTCCAGGAAGAGTAAGCATCCCCTGCTTGCATGCAACAAGCTATTCAGGCCAACAGGCTGCTGACAACGTTGAACACCGGCATAAGAAAAAATACGATGATGATGGACGAGCTGGCCTCAGGCATAAGAACGCAGGAACGTAGAATCAGAGAACGAAACAGGGCATCGCCATACTTGAGCCCAAGATCAGTGGTAACCATATCAAAGTGGAGAACCGAAACCCGAAGATCGGACAGAATTGGTTGACGGTTAAAATGTAAATTATGTTGTAAGTAATGACTAATGTGGGTAAAAATTTGGATATTATCTTGTTGAAATTTTGGGCTGAACTTAAATAATGCTAAGGGGAATTTATCTTATATCTATGACTTAAGAAATAAGTTAAAGAAGATCCTGACGATAACCTCAACAGCACTCACAATAGAGCACCAAATTGAGAATCGACGGACCCCTAGCAAGCCAGAGCCATATCGTACAAAGGTGTAAATAACCTGATGTAATTATATTTTTTAAAGCCTCTACATATACTTGCAGTTTAAAACATGTTTTGCCAATTTTGGAAATGAAATTAATGTTAGTGTAAAGATAAAAGTTTTTTTTTTGTTCATGCGAACAAGTAAAGATATATGAAATGAAAATCTTATTATAAATCATTACCTTTTACTTGAAATGCAATGTTGTAATATATCCTGGTGACAATTGTCATTGTATTACATTTTCATGATAGTTTATCTGGTTGAAGTATTATGCATTGTTATGACTTGTTAAAATTGTTCATGTATTTAAAAGTGTTTCCATTGTTTAAAAGATTATTTTTTTCTTTTGTACAAGTTTCGTGAGGACACTGAAACTTAAAAAGGAGGGTGAATGTAGGATTCACAAGTATACTCTGTTCGATCAGCTGTTTTGTTTTCACGTTTATATTTTTGAGATGTTCCCCGACTGACGACCGCCGCATTCTTTTCGTCAATTCTATGATTTATTCTATGTAATATTAATAAATACCTGTTGAATTCCATCCTAAGTAACGTCTTTTATCATCGTATAATGTTCATTTTGTTCAATTCCTAGCTTAAACAGGTACATTTTAGCTTTTTTACTCGTCTTGATTCTCGTTGTTTTTGGTTGAGCGCCATTGTTGGCTTGGCGGAAGTACGTCATTTTTATGCTATTTAGTTCGAACCGGCTGAATTGTACGAATCGTGTGAATGTCGATCTTTGATAAATTATTGTAAATCTACCTCCTTTGATGTGTCTTTTCTATGATTCTTGTTAATATGTGCTGAAGAAATATTATCTTATTTTTATGTTCTTATATGTTGTAAAATGATTGTTTTACTAACATGAAATTTGGGATCATTTTTCAACGGGGAGCTCCGACGGTGTTGCTAGGACCGTTGTTCCTAGAGGTGATTATAGGAGTCGCTACTTTTAACGGGGACTCCATTTATCATTCTGTTGAAGTACTGTTCACGTCGTAGATTTTTATGTAGTTATTTTATTGTTCTAAGTAAGAAGGTTAAACGAAGGTTATTCCTTCCATTAATTTAACAATTCTTATATCGATTTATTTCACTAGAACGGAATATTTAACTTTTTAAGCTAATGTAAAGTATAACGGTGAACTATGGGTGACTCCCATCCGTTCACTCCCTCGTAAATATTTCATAGAACTCAGATTTTGATATTAGAGAAAGGAAAAAAGTTGATTTTCTATTGTGTCGTCATATTCATCTTGTATTTACCATAGAATACGCGATTCATTCGTCATTTAGTAGGGATTAGGCCTTTTTTCAGTATCTAGAAAATAGTAAATAATTAGGCCTCGGTACATACATTCAGGGTCATTCTAGGGATTGCTTATCATATAAAACGTAGATCTATTGTAATTTTAATTGAGATGTTTTTGCTAGGCAATGATCCAGGGTTATTCCCCGGTGATAAGACACAAGTCTATAAAACTATAATTAAGGTAGTGATCTAGGATTAGTCCCAAGGGTCACTACACAATAATACATGAAGTAATTATCCTCTAAAAGGTTAAGGGAATATCCAGGGTAAATTCCAGGATCAAATCTTTAAACTTAGTATATAAATCTAGCAAATAACGTATGAATATATCTGGGATACTCTCAGGATCTTATCTTTATTCTTATTAAGAAGTAGGGAACATATCCAGGGTCACTGCCAGGATTTTATAATAACGCATATAAGAATGTAAACGTCTTCAAATTGAATAGCATCATTTAAAAACAGATAAATTGGCAACGTGGACCAGACATGCACGTTTCGGGTACTTAACCCTCATCAGTGATCCTAAATCTAAACAATGTTATATGCCAAAAAGTATGAAGGTTATAAGTTAGGGGTATATCCAGGGTGATTCCCATGATTTACATCGTTATTAATTAAAACAAGTTAAGAAATCTCTAGGGTTATTCCCAGGTCTTTTATCCCCAGGGCTATGTCAGTTTTTGTGCTGAATCTTGTGTTACTTGTTATCTTGATATTTCTTTGCACATATATACTTACGTTGTATCATAGTAAATAGTTATCGTTAAAATTTAAGTTGTAGTCCGTTTCATTTATTCTTGTTTAACTGAGAGACAGAAGTTGGGTAAGCCGACGACACTGTGCATCCTGGTCAACAGTCGAGGTCGTCACAATATTTTCCCTGCCATTGTCTCCAAAGCACTTTCTATATAGACAGAACCTCAGACAGTGCATGTATTAAATATATTGTTTAATTTTCCTTCGTGGACATCGAAGGCGAAATTGTTCTTCAAATGATAAACGTCTTTAAATTCGATAACATCATTTAAAACCTGATAAATTTACAGCATGAACAAGACATGCACGTTTCGGGTACTAAACCCTCGTCAAGGATCCTCAGTCTAAACAATGTGATTTGAACAAAAAGCATGTAAATAACAATGTGAAGTTGAATTCAGAAGCTAAGTATCTTTTCCAATCAGAGACCAAAGATTGAATTAATTCAGCTTCGTACGAGCAAAGGAAAATGTCGGTAAGGAGTGGGGCACAATTGGTCCCCATTGGAATTCAGACCTTTCCCCCAAACACCACAAAAATGTTGTCTATCAAAAGTTTAACATCTGAATAATATCTGTTTCAGTGTACTTATGTTCAGAATCGGACTTTTCTTTTACAAAGTAGGTTTTGTCATAGTTCACAACAATAAATTTGTATTTGCGATTACCGTTCTTACTTGTAAACGCATTACTTTCTTTCAATTTAGAATGTAGAATTGTAGTGTAAATTGTCGAAAAATCAAAGGCTTTGATCGAATGGACTCTACTAAAATGGGTGGATTTCAGATGTTCTAAGAGTTCCTTCGAATTCTTTAAAATCCACATCCGTTTAAAGCCAAAGTATTCTACCAAATCTGTATCGATCTTCCTCACCAAAGTTTTATCTGAAATCTGGGCTTCAAAAATATTGTTCGACAGTATATTCTCGCAGTGGTTTCAACCGGATGTGGATTTTTAGAAACCGAAGGCATACAAATGACAAATATGGATAATGACCATATCCCTGTCTACAGTACAAAATCGATAATTCAGAAAATCAGAAACCGAAGGCATACAAAATCAGGATAAAACAGGAACCAAAGCAAACAAAAACAAAAACCTCCACCATATGAAAAGAAGCGAACTCCCGATATGAGAGTGAGACCAGGTGCCCAGAAAGAGTAAGCATCTCCTGCTTGCATGCAACACCCGTCGCTTCAATTCGGTAGAACTGTCACATCCGGTTACTTCCATTTTGGAAGATATAGAGTACAATCTTTGGTTGGATGGTTCAAATGGTCTATGACAGAATATCATCCACCATTCTGGATAGTGGGACATCATAGTGTATGACGAGTTCCCCATGTCGACCGTAGAACTTCCTCAGTGACGATGTTAGTCGGTCACAAACATATCCCTGACTGAGAAGCTTATCTGAAAGACGCCTAGCTCTCAGAACAAAATCCGTATATTTGGTACTTGCTCTGGCATAGCGTATCAACTGAGATATGAACACGCCATAAGCAGGCGATGAAGGGATGTTGCTACTCAGAAAAGGAAAGTTCGTAATGCTGAAATTGAAGTCGTCACGTTTGTCATAGAGTGAGGTGTTCATGTGACCATCAGTGTCGTAGGACAACATTATGTCCAAATAGGATGCTGCATTATTTGTCTCTGTAGTTTCTTTGACTTCAAGCTCCGAAGGATAGATACTGCTCAGGTAATCCGCGAATTTTGGATTATTGATGGACAACACATCGTCTATGTATCTGTAAGTGAAGTTGAAGTCAGAAGCTAAGTATCTTTTCCCTTCAGAGACCAAAGATTGAATGAATTCAGCTTCGTACGAGTAAAGGAAAATGTCGGCAAGGAGTGGGGCACAATTGGTCCCCATTGGAATTCCGACAATTTGCGGGAAGACCTTTCCTCCAAACACCACAAAAATGTTGTCGATCAGAAAGTTTAACATCTGAATAATGTCTGTTTCAGTGTACTTATTTTCTGAATCTGACTTTTCTTTTACAAAGTAGGTTTTGTCATAGTTAACAACAATAAATTTGTATTTGCGATTACCGTTCTTACTTGTAAACGCATTACTTATAATTTTTGCGAGTCTTTCTTTCAAAATCAGGACAAAACGGGAACCAAAGCAAACAAACAAAAACTTCCACCATATGAAAAGAAGCGAACTAAAGAGCTAGGCGTCTTTCAGATAAGCTTCTCAGTCAGGGATATGTTTGTGACCGACTAGGAGGTTCTATTGTCGATATTGGGAACTCGTCATACACTATGATGTCCGACTCTCCAGAATGGTGGATGATATTCTGTCATAGACCATTTGAACCATCCAACCAAAGATTGTACTCCATGTCCTCCGAAATCGAAGTAACCGGATGTGACAGTTCTACCGAATTGAAGCGGTGGGTGTTGCATGCAAACAGGAGATGCTTACTCTTTCTGGGCACCTGCTCTCACTCCCATATCGGGAGTTCGCTTCTTTTCATATGGTGGAGGATTTTGTTTGTTTGCTTTGGTTCCTGTTTTATCCTGATTTTGTATCCCTTCGGTTTCTGATTTTCTGAATTATCGATTTTGTGCTGTATACAGGGATATGGTCATTATCCATATTTGTCATTGCTAGGGATCCGTCAATGCTCAATGTGGTGCTCTAGTTTAAGTGCTGTTGAGATTATTGTCAGGATTTTCTTGAAATCATTCGAAAGACAAGGAAAATTGGAACGAAAGCTAAAATTAGAGGTAGATCCAGAAATGAAACCTGTCATGTTGACCGCAAGGAAGGTGACATTGGCAGTCAAATCGAAATTAAAGGAAAAATTAGATAGGCTAGAGAAACTAAAGATAATAAAGCCTGTCAATCAGCCTACTGACTAGATTTCAAACCTCGTTGTTCCGAATGGCCACACACGTCTCTGTACTCTGACTGTGACGACGGGACTCCATGCCCGAACTTCTTTAAAGAAGACAGGGCCCTGCGTGTGTGTGTGAAATTACTAGTCTTCGGAAATGATTTTCCATGATCGAAAATTATATAACTTGATAATGATTAATTTACGCAAAGTTTCTCACATATGCTTATCTATTCAAATGTTTTGATATAATATGTTATTTGTTTTATCATAATTTGAATGTGCAGTGCTTTTTTTATAATGAAATAACTTTTGGGGACTTAATGATATGTTCTTAAGTCTAAGTAGGGGGGAATGTAATGGTTTTGTTTTGATTTGTTTTTTGTACGATATGGCCGCCGTCGGTTCCACTTCCGTTCAATCACGCGCGGAACCGGTGAGGTTGCTAGGTAAATGTAAACAAGGACAACAGAAACAACTTCGCCATAATACCAGTCATCCTCAAATTTGTGTTTGATTCGCTTGAGCACAAGTAAAGGTGTTTTCTTGGATTTTGTCTCTGATGTCGATCCTTTCCTGGCTTCATCAATCAATACTTTCAGATTGGCCTTAAGTTCATCCAGGGATTTTGCCTTCTTCCCAAATGAAAACTGGAACAGTGATTTGTTCAGGGTAGTTTAGCTGTGCCTCAACAGCCTTCGCTTTTTCTGTTTTCCTCTTTATCTCTTGCAGCTGCTGAGTCATTTCTTCCTCTGACTACCACAATTCAAAGAAAAGTATATCATTGATCATCTTTTCTTTTCGTTTGTAGAGCCTCTCTTGTTTTTCAAGGAGTTTTTTCTCTTTCATTTTCTGAGCAGACAAACGTTTTGATTATATCTCCTTCATCCTCTGCTGAAATCTTTTTCTTATTTTCGGTCCTTCAATTTTTCGCTTCTTTTAGCAAAACACTCCTTTCATCATCAGGTAATTCATTGAGCCATCTACTGGTTTTATTGTGCGAAAATACCAACAATGCTTCATTGCACAGTGTAGTAGCATTTGGTTTGAATCGTAACAGGAAGTCTAACTGGCCAAAAAAGAATTATGGGAGTTCGTTGTTTAATGGTACTGCGGCATTGTTCCCAAATTGTTGCAGGTGCAGTGCTAAACTTCCCACCAGGTAAATGGTCTGCTTCTTGTCTTTTAGAAGATGGAGCATTGCCTCAAATAAAACAGCAATTGCAGGATCTGCACTGTCTGTTTCATGATCCTCTTTCAGTAGGTCATCTTCAACATTAACATCACTAAATGGAAATAATGTACCGTTTATAACACCTGTATTATCTTCTTGAGCCTTTCTCAGAAAGTCAACAAGGTTTGTGTAAACATCAGCCATTTCCAAAATAATAGAGTTGGTCTCTATTACTTGCCACAATGGACTAGTAACACAATAAGAAATTATGCCAAGGGATGGCAAAGAAGGGAGATCTCCAACAAGACCCCGTTGCAGCATCAACAGTAAAACACCAAAACACCCGATGCAAAAACACAAAAGACGAGTACAGCACGAGACGGAAAAGAGACACACGACATGTAAACATCAAACACAAAAGACTACACATAAACCGACGAGACCAATGGGTAACCGGTGCCGACTTTGGACGGCCATCTGTCACGCAAGCAGCCTTTAGAGTAGGGTCCTATATCTATCAGCACTGACATAAGGAGTTTGCTTGTAGCTCCGTGTACATTTTCTAGAAAGTCCTCAATGCTTTTCCTTTGATGATATGTTATTTTTTCCCATAAGAAACAGAATGTTGAAGCGATTGTGCTTAGATTTTACAAACTCAACATTCTTGTTTTTAATGGCTATATAAGACTTGAAAGGACCTTGTACACTACTCTTTTCATCCACGCCACGTGCAAAGGCCTTGCTTGATGTTTGTATAAGTCTCAGTGTTCCATTTTCATTTTGCTTTTTCTTCTGTATTTCTTCTTTTTCATCATTTCTACTTTCATCTTGCTATTGATGATTTGCTATTGATGATTCTTTTTCATCATTTCTACATTCATCTTGCTATGATGCTATTTAATTTAAAGACAATAAACATTTGAACTACTCGGTGAGTGTCACTGCTGGTGGACCAAGAGTCCCCGAGGGCACATGTAGCCAAGTTCGATCAACTTTGGTTGATCGTCTGTCTTTTCAACGTGGGTCCTGTAGCATCATACCCCACCCATTCTACTACGTCTTTTGGTATATTTTTTTTACATAATAATTTTCATACTTTTTGGTCATATTACATTGTTTAGACTGAGGATCACTGACGAGGGTTTAGTACCCGAAAGGTGCATGTCTGGTCTATGCTGTAAATTTATCACGTTTGAAATGATGCTATTGAATTTAAAGACGTTAAACATTGTAACGAATTTTCTTATTTCAGCAAAGCCTTCAGCACACACATCAGTAAAATTAACTAGCAAAAGAAACTATTCATGGATCCACAAGCTGTTCTTTCATCATCATTCATTTCTTCCAAACCCTCCTTTACCAGAGGCAGAGTTTCATTCCTGTAATCCTCCAACAAATGTTGATTTTTTTCTCAGTTGCAGCTCTGTCTGACATTGTGTTCTTAATGTTGCTGAAAATCTTCTTTCCAGTATTTGTCCCTTCTGCAACATTATCATTGTCTCTTAATATCTCTTTCAGACTATCTTATACAGTTGCTGCACTTTTACTATGCATTTCGCGCAGTCCAACTGTTCACTTCAATGGAGCGACCAAATTTGGAAGTTTCATCGGAGTACATTGTTAAGTTTTCTCTTTCTTTTATTTTTTTCCATCTGTTTTGATGCAACAAAGAGTTTCTGATCACTGATTCTATCTACAGTTTGTCTCGATGGTAGTTGGTTTGGAACTCTACCACACGTCCTTGATACGATATTTATCACTTCCGACAGATTTTGTAATGACACATTACAAATTAGAAGATCCATTACACATCGAGACAAGTCTGAGGTGTATGAATTGGTGTATCATCATAGATTAGTAAAGAAGCATTATCCTCTAGCAAGAATCTAAGGTACTCATTCTCTTCAATTGATTTTTTATTCTGTCTACGCTCATTATCAGCCTCTCCGTGGTTTCTCTCAAAAGAGGTTCTGTCTTATATAAAACTATCTCCATTTCTGCTTGAAAGTCCTTCTATTATCTTCTTTTTCATCTACATCGTTTTTTAATTTTCTATTATCCTGTTCTAATTTTCTCCTTTTCTTTTCTGGTTCTAAAATTTCTAAGGGAATCTCTCTTTTGGATTTCAAATTTTTTTTTATTTCTCTAATACAAAAGTCTTTTATTTTTGCCATTTCTTCCTTGGATCTTTTAATCCGCATATATTTTATAAAATAACCTTCACCCTGTCAAACCCATCGCGGGAAACATTTTTACGAGCTTTTTTTACAATGTACTCGTATATCCATCAATATGTTTACTTTAAGACGTTTTATGTGACGTCATTATAAGTGAACACGACGTTATATGAATGTCGGGTTGGCGTCATTCCAGTAGCCATAGCTTACTTATTTATCGAGCTATTTTCAAAATTGAAGCAAAACTATAATCCGCAAATGCTACTTATGTACAATGTAGAAAATTTACTAAACTTTGAATCTAGGCAATATTTAGTAGTAAGTGACTCTTCTCCTTTTGACCACAGTTCCCCAAAACTATCCTCTTTTAGCACATGCCTACCCTCAATCACTTTCAGAAATGTGAAGGCTCTACAGAAGTATGAAAGGTTTCAAAGGGAAATGATGATGTTGGTTGTTGAGGCCTGTGGATTTAGATGTGTTTAAAACAAAATAATATAGATATTTTAGCTGGACACTGTAGCTACATACCACTTCTCTATTAGGCCAAAAACAACAACATTTGCCTGTTAAGGTTATAGGTAGTAGGGGAATGTATCTGTTTAAAATAGAAAATATTTCCTCATTGTTAAATGAAAATAAAAAAATTGTTAGGTAAGAAAATATATATATTAACATAAAGCATGGTCAAAACATTAAACTGGTAAAAAAAAGGCGTCAAAATGTAACAAACTTGAAATTAGGTGATTTATCTTAAAAATAATAAAAAAGATATGATTAACTTACTTGCACTCCATACTGTTTATAAGTAGCAGGTCAGATGCTGCATCCGATACATGGGTCCATATCGGCATCCAAAGATGAATCACTTGTGCAAGTTTGGTTACTGTAGCATTAGAACTTGGTCAGATACTGAGCTACCCCAAACTTTTTAACCAAATCAGTCAAGCGGAAATGTAGGTCAGATGCTGCATCTGATGCATGGATTCAACTCAGCATCCAAAGATGAATCACTTGTGCAAGTTTGGTTACTGTAGCATTAGTACTTTGTCAGATACTGAGCTACCTCAAACTTCTTAACCAAGTCAATCAAGCGGAAAATGTAGGTCAGATGCTGCATCTCATGCATGGATTCACCTCAGCATCCAAAGATGAATCACTTGTGCAAGTTTGGTTACTGTAAAATTAATACTTTGTCAGATACTGAGCTACCCCAAACTTCTTAACCAAGTCAATCAAGCGGAAAATGTAGGCCAGATGCTGCATCCGATGCATGGGTTCAACTCAGCATCGAAAGATGAATCACTTGTGCAAGTTTGGTTACTGTAGCATTAGTACTTTGCCAAATACTGAGCTACCCCAAACTTCTTAATCGGACGCGGGCGCGGGGGGGGGGGGGTAAAGCATAAGCTCAATCAACTTCGTCGAGGTGAGCTAAAAAGGTGTCAAAATGTAACAAATTGGGAATTCCCTATAAACAGTGTATCATAAATTTATTATTTCAAAAGTCAAGAACCTTTACAAATGTATTGCTTTAGTTAATGTTTCTAAAAAAAAAGTGACAAAGAAAGTTTGTTTCAATTTGATTAGTGGTTTTAACGTAATATAAAAAGTTGTTTGTTTGGGGTGAAATACAAAATGAGATGTATAGTGTACTTAACAGCTTAGCCCATTGTGGATCAAAAAATGGTGGCCGACCAGTATTCCGAAGGTCCGATAAATCGACGGCCCGATAAACCGAAAGTACTGCGTTCAAATATACAGCAGGATCCATAATCCGAAGTACCTAAAAAACCGAATATCCGGTATCTCGAAGGTCTATTAGACCATAAGTTTAAAGGTCCGATAGTAAGAAGGCCTAATGGTTCTATGGTCTGATAGTCCGAAGGTTTGAAAGTCCGAATGCCCTGTGCATGTAGATATAAACTTGATACAAATTCATGAGTAAAAGAAGTAGTTAAAGATATCTGACTGTACCATTGAAATTGAAAGATTTAGAAATCTAAATGGAGGGGGAGGGGGCTGAAAGAGATATTATCAAGGAACTTGAATTGCATATATACCCAATTATCAAATCAGATTTTAAAAGGTAACAAGACAAATCATAAAGGATGATATCATCACAAGAACTGTTCTTTGAATTAGATATCTGCAATGACTCTGCAATCGCACATAAGTTAAAAGAGGGGGGGAGCTGCAGTTAAACAGCGCAAACTGCTCCTAAACAACTTTGTTATTTAGAAAGTAGTGAAAACGTATTTGTAATTAACTGTCACAATTTGGCAAAGATATGTCTATACTCAGAATAAGAAATAATTTATTAAAGTGTCACATATCACATTTACATGTTATAAACACAATAAAATCAGTACATTATTTACAAATTTGATATCCAGCCACACTTGGCTTATGAGACACTATTCACGTGTATCACATTATAATTTATAATAATACTCTGCATTCTTTCACATTTTCCTAGTAATTAAATATGCTTTCACCTTTTTACATGGTAATTATGATTTCACATTTATAATAAAGTAATAATTATCTTTTCAAATTTTCTATAGCAATAATTAGCTTTCACATTTTTCCATAGCAATAATTAGCTTTCACATTTTCTCATAATAATAAGGTTTTCTTGTAATAATCATATACTTAAAACAAAAGAATATACTGCTGATAGCAATCGATCAGAACGTACTTTTCAACTTTTCTTTTGAGAAAAAAAAGTAAATTAATAAAAAAAAAAAAAAAAAAAATTAAAAGAAAAAAAAAGAAAAGAAAAAAGAATATACTGCTGAAAGCCATCGATCAGAACGTTGGAAATATTAGTTGTTTGTATAAGTCAACCAAACGAAAAAAATAACGAGGACGTCCTTATATTCATTGGAATTTGAAAATGTACGCGAATACTTTTATCGGTAACACATGCAAAACACACGTTTTTTTCTTATTTCTTCAAAGATGTTTGTTATAGATTTTATAGGATTATCATAGTTGCAAAGATAGCCTGGGTAGTCCTATGCGCTGAATGAAAGTTAACCCGAAATCAGATTCCAAAAATAGCAACGCCAACGCTGCAAGATACGCACATCGGAATTTTAATATTTATAGGAGCGTATAAAATTCACATTCAAACAAAGAGCTTACAAATTAAGGAATTTTATTGGATATTCGGACTTTTTGGTCTTTGGACTATCGGGCCTTCGGAGTTATGGGCCTTCGAACTATAGGACCTTCGGACTATCGGGCCTTCGGGCTATCAGACCTTCGAACTATCAGTCCCTCGAATTATCGGGCCTTCAAACTATTGAACCTTCGTCTTTTTAGACCTTCGGAATCCTTAAAAAATATCCGGGCTAAGTCCATTAATACTGGCAATATTTACAGTTCTTAAAATGGCCATCATTGTTCTGTGAGGGAGGCCATTTGTTTATGTGCACTAAGCTACGTACGTCACATGATCAAATTCCACAAAAAGGCCAAGGCCATTGTAATTGAAGTGATATGTTAGCTGATGCACAGGGCCTATCAGTTATAAAGATATTATGCACTAGAGTACACTTACAGAGAGAAATAAAAAGGAGGTCACCATGAATCTTCGTGGCAGTTGTAAAGTCTCAGGTTAACTTCCAGGTTTCAAAAGAAAATTACAGGATGACCTCTGATTAGTCAAATATTAGTATACATATATTTTCGACCAATCAGGACCGACCTTGAAAGGAAGTCATAGAACTGGAATGTATTGATTGAAGGTGGCGCAAATTTACTTTAAAATAACTTTTTTGCAAAGAGATTGATAAAATACGTCTGCTTTGCCCCCGTTGCCTTTAATTTGGAATGAACTTTTTAGTTTTTCATCATCTATGACTTATGTACATGTGCGAAATCACATAATATTTACATTTTGCAAAAATAAGTACAGAAATCTTTCTTAAAAACAGGAAGTGACTATGAGTGTTTACAACTGCATCACCTAAACGATAAAATAGAGCAATATTTTATTTATAAAGCTGTTTTGGGAAACTCTGAGTATATAGAGAGACATAAACATCTACAAGACAATAGCGGACAGTATTAACTTCGTTGAAGAATACGGAAATCTTGGTAAACGCGAGTTTTCCCGAGGTTTGGTGACCTCCCTTTCTTTCTCTCTTTTCATTGCAATATACTCTCGCTATATCTTTAAGGCCCTGTGCTTTGCCCCCGTTGCCTTTAATTTTGAATGTACTTTTTAGTTTTTCATCATCTATGACTTATGTACATGTGCGAAATCACATAATATTTACATTTTGCAAATAAAAAGTACAGAATATCTTTCTTAAAAACCGGAAGTGACTTTGAGTGTTTACAACTGCACTTCTAGAGAAGAGAGATTCTGTAAACTATGCGATATTCAACTAATTAAAGATGAAGTGCAACTCTTATTACAATGTTCGAAATACTGTGAAATACGAGAAAAGATGGTTGAGAAATATGAAATGCATTTTAAATACTATAGACAGTGTAATGATGAATTAAAACTTCAACGGCGGGAACATGGACGGCGGGTGCGGCTAGCCAACAGGGGATGCTTACTCCTCCCGGGCACCTGATCCCACCTCTAGCTTGCTAGGGGTCCGTCGATGCTCAATTTGGTGCTCTATTGTGGGTGCTGTTGAGATTATCGTCAGGATCTTCTTTAACTCATTTGTGTCACACTTATGCCCTTTGCCGTGTGGAGCTCGTAAAAAAGTTCCCCGCGAGGGGTTTGACAGTAAGTGTTTTGAATATTTTTCCCTGACATTGTCGCCATAGCACTTTCTATATAGACGGCCTCAGACAGCGCATGCATTTTATATATTTTCATTTTGAATTCGTGCATGAACATCGACGGCGGGTGCGGCTAGCCAACAGGGGATGCTTACTCCTCCCGGGCACCTGATCCCACCTCTAGCTTGCTAGGGGTCCGTCGATGCTCAATTTGGTGCTCTATTGTGGGTGCTGTTGAGATTATCGTCAGGATCTTCTTTAACTCATTTGTGTCACACTTATGCCCTTTGCCGTGTGGAGCTCGTAAAAAAGTTCCCCGCGAGGGGTTTGACAGTAAGTGTTTTGAATATTTTCCCCTGACATTGTCGCCATAGCACTTTCTATATAGACGGCCTCAGACAGCGCATGCATTTTATATATTTTCATTTTGAATTCGTGCATGAACATCGACGGCGGGTGCGGCTAGCCAACAGGGGATGCTTACTCCTCCCGGGCACCTGATCCCACCTCTAGCTTGCTAGGGGTCCGTCGATGCTCAATTTGGTGCTCTATTGTGGGTGCTGTTGAGATTATCGTCAGGATCTTCTTTAACTCATTTGTGTCACACTTATGCCCTTTGCCGTGTGGAGCTCGTAAAAAAGTTCCCCGCGAGGGGTTTGACAGTAAGTGTTTTGAATATTTTTCCCTGACATTGTCGCCATAGCACTTTCTATATAGACGGCCTCAGACAGCGCATGCATTTTATATATTTTCATTTTGAATTCGTGCATGAACATCGACGGCGGGTGCGGCTAGCCAACAGGGGATGCTTACTCCTCCCGGGCACCTGATCCCACCTCTAGCTTGCTAGGGGTCCGTCGATGCTCAATTTGGTGCTCTATTGTGGGTGCTGTTGAGATTATCGTCAGGATCTTCTTTAACTCATTTGTGTCACACTTATGCCCTTTGCCGTGTGGAGCTCGTAAAAAAGTTCCCCGCGAGGGGTTTGACAGTAAGTGTTTTGAATATTTTTCCCTGACATTGTCGCCATAGCACTTTCTATATAGACGGCCTCAGACAGCGCATGCATTTTATATATTTTCATTTTGAATTCGTGCATGAACATCGACGGCGGGTGCGGCTAGCCAACAAGGGATGCTTACTCCTCCCGGGCACCTGATCCCACCTCTAGCTTGCTAGGGGTCCGTCGATGCTCAATTTGGTGCTCTATTGTGGGTGCTGTTGAGATTATCGTCAGGATCTTCTTTAACTCATTTGTGTCACACTTATGCCCTTTGCCGTGTGGAGCTCGTAAAAAAGTTCCCCGCGAGGGGTTTGACAGTAAGTGTTTTGAATATTTTTCCCTGACATTGTCGCCATAGCACTTTCTATATAGACGGCCTCAGACAGCGCATGCATTTTATATATTTTCATTTTGAATTCGTGCATGAACATCGACGGCGGGTGCGGCTAGCCAACAGGGGATGCTTACTCCTCCCGGACACCTGATCCCACCTCTAGCTTGCTAGGGGTCCGTCGATGCTCAATTTGGTGCTCTATTGTGGGTGCTGTTGAGATTATCGTCAGGATCTTCTTTAACTCATTTGTGTCACACTTATGCCCTTTGCCGTGTGGAGCTCGTAAAAAAGTTCCCCGCGAGGGGTTTGACAGTAAGTGTTTTGAATATTTTTCCCTGACATTGTCGCCATAGCACTTTCTATATAGACGGCCTCAGACAGCGCATGCATTTTATATATTTTCATTTTGAATTCGTGCATGAACATCGACGGCGGGTGCGGCTAGCCAACAAGGGATGCTTACTCCTCCCGGGCACCTGATCCCACCTCTAGCTTGCTAGGGGTCCGTCGATGCTCAATTTGGTGCTCTATTGTGGGTGCTGTTGAGATTATCGTCAGGATCTTCTTTAACTCATTTGTGTCACACTTATGCCCTTTGCCGTGTGGAGCTCGTAAAAAAGTTCCCCGCGAGGGGTTTGACAGTAAGTGTTTTGAATATTTTTCCCTGACATTGTCGCCATAGCACTTTCTATATAGACGGCCTCAGACAGCGCATGCATTTTATATATTTTCATTTTGAATTCGTGCATGAACATCGACGGCGGGTGCGGCTAGCCAACAGGGGATGCTTACTCCTCCCGGGCACCTGATCCCACCTCTAGCTTGCTAGGGGTCCGTCGATGCTCAATTTGGTGCTCTATTGTGGGTGCTGTTGAGATTATCGTCAGGATCTTCTTTAACTCATTTGTGTCACACTTATGCCCTTTGCCGTGTGGAGCTCGTAAAAAGGTTCCCCGCGAGGGGTTTGACAGTAAGTGTTTTGAATATTTTTCCCTGACATTGTCGCCATAGCACTTTCTATATAGACGGCCTCAGACAGCGCATGCATTTTATATATTTTCATTTTGAATTCGTGCATGAACATCGACGGCGGGTGCGGCTAGCCAACAGGGGATGCTTACTCCTCCCGGGGACCTGATCCCAACTCTAGCTTGCTAGGGGTCCGTCGATGCTCAATTTGGTGCTCTATTTTGGGTGCTGTTGAGATTATCGTCAGGATCTTCTTTAACTCATTTGTGTCACACTTATGCCCTTTGCCGTGTTGAGCTCGTAAAAAAGTTCCCCGTGAGGGGTTTGACAGTAAGTGTTTTGAATATTTTTCCTTGACATTGTCGCCATAGCACTTTCTATATAGACGGCCTCAGACAGCGCATGCATTTTATATATTTTCATTTTGAATTCGTGCATGAACATCGACGGCGGGTGCGGCTAGCCAACAGGGGATGCTTACTCCTCCCGGGCACCTGATCCCACCTCTAGCTTGCTAGGGGTCCGTCGATGCTCAATTTGGTGCTCTATTGTGGGTGCTGTTGAGATTATCGTCAGGATCTGTGTCACACTTATGCCCTTTGCCGTGTGGAGCTCGTAAAAAAGTTCCCCGCGAGGGGTTTGACAGTAAGTGTTTTGAATATTTTTCCCTGACATTGTCGCCATAGCACTTTCTATATAGACGGCCTCAGACAGCGCATGCATTTTATATATTTTCATTTTGAATTCGTGCATGAACATCGACGGCGGGTGCGGCTAGCCAACAGGGGATGCTTACTCCTCCCGGGCACCTGATCCCACCTCTAGCTTGCTAGGGGTCCGTCGATGCTCAATTTGGTGCTCTATTGTGGGTGCTGTTGAGATTATCGTCAGGATCTTCTTTAACTCATTTGTGTCACACTTATGCCCTTTGCCGTGTGGAGCTCGTAAAAAAGTTCCCCGCGAGGGGTTTGACAGTAAGTGTTTTGAATATTTTTCCCTGACATTGTCGCCATAGCACTTTCTATATAGACGGCCTCAGACAGCGCATGCATTTTATATATTTTCATTTTGAATTCGTGCATGAACATCGACGGCGGGTGCGGCTAGCCAACAAGGGATGCTTACTCCTCCCGGGCACCTGATCCCACCTCTAGCTTGCTAGGGGTCCGTCGATGCTCAATTTGGTGCTCTATTGTGGGTGCTGTTGAGATTATCGTCAGGATCTTCTTTAACTCATTTGTGTCACACTTATGCCCTTTGCCGTGTGGAGCTCGTAAAAAAGTTCCCCGCGAGGGGTTTGACAGTAAGTGTTTTGAATATTTTTCCCTGACATTGTCGCCATAGCACTTTCTATATAGACGGCCTCAGACAGCGCATGCATTTTATATATTTTCATTTTGAATTCGTGCATGAACATCGACGGCGGGTGCGGCTAGCCAACAGGGGATGCTTACTCCTCCCGGGCACCTGATCCCACCTCTAGCTTGCTAGGGGTCCGTCGATGCTCAATTTGGTGCTCTATTGTGGGTGCTGTTGAGATTATCGTCAGGATCTTCTTTAACTCATTTGTGTCACACTTATGCCCTTTGCCGTGTGGAGCTCGTAAAAAAGTTCCCCGCGAGGGGTTTGACAGTAAGTGTTTTGAATATTTTTCCCTGACATTGTCGCCATAGCACTTTCTATATAGACGGCCTCAGACAGCGCATGCATTTTATATATTTTCATTTTGAATTCGTGCATGAACATCGACGGCGGGTGCGGCTAGCCAACAGGGGATGCTTACTCCTCCCGGGCACCTGATCCCACCTCTAGCTTGCTAGGGGTCCGTCGATGCTCAATTTGGTGCTCTATTGTGGGTGCTGTTGAGATTATCGTCAGGATCTTCTTTAACTCATTTGTGTCACACTTATGCCCTTTGCCGTGTGGAGCTCGTAAAAAAGTTCCCCGCGAGGGGTTTGACAGTAAGTGTTTTGAATATTTTTCCCTGACATTGTCGCCATAGCACTTTCTATATAGACGGCCTCAGACAGCGCATGCATTTTATATATTTTCATTTTGAATTCGTGCATGAACATCGACGGCGGGTGCGGCTAGCCAACAAGGGATGCTTACTCCTCCCGGGCACCTGATCCCACCTCTAGCTTGCTAGGGGTCCGTCGATGCTCAATTTGGTGCTCTATTGTGGGTGCTGTTGAGATTATCGTCAGGATCTTCTTTAACTCATTTGTGTCACACTTATGCCCTTTGCCGTGTGGAGCTCGTAAAAAAGTTCCCCGCGAGGGGTTTGACAGTAAGTGTTTTGAATATTTTTCCCTGACATTGTCGCCATAGCACTTTCTATATAGACGGCCTCAGACAGCGCATGCATTTTATATATTTTCATTTTGAATTCGTGCATGAACATCGACGGCGGGTGCGGCTAGCCAACAGGGGATGCTTACTCCTCCCGGGGACCTGATCCCAACTCTAGCTTGCTAGGGGTCCGTCGATGCTCAATTTGGTGCTCTATTTTGGGTGCTGTTGAGATTATCGTCAGGATCTTCTTTAACTCATTTGTGTCACACTTATGCACTTTGCCGTGTTGAGCTCGTAAAAAAGTTCCCCGTGAGGGGTTTGAGAGTAAGTGTTTTGAATATTTTTCCTTGACATTGTCGCCATAGCACTTTCTATATAGACGGCCTCAGACAGCGCATGCATTTTATATATTTTCATTTTGAATTCGTGCATGAACATCGACGGGGGGTGCGGCTAGCCAACAGGGGATGCTTACTCCTCCCGGGCACCTGATCCCACCTCTAGCTTGCTAGGGGTCCGTCGATGCTCAATTTGGTGCTCTATTGTGGGTGCTGTTGAGATTATCGTCAGGATCTGTGTCACACTTATGCCCTTTGCCGTGTGGAGCTCGTAAAAAAGTTCCCCGCGAGGGGTTTGACAGTAAGTGTTTTGAATATTTTTCCCTGACATTGTCGCCATAGCACTTTCTATATAGACGGCCTCAGACAGCGCATGCATTTTATATATTTTCATTTTGAATTCGTGCATGAACATCGACGGCGGGTGCGGCTAGCCAACAGGGGATGCTTACTCCTCCCGGGCACCTGATCCCACCTCTAGCTTGCTAGGGGTCCGTCGATGCTCAATTTGGTGCTCTATTGTGGGTGCTGTTGAGATTATCGTCAGGATCTTCTTTAACTCATTTGTGTCACACTTATGCCCTTTGCCGTGTGGAGCTCGTAAAAAAGTTCCCCGCGAGGGGTTTGACAGTAAGTGTTTTGAATATTTTTCCCTGACATTGTCGCCATAGCACTTTCTATATAGACGGCCTCAGACAGCGCATGCATTTTATATATTTTCATTTTGAATTCGTGCATGAACATCGACGGCGGGTGCGGCTAGCCAACAGGGGATGCTTACTCCTCCCGGGGACCTGATCCCAACTCTAGCTTGCTAGGGGTCCGTCGATGCTCAATTTGGTGCTCTATTTTGGGTGCTGTTGAGATTATCGTCAGGATCTTCTTTAACTCATTTGTGTCACACTTATGCCCTTTGCCGTGTTGAGCTCGTAAAAAAGTTCCCCGTGAGGGGTTTGACAGTAAGTGTTTTGAATATTTTTCCTTGACATTGTCGCCATAGCACTTTCTATATAGACGGCCTCAGACAGCGCATGCATTTTATATATTTTCATTTTGAATTCGTGCATGAACATCGACGGCGGGTGCGGCTAGCCAACAGGGGATGCTTACTCCTCCCGGGCACCTGATCCCACCTCTAGCTTGCTAGGGGTCCGTCGATGCTCAATTTGGTGCTCTATTGTGGGTGCTGTTGAGATTATCGTCAGGATCTTCTTTAACTCATTTGTGTCACACTTATGCCCTTTGCCGTGTGGAGCTCGTAAAAAAGTTCCCCGCGAGGGGTTTGACAGTAAGTGTTTTGAATATTTTTCCCTGACATTGTCGCCATAGCACTTTCTATATAGACGGCCTCAGACAGCGCATGCATTTTATATATTTTCATTTTGAATTCGTGCATGAACATCGACGGCGGATGCGGCTAGCCAACAGGGGATGCTTACTCCTCCCGGGCACCTGATCCCACCTCTAGCTTGCTAGGGGTCCGTCGATGCTCAATTTGGTGCTCTATTGTGGGTGCTGTTGAGATTATCGTCAGGATCTTCTTTAACTCATTTGTGTCACACTTATGCCCTTTGCCGTGTGGAGCTCGTAAAAAAGTTCCCCGCGAGGGGTTTGACAGTAAGTGTTTTGAATATTTTTCCCTGACATTGTCGCCATAGCACTTTCTATATAGACGGCCTCAGACAGCGCATGCATTTTATATATTTTCATTTTGAATTCGTGCATGAACATCGACGGCGGGTGCGGCTAGCCAACAGGGGATGCTTACTCCTCCCGGGCACCTGATCCCACCTCTAGCTTGCTAGGGGTCCGTCGATGCTCAATTTGGTGCTCTATTGTGGGTGCTGTTGAGATTATCGTCAGGATCTTCTTTAACTCATTTGTGTCACACTTATGCCCTTTGCCGTGTGGAGCTCGTAAAAAAGTTCCCCGCGAGGGGTTTGACAGTAAGTGTTTTGAATATTTTTCCCTGACATTGTCGCCATAGCACTTTCTATATAGACGGCCTCAGACAGCGCATGCATTTTATATATTTTCATTTTGAATTCGTGCATGAACATCGACGGCGGATGCGGCTAGCCAACAGGGGATGCTTACTCCTCCCGGGCACCTGATCCCACCTCTAGCTTGCTAGGGGTCCGTCGATGCTCAATTTGGTGCTCTATTGTGGGTGCTGTTGAGATTATCGTCAGGATCTTCTTTAACTCATTTGT
Organism: Pinctada fucata; assembly: GCA_028142955.1. Taxonomy (NCBI): domain Eukaryota; kingdom Metazoa; phylum Mollusca; class Bivalvia; order Pterioida; family Pteriidae; genus Pinctada; species Pinctada fucata. The sequence continues at coordinate 10,250,243 of AP027110.1, forward strand.
GTCACACTTATGCCCTTTGCCGTGTGGAGCTCGTAAAAAAGATCCCCGCGAGGGGTTTGACAGTAAGTGTTTTGAATATTTTTCCCTGACATTGTCGCCATAGCACTTTCTATATAGACGGCCTCAGACAGCGCATGCATTTTATATATTTTCATTTTGAATTCGTGCATGAACATCGACGGCGGGTGCGGCTAGCCAACAGGGGATGCTTACTCCTCCCGGGGACCTGATCCCAACTCTAGCTTGCTAGGGGTCCGTCGATGCTCAATTTGGTGCTCTATTTTGGGTGCTGTTGAGACTATCGTCAGGATCTTCTTTAACTCATTTGTGTCACACTTATGCCCTTTGCCGTGTTGAGCTCGTAAAAAAGTTCCCCGTGAGGGGTTTGACAGTAAGTGTTTTGAATATTTTTCCTTGACATTGTCGCCATAGCACTTTCTATATAGACGGCCTCAGACAGCGCATGCATTTTATATATTTTCATTTTGAATTCGTGCATGAACATCGACGGCGGGTGCGGCTAGCCAACAGGGGATGCTTACTCCTCCCGGGCACCTGATCCCACCTCTAGCTTGCTAGGGGTCCGTCGATGCTCAATTTGGTGCTCTATTGTGGGTGCTGTTGAGATTATCGTCAGGATCTGTGTCACACTTATGCCCTTTGCCGTGTGGAGCTCGTAAAAAAGTTCCCCGCGAGGGGTTTGACAGTAAGTGTTTTGAATATTTTTCCCTGACATTGTCGCCATAGCACTTTCTATATAGACGGCCTCAGACAGCGCATGCATTTTATATATTTTCATTTTGAATTCGTGCATGAACATCGACGGCGGGTGCGGCTAGCCAACAGGGGATGCTTACTCCTCCCGGGCACCTGATCCCACCTCTAGCTTGCTAGGGGTCCGTCGATGCTCAATTTGGTGCTCTATTGTGGGTGCTGTTGAGATTATCGTCAGGATCTTCTTTAACTCATTTGTGTCACACTTATGCCCTTTGCCGTGTGGAGCTCGTAAAAAAGTTCCCCGCGAGGGGTTTGACAGTAAGTGTTTTGAATATTTTTCCCTGACATTGTCGCCATAGCACTTTCTATATAGACGGCCTCAGACAGCGCATGCATTTTATATATTTTCATTTTGAATTCGTGCATGAACATCGACGGTGGGTGCGGCTAGCCAACAGGGGATGCTTACTCCTCCCGGGCACCTGATCCCACCTCTAGCTTGCTAGGGGTCCGTCGATGCTCAATTTGGTGCTCTATTGTGGGTGCTGTTGAGATTATCGTCAGGATCTTCTTTAACTCATTTGTGTCACACTTATGCCCTTTGCCGTGTGGAGCTCGTAAAAAAGTTCCCCGCGAGGGGTTTGACAGTAAGTGTTTTGAATATTTTTCCCTGACATTGTCGCCATAGCACTTTCTATATAGACGGCCTCAGACAGCGCATGCATTTTATATATTTTCATTTTGAATTCGTGCATGAACATCGACGGCGGGTGCGGCTAGCCAACAGGGGATGCTTACTCCTCCCGGGCACCTGATCCCACCTCTAGCTTGCTAGGGGTCCGTCGATGCTCAATTTGGTGCTCTATTGTGGGTGCTGTTGAGATTATCGTCAGGATCTTCTTTAACTCATTTGTGTCACACTTATGCCCTTTGCCGTGTGGAGCTCGTAAAAAAGTTCCCCGCGAGGGGTTTGACAGTAAGTGTTTTGAATATTTTTCCCTGACATTGTCGCCATAGCACTTTCTATATAGACGGCCTCAGACAGCGCATGCATTTTATATATTTTCATTTTGAATTCGTGCATGAACATCGACGGCGGATGCGGCTAGCCAACAGGGGATGCTTACTCCTCCCGGGCACCTGATCCCACCTCTAGCTTGCTAGGGGTCCGTCGATGCTCAATTTGGTGCTCTATTGTGGGTGCTGTTGAGATTATCGTCAGGATCTTCTTTAACTCATTTGTGTCACACTTATGCCCTTTGCCGTGTGGAGCTCGTAAAAAAGATCCCCGCGAGGGGTTTGACAGTAAGTGTTTTGAATATTTTTCCCTGACATTGTCGCCATAGCACTTTCTATATAGACGGCCTCAGACAGCGCATGCATTTTATATATTTTCATTTTGAATTCGTGCATGAACATCGACGGCGGGTGCGGCTAGCCAACAGGGGATGCTTACTCCTCCCGGGGACCTGATCCCAACTCTAGCTTGCTAGGGGTCCGTCGATGCTCAATTTGGTGCTCTATTTTGGGTGCTGTTGAGACTATCGTCAGGATCTTCTTTAACTCATTTGTGTCACACTTATGCCCTTTGCCGTGTTGAGCTCGTAAAAAAGTTCCCCGTGAGGGGTTTGACAGTAAGTGTTTTGAATATTTTTCCTTGACATTGTCGCCATAGCACTTTCTATATAGACGGCCTCAGACAGCGCATGCATTTTATATATTTTCATTTTGAATTCGTGCATGAACATCGACGGCGGGTGCGGCTAGCCAACAGGGGATGCTTACTCCTCCCGGGCACCTGATCCCACCTCTAGCTTGCTAGGGGTCCGTCGATGCTCAATTTGGTGCTCTATTGTGGGTGCTGTTGAGATTATCGTCAGGATCTGTGTCACACTTATGCCCTTTGCCGTGTGGAGCTCGTAAAAAAGTTCCCCGCGAGGGGTTTGACAGTAAGTGTTTTGAATATTTTTCCCTGACATTGTCGCCATAGCACTTTCTATATAGACGGCCTCAGACAGCGCATGCATTTTATATATTTTCATTTTGAATTCGTGCATGAACATCGACGGCGGGTGCGGCTAGCCAACAGGGGATGCTTACTCCTCCCGGGCACCTGATCCCACCTCTAGCTTGCTAGGGGTCCGTCGATGCTCAATTTGGTGCTCTATTGTGGGTGCTGTTGAGATTATCGTCAGGATCTTCTTTAACTCATTTGTGTCACACTTATGCCCTTTGCCGTGTGGAGCTCGTAAAAAAGTTCCCCGCGAGGGGTTTGACAGTAAGTGTTTTGAATATTTTTCCCTGACATTGTCGCCATAGCACTTTCTATATAGACGGCCTCAGACAGCGCATGCATTTTATATATTTTCATTTTGAATTCGTGCATGAACATCGACGGTGGGTGCGGCTAGCCAACAGGGGATGCTTACTCCTCCCGGGCACCTGATCCCACCTCTAGCTTGCTAGGGGTCCGTCGATGCTCAATTTGGTGCTCTATTGTGGGTGCTGTTGAGATTATCGTCAGGATCTTCTTTAACTCATTTGTGTCACACTTATGCCCTTTGCCGTGTGGAGCTCGTAAAAAAGTTCCCCGCGAGGGGTTTGACAGTAAGTGTTTTGAATATTTTTCCCTGACATTGTCGCCATAGCACTTTCTATATAGACGGCCTCAGACAGCGCATGCATTTTATATATTTTCATTTTGAATTCGTGCATGAACATCGACGGCGGGTGCGGCTAGCCAACAGGGGATGCTTACTCCTCCCGGGCACCTGATCCCACCTCTAGCTTGCTAGGGGTCCGTCGATGCTCAATTTGGTGCTCTATTGTGGGTGCTGTTGAGATTATCGTCAGGATCTTCTTTAACTCATTTGTGTCACACTTATGCCCTTTGCCGTGTGGAGCTCGTAAAAAAGTTCCCCGCGAGGGGTTTGACAGTAAGTGTTTTGAATATTTTTCCCTGACATTGTCGCCATAGCACTTTCTATATAGACGGCCTCAGACAGCGCATGCATTTTATATATTTTCATTTTGAATTCGTGCATGAACATCGACGGCGGGTGCGGCTAGCCAACAGGGGATGCTTACTCCTCCCGGGCACCTGATCCCACCTCTAGCTTGCTAGGGGTCCGTCGATGCTCAATTTGGTGCTCTATTGTGGGTGCTGTTGAGATTATCGTCAGGATCTTCTTTAACTCATTTGTGTCACACTTATGCCCTTTGCCGTGTGGAGCTCGTAAAAAAGTTCCCCGCGAGGGGTTTGACAGTAAGTGTTTTGAATATTTTTCCCTGACATTGTCGCCATAGCACTTTCTATATAGACGGCCTCAGACAGCGCATGCATTTTATATATTTTCATTTTGAATTCGTGCATGAACATCGACGGCGGGTGCGGCTAGCCAACAGGGGATGCTTACTCCTCCCGGGGACCTGATCCCACCTCTAGCTTGCTAGGGGTCCGTCGATGCTCAATTTGGTGCTCTATTTTGGGTGCTGTTGAGATTATCGTCAGGATCTTCTTTAACTCATTTGTGTCACACTTATGCCCTTTGCCGTGTGGAGCTCGTAAAAAAGTTCCCCGCGAGGGGTTTGACAGTAAGTGTTTTGAATATTTTTCCCTGACATTGTCGCCATAGCACTTTCTATATAGACGGCCTCAGACAGCGCATGCATTTTATATATTTTCATTTTGAATTCGTGCATGAACATCGACGGCGGGTGCGGCTAGCCAACAGGGGATGCTTACTCCTCCCGGGCACCTGATCCCACCTCTAGCTTGCTAGGGGTCCGTCGATGCTCAATTTGGTGCTCTATTGTGGGTGCTGTTGAGATTATCGTCAGGATCTTCTTTAACTCATTTGTGTCACACTTATGCCCTTTGCCGTGTGGAGCTCGTAAAAAAGTTCCCCGCGAGGGGTTTGACAGTAAGTGTTTTGAATATTTTTCCCTGACATTGTCGCCATAGCACTTTCTATATAGACGGCCTCAGACAGCGCATGCATTTTATATATTTTCATTTTGAATTCGTGCATGAACATCGACGGCGGGTGCGGCTAGCCAACAGGGGATGCTTACTCCTCCCGGGCAGCTGATCCCACCTCTAGCTTGCTAGGGGTCCGTCGATGCTCAATTTGGTGCTCTATTGTGGGTGCTGTTGAGATTATCGTCAGGATCTTCTTTAACTCATTTGTGTCACACTTATGCCCTTTGCCGTGTGGAGCTCGTAAAAAAGTTCCCCGCGAGGGGTTTGACAGTAAGTGTTTTGAATATTTTTCCCTGACATTGTCGCCATAGCACTTTCTATATAGACGGCCTCAGACAGCGCATGCATTTTATATATTTTCATTTTGAATTCGTGCATGAACATCGACGGCGGGTGCGGCTAGCCAACAGGGGATGCTTACTCCTCCCGGGCACCTGATCCCACCTCTAGCTTGCTAGGGGTCCGTCGATGCTCAATTTGGTGCTCTATTGTGGGTGCTGTTGAGATTATCGTCAGGATCTTCTTTAACTCATTTGTGTCACACTTATGCCCTTTGCCGTGTGGAGCTCGTAAAAAAATTCCCCGCGAGGGGTTTGACAGTAAGTGTTTTGAATATTTTTCCCTGACATTGTCGCCATAGCACTTTCTATATAGACGGCCTCAGACAGCGCATGCATTTTATATATTTTCATTTTGAATTCGTGCATGAACATCGACGGCGGGTGCGGCTAGCCAACAGGGGATGCTTACTCCTCCCGGGGACCTGATCCCAACTCTAGCTTGCTAGGGGTCCGTCGATGCTCAATTTGGTGCTCTATTTTGGGTGCTGTTGAGATTATCGTCAGGATCTTCTTTAACTCATTTGTGTCACACTTATGCCCTTTGCCTTGTGGAGCTCGTAAAAAAGTTCCCCGCGAGGGGTTTGACAGTAAGTGTTTTGAATATTTTTCCCTGACATTGTCGCCATAGCACTTTCTATATAGACGGCCTCAGACAGCGCATGCATTTTATATATTTTCATTTTGAATTCGTGCATGAACATCGACGGCGGGTGCGGCTAGCCAACAGGGGATGCTTACTCCTCCCGGGCACCTGATCCCACCTCTAGCTTGCTAGGGGTCCGTCGATGCTCAATTTGGTGCTCTATTGTGGGTGCTGTTGAGATTATCGTCAGGATCTGTGTCACACTTATGCCCTTTGCCGTGTGGAGCTCGTAAAAAAGTTCCCCGCGAGGGGTTTGACAGTAAATGTTTTGAATATTTTTCCCTGACATTGTCGCCATAGCACTTTCTATATAGACGGCCTCAGACAGCGCATGCATTTTATATATTTTCATTTTGAATTCGTGCATGAACATCGACGGCGGGTGCGGCTAGCCAACAGGGGATGCTTACTCCTCCCGGGCACCTGATCCCACCTCTAGCTTGCTAGGGGTCCGTCGATGCTCAATTTGGTGCTCTATTGTGGGTGCTGTTGAGATTATCGTCAGGATCTTCTTTAACTCATTTGTGTCACACTTATGCCCTTTGCCGTGTGGAGCTCGCAAAAAAGTTCCCCGCGAGGGGTTTGACAGTAAGTGTTTTGAATATTTTTCCCTGACATTGTCGCCATAGCACTTTCTATATAAACGGCCTCAGACAGCGCATGCATTTTATATATTTTCATTTTGAATTCGTGCATGAACATCGACGGCGGGTGCGGCTAGCCAACAGGGGATGCTTACTCCTCCCGGGCAGCTGATCCCACCTCTAGCTTGCTAGGGGTCCGTCGATGCTCAATTTGGTGCTCTATTGTGGGTGCTGTTGAGATTATCGTCAGGATCTTCTTTAACTCATTTGTGTCACACTTATGCCCTTTGCCGTGTGGAGCTCGTAAAAAAGTTCCCCGCGAGGGGTTTGACAGTAAGTGTTTTGAATATTTTTCCCTGACATTGTCGCCATAGCACTTTCTATATAGACGGCCTCAGACAGCGCATGCATTTTATATATTTTCATTTTGAATTCGTGCATGAACATCGACGGCGGGTGCGGCTAGCCAACAGGGGATGCTTACTCCTCCCGGGCACCTGATCCCACCTCTAGCTTGCTAGGGGTCCGTCGATGCTCAATTTGGTGCTCTATTGTGGGTGCTGTTGAGATTATCGTCAGGATCTTCTTTAACTCATTTGTGTCACACTTATGCCCTTTGCCGTGTGGAGCTCGTAAAAAAGTTCCCCGCGAGGGGTTTGACAGTAAGTGTTTTGAATATTTTTCCCTGACATTGTCGCCATAGCACTTTCTATATAGACGGCCTCAGACAGCGCATGCATTTTATATATTTTCATTTTGAATTCGTGCATGAACATCGACGGCGGGTGCGGCTAGCCAACAGGGGATGCTTACTCCTCCCGGGGACCTGATCCCAACTCTAGCTTGCTAGGGGTCCGTCGATGCTCAATTTGGTGCTCTATTTTGGGTGCTGTTGAGATTATCGTCAGGATCTTCTTTAACTCATTTGTGTCACACTTATGCCCTTTGTCGTGTGGAGCTCGTAAAAAAGTTCCCCGCGAGGGGTTTGACAGTAAGTGTTTTGAATATTTTTCCCTGACATTGTCGCCATAGCACTTTCTATATAGACGGCCTCAGACAGCGCATGCATTTTGTATATTTTCATTTTGAATTCGTGCATGAACATCGACGGCGGGTGCGGCTAGCCAACAGGGGATGCTTACTCCTCCCGGGCACCTGATCCCACCTCTAGCTTGCTAGGGGTCCGTCGATGCTCAATTTGGTGCTCTATTGTGGGTGCTGTTGAGATTATCGTCAGGATCTTCTTTAACTCATTTGTGTCACACTTATGCCCTTTGCCGTGTGGAGCTCGTAGAAAAGTTCCCCGCGAGGGGTTTGACAGTAAGTGTTTTGAATATTTTTCCCTGACATTGTCGCCATAGCACTTTCTATATAGACGGCCTCAGACAGCGCATGCATTTTATATATTTTCATTTTGAATTCGTGCATGAACATCGACGGCGGGTGCGGCTAGCCAACAGGGGATGCTTACTCCTCCCGGGCACCTGATCCCACCTCTAGCTTGCTAGGGGTCCGTCGATGCTCAATTTGGTGCTCTATTGTGGGTGCTGTTGAGATTATCGTCAGGATCTTCTTTAACTCATTTGTGTCACACTTATGCCCTTTGCCGTGTGGAGCTCGTAAAAAAGTTCCCCGCGAGGGGTTTGACAGTAAGTGTTTTGAATATTTTTCCCTGACATTGTCGCCATAGCACTTTCTATATAGACGGCCTCAGACAGCGCATGCATTTTATATATTTTCATTTTGAATTCGTGCATGAACATCGACGGCGGGTGCGGCTAGCCAACAGGGGATGCTTACTCCTCCCGGGGACCTGATCCCAACTCTAGCTTGCTAGGGGTCCGTCGATGCTCAATTTGGTGCTCTATTGTGGGTGCTGTTGAGATTATCGTCAGGATCTTCTTTAACTCATTTGTGTCACACTTATGCCCTTTGTCGTGTGGAGCTCGTAAAAAAGTTCCCCGCGAGGGGTTTGACAGTAAGTGTTTTGAATATTTTTCCCTGACATTGTCGCCATAGCACTTTCTATATAGACGGCCTCAGACAGCGCATGCATTTTGTATATTTTCATTTTGAATTCGTGCATGAACATCGACGGCGGGTGCGGCTAGCCAACAGGGGATGCTTACTCCTCCCGGGCACCTGATCCCACCTCTAGCTTGCTAGGGGTCCGTCGATGCTCAATTTGGTGCTCTATTGTGGGTGCTGTTGAGATTATCGTCAGGATCTTCTTTAACTCATTTGTGTCACACTTATGCCCTTTGCCGTGTGGAGCTCGTAGAAAAGTTCCCCGCGAGGGGTTTGACAGTAAGTGTTTTGAATATTTTTCCCTGACATTGTCGCCATAGCACTTTCTATATAGACGGCCTCAGACAGCGCATGCATTTTATATATTTTCATTTTGAATTCGTGCATGAACATCGACGGCGGGTGCGGCTAGCCAACAGGGGATGCTTACTCCTCCCGGGCACCTGATTCCACCTCTAGCTTGCTAGGGGTCCGTCGATGCTCAATTTGGTGCTCTATTGTGGGTGCTGTTGAGATTATCGTCAGGATCTTCTTTAACTCATTTGTGTCACACTTATGCCCTTTGCCGTGTGGAGCTCGTAGAAAAGTTCCCCGCGAGGGGTTTGACAGTAAGTGTTTTGAATATTTTTCCCTGACATTGTCGCCATAGCACTTTCTATATAGACGGCCTCAGACAGCGCATGCATTTTATATATTTTCATTTTGAATTCGTGCATGAACATCGACGGCGGGTGCGGCTAGCCAACAGGGGATGCTTACTCCTCCCGGGCACCTGATTCCACCTCTAGCTTGCTAGGGGTCCGTCGATGCTCAATTTGGTGCTCTATTGTGGGTGCTGTTGAGATTATCGTCAGGATCTTCTTTAACTCATTTGTGTCACACTTATGCCCTTTGCCGTTTGGAGCTCGTAAAAAAGTTCCTCGCGAGGGGTTTGACAGTAAGTGTTTTGAATATTTTTCCCTGACATTGTCGCCATAGCACTTTCTATATAGACGGCCTCAGACAGCGCATGCATTTTATATATTTTCATTTTGAATTCGTGCATGAACATCGACGGCGGGTGCGGCTAGCCAACAGGGGATGCTTACTCCTCTCGGGCACCTGATCCCAACTCTAGCTTGCTAGGGGTCCGTCGATGCTCAATTTGGTGCTCTATTGTGGGTGCTGTTGAGATTATTGTCAGGATCTTCTTTAACTCATTTATGTCACACTTATGCCCTTTGCCGTGTGGAGCTCGTAAAAAAGTTCCCCGCGAGGGGTTTGACAGTAAGTGTTTTGAATATTTTTCCCTGACATTGTCGCCATAGCACTTTCTATATAGACGGCCTCAGACAGCGCATGCATTTTATATATTTTCATTTTGAATTCGTGCATGAACATCGACGGCGGGTGCGGCTAGCCAACAGGGGATGCTTACTCCTCCCGGGCACCTGATCCCACCTCTAGCTTGCTAGGGGTCCGTCGATGCTCAATTTGGTGCTCTATTGTGGGTGCTGTTGAGATTATCGTCAGGATCTTCTTTAACTCATTTGTGTCACACTTATGCCCTTTGCCGTGTGGAGCTCGTAAAAAAGTTCCCCGCGAGGGGTTTGACAGTAAGTGTTTTGAATATTTTTCCCTGACATTGTCGCCATAGCACTTTCTATATAGACGGCCTCAGACAGCGCATGCATTTTATATATTTTCATTTTGAATTCGTGCATGAACATCGACGGCGGGTGCGGCTAGCCAACAGGGGATGCTTACTCCTCTCGGGCACCTGATCCCACCTCTAGCTTGCTAGGGGTCGGTCGATGCTCAATTTGGTGCTCTATTGTGGGTGCTGTTGAGATTATTGTCAGGATCTTCTTTAACTCATTTATGTCACACTTATGCCCTTTGCCGTGTGGAGCTCGTAAAAAAGTTCCCCGCGAGGGGTTTGACAGTAAGTGTTTTGAATATTTTTCCCTGACATTGTCGCCATAGCACTTTCTATATAGACGGCCTCAGACAGCGCATGCATTTTATATATTTTCATTTTGAATTCGTGCATGAACATCGACGGCGGGTGCGGCTAGCCAACAGGGGATGCTTACTCCTCCCGGGCACCTGATCCCACCTCTAGCTTGCTAGGGGTCCGTCGATGCTCAATTTGGTGCTCTATTGTGGGTGCTGTTGAGATTATCGTCAGGATCTTCTTTAACTCATTTGTGTCACACTTATGCCCTTTGCCGTGTGGAGCTCGTAAAAAAAGGGTTTGACAGTAAGTGTTTTGAATATTTTTCCCTGACATTGTCGCCATAGCACTTTCTATATAGACGGCCTCAGACAGCGCATGCATTTTATATATTTTCATTTTGAATTCGTGCATGAACATCGACGGCGGGTGCGGCTAGCCAACAGGGGATGCTTACTCCTCCCGGGCACCTGATCCCACCTCTAGCTTGCTAGGGGTCCGTCGATGCTCAATTTGGTGCTCTATTGTGGGTGCTGTTGAGATTATTGTCAGGATCTTCTTTAACTCATTTATGTCACACTTATGCCCTTTGCCGTGTGGAGCTCGTAAAAAAGTTCCCCGCGAGGGGTTTGACAGTAAGTGTTTTGAATATTTTTCCCTGACATTGTCGCCATAGCACTTTCTATATAGACGGCCTCAGACAGCGCATGCATTTTATATATTTTCATTTTGAATTCGTGCATGAACATCGACGGCGGGTGCGGCTAGCCAACAGGGGATGCTTACTCCTCCCGGGCACCTGATCACACCTCTAGCTTGCTAGGGGTCCGTCGATGCTCAATTTGGTGCTCTATTGTGGGTGCTGTTGAGATTATCGTCAGGATCTTCTTTAACTCATTTGTGTCACACTTATGCCCTTTGCCGTGTGGAGCTCGTAAAAAAGTTCCCCGCGAGGGGTTTGACAGTAAGTGTTTTGAATATTTTTCCCTGACATTGTCGCCATAGCACTTTCTATATAGACGGCCTCAGACAGCGCATGCATTTTATATATTTTCATTTTGAATTCGTGCATGAACATCGACGGCGGGTGCGGCTAGCCAACAGGGGATGCTTACTCCTCCCGGGGACCTGATCCCACCTCTAGCTTGCTAGGGGTCCGTCGATGCTCAATTTGGTGCTCTATTTTGGGTGCTGTTGAGATTATCGTCAGGATCTTCTTTAACTCATTTGTGTCACACTTATGCCCTTTGCCGTGTGGAGCTCGTAAAAAAGTTCCCCGCGAGGGGTTTGACAGTAAGTGTTTTGAATATTTTTCCCTGACATTGTCGCCATAGCACTTTCTATATAGACGGCCTCAGACAGCGCATGCATTTTATATATTTTCATTTTGAATTCGTGCATGAACATCGACGGCGGGTGCGGCTAGCCAACAGGGGATGCTTACTCCTCCCGGGCACCTGATCCCACCTCTAGCTTGCTAGGGGTCCGTCGATGCTCAATTTGGTGCTCTATTGTGGGTGCTGTTGAGATTATCGTCAGGATCTTCTTTAACTCATTTGTGTCACACTTATGCCCTTTGCCGTGTGGAGCTCGTAAAAAAGTTCCCCGCGAGGGGTTTGACAGTAAGTGTTTTGAATATTTTTCCCTGACATTGTCGCCATAGCACTTTCTATATAGACGGCCTCAGACAGCGCATGCATTTTATATATTTTCATTTTGAATTCGTGCATGAACATCGACGGCGGGTGCGGCTAGCCAACAGGGGATGCTTACTCCTCCCGGGGACCTGATCCCAACTCTAGCTTGCTAGGGGTCCGTCGATGCTCAATTTGGTGCTCTATTTTGGGTGCTGTTGAGATTATCGTCAGGATCTTCTTTAACTCATTTGTGTCACACTTATGCCCTTTGCCTTGTGGAGCTCGTAAAAAAGTTCCCCGCGAGGGGTTTGACAGTAAGTGTTTTGAATATTTTTCCCTGACATTGTCGCCATAGCACTTTCTATATAGACGGCCTCAGACAGCGCATACATTTTATATATTTTCATTTTGAATTCGTGCATGAACATCGACGGCGGGTGCGGCTAGCCAACAGGGGATGCTTACTCCTCCCGGGCACCTGATCCCACCTCTAGCTTGCTAGGGGTCCGTCGATGCTCAATTTGGTGCTCTATTGTGGGTGCTGTTGAGATTATCGTCAGGATCTTCTTTAACTCATTTGTGTCACACTTATGCCCTTTGCCGTGTGGAGCTCGTAAAAAAGTTCCCCGCGAGGGGTTTGACAGTAAGTGTTTTGAATATTTTTCCCTGACATTGTCGCCATAGCACTTTCTATATAGACGGCCTCAGACAGCGCATGCATTTTATATATTTTCATTTTGAATTCGTGCATGAACATCGACGGCGGGTGCGGCTAGCCAACAGGGGATGCTTACTCCTCCCGGGCAGCTGATCCCACCTCTAGCTTGCTAGGGGTCCGTCGATGCTCAATTTGGTGCTCTATTGTGGGTGCTGTTGAGATTATCGTCAGGATCTTCTTTAACTCATTTGTGTCACACTTATGCCCTTTGCCGTGTGGAGCTCGTAAAAAAGTTCCCCGCGAGGGGTTTGACAGTAAGTGTTTTGAATATTTTTCCCTGACATTGTCGCCATAGCACTTTCTATATAGACGGCCTCAGACAGCGCATGCATTTTATATATTTTCATTTTGAATTCGTGCATGAACATCGACGGCGGGTGCGGCTAGCCAACAGGGGATGCTTACTCCTCCCGGGCACCTGATCCCACCTCTAGCTTGCTAGGGGTCCGTCGATGCTCAATTTGGTGCTCTATTGTGGGTGCTGTTGAGATTATCGTCAGGATCTTCTTTAACTCATTTGTGTCACACTTATGCCCTTTGCCGTGTGGAGCTCGTAAAAAAATTCCCCGCGAGGGGTTTGACAGTAAGTGTTTTGAATATTTTTCCCTGACATTGTCGCCATAGCACTTTCTATATAGACGGCCTCAGACAGCGCATGCATTTTATATATTTTCATTTTGAATTCGTGCATGAACATCGACGGCGGGTGCGGCTAGCCAACAGGGGATGCTTACTCCTCCCGGGGACCTGATCCCAACTCTAGCTTGCTAGGGGTCCGTCGATGCTCAATTTGGTGCTCTATTTTGGGTGCTGTTGAGATTATCGTCAGGATCTTCTTTAACTCATTTGTGTCACACTTATGCCCTTTGCCTTGTGGAGCTCGTAAAAAAGTTCCCCGCGAGGGGTTTGACAGTAAGTGTTTTGAATATTTTTCCCTGACATTGTCGCCATAGCACTTTCTATATAGACGGCCTCAGACAGCGCATGCATTTTATATATTTTCATTTTGAATTCGTGCATGAACATCGACGGCGGGTGCGGCTAGCCAACAGGGGATGCTTACTCCTCCCGGGCACCTGATCCCACCTCTAGCTTGCTAGGGGTCCGTCGATGCTCAATTTGGTGCTCTATTGTGGGTGCTGTTGAGATTATCGTCAGGATCTGTGTCACACTTATGCCCTTTGCCGTGTGGAGCTCGTAAAAAAGTTCCCCGCGAGGGGTTTGACAGTAAGTGTTTTGAATATTTTTCCCTGACATTGTCGCCATAGCACTTTCTATATAGACGGCCTCAGACAGCGCATGCATTTTATATATTTTCATTTTGAATTCGTGCATGAACATCGACGGCGGGTGCGGCTAGCCAACAGGGGATGCTTACTCCTCCCGGGCACCTGATCCCACCTCTAGCTTGCTAGGGGTCCGTCGATGCTCAATTTGGTGCTCTATTGTGGGTGCTGTTGAGATTATCGTCAGGATCTTCTTTAACTCATTTGTGTCACACTTATGCCCTTTGCCGTGTGGAGCTCGTAAAAAAGTTCCCCGCGAGGGGTTTGACAGTAAGTGTTTTGAATATTTTTCCCTGACATTGTCGCCATAGCACTTTCTATATAGACGGCCTCAGACAGCGCATGCATTTTATATATTTTCATTTTGAATTCGTGCATGAACATCGACGGCGGGTGCGGCTAGCCAACAGGGGATGCTTACTCCTCTCGGGCACCTGATCCCACCTCTAGCTTGCTAGGGGTCGGTCGATGCTCAATTTGGTGCTCTATTGTGGGTGCTGTTGAGATTATTGTCAGGATCTTCTTTAACTCATTTATGTCACACTTATGCCCTTTGCCGTGTGGAGCTCGTAAAAAAGTTCCCCGCGAGGGGTTTGACAGTAAGTGTTTTGAATATTTTTCCCTGACATTGTCGCCATAGCACTTTCTATATAGACGGCCTCAGACAGCGCATGCATTTTATATATTTTCATTTTGAATTCGTGCATGAACATCGACGGCGGGTGCGGCTAGCCAACAGGGGATGCTTACTCCTCCCGGGCACCTGATCCCACCTCTAGCTTGCTAGGGGTCCGTCGATGCTCAATTTGGTGCTCTATTGTGGGTGCTGTTGAGATTATCGTCAGGATCTTCTTTAACTCATTTGTGTCACACTTATGCCCTTTGCCGTGTGGAGCTCGTAAAAAAAGGGTTTGACAGTAAGTGTTTTGAATATTTTTCCCTGACATTGTCGCCATAGCACTTTCTATATAGACGGCCTCAGACAGCGCATGCATTTTATATATTTTCATTTTGAATTCGTGCATGAACATCGACGGCGGGTGCGGCTAGCCAACAGGGGATGCTTACTCCTCCCGGGCACCTGATCCCACCTCTAGCTTGCTAGGGGTCCGTCGATGCTCAATTTGGTGCTCTATTGTGGGTGCTGTTGAGATTATTGTCAGGATCTTCTTTAACTCATTTATGTCACACTTATGCCCTTTGCCGTGTGGAGCTCGTAAAAAAGTTCCCCGCGAGGGGTTTGACAGTAAGTGTTTTGAATATTTTTCCCTGACATTGTCGCCATAGCACTTTCTATATAGACGGCCTCAGACAGCGCATGCATTTTATATATTTTCATTTTGAATTCGTGCATGAACATCGACGGCGGGTGCGGCTAGCCAACAGGGGATGCTTACTCCTCCCGGGCACCTGTTCACACCTCTAGCTTGCTAGGGGTCCGTCGATGCTCAATTTGGTGCTCTATTGTGGGTGCTGTTGAGATTATCGTCAGGATCTTCTTTAACTCATTTGTGTCACACTTATGCCCTTTGCCGTGTGGAGCTCGTAAAAAAGTTCCCCGCGAGGGGTTTGACAGTAAGTGTTTTGAATATTTTTCCCTGACATTGTCGCCATAGCACTTTCTATATAGACGGCCTCAGACAGCGCATGCATTTTATATATTTTCATTTTGAATTCGTGCATGAACATCGACGGCGGGTGCGGCTAGCCAACAGGGGATGCTTACTCCTCCCGGGCACCTGATCCCACCTCTAGCTTGCTAGGGGTCCGTCGATGCTCAATTTGGTGCTCTATTGTGGGTGCTGTTGAGATTATCGTCAGGATCTTCTTTAACTCATTTGTGTCACACTTATGCCCTTTGCCGTGTGGAGCTCGTAAAAAAGTTCCCCGCGAGGGGTTTGACAGTAAGTGTTTTGAATATTTTTCCCTGACATTGTCGCCATAGCACTTTCTATATAGACGGCCTCAGACAGCGCATGCATTTTATATATTTTCATTTTGAATTCGTGCATGAACATCGACGGCGGGTGCGGCTAGCCAACAGGGGATGCTTACTCCTCTCGGGCACCTGATCCCACCTCTAGCTTGCTAGGGGTCGGTCGATGCTCAATTTGGTGCTCTATTGTGGGTGCTGTTGAGATTATTGTCAGGATCTTCTTTAACTCATTTATGTCACACTTATGCCCTTTGCCGTGTGGAGCTCGTAAAAAAGTTCCCCGCGAGGGGTTTGACAGTAAGTGTTTTGAATATTTTTCCCTGACATTGTCGCCATAGCACTTTCTATATAGACGGCCTCAGACAGCGCATGCATTTTATATATTTTCATTTTGAATTCGTGCATGAACATCGACGGCGGGTGCGGCTAGCCAACAGGGGATGCTTACTCCTCCCGGGCACCTGATCCCACCTCTAGCTTGCTAGGGGTCCGTCGATGCTCAATTTGGTGCTCTATTGTGGGTGCTGTTGAGATTATCGTCAGGATCTTCTTTAACTCATTTGTGTCACACTTATGCCCTTTGCCGTGTGGAGCTCGTAAAAAAAGGGTTTGACAGTAAGTGTTTTGAATATTTTTCCCTGACATTGTCGCCATAGCACTTTCTATATAGACGGCCTCAGACAGCGCATGCATTTTATATATTTTCATTTTGAATTCGTGCATGAACATCGACGGCGGGTGCGGCTAGCCAACAGGGGATGCTTACTCCTCCCGGGCACCTGATCCCACCTCTAGCTTGCTAGGGGTCCGTCGATGCTCAATTTGGTGCTCTATTGTGGGTGCTGTTGAGATTATTGTCAGGATCTTCTTTAACTCATTTATGTCACACTTATGCCCTTTGCCGTGTGGAGCTCGTAAAAAAGTTCCCCGCGAGGGGTTTGACAGTAA
This sequence comes from Pinctada fucata, assembly GCA_028142955.1. NCBI lineage: Eukaryota > Metazoa > Mollusca > Bivalvia > Pterioida > Pteriidae > Pinctada > Pinctada fucata. The sequence goes on from AP027110.1 coordinate 10,266,999, forward strand.
GTGTTTTGAATATTTTTCCCTGACATTGTCGCCATAGCACTTTCTATATAGACGGCCTCAGACAGCGCATGCATTTTATATATTTTCATTTTGAATTCGTGCATGAACATCGACGGCGGGTGCGGCTAGCCAACAGGGGATGCTTACTCCTCCCGGGCACCTGATCACACCTCTAGCTTGCTAGGGGTCCGTCGATGCTCAATTTGGTGCTCTATTGTGGGTGCTGTTGAGATTATCGTCAGGATCTTCTTTAACTCATTTGTGTCACACTTATGCCCTTTGCCGTGTGGAGCTCGTAAAAAAGTTCCCCGCGAGGGGTTTGACAGTAAGTGTTTTGAATATTTTTCCCTGACATTGTCGCCATAGCACTTTCTATATAGACGGCCTCAGACAGCGCATGCATTTTATATATTTTCATTTTGAATTCGTGCATGAACATCGACGGCGGGTGCGGCTAGCCAACAGGGGATGCTTACTCCTCCCGGGCACCTGATCCCACCTCTAGCTTGCTAGGGGTCCGTCGATGCTCAATTTGGTGCTCTATTGTGGGTGCTGTTGAGATTATCGTCAGGATCTTCTTTAACTCATTTGTGTCACACTTATGCCCTTTGCCGTGTGGAGCTCGTAAAAAAGTTCCCCGCGAGGGGTTTGACAGTAAGTGTTTTGAATATTTTTCCCTGACATTGTCGCCATAGCACTTTCTATATAGACGGCCTCAGACAGCGCATGCATTTTATATATTTTCATTTTGAATTCGTGCATGAACATCGACGGCGGGTGCGGCTAGCCAACAGGGGATGCTTACTCCTCTCGGGCACCTGATCCCACCTCTAGCTTGCTAGGGGTCGGTCGATGCTCAATTTGGTGCTCTATTGTGGGTGCTGTTGAGATTATTGTCAGGATCTTCTTTAACTCATTTATGTCACACTTATGCCCTTTGCCGTGTGGAGCTCGTAAAAAAGTTCCCCGCGAGGGGTTTGACAGTAAGTGTTTTGAATATTTTTCCCTGACATTGTCGCCATAGCACTTTCTATATAGACGGCCTCAGACAGCGCATGCATTTTATATATTTTCATTTTGAATTCGTGCATGAACATCGACGGCGGGTGCGGCTAGCCAACAGGGGATGCTTACTCCTCCCGGGCACCTGATCCCACCTCTAGCTTGCTAGGGGTCCGTCGATGCTCAATTTGGTGCTCTATTGTGGGTGCTGTTGAGATTATCGTCAGGATCTTCTTTAACTCATTTGTGTCACACTTATGCCCTTTGCCGTGTGGAGCTCGTAAAAAAAGGGTTTGACAGTAAGTGTTTTGAATATTTTTCCCTGACATTGTCGCCATAGCACTTTCTATATAGACGGCCTCAGACAGCGCATGCATTTTATATATTTTCATTTTGAATTCGTGCATGAACATCGACGGCGGGTGCGGCTAGCCAACAGGGGATGCTTACTCCTCCCGGGCACCTGATCCCACCTCTAGCTTGCTAGGGGTCCGTCGATGCTCAATTTGGTGCTCTATTGTGGGTGCTGTTGAGATTATTGTCAGGATCTTCTTTAACTCATTTATGTCACACTTATGCCCTTTGCCGTGTGGAGCTCGTAAAAAAGTTCCCCGCGAGGGGTTTGACAGTAAGTGTTTTGAATATTTTTCCCTGACATTGTCGCCATAGCACTTTCTATATAGACGGCCTCAGACAGCGCATGCATTTTATATATTTTCATTTTGAATTCGTGCATGAACATCGACGGCGGGTGCGGCTAGCCAACAGGGGATGCTTACTCCTCCCGGGCACCTGATCACACCTCTAGCTTGCTAGGGGTCCGTCGATGCTCAATTTGGTGCTCTATTGTGGGTGCTGTTGAGATTATCGTCAGGATCTTCTTTAACTCATTTGTGTCACACTTATGCCCTTTGCCGTGTGGAGCTCGTAAAAAAGTTCCCCGCGAGGGGTTTGACAGTAAGTGTTTTGAATATTTTTCCCTGACATTGTCGCCATAGCACTTTCTATATAGACGGCCTCAGACAGCGCATGCATTTTATATATTTTCATTTTGAATTCGTGCATGAACATCGACGGCGGGTGCGGCTAGCCAACAGGGGATGCTTACTCCTCCCGGGCACCTGATCCCACCTCTAGCTTGCTAGGGGTCCGTCGATGCTCAATTTGGTGCTCTATTGTGGGTGCTGTTGAGATTATCGTCAGGATCTTCTTTAACTCATTTGTGTCACACTTATGCCCTTTGCCGTGTGGAGCTCGTAAAAAAGTTCCCCGCGAGGGGTTTGACAGTAAGTGTTTTGAATATTTTTCCCTGACATTGTCGCCATAGCACTTTCTATATAGACGGCCTCAGACAGCGCATGCATTTTATATATTTTCATTTTGAATTCGTGCATGAACATCGACGGCGGGTGCGGCTAGCCAACAGGGGATGCTTACTCCTCCCGGGCACCTGATCCCACCTCTAGCTTGCTAGGGGTCCGTCGATGCTCAATTTGGTGCTCTATTGTGGGTGCTGTTGAGATTATCGTCAGGATCTTCTTTAACTCATTTGTGTCACACTTATGCCCTTTGCCGTGTGGAGCTCGTAAAAAAGTTCCCCGCGAGGGGTTTGACAGTAAGTGTTTTGAATATTTTTCCCTGACATTGTCGCCATAGCACTTTCTATATAGACGGCCTCAGACAGCGCATGCATTTTATATATTTTCATTTTGAATTCGTGCATGAACATCGACGGCGGGTGCGGCTAGCCAACAGGGGATGCTTACTCCTCCCGGGCACCTGATCCCACCTCTAGCTTGCTAGGGGTCCGTCGATGCTCAATTTGGTGCTCTATTGTGGGTGCTGTTGAGATTATTGTCAGGATCTTCTTTAACTCATTTATGTCACACTTATGCCCTTTGCCGTGTGGAGCTCGTAAAAAAGTTCCCCGCGAGGGGTTTGACAGTAAGTGTTTTGAATATTTTTCCCTGACATTGTCGCCATAGCACTTTCTATATAGACGGCCTCAGACAGCGCATGCATTTTATATATTTTCATTTTGAATTCGTGCATGAACATCGACGGCGGGTGCGGCTAGCCAACAGGGGATGCTTACTCCTCCCGGGCACCTGATCCCACCTCTAGCTTGCTAGGGGTCCGTCGATGCTCAATTTGGTGCTCTATTGTGGGTGCTGTTGAGATTATCGTCAGGATCTTCTTTAACTCATTTGTGTCACACTTATGCCCTTTGCCGTGTGGAGCTCGTAAAAAAGTTCCCCGCGAGGGGTTTGACAGTAAGTGTTTTGAATATTTTTCCCTGACATTGTCGCCATAGCACTTTCTATATAGACGGCCTCAGACAGCGCATGCATTTTATATATTTTCATTTTGAATTCGTACATGAACATCGACGGCGGGTGCGGCTAGCCAACAGGGGATGCTTACTCCTCCCGGGCACCTGATCCCACCTCTAGCTTGCTAGGGGTCCGTCGATGCTCAATTTGGTGCTCTATTGTGGGTGCTGTTGAGATTATCGTCAGGATCTTCTTTAACTCATTTGTGTCACACTTATGCCCTTTGCCGTGTGGAGCTCGTAAAAAAGTTCCCCGCGAGGGGTTTGACAGTAAGTGTTTTGAATATTTTTCCCTGACATTGTCGCCATAGCACTTTCTATATAGACGGCCTCAGACAGCGCATGCATTTTATATATTTTCATTTTGAATTCGTGCATGAACATCGACGGCGGGTGCGGCTAGCCAACAGGGGATGCTTACTCCTCCCGGGCACCTGATCCCACCTCTAGCTTGCTAGGGGTCCGTCGATGCTCAATTTGGTGCTCTATTGTGGGTGCTGTTGAGATTATCGTCAGGATCTTCTTTAACTCATTTGTGTCACACTTATGCCCTTTGCCGTGTGGAGCTCGTAAAAAAGTTCCCCGCGAGGGGTTTGACAGTAAGTGTTTTGAATATTTTTCCCTGACATTGTCGCCATAGCACTTTCTATATAGACGGCCTCAGACAGCGCATGCATTTTATATATTTTCATTTTGAATTCGTGCATGAACATCGACGGCGGGTGCGGCTAGCCAACAGGGGATGCTTACTCCTCCCGGGGACCTGATCCCAACTCTAGCTTGCTAGGGGTCCGTCGATGCTCAATTTGGTGCTCTATTTTGGGTGCTGTTGAGATTATCGTCAGGATCTTCTTTAACTCATTTGTGTCACACTTATGCCCTTTGCCTTGTGGAGCTCGTAAAAAAGTTCCCCGCGAGGGGTTTGACAGTAAGTGTTTTGAATATTTTTCCCTGACATTGTCGCCATAGCACTTTCTATATAGACGGCCTCAGACAGCGCATACATTTTATATATTTTCATTTTGAATTCGTGCATGAACATCGACGGCGGGTGCGGCTAGCCAACAGGGGATGCTTACTCCTCCCGGGCACCTGATCCCACCTCTAGCTTGCTAGGGGTCCGTCGATGCTCAATTTGGTGCTCTATTGTGGGTGCTGTTGAGATTATCGTCAGGATCTTCTTTAACTCATTTGTGTCACACTTATGCCCTTTGCCGTGTGGAGCTCGTAAAAAAGTTCCCCGCGAGGGGTTTGACAGTAAGTGTTTTGAATATTTTTCCCTGACATTGTCGCCATAGCACTTTCTATATAGACGGCCTCAGACAGCGCATGCATTTTATATATTTTCATTTTGAATTCGTGCATGAACATCGACGGCGGGTGCGGCTAGCCAACAGGGAATGCTTACTCCTCCCGGGCAGCTGATCCCACCTCTAGCTTGCTAGGGGTCCGTCGATGCTCAATTTGGTGCTCTATTGTGGGTGCTGTTGAGATTATCGTCAGGATCTTCTTTAACTCATTTGTGTCACACTTATGCCCTTTGCCGTGTGGAGCTCGTAAAAAAGTTCCCCGCGAGGGGTTTGACAGTAAGTGTTTTGAATATTTTTCCCTGACATTGTCGCCATAGCACTTTCTATATAGACGGCCTCAGACAGCGCATGCATTTTATATATTTTCATTTTGAATTCGTGTATGAACATCGACGGCGGGTGCGGCTAGCCAACAGGGGATGCTTACTCCTCCCGGGCACCTGATCCCACCTCTAGCTTGCTAGGGGTCCGTCGATGCTCAATTTGGTGCTCTATTGTGGGTGCTGTTGAGATTATCGTCAGGATCTTCTTTAACTCATTTGTGTCACACTTATGCCCTTTGCCGTGTGGAGCTCGTAAAAAAGTTCCCCGCGAGGGGTTTGACAGTAAGTGTTTTGAATATTTTTCCCTGACATTGTCGCCATAGCACTTTCTATATAGACGGCCTCAGACAGCGCATGCATTTTATATATTTTCATTTTGAATTCGTGCATGAACATCGACGGCGGGTGCGGCTAGCCAACAGGGGATGCTTACTCCTCCCGGGGACCTGATCCCAACTCTAGCTTGCTAGGGGTCCGTCGATGCTCAATTTGGTGCTCTATTTTGGGTGCTGTTGAGATTATCGTCAGGATCTTCTTTAACTCATTTGTGTCACACTTATGCCCTTTGCCTTGTGGAGCTCGTAAAAAAGTTCCCCGCGAGGGGTTTGACAGTAAGTGTTTTGAATATTTTTCCCTGACATTGTCGCCATAGCACTTTCTATATAGACGGCCTCAGACAGCGCATGCATTTTATATATTTTCATTTTGAATTCGTGCATGAACATCGACGGCGGGTGCGGCTAGCCAACAGGGGATGCTTACTCCTCCCGGGCACCTGATCCCACCTCTAGCTTGCTAGGGGTCCGTCGATGCTCAATTTGGTGCTCTATTGTGGGTGCTGTTGAGATTATCGTCAGGATCTGTGTCACACTTATGCCCTTTGCCGTGTGGAGCTCGTAAAAAAGTTCCCCGCGAGGGGTTTGACAGTAAATGTTTTGAATATTTTTCCCTGACATTGTCGCCATAGCACTTTCTATATAGACGGCCTCAGACAGCGCATGCATTTTATATATTTTCATTTTGAATTCGTGCATGAACATCGACGGCGGGTGCGGCTAGCCAACAGGGGATGCTTACTCCTCCCGGGCACCTGATCCCACCTCTAGCTTGCTAGGGGTCCGTCGATGCTCAATTTGGTGCTCTATTGTGGGTGCTGTTGAGATTATCGTCAGGATCTTCTTTAACTCATTTGTGTCACACTTATGCCCTTTGCCGTGTGGAGCTCGCAAAAAAGTTCCCCGCGAGGGGTTTGACAGTAAGTGTTTTGAATATTTTTCCCTGACATTGTCGCCATAGCACTTTCTATATAAACGGCCTCAGACAGCGCATGCATTTTATATATTTTCATTTTGAATTCGTGCATGAACATCGACGGCGGGTGCGGCTAGCCAACAGGGGATGCTTACTCCTCCCGGGCACCTGATCCCACCTCTAGCTTGCTAGGGGTCCGTCGATGCTCAATTTGGTGCTCTATTGTGGGTGCTGTTGAGATTATCGTCAGGATCTTCTTTAACTCATTTGTGTCACACTTATGCCCTTTGCCGTGTGGAGCTCGTAAAAAAGTTCCCCGCGAGGGGTTTGACAGTAAGTGTTTTGAATATTTTTCCCTGACATTGTCGCCATAGCACTTTCTATATAGACGGCCTCAGACAGCGCATGCATTTTATATATTTTCATTTTGAATTCGTGCATGAACATCGACGGCGGGTGCGGCTAGCCAACAGGGGATGCTTACTCCTCCCGGGCACCTGATCCCACCTCTAGCTTGCTAGGGGTCCGTCGATGCTCAATTTGGTGCTCTATTGTGGGTGCTGTTGAGATTATCGTCAGGATCTTCTTTAACTCATTTGTGTCACACTTATGCCCTTTGCCGTGTGGAGCTCGTAAAAAAGTTCCCCGCGAGGGGTTTGACAGTAAGTGTTTTGAATATTTTTCCCTGACATTGTCGCCATAGCACTTTCTATATAGACGGCCTCAGACAGCGCATGCATTTTATATATTTTCATTTTGAATTCGTGCATGAACATCGACGGCGGGTGCGGCTAGCCAACAGGGGATGCTTACTCCTCCCGGGGACCTGATCCCAACTCTAGCTTGCTAGGGGTCCGTCGATGCTCAATTTGGTGCTCTATTTTGGGTGCTGTTGAGATTATCGTCAGGATCTTCTTTAACTCATTTGTGTCACACTTATGCCCTTTGTCGTGTGGAGCTCGTAAAAAAGTTCCCCGCGAGGGGTTTGACAGTAAGTGTTTTGAATATTTTTCCCTGACATTGTCGCCATAGCACTTTCTATATAGACGGCCTCAGACAGCGCATGCATTTTGTATATTTTCATTTTGAATTCGTGCATGAACATCGACGGCGGGTGCGGCTAGCCAACAGGGGATGCTTACTCCTCCCGGGCACCTGATCCCACCTCTAGCTTGCTAGGGGTCCGTCGATGCTCAATTTGGTGCTCTATTGTGGGTGCTGTTGAGATTATCGTCAGGATCTTCTTTAACTCATTTGTGTCACACTTATGCCCTTTGCCGTGTGGAGCTCGTAGAAAAGTTCCCCGCGAGGGGTTTGACAGTAAGTGTTTTGAATATTTTTCCCTGACATTGTCGCCATAGCACTTTCTATATAGACGGCCTCAGACAGCGCATGCATTTTATATATTTTCATTTTGAATTCGTGCATGAACATCGACGGCGGGTGCGGCTAGCCAACAGGGGATGCTTACTCCTCCCGGGCACCTGATCCCACCTCTAGCTTGCTAGGGGTCCGTCGATGCTCAATTTGGTGCTCTATTGTGGGTGCTGTTGAGATTATCGTCAGGATCTTCTTTAACTCATTTGTGTCACACTTATGCCCTTTGCCGTGTGGAGCTCGTAAAAAAGTTCCCCGCGAGGGGTTTGACAGTAAGTGTTTTGAATATTTTTCCCTGACATTGTCGCCATAGCACTTTCTATATAGACGGCCTCAGACAGCGCATGCATTTTATATATTTTCATTTTGAATTCGTGCATGAACATCGACGGCGGGTGCGGCTAGCCAACAGGGGATGCTTACTCCTCCCGGGCACCTGATCCCACCTCTAGCTTGCTAGGGGTCCGTCGATGCTCAATTTGGTGCTCTATTGTGGGTGCTGTTGAGATTATCGTCAGGATCTGTGTCACACTTATGCCCTTTGCCGTGTGGAGCTCGTAAAAAAGTTCCCCGCGAGGGGTTTGACAGTAAATGTTTTGAATATTTTTCCCTGACATTGTCGCCATAGCACTTTCTATATAGACGGCCTCAGACAGCGCATGCATTTTATATATTTTCATTTTGAATTCGTGCATGAACATCGACGGCGGGTGCGGCTAGCCAACAGGGGATGCTTACTCCTCCCGGGCACCTGATCCCACCTCTAGCTTGCTAGGGGTCCGTCGATGCTCAATTTGGTGCTCTATTGTGGGTGCTGTTGAGATTATCGTCAGGATCTTCTTTAACTCATTTGTGTCACACTTATGCCCTTTGCCGTGTGGAGCTCGCAAAAAAGTTCCCCGCGAGGGGTTTGACAGTAAGTGTTTTGAATATTTTTCCCTGACATTGTCGCCATAGCACTTTCTATATAAACGGCCTCAGACAGCGCATGCATTTTATATATTTTCATTTTGAATTCGTGCATGAACATCGACGGCGGGTGCGGCTAGCCAACAGGGGATGCTTACTCCTCCCGGGCACCTGATCCCACCTCTAGCTTGCTAGGGGTCCGTCGATGCTCAATTTGGTGCTCTATTGTGGGTGCTGTTGAGATTATCGTCAGGATCTTCTTTAACTCATTTGTGTCACACTTATGCCCTTTGCCGTGTGGAGCTCGTAAAAAAGTTCCCCGCGAGGGGTTTGACAGTAAGTGTTTTGAATATTTTTCCCTGACATTGTCGCCATAGCACTTTCTATATAGACGGCCTCAGACAGCGCATGCATTTTATATATTTTCATTTTGAATTCGTGCATGAACATCGACGGCGGGTGCGGCTAGCCAACAGGGGATGCTTACTCCTCCCGGGCACCTGATCCCACCTCTAGCTTGCTAGGGGTCCGTCGATGCTCAATTTGGTGCTCTATTGTGGGTGCTGTTGAGATTATCGTCAGGATCTTCTTTAACTCATTTGTGTCACACTTATGCCCTTTGCCGTGTGGAGCTCGTAAAAAAGTTCCCCGCGAGGGGTTTGACAGTAAGTGTTTTGAATATTTTTCCCTGACATTGTCGCCATAGCACTTTCTATATAGACGGCCTCAGACAGCGCATGCATTTTATATATTTTCATTTTGAATTCGTGCATGAACATCGACGGCGGGTGCGGCTAGCCAACAGGGGATGCTTACTCCTCCCGGGGACCTGATCCCAACTCTAGCTTGCTAGGGGTCCGTCGATGCTCAATTTGGTGCTCTATTTTGGGTGCTGTTGAGATTATCGTCAGGATCTTCTTTAACTCATTTGTGTCACACTTATGCCCTTTGTCGTGTGGAGCTCGTAAAAAAGTTCCCCGCGAGGGGTTTGACAGTAAGTGTTTTGAATATTTTTCCCTGACATTGTCGCCATAGCACTTTCTATATAGACGGCCTCAGACAGCGCATGCATTTTGTATATTTTCATTTTGAATTCGTGCATGAACATCGACGGCGGGTGCGGCTAGCCAACAGGGGATGCTTACTCCTCCCGGGCACCTGATCCCACCTCTAGCTTGCTAGGGGTCCGTCGATGCTCAATTTGGTGCTCTATTGTGGGTGCTGTTGAGATTATCGTCAGGATCTTCTTTAACTCATTTGTGTCACACTTATGCCCTTTGCCGTGTGGAGCTCGTAGAAAAGTTCCCCGCGAGGGGTTTGACAGTAAGTGTTTTGAATATTTTTCCCTGACATTGTCGCCATAGCACTTTCTATATAGACGGCCTCAGACAGCGCATGCATTTTATATATTTTCATTTTGAATTCGTGCATGAACATCGACGGCGGGTGCGGCTAGCCAACAGGGGATGCTTACTCCTCCCGGGCACCTGATCCCACCTCTAGCTTGCTAGGGGTCCGTCGATGCTCAATTTGGTGCTCTATTGTGGGTGCTGTTGAGATTATCGTCAGGATCTTCTTTAACTCATTTGTGTCACACTTATGCCCTTTGCCGTGTGGAGCTCGTAAAAAAGTTCCCCGCGAGGGGTTTGACAGTAAGTGTTTTGAATATTTTTCCCTGACATTGTCGCCATAGCACTTTCTATATAGACGGCCTCAGACAGCGCATGCATTTTATATATTTTCATTTTGAATTCGTGCATGAACATCGACGGCGGGTGCGGCTAGCCAACAGGGGATGCTTACTCCTCCCGGGGACCTGATCCCAACTCTAGCTTGCTAGGGGTCCGTCGATGCTCAATTTGGTGCTCTATTTTGGGTGCTGTTGAGATTATCGTCAGGATCTTCTTTAACTCATTTGTGTCACACTTATGCCCTTTGCCGTTTGGAGCTCGTAAAAAAGTTCCTCGCGAGGGGTTTGACAGTAAGTGTTTTGAATATTTTTCCCTGACATTGTCGCCATAGCACTTTCTATATAGACGGCCTCAGACAGCGCATGCATTTTATATATTTTCATTTTGAATTCGTGCATGAACATCGACGGCGGGTGCGGCTAGCCAACAGGGGATGCTTACTCCTCTCGGGCACCTGATCCCAACTCTAGCTTGCTAGGGGTCCGTCGATGCTCAATTTGGTGCTCTATTGTGGGTGCTGTTGAGATTATTGTCAGGATCTTCTTTAACTCATTTATGTCACACTTATGCCCTTTGCCGTGTGGAGCTCGTAAAAAAGTTCCCCGCGAGGGGTTTGACAGTAAGTGTTTTGAATATTTTTCCCTGACATTGTCGCCATAGCACTTTCTATATAGACGGCCTCAGACAGCGCATGCATTTTATATATTTTCATTTTGAATTCGTGCATGAACATCGACGGCGGGTGCGGCTAGCCAACAGGGGATGCTTACTCCTCCCGGGCACCTGATCCCACCTCTAGCTTGCTAGGGGTCCGTCGATGCTCAATTTGGTGCTCTATTGTGGGTGCTGTTGAGATTATCGTCAGGATCTTCTTTAACTCATTTGTGTCACACTTATACCCTTTGCCGTGTGGAGCTCGTAAAAAAGTTCCCCGCGAGGGGTTTGACAGTAAGTGTTTTGAATATTTTTCCCTGACATTGTCGCCATAGCACTTTCTATATAGACGGCCTCAGACAGCGCATGCATTTTATATATTTTCATTTTGAATTCGTGCATGAACATCGACGGCGGGTGCGGCTAGCCAACAGGGGATGCTTACTCCTCTCGGGCACCTGATCCCACCTCTAGCTTGCTAGGGGTCGGTCGATGCTCAATTTGGTGCTCTATTGTGGGTGCTGTTGAGATTATTGTCAGGATCTTCTTTAACTCATTTATGTCACACTTATGCCCTTTGCCGTGTGGAGCTCGTAAAAAAGTTCCCCGCGAGGGGTTTGACAGTAAGTGTTTTGAATATTTTTCCCTGACATTGTCGCCATAGCACTTTCTATATAGACGGCCTCAGACAGCGCATGCATTTTATATATTTTCATTTTGAATTCGTGCATGAACATCGACGGCGGGTGCGGCTAGCCAACAGGGGATGCTTACTCCTCCCGGGCACCTGATCCCACCTCTAGCTTGCTAGGGGTCCGTCGATGCTCAATTTGGTGCTCTATTGTGGGTGCTGTTGAGATTATCGTCAGGATCTTCTTTAACTCATTTGTGTCACACTTATGCCCTTTGCCGTGTGGAGCTCGTAAAAAAAGGGTTTGACAGTAAGTGTTTTGAATATTTTTCCCTGACATTGTCGCCATAGCACTTTCTATATAGACGGCCTCAGACAGCGCATGCATTTTATATATTTTCATTTTGAATTCGTGCATGAACATCGACGGCGGGTGCGGCTAGCCAACAGGGGATGCTTACTCCTCCCGGGCACCTGATCCCACCTCTAGCTTGCTAGGGGTCCGTCGATGCTCAATTTGGTGCTCTATTGTGGGTGCTGTTGAGATTATTGTCAGGATCTTCTTTAACTCATTTATGTCACACTTATGCCCTTTGCCGTGTGGAGCTCGTAAAAAAGTTCCCCGCGAGGGGTTTGACAGTAAGTGTTTTGAATATTTTTCCCTGACATTGTCGCCATAGCACTTTCTATATAGACGGCCTCAGACAGCGCATGCATTTTATATATTTTCATTTTGAATTCGTGCATGAACATCGACGGCGGGTGCGGCTAGCCAACAGGGGATGCTTACTCCTCCCGGGCACCTGATCACACCTCTAGCTTGCTAGGGGTCCGTCGATGCTCAATTTGGTGCTCTATTGTGGGTGCTGTTGAGATTATCGTCAGGATCTTCTTTAACTCATTTGTGTCACACTTATGCCCTTTGCCGTGTGGAGCTCGTAAAAAAGTTCCCCGCGAGGGGTTTGACAGTAAGTGTTTTGAATATTTTTCCCTGACATTGTCGCCATAGCACTTTCTATATAGACGGCCTCAGACAGCGCATGCATTTTATATATTTTCATTTTGAATTCGTGCATGAACATCGACGGCGGGTGCGGCTAGCCAACAGGGGATGCTTACTCCTCCCGGGCACCTGATCCCACCTCTAGCTTGCTAGGGGTCCGTCGATGCTCAATTTGGTGCTCTATTGTGGGTGCTGTTGAGATTATCGTCAGGATCTTCTTTAACTCATTTGTGTCACACTTATGCCCTTTGCCGTGTGGAGCTCGTAAAAAAGTTCCCCGCGAGGGGTTTGACAGTAAGTGTTTTGAATATTTTTCCCTGACATTGTCGCCATAGCACTTTCTATATAGACGGCCTCAGACAGCGCATGCATTTTATATATTTTCATTTTGAATTCGTGCATGAACATCGACGGCGGGTGCGGCTAGCCAACAGGGGATGCTTACTCCTCCCGGGCACCTGATCCCACCTCTAGCTTGCTAGGGGTCCGTCGATGCTCAATTTGGTGCTCTATTGTGGGTGCTGTTGAGATTATCGTCAGGATCTTCTTTAACTCATTTGTGTCACACTTATGCCCTTTGCCGTGTGGAGCTCGTAAAAAAGTTCCCCGCGAGGGGTTTGACAGTAAGTGTTTTGAATATTTTTCCCTGACATTGTCGCCATAGCACTTTCTATATAGACGGCCTCAGACAGCGCATGCATTTTATATATTTTCATTTTGAATTCGTGCATGAACATCGACGGCGGGTGCGGCTAGCCAACAGGGGATGCTTACTCCTCCCGGGCACCTGATCCCACCTCTAGCTTGCTAGGGGTCCGTCGATGCTCAATTTGGTGCTCTATTGTGGGTGCTGTTGAGATTATTGTCAGGATCTTCTTTAACTCATTTATGTCACACTTATGCCCTTTGCCGTGTGGAGCTCGTAAAAAAGTTCCCCGCGAGGGGTTTGACAGTAAGTGTTTTGAATATTTTTCCCTGACATTGTCGCCATAGCACTTTCTATATAGACGGCCTCAGACAGCGCATGCATTTTATATATTTTCATTTTGAATTCGTGCATGAACATCGACGGCGGGTGCGGCTAGCCAACAGGGGATGCTTACTCCTCCCGGGCACCTGATCACACCTCTAGCTTGCTAGGGGTCCGTCGATGCTCAATTTGGTGCTCTATTGTGGGTGCTGTTGAGATTATCGTCAGGATCTTCTTTAACTCATTTGTGTCACACTTATGCCCTTTGCCGTGTGGAGCTCGTAAAAAAGTTCCCCGCGAGGGGTTTGACAGTAAGTGTTTTGAATATTTTTCCCTGACATTGTCGCCATAGCACTTTCTATATAGACGGCCTCAGACAGCGCATGCATTTTATATATTTTCATTTTGAATTCGTACATGAACATCGACGGCGGGTGCGGCTAGCCAACAGGGGATGCTTACTCCTCCCGGGCACCTGATCCCACCTCTAGCTTGCTAGGGGTCCGTCGATGCTCAATTTGGTGCTCTATTGTGGGTGCTGTTGAGATTATCGTCAGGATCTTCTTTAACTCATTTGTGTCACACTTATGCCCTTTGCCGTGTGGAGCTCGTAAAAAAGTTCCCCGCGAGGGGTTTGACAGTAAGTGTTTTGAATATTTTTCCCTGACATTGTCGCCATAGCACTTTCTATATAGACGGCCTCAGACAGCGCATGCATTTTATATATTTTCATTTTGAATTCGTGCATGAACATCGACGGCGGGTGCGGCTAGCCAACAGGGGATGCTTACTCCTCCCGGGCACCTGATCCCACCTCTAGCTTGCTAGGGGTCCGTCGATGCTCAATTTGGTGCTCTATTGTGGGTGCTGTTGAGATTATCGTCAGGATCTTCTTTAACTCATTTGTGTCACACTTATGCCCTTTGCCGTGTGGAGCTCGTAAAAAAGTTCCCCGCGAGGGGTTTGACAGTAAGTGTTTTGAATATTTTTCCCTGACATTGTCGCCATAGCACTTTCTATATAGACGGCCTCAGACAGCGCATGCATTTTATATATTTTCATTTTGAATTCGTGCATGAACATCGACGGCGGGTGCGGCTAGCCAACAGGGGATGCTTACTCCTCCCGGGCACCTGATCCCACCTCTAGCTTGCTAGGGGTCCGTCGATGCTCAATTTGGTGCTCTATTGTGGGTGCTGTTGAGATTATCGTCAGGATCTTCTTTAACTCATTTGTGTCACACTTATGCCCTTTGCCGTGTGGAGCTCGTAAAAAAGTTCCCCGCGAGGGGTTTGACAGTAAGTGTTTTGAATATTTTTCCCTGACATTGTCGCCATAGCACTTTCTATATAGACGGCCTCAGACAGCGCATGCATTTTATATATTTTCATTTTGAATTCGTGCATGAACATCGACGGCGGGTGCGGCTAGCCAACAGGGGATGCTTACTCCTCTCGGGCACCTGATCCCACCTCTAGCTTGCTAGGGGTCCGTCGATGCTCAATTTGGTGCTCTATTGTGGGTGCTGTTGAGATTATTGTCAGGATCTTCTTTAACTCATTTATGTCACACTTATGCCCTTTGCCGTGTGGAGCTCGTAAAAAAGTTCCCCGCGAGGGGTTTGACAGTAAGTGTTTTGAATATTTTTCCCTGACATTGTCGCCATAGCACTTTCTATATAGACGGCCTCAGACAGCGCATGCATTTTATATATTTTCATTTTGAATTCGTGCATGAACATCGACGGCGGGTGCGGCTAGCCAACAGGGGATGCTTACTCCTCCCGGGCACCTGATCCCACCTCTAGCTTGCTAGGGGTCCGTCGATGCTCAATTTGGTGCTCTATTGTGGGTGCTGTTGAGATTATCGTCAGGATCTTCTTTAACTCATTTGTGTCACACTTATGCCCTTTGCCGTGTGGAGCTCGTAAAAAAGTTCCCCGCGAGGGGTTTGACAGTAAGTGTTTTGAATATTTTTCCCTGACATTGTCGCCATAGCACTTTCTATATAGACGGCCTCAGACAGCGCATGCATTTTATATATTTTCATTTTGAATTCGTGCATGAACATCGACGGCGGGTGCGGCTAGCCAACAGGGGATGCTTACTCCTCCCGGGCACCTGATCCCACCTCTAGCTTGCTAGGGGTCCGTCGATGCTCAATTTGGTGCTCTATTGTGGGTGCTGTTGAGATTATCGTCAGGATCTTCTTTAACTCATTTGTGTCACACTTATGCCCTTTGCCGTGTGGAGCTCGTAAAAAAGTTCCCCGCGAGGGGTTTGACAGTAAGTGTTTTGAATATTTTTCCCTGACATTGTCGCCATAGCACTTTCTATATAGACGGCCTCAGACAGCGCATGCATTTTATATATTTTCATTTTGAATTCGTGCATGAACATCGACGGCGGGTGCGGCTAGCCAACAGGGGATGCTTACTCCTCCCGGGCACCTGATCCCACCTCTAGCTTGCTAGGGGTCCGTCGATGCTCAATTTGGTGCTCTATTGTGGGTGCTGTTGAGATTATCGTCAGGATCTTCTTTAACTCATTTGTGTCACACTTATGCCCTTTGCCGTGTGGAGCTCGTAAAAAAGTTCCCCGCGAGGGGTTTGACAGTAAGTGTTTTGAATATTTTTCCCTGACATTGTCGCCATAGCACTTTCTATATAGACGGCCTCAGACAGCGCATGCATTTTATATATTTTCATTTTGAATTCGTGCATGAACATCGACGGCGGGTGCGGCTAGCCAACAGGGGATGCTTACTCCTCCCGGGCACCTGATCCCACCTCTAGCTTGCTAGGGGTCCGTCGATGCTCAATTTGGTGCTCTATTGTGGGTGCTGTTGAGATTATCGTCAGGATCTTCTTTAACTCATTTGTGTCACACTTATGCCCTTTGCCGTGTGGAGCTCGTAAAAAAGTTCCCCGCGAGGGGTTTGACAGTAAGTGTTTTGAATATTTTTCCCTGACATTGTCGCCATAGCACTTTCTATATAGACGGCCTCAGACAGCGCATGCATTTTATATATTTTCATTTTGAATTCGTGCATGAACATCGACGGCGGGTGCGGCTAGCCAACAGGGGATGCTTACTCCTCCCGGGCACCTGATCCCACCTCTAGCTTGCTAGGGGTCCGTCGATGCTCAATTTGGTGCTCTATTGTGGGTGCTGTTGAGATTATCGTCAGGATCTTCTTTAACTCATTTGTGTCACACTTATGCCCTTTGCCGTGTGGAGCTCGTAAAAAAGTTCCCCGCGAGGGGTTTGACAGTAAGTGTTTTGAATATTTTTCCCTGACATTGTCGCCATAGCACTTTCTATATAGACGGCCTCAGACAGCGCATGCATTTTATATATTTTCATTTTGAATTCGTGCATGAACATCGACGGCGGGTGCGGCTAGCCAACAGGGGATGCTTACTCCTCCCGGGCACCTGATCCCACCTCTAGCTTGCTAGGGGTCCGTCGATGCTCAATTTGGTGCTCTATTGTGGGTGCTGTTGAGATTATCGTCAGGATCTTCTTTAACTCATTTGTGTCACACTTATGCCCTTTGCCGTGTGGAGCTCGTAAAAAAGTTCCCCGCGAGGGGTTTGACAGTAAGTGTTTTGAATATTTTTCCCTGACATTGTCGCCATAGCACTTTCTATATAGACGGCCTCAGACAGCGCATGCATTTTATATATTTTCATTTTGAATTCGTGCATGAACATCGACGGCGGGTGCGGCTAGCCAACAGGGGATGCTTACTCCTCCCGGGCACCTGATCCCACCTCTAGCTTGCTAGGGGTCCGTCGATGCTCAATTTGGTGCTCTATTGTGGGTGCTGTTGAGATTATCGTCAGGATCTTCTTTAACTCATTTGTGTCACACTTATGCCCTTTGCCGTGTGGAGCTCGTAAAAAAGTTCCCCGCGAGGGGTTTGACAGTAAGTGTTTTGAATATTTTTCCCTGACATTGTCGCCATAGCACTTTCTATATAGACGGCCTCAGACAGCGCATGCATTTTATATATTTTCATTTTGAATTCGTGCATGAACATCGACGGCGGGTGCGGCTAGCCAACAGGGGATGCTTACTCCTCCCGGGCACCTGATCCCACCTCTAGCTTGCTAGGGGTCCGTCGATGCTCAATTTGGTGCTCTATTGTGGGTGCTGTTGAGATTATCGTCAGGATCTTCTTTAACTCATTTGTGTCACACTTATGCCCTTTGCCGTGTGGAGCTCGTAAAAAAGTTCCCCGCGAGGGGTTTGACAGTAAGTGTTTTGAATATTTTTCCCTGACATTGTCGCCATAGCACTTTCTATATAGACGGCCTCAGACAGCGCATGCATTTTATATATTTTCATTTTGAATTCGTGCATGAACATCGACGGCGGGTGCGGCTAGCCAACAGGGGATGCTTACTCCTCCCGGGCACCTGATCCCACCTCTAGCTTGCTAGGGGTCCGTCGATGCTCAATTTGGTGCTCTATTGTGGGTGCTGTTGAGATTATCGTCAGGATCTTCTTTAACTCATTTGTGTCACACTTATGCCCTTTGCCGTGTGGAGCTCGTAAAAAAGTTCCCCGCGAGGGGTTTGACAGTAAGTGTTTTGAATATTTTTCCCTGACATTGTCGCCATAGCACTTTCTATATAGACGGCCTCAGACAGCGCATGCATTTTATATATTTTCATTTTGAATTCGTGCATGAACATCGACGGCGGGTGCGGCTAGCCAACAGGGGATGCTTACTCCTCCCGGGCACCTGATCCCACCTCTAGCTTGCTAGGGGTCCGTCGATGCTCAATTTGGTGCTCTATTGTGGGTGCTGTTGAGATTATCGTCAGGATCTTCTTTAACTCATTTGTGTCACACTTATGCCCTTTGCCGTGTGGAGCTCGTAAAAAAGTTCCCCGCGAGGGGTTTGACAGTAAGTGTTTTGAATATTTTTCCCTGACATTGTCGCCATAGCACTTTCTATATAGACAGCCTCAGACAGCGCATGCATTTTATATATTTTCATTTTGAATTCGTGCATGAACATCGACGGCGGGTGCGGCTAGCCAACAGGGGATGCTTACTCCTCCCGGGCACCTGATCCCACCTCTAGCTTGCTAGGGGTCCGTCGATGCTCAATTTGGTGCTCTATTGTGGGTGCTGTTGAGATTATCGTCAGGATCTTCTTTAACTCATTTGTGTCACACTTATGCCCTTTGCCGTGTGGAGCTCGTAAAAAAGTTCCCCGCGAGGGGTTTGACAGTAAGTGTTTTGAATATTTTTCCCTGACATTGTCGCCATAGCACTTTCTATATAGACGGCCTCAGACAGCGCATGCATTTTATATATTTTCATTTTGAATTCGTGCATGAACATCGACGGCGGGTGCGGCTAGCCAACAGGGGATGCTTACTCCTCCCGGGCACCTGATCCCACCTCTAGCTTGCTAGGGGTCCGTCGATGCTCAATTTGGTGCTCTATTGTGGGTGCTGTTGAGATTATCGTCAGGATCTTCTTTAACTCATTTGTGTCACACTTATGCCCTGTGCCGTGTGGAGCTCGTAAAAAAGTTCCCCGCGAGGGGTTTGACAGTAAGTGTTTTGAATATTTTTCCCTGACATTGTCGCCATAGCACTTTCTATATAGACGGCCTCAGACAGCGCATGCATTTTATATATTTTCATTTTGAATTCGTGCATGAACATCGACGGCGGGTGCGGCTAGCCAACAGGGGATGCTTACTCCTCCCGGGCACCTGATCCCACCTCTAGCTTGCTAGGGGTCCGTCGATGCTCAATTTGGTGCTCTATTGTGGGTGCTGTTGAGATTATCGTCAGGATCTTCTTTAACTCATTTGTGTCACACTTATGCCCTTTGCCGTGTGGAGCTCGTAAAAAAGTTCCCCGCGAGGGGTTTGACAGTAAGTGTTTTGAATATTTTTCCCTGACATTGTCGCCATAGCACTTTCTATATAGACGGCCTCAGACAGCGCATGCATTTTATATATTTTCATTTTGAATTCGTGCATGAACATCGACGGCGGGTGCGGCTAGCCAACAGGGGATGCTTACTCCTCCCGGGCACCTGATCCCACCTCTAGCTTGCTAGGGGTCCGTCGATGCTCAATTTGGTGCTCTATTGTGGGTGCTGTTGAGATTATCGTCAGGATCTTCTTTAACTCATTTGTGTCACACTTATGCCCTTTGCCGTGTGGAGCTCGTAAAAAAGTTCCCCGCGAGGGGTTTGACAGTAAGTGTTTTGAATATTTTTCCCTGACATTGTCGCCATAGCACTTTCTATATAGACGGCCTCAGACAGCGCATGCATTTTATATATTTTCATTTTGAATTCGTGCATGAACATCGACGGCGGGTGCGGCTAGCCAACAGGGGATGCTTACTCCTCCCGGGCACCTGATCCCACCTCTAGCTTGCTAGGGGTCCGTCGATGCTCAATTTGGTGCTCTATTGTGGGTGCTGTTGAGATTATCGTCAGGATCTTCTTTAACTCATTTGTGTCACACTTATGCCCTTTGCCGTGTGGAGCTCGTAAAAAAGTTCCCCGCGAGGGGTTTGACAGTAAGTGTTTTGAATATTTTTCCCTGACATTGTCGCCATAGCACTTTCTATATAGACGGCCTCAGACAGCGCATGCATTTTATATATTTTCATTTTGAATTCGTGCATGAACATCGACGGCGGGTGCGGCTAGCCAACAGGGGATGCTTACTCCTCTCGGGCACCTGATCCCACCTCTAGCTTGCTAGGGGTCCGTCGATGCTCAATTTGGTGCTCTATTGTGGGTGCTGTTGAGATTATTGTCAGGATCTTCTTTAACTCATTTATGTCACACTTATGCCCTTTGCCGTGTGGAGCTCGTAAAAAAGTTCCCCGCGAGGGGTTTGACAGTAAGTGTTTTGAATATTTTTCCCTGACATTGTCGCCATAGCACTTTCTATATAGACGGCCTCAGACAGCGCATGCATTTTATATATTTTCATTTTGAATTCGTGCATGAACATCGACGGCGGGTGCGGCTAGCCAACAGGGGATGCTTACTCCTCCCGGGCACCTGATCCCACCTCTAGCTTGCTAGGGGTCCGTCGATGCTCAATTTGGTGCTCTATTGTGGGTGCCTTTGAGATTATCGTCAGGATCTTCTTTAACTCATTTGTGTCACACTTATGCCCTTTGCCGTGTGGAGCTCGTAAAAAAGTTCTCCGCGAGGGGTTTGACAGTAAGTGTTTTGAATATTTTTCCCTGACATTGTCGCCATAGCACTTTCTATATAGACGGCCTCAGACAGCGCATGCATTTTATATATTTTCATTTTGAATTCGTGCATGAACATCGACGGCGGGTGCGGCTAGCCAACAGGGGATGCTTACTCCTCCCGGGCACCTGATCCCACCTCTAGCTTGCTAGGGGTCCGTCGATGCTCAATTTGGTGCTCTATTGTGGGTGCTGTTGAGATTATCGTCAGGATCTTCTTTAACTCATTTGTGTCACACTTATGCCCTGTGCCGTGTGGAGCTCGTAAAAAAGTTCCCCGCGAGGGGTTTGACAGTAAGTGTTTTGAATATTTTTCCCTTACATTGTCGCCATAGCACTTTCTATATAGACGGCCTCAGACAGCGCATGCATTTTATATATTTTCATTTTGAATTCGTGCATGAACATCGACGGCGGGTGCGGCTAGCCAACAGGGGATACTTACTCCTCCCGGGCACCTGATACCACCTCTAGCTTGCTAGGGGTCCGTCGATGCTCAATTTGGTGCTCTATTGTGGGTGCTGTTGAGATTATCGTCAGGATCTTCTTTAACTCATTTGTGTCACACTTATGCCCTTTGCCGTGTGGAGCTCGTAAAAAAGTTCCCCGCGAGGGGTTTGACAGTAAGTGTTTTGAATATTTTTCCCTGACATTGTCGCCATAGCACTTTCTATATAGACGGCCTCAGACAGCGCATGCATTTTATATATTTTCATTTTGAATTCGTGCATGAACATCGACGGCGGGTGCGGCTAGCCAACAGGGGATGCTTACTCCTCCCGGGCACCTGATCCCACCTCTAGCTTGCTAGGGGTCCGTCGATGCTCAATTTGGTGCTCTATTGTGGGTGCTGTTGAGATTATCGTCAGGATCTTCTTTAACTCATTTGTGTCACACTTATGCCCTTTGCCGTGTGGAGCTCGTAAAAAAGTTCCCCGCGAGGGGTTTGACAGTAAGTGTTTTGAATATTTTTCCCTGACATTGTCGCCATAGCACTTTCTATATAGACGGCCTCAGACAGCGCATGCATTTTATATATTTTCATTTTGAATTCGTGCATGAACATCGACGGCGGGTGCGGCTAGCCAACAGGGGATGCTTACTCCTCCCGGGCACCTGATCCCACCTCTAGCTTGCTAGGGGTCCGTCGATGCTCAATTTGGTGCTCTATTGTGGGTGCTGTTGAGATTATCGTCAGGATCTTCTTTAACTCATTTGTGTCACACTTATGCCCTTTGCCGTGTGGAGCTCGTAAAAAAGTTCCCCGCGAGGGGTTTGACAGTAAGTGTTTTGAATATTTTTCCCTGACATTGTCGCCATAGCACTTTCTATATAGACGGCCTCAGACAGCGCATGCATTTTATATATTTTCATTTTGAATTCGTGCATGAACATCGACGGCGGGTGCGGCTAGCCAACAGGGGATGCTTACTCCTCTCGGGCACCTGATCCCACCTCTAGCTTGCTAGGGGTCCGTCGATGCTCAATTTGGTGCTCTATTGTGGGTGCTGTTGAGATTATTGTCAGGATCTTCTTTAACTCATTTATGTCACACTTATGCCCTTTGCCGTGTGGAGCTCGTAAAAAAGTTCCCCGCGAGGGGTTTGACAGTAAGTGTTTTGAATATTTTTCCCTGACATTGTCGCCATAGCACTTTCTATATAGACGGCCTCAGACAGCGCATGCATTTTATATATTTTCATTTTGAATTCGTGCATGAACATCGACGGCGGGTGCGGCTAGCCAACAGGGGATGCTTACTCCTCCCGGGCACCTGATCCCACCTCTAGCTTGCTAGGGGTCCGTCGATGCTCAATTTGGTGCTCTATTGTGGGTGCTGTTGAGATTATCGTCAGGATCTTCTTTAACTCATTTGTGTCACACTTATGCCCTTTGCCGTGTGGAGCTCGTAAAAAAGTTCCCCGCGAGGGGTTTGACAGTAAGTGTTTTGAATATTTTTCCCTGACATTGTCGCCATAGCACTTTCTATATAGACGGCCTCAGACAGCGCATGCATTTTATATATTTTCATTTTGAATTCGTGCATGAACATCGACGGCGGGTGCGGCTAGCCAACAGGGGATGCTTACTCCTTCCTGGCACCTGATCCCACCTCTAGCTTGCTAGGGGTCCGTCGATGCTCAATTTGGTGCTCTATTGTGGGTGCTGTTGAGATTATCGTCAGGATCTTCTTTAACTCATTTGTGTCACACTTATGCCCTTTGCCGTGTGGAGCTCGTAAAAAAGTTCCCCGCGAGGGGTTTTACAGTAAGTGTTTTGAATATTTTTCCCTGACATTGTCGCCATAGCACTTTCTATATAGACGGCCTCAGACAGCGCATGCATTTTATATATTTTCATTTTGAATTCGTGCATGAACATCGACGGCGGGTGCGGCTAGCCAACAGGGGATGCTTACTCCTTCCTGGCACCTGATCCCACCTCTAGCTTGCTAGGGGTCCGTCGATGCTCAATTTGGTGCTCTATTGTGGGTGCTGTTGAGATTATCGTCAGGATCTTCTTTAACTCATTTGTGTCACACTTATGCCCTTTGCCGTGTGGAGCTCGTAAAAAAGTTCCCCGCGAGGGGTTTTACAGTAAGTGTTTTGAATATTTTTCCCTGACATTGTCGCCATAGCACTTTCTATATAGACGGCCTCAGACAGCGCATGCATTTTATATATTTTCATTTTGAATTCGTGCATGAACATCGACGGCGGGTGCGGCTAGCCAACAGGGGATGCTTACTCCTCCCGGGCACCTGATCCCACCTCTAGCTTGCTAGGGGTCCGTCGATGCTCAATTTGGTGCTCTATTGTGGGTGCTGTTGAGATTATCGTCAGGATCTTCTTTAACTCATTTGTGTCACACTTATGCCCTTTGCCGTGTGGAGCTCGTAAAAAAGTTCCCCGCGAGGGGTTTGACAGTAAGTGTTTTGAATATTTTTCCCTGACATTGTCGCCATAGCACTTTCTATATAGACGGCCTCAGACAGCGCATGCATTTTATATATTTTCATTTTGAATTCGTGCATGAACATCGACGGCGGGTGCGGCTAGCCAACAGGGGATGCTTACTCCTCCCGGGCACCTGATCCCACCTCTAGCTTGCTAGGGGTCCGTCGATGCTCAATTTGGTGCTCTATTGTGGGTGCTGTTGAGATTATCGTCAGGATCTTCTTTAACTCATTTGTGTCACACTTATGCCCTTTGCCGTGTGGAGCTCGTAAAAAAGTTCCCCGCGAGGGGTTTGACAGTAAGTGTTTTGAATATTTTTCCCTGACATTGTCGCCATAGCACTTTCTATATAGACGGCCTCAGACAGCGCATGCATTTTATATATTTTCATTTTGAATTCGTGCATGAACATCGACGGCGGGTGCGGCTAGCCAACAGGGGATGCTTACTCCTCCCGGGCACCTGATCCCACCTCTAGCTTGCTAGGGGTCCGTCGATGCTCAATTTGGTGCTCTATTGTGGGTGCTGTTGAGATTATCGTCAGGATCTTCTTTAACTCATTTGTGTCACACTTATGCCCTGTGCCGTGTGGAGCTCGTAAAAAAGTTCCCCGCGAGGGGTTTGACAGTAAGTGTTTTGAATATTTTTCCCTTACATTGTCGCCATAGCACTTTCTATATAGACGGCCTCAGACAGCGCATGCATTTTATATATTTTCATTTTGAATTCGTGCATGAACATCGACGGCGGGTGCGGCTAGCCAACAGGGGATACTTACTCCTCCCGGGCACCTGATCCCACCTCTAGCTTGCTAGGGGTCCGTCGATGCTCAATTTGGTGCTCTATTGTGGGTGCTGTTGAGATTATCGTCAGGATCTTCTTTAACTCATTTGTGTCACACTTATGCCCTTTGCCGTGTGGAGCTCGTAAAAAAGTTCCCCGCGAGGGGTTTGACAGTAAGTGTTTTGAATATTTTTCCCTGACATTGTCGCCATAGCACTTTCTATATAGACGGCCTCAGACAGCGCATGCATTTTATATATTTTCATTTTGAATTCGTGCATGAACATCGACGGCGGGTGCGGCTAGCCAACAGGGGATGCTTACTCCTCCCGGGCACCTGATCCCACCTCTAGCTTGCTAGGGGTCCGTCGATGCTCAATTTGGTGCTCTATTGTGGGTGCTGTTGAGATTATCGTCAGGATCTTCTTTAACTCATTCAATTGATTTTAAACAATAATGAATCATCCTTGTTGAAATGTTAACGTCTTCAAATTGAATAGCATCATTTAAGAACAGATAAATTGGCAACGTGGACCAGACATGCACGTTTCGGGTACTTAACCCTCGTCAGTGATCCTCAAATCTAAACAATGGAGTATGCCAAAAAAGTATGAAAGTTACTATGTCGAAAAAGCGTATCGAAAGACGTAGCAGGATTGGTGGGATATGATGCTACAGGACCCACGTTTTAGAAATTTCAAGAAATTTTGATAACAGAAATTTAGAATGCGTTGAAGAAACGATC
Source organism: Pinctada fucata (assembly GCA_028142955.1). Lineage (NCBI taxonomy): Eukaryota > Metazoa > Mollusca > Bivalvia > Pterioida > Pteriidae > Pinctada > Pinctada fucata. The sequence goes on from AP027110.1 coordinate 10,292,192, forward strand.
AACCGAAATTGATCGAACTTGGCTACATGTGCCCTCGGGGACTCCTGGTCCACCAGCAGTGACACTCACCAAGTGGTATAAATGTTAACGTCTTCAAATTGAATAGCATCATTTAAGAACAGATAAATTGGCAACGTGGACCAGACATGCACGTTTCGGGTACTTAACCCTCGTCAGTGATCCTCAAATCTAAACAATGGAGTATGCCAAAAAAGTATGAAAGTTACTATGTCGAAAAAGCGTATCGAAAGACGTAGCAGGATTGAACACATCTTCATTTCTGACTGAATGCATTAAACTCAGATCCTCTCATATTGAAATAAAGTCCACTTAATGACCATTCCTCCATTACTTTGTATACAAACTTCTGAAACCTTTGAATCATGATCTTGAGGTTATAGAGTCATGTTTACATCATATCACTTCAAAACTATAATACCTAAAATGTATGTCTAATTACTGTTTGTTATGCTTTTTTTTTCATTGTACAATTGTATTTTTTTTCCTTTGGCTGTTTTTTGTTTTACTTGGGCCATAGCCATTTGTATAAATGTGTTATATGCCAATAAATAATTTGAATTTTGCACCGCCTTAACGATATAATAGAGCAATATTTTATTTATAAAGCTGTTTTGGGAAACTCTGACATAAACATCTACAAGACAATAGCTGACAGTATTAACTTCATTGAAGAATACGGAAAACTTGGTAAACGCGAGTTTTCCCTAGGTTTGGTGACCTCCCTTTTCTTTCTCTCTTTTCTTTGCAACATACTCTCTCTATATCTGTAAGGCCCTGTGAGCTGATGTGCTTTAATTAGCAATGGGGGTACAATTTATTTCAACAACAAATGGTATATAACATAATAGGGGCCTTTTAAGGGGTGATGAGTTATTTTTTCATTGTGTAACTATCAATTCGTTTGAATTTCAAGTATTAGCCGGGGGTTTTGGGTGGGGTGGTACTTGTAAAGAAATGCTGTTATTTCTATGTTTTGCATTCATTTTTCCCCTTAAAAAATTTCTAGATCGGCCCATACAAAAGTGTATTGTCCTATGACAAATTTGAGATAAGTTCTGGGATAGTATATTGAGGAATGTTACAAGTCAATATATTATTTTCGTCAACTGTAAGCTTACTTTCTGGATTTGTTGAACTTAATCATATCATAAAATCTTTTATTATTATTATTATTTTAGATAATCGATGAATTAGTGACTTCGCTACAGAATGAAACAGATATTCCTGATAGTTCTGACTTGTATGACTCAGAAGAGGTACAAATAGATTTGTTGGAAAAAAGAAAACCAATTCCACCATTATTCAACATAAATTATATCACTTATAATTCTATTAACTTGGAAGAACATAAAAACAATAAATTCCTTTTTAAATAATTGTTTTCTAATAGGGAAATTAAAGGATTATTATTTTAATAATAAAAATATGAAAAAAAAAAAAACGAAAAACAATTCAAAGTTTCGAACGTTATGTTTTCTTATTCATGATGATGTACTTTCAATTGACAACTCATTCAGTGTAGGATGTCAGGTAAACTTGAAGAAAATGATGAGCTCTAAACGCTGTTAGATTAGCCTTGATAAGAAAACATCTGTTCAGCTGTATAAAGTAACGAAAGTTATGACTATCGATAAAGGTAATAAGTGTTTTCAATTATATTATTCATGTAAACGGCAGTGGTACATTTCACAAAGAATTAATTTCCTTGAATTTTAACTTTAACACATACTATTTAAATAGTTATAAAAAACAAAGAAATTATAATGTCACCTCTTTGCATTACGCGTAGGTTGCTGAGGTTATGTCTATATAGAAAGTGCTATGCCGACCATGTCAGAGAAAATATTTAAAACACTATCAAACCCCTTTTTTTTACGAGCTCCACACCGCAAAGGTCATAAGTGTGACACAAATGAGCTACAGAAGATCGAAAATCTCACCAAAATTCTCAAAAGAGCACCAAATTGAGCATCGACGGACCACTAGCATGACATGATAGAGGTAGGACCAGGTGCCCTGGAGGAGTTAGCATCCCCTGTTGGCTAGCCGCACCTGCCGTCGATGTTCATGCACGAAGATAACACAATAAAAAAACCCAATATAATTCGGGACGGAATACAGCAACTATTGAACATAATTGGTCTTCTTTTACCGACAGTACACAGGCTATGTAAGAGTTTGTATTTCTTCAAGGAATACTTTAACGATGTGAGAATCCCGTTGAGTAAGCATTACTGTTGCAAATTCTGTCTTAAAGATGTCCCAATCCACAATGCAGGCGTCATCTCAGAAATGATTGTAAAGAACATTTCCTGGAAATGTCTATAGTTGATCAGCTTCCATCATTGTTTTCTCAAAAGAATTTTGTAGAAAATGTACAATGTAGATTTAAAAGACGAACAAATAATTTGTACGTGGATATATGATTATGATGGTGAATTATATAAACATATGTTCGCCAACGATGACGTTTTTAGCGACGAAATAATTTATATTTTGTTTTGAACAAGATGGAGCTCCTGTTTTTAAATCCAGTAGTGTCCATTTGGCCGATATCTTTGATGATAATTTACAATATGTTCTAAGGATAAAAACCGAAAAATATGCTTCAGGTGGGCCTTGGCTCGAAAGCCAAAAGCAATGCATGGGAACATTTTTGAAGCCATTTTTAAACTGCTTCAAACAACTTGAAGTTGGAATAACAGTGAGAATTCCAACGAGGTAGACGTATTATGCAAGGGTTTATTTTACTGTTACACCAGCTGATTTACAAGCAATATATCCTTCCTATGTAATTCGATCAAGTACAATGGAACATTTAAGTGCTTGAAATGTCTGTGGGGTCAGTTAAAGTTGGGCGCGGTTCTACTGTTCCACTGTATTTTTCTTTTAAAGGTGAAGATCCCAAAAGGGCCCCAAAGAACACAGGAAAGCGATGCCAAAGCACCACTTGGATAACGCGAAAAGACCGCATGTTCGAGACTTTTTGTCGTCAATGGAGTTAAGGGTCCCTCCTTGCTGTTACTTTTCCCTTGTTTTTTATATTATTCACTGTGTGTCTATATACTACAATTACTGTATATTACTAAGGCACGGTCCATTTGATATTCTGGGGGGGGGGGGGGGGGGGGGGGGCTTGGGGTTTTTGTCGGAGCAAGATTATCTTTTTCGCCCCGGACCGGGGCAAAATTATTTTTTCTCGCAAAGTTGGAGCAAGGATTTTTTTCTAACAATTAATGATGTGAAAACCCGGTATTGGGAATGCTTGTGTTTTTTTCAACAGAAATTTTATTATTTTTACTTAAATTGCTCTAAAATTACTAAATTCGTATGTAAAACTTGTATGCACTTCCAAACTGAGAGAGATAAAAGATTTTTACAATGTGATTCCATTTTCAGTAAACAAAATGTATATAAGGTCATGTAACATGTAAGAGGGCCTGAGGGGAGGGTCACCTAAGAGAAAAAATTTGAATTTAGAAATGTAAACTAGTGAAAAACTTTATTAAATTCTCCTTCCAAGATTGTGTATAAATTTTAGACTCTTTGGTGATACATGTATCTATTAATAGTGATAAATGATATTGATAATGTATTTAAGGAAACCCCTTTTTTCAGTCACATGTATACTTTTGATATTTCTAAATATGAACTTGCCATTAACAAATTTTTATATATATGAAGTGAAAACTGTGGCGAGCGAAGCGAGCCGAAAACTTTTCGGGAATTTAAAGTGAATTTTATGGTTATTCTTCAAATTCAGATTACTTGTAAGAGCAAGATTATTTCTTTCATCAAAATTCAAAGCAAAATTATTTTTTTCGAAAAAAACCCAAGGCCCCCCCCCCCTGAATATCAAATGGACCGTGCCTAAGTATAAAAAAACTTCTCATTCGCATGTGGTATCTGCAGACCTTTCGGGGAAAACACCTAATATTAAGCTGGATACCAAAATTGCAAGAACCATTTACTACTTGCGTGGCAAATGGTCGTCAAAAGTTGTCACCGGTTACCCATTGGTCTCGTTGGTTTATGTGTAGTCTTTTGTGTTTCATGTTATATGTTGTGTGTCTCTTTTCCGTCTCTTGATATGCTCGTCTTTAAGAGTTTTAGCATCGGGTGTTTTCGTGTTTTGCTGTTTGTGCTGCAACAAGGTCTTGTTAAAGATCGCCTCCTTTCCACAAAGTGTCAAAACCATTTCAGCTCGAGCCTTTTGTGCACTTTATCAAGTATAATGACGATGCACCTGAATTGTGTTTACCAAGTGCAACCCATCCCGTAATTGTGTCATTACAAAGGGGCGTCCCGTATGGTGGATTTTGCACGAGTACAGTGGGTCTACCGGAGAGATGCGGACATATTGGTGCTACACTTTTTTTTCCTCTGGCTGATTTGATAGCTAGTGGAGCAAAGGAGCTTCCAAGTGAGGATAGATCATGGACTGGGAAGGAGCTGGCAGTGATCCGACGAAATCGTAGAGTTTTTTTTCTGAAAATTCATTTTAAACACAAAAATAAAATCTGAATTTTTTTTTTTTTTTTTGGTTAAAACATGTGTTTGCTAAATACTCCGATCACCCCTCATGCGCAAGTCTGGATCCGCCTCATGTTCAGGCAAGCAACTACAGTTAAAAGACCTATTACTAAAAAAAAAATGATCTTTTTGACTAATGTATTATGAATTAATGTAGAAAGATACTGGTATCTAAAAGAATATTCTGAAAAAAATGAGAATAAAACAAATCACAATGAATTAATTTTAAACCAGTTGCTTGCCTAGTGTACTTCTGGGTTTTTGTGATAGTGTATATAGATCTAAATATGTTGCATGTTTATAAATATCTATACATATTTCTATGTGAATAATGTCTTCTTGTAAACTTGAATTGTATATATATATTGTATATGTTTTATTTATTGATCAATATTCATATTGTATTATAGATTTATGTGTATTATAATGAATATAGATAAAACAATCGGTTTTTTTTTTCCAAGTCATTTTTTTTTTCTTCGAGTATGGAAACAAATTCAAGAATGCTGATTATAAGTTTAAGAAATTTGTATTGCTTTTAGAATATTTTTCACTTAGATTTTAAAGTAACAGTCTATCAGCATAAAAACAAGAATTAAATACTCTAGAAATTAATGTCCCTTATATATGATGATTTAAAAGTGACGACAAATCCTAAAATTTATCATCATTACTTTGTTTAAAGATACAGTGTCCCTGAAAATAAATTTTTATTGAAAACGCAAAATTTATTCCAAAGGGTTTAGATAGAGGAAAAAAGGAGCCATAAAAAGTTTTATTTGCGAATATGCAGTAACAACCCTAACATTGTCGATTTTAAAATAGTTAAATCTCCAAATACCTCCATTGTAAAAACTCAATAGATTGTAGTTGGCGCTAGTGGAATCAATTAGAGCTGCGCACCCCAAATTTAAAATGACGTTTTTAAACGGCTATAACTGCGAATATATGCGTTAGATTCGCCTGAAAAATTGAATTTATACAAATGAGGATGTATACTTTCATATGAAAATTAAGATTTTGCATTCCAAAATTTTGTAAAATTAATTAATTTTCAGGGACACCGTCCCTTTAATGGATAAAACTAGTTTGTTACAAACTGGAACAGGTTATATCTCTAAGATGAAGATGAAGGTTGTGAAACCTGGAATTTCCAATTTTAGCAGGAAGAAGAAGAAACACGTTCCCTGGCTCACGTAAACATGCATGTGCTAAAAGAGCTTTACCAATAACAGACGGTTGTTGGCCGACGAAGTTCGTCCGAACGAAACACGACGAAACTCACCAAACATACGGGGTCGTCTATAAAAAAAGCATGATTTTAAACAAAACTCTATTAGTACTGCAGTCAGTAAAAAAAAGGAATAAATACATATATATATATAGTTATCTGTATTCGTCTTAATTGATTTTTATTTAAGTTTTTGAAAGATGTACTAGTATCATGTTTTCTTTATACACGACCCCTTGTGTATGGTGAGTTTCGTCGCGTATCGTTCGGACGTACTTCGTCGGCCAACAACCGTCTGTTATTGGTAAAGCTCTAAATGTAAAGGACAGCACCCAACATGTTTACATGAGGAACGACAACCGTAAATCAGCAACCGTAAGATGTGAATCAGAACCATATCAATCGTAGCGTTTCGTCAATAGCTAATATAAGCCAACAAAAGAATAAGAAGGGCACATCAATGATTATACCTGTTCACCCGATACGGCTGAGGTTATCCTATTCAGTAGGAGTTAGGTTATGTCGGGTTTGCCTGCTCAAGCAATAACATGGTATACCATATTACCATATGGTATCGTGTTTTCCTATTGCAGTAACATGACATCTAACACCGCAATCAACCAATCACAAAGCGATGTTGAGATTCAGCATCCGTGGAATCCATCTTGTTTTGCACATCCACACGGCACAACTTACTAACTTTGGAATTATTTTTAAAACTATCTAAATTTTGATAACAATGGTGGTAAGTAAACACTGCAATGAAGTTGAAAGATGCAGAGCTCTATGGAACTTTGCATACTCTGGAATATGTTTTCGTGTGCAGATGCAATGTTCTGTCTCCCGAACACGTGCGTGTCTGACCTTGTCTGTGCACCGTGCAAGTTTTTGAAAGCCAAAGAACAATATATTGTCACTGTCATACACTTTCACCATAAAATGAAGAATGTTTTTGCTTTAAACGTTCGAAATGAAGGCCTTAATGCCGTTATTATATGTCACAATGTTGTTCAGCAGAATATTCCGTCTTTGTCGACTTTTTTGGTGCACTATTCAAGATTATTTATACTGTTTTACACAGTAAAATCGGTGTTTTAGCTTTACTATTTATAATATTTCACTTTAATAAACAACGTTTACAGTTTATAATTTTAAATATTTCCGAAATATGTTGCACCGAGATACTTCCGGATAAAACTGTTTCGTGTGGTTTTGTTATTTATATAGTAACTGTCATATCCGGTTCTAACTGTTTGGATACCCCCCACACAAGGCCTGGCATTTAGTTTATTATGTCCCCCTTCGAAGACGAAGGAATGCGTGGCATATTGCCTTGCAAATGTCGGTCGGTGTCCCAAAACAATACTGGTCTGGCAGCAATTATCGGACAGAAATCGCGCGTTTCTGTGAATTTGTAATCAGTGTTGAAAAATAAAAATTCACAATGGACATTTTCTGAAAGGTTGCCTCGAGAGTAAAGCAGTTGTACACAAATCATTTGTGGTATTTGCATAAAGAATTGTGAAAAGCCCACTAGAAAACATCCAGAAAATCAAACGATTTTGGAGGAACGGACCGGCAATTATAGGACACTTGTGTATTACAGCAAGCAAAATTGCACTTTAGGATTTAAAAAATCGATATCCAAACACTACTGCCTTTTGAATTGTGTCACCTGCAAAGCTTAGCAGCACATAGGGATTACTTTGTACGGTGTCTGTATATATGTCCGTCTGTCTTTATGTGTGTCTGTCCATTTGTGACACTTTCATGGTAGTTACGTGTTGCTATGTTTCAAAGGCAACAGAAGCATTTAATTGAATTCTGCCATTCTGGTTGTCATTAGTTGTTTAGGTGCAGAGAATCTTGGACTAGGTATCATCATGCCAAATTTGCCTTGACAAAAAATTGGAAATGTTTACTAGGCCAAAAAAAAAAATGTTTGTTTCCTGTCCTGAACGACTGATCTTCTTTTAATCTTTGTTCCTTGTGACAAGGCCACTTGGTTGGTATGAACATTTTTGATGATATGACCTTTACCATGACCTTTGACCTACATTTGAAAAATTTGAATGCAGTTTCGTTGATTGTCCGTTTCTCAGGTTTGCGATATAAGGCCCGTTTGGGCCTCAGGTTTACATAGGAACTATCATCATTCAGTTCATTGAGGAGATCCCTCCATTGACTATGGAGCACACCCTTTGGGTTACAGTAAAAGAAGAGGGTTAAAAACTAAATTAAATAATGCTGAACCAATGTTAAGATTTAGTAAAATGATAGTAAAATAAAATTATAAGAGATTTTTGTTAAAATGCATTATAAGTTAAGATATTATAACAGGACAAGTGGGTATAAGAAGTTCTGGAAGTTATTCGAGATAAATTAAAATAAGGGGGCATTGTCAGTTTTCCTTATATGTCTCTATGTAAATCTTCTTGCAGCTCCTTTTGTAAACTATAAACCACAGAAACCTGATCATTGTTCCAACTTGTTGGCCCTAGGGTTTAGTTGTACATCTATGATTTTGGTGGTTGTCCACATACCAGGGGCCCCATAAGGGGGTACATTTGTATTGTCATTGAATTACATGTAACTTTTTTTCCCGATTCATTATCAAAATTTTACCAATTTAGCCACTATTGAAAACTGGAGAAGATAGTAAGAGTGAAATCGTATGGCTTATTGTCACATTTCTGTTCAAATTGTACATTCTTTTAAAAGAAAATTCTAATTCACTTCAGATGTAACACGCATTTTCATTGGCTATACCGACGAAAATTTGGGGCGTTAAAAGCATAGCGTTTATGCCTTGAAAGCAACGTTGACGTCACGTCCTTAGCAACGTTGCCTAGCGACATTATGAAACTTCTTTGAAAATGCGTTTTAGTAGAGTGAATTAGAATATGGATAACACATTTGTGTTTGAATGATTTGCAGGCATAAATTGTATTATTTTACTGTCGCAAATAATCATTTTAACGCTCTGCTGAAGTGTCGCAGTAAAACTACATTTGCGACAGTAAAATGATACAATTTATGCCTGAAAATCACTCAAACACAAATGTGTTATCCCCTAATTTACTGTTCTAACATGTTGCATTAATTTTTGCCATTGTGGGTATCAATATTCATCTCTTTAGAGAAAAATATGCATTAATTGCCAATTCTTCCCAATTTTAAGTACAATGTGGCTATTTTTCCCAATTGTAAAGGCCTCGGCCCAGTCCCAAAAATAGCTGCAAGAGCTCTGTGTGTCGATGGGTCACCCATCCAAGTGCTGTCTACACTCGACTTAGAGACAAGGTTGTGCATGATAACCACATCACTAAAAAGGATAGCTCACTGTTATGTATTGAAATTAGATTTGTTTAACTCATTACATTGTAGGCTTAATGCAAAAAATGATTAGATTTTACTCAGAACTATAATTTTATACCTTTTAAAATGTCTTAATGTGAATCAGTACTACTAAAAAATTCCTATTCAACAAAGGTTTGCCATATATTTGAACTCTTAAATATTTTTTCATAGAAAACAGTAATATCAGATGACCAACAGATGGTACTAGAACAACTCTATGAAGGTGGGATGTGGTCAAAAGGAAAGGCAAATAAGAGGGAGCAGGAGGAGGCAGCAACAAGAACTGGTTTGCCCGTACAGGTGGTGAAGGTAGGATAGACATGATGCACGCTCTACATCATGTTTAGGTTATGCATTTTTAGGCTGCATGGTCTGATTTATGTTTCACACTGCACCATAATTTTTACATAGTAACCATGCCCTTGAAGTTTGACCAATAGTTCAAAAACTGCAACTTTGACCATAACTTTTGAACAAGAATAAATGGGCCATTAAGAAAAGCATTATGGATTTTGGGTCATTTGTCAAACATGTCAAAAAAGAAGTCTCATTTCAGTATTATACTTGGTGCACTGTGTAATAGATAGCAAGATACATAAAAACATTATTCAATAGTCTGTCTGTAATTCACAAAAACTGCAATTTGAACTAAGTGTTTTGAAGATAGAAAATAAATATGAAAGCTATCACAGGTGACATCACTGACATGTGTTCCCCAATCAGTCTAGTTCAATAATATTGTGTAATCTGACCTTAACATATCTTTATCATTGCATTCATGTTTAAAGCAATACTGCCTGTAACTTTCACGAAAAAAATAAAGTTGGCCTTTTTCATTTTGAATGTTAATACTAAGCAAATGATTAACTTTGGCGATTTTTTTATCCACCAGCCTCCTTTTAATAACGTAACTATAAGCCCCCGAACGCTAATGTTCGATTTATTTGTGGGTGCACAGTTTAATCGCTCCATAGTACGCTGTATGCAAGTGACCCAGTATTTGAACCCTTATCTCGCTAATTGCAATTTTTTGGTGGCGGAAATGTTTCACATGTGAATTATTACATATCTATAGCTACTGACGACTTGATGAAGTTTCGCGGACATCCAAGAACATCAAAGTTGTAGGCAGTATTGGTTTAAATAAGATATTTCATGACTAACAAATAATGATATTGTTGTTACATTCAATGAATTATTTAATTCATTAGGATTGGATTGGAAACAAAGCCAAAAAGGAAAGTGGGCGGAAGTATAGGTATGCCAAGGCTTCCTATAGTAGGGGAGTCACGGCATACAATGTCTTTGTTCATGAGAAGAAAGGTATGTTAATTTGATTTTCAGTATCTACTTGAAAACCCTAACAGTAGTTACACATTTTGATCATTGGCTGTATTATCTTAATAATCAGTTCTGAACTGAATGAAATAATTGTTTAAAATATAATCATTTCATTTCGGTATGTAAAAGTGGTTTTGATTTGTTTCAAATTACATGATGAGAAACTTTAATAACTTTAGTAACTGTAATAATTGTTCGCTGCATGGAAGCATACACCCCCCTCCTCCTCCCCCCCCCCCCCAAAAAAAGGAACGGTACACTTCACATCATAAGCAACAAGGGAGTACCGTCCATTTTTTCTGGGTTTACTTCCATCCACGGAAAAATGGTTACAGTCTTTCCTTATTCATTATGGCAAAATAGCATTTCTCAGCTGTACTGGTCAAGACCAGTCGAGAAATTTATCTTCAGCTTATGTGTTGTCCATCTATGTGTCTATCTGTAAACAATTCTTGTTATTGCATCTCCTCAGAGACAATCATATAGACTTGATTATGGTCTCATATTGTTGGCCCTTGGGTCTAGTTGTGTTTGTGCGGTTTTTTTTTATGATGGTCCATCATTTTGGCTTCATTATCAATTCATTTCATAAAAATAGCCATATAGTTATATCTAATTTCTGGACAGATATTTAACATAAGTTTATCTACAAGCATATAGTTGTCTGAAATGCACAAACCGAGTTGTCCATGGTCCAAGTTGTCCCTAGAGTCTAGATAACAATTATACTGAAGGTATATACGTGTATAGTGAATCAATTTCAGAGATAATTTGTGTCTTAATATCCCAATGCAATTCTTTGGATAATGATAGCTCAAAAGGTTTTAGCTCAAGAATGGTCACATTTTAGCACTGAAATATATAAAGATTTAAATCTCCAAATTAAGTTTAAAATAACCATAATTCCCAGCAGATCCCTTCCTTTTTTATTAGTTTTATAAACTCTTGGTTTTAGATGAATTCCAGTCCATCCAGGATTGGGCAGGTGCGTGGAATGGCCTCACAATGGAGGAAAAAGCGAGTTACAAAGAAAAGGCAAAGAACTGCCAGTCTGACATCACAGACAGGGGGAGGGCTGCCAAAGCCACATTGAAAAAAATATATAAAGAGGCAAGTAGTCAATTTGGAAATTTGAATTTTTTAAAATAAATAATACAGTAAACTTCATCTATAACGAAATTCTGCTTGTAACGAAGTCAAATGAAAGTCCCTGCAGAAGTCCCATTTCCCTCTATGTATTTCTGTATGCCTATAACGAATTTGCCTATAGCGAATTATCGGCTTTTACGAAGCCATCTCTTTGTCCCGTGGTAATTAATTCATCAATATTTTAATCTGTTGTAACGAAGTGTTGTACAGGTAATCCTAATTAGTATGTTTGGTATAACAAATGATTGCTTATTATCATATAATCACTCTCCCTGTCTGTTATACAGTCCCCACGCTAAGTACCTGTTATGAAGACTTGCTGTACGCCCCTGGGGGTAATAATTAGCATTTCAAACTGTGAGAACTGTTTTAAAGTCAAAACATTGCTAATGCTATTTTATTCAAAATGGCTATGCTGAGAAAATGAAAAAGGTTGACGTTGGAAACAAAAATTTATATTTTAAATGAAGTTGAAAAAGAACAGAGTCTCAGTACGATTTTAAAAAAATCAAGATACGGTAAAGGAAGCTTTTATGAAGCAAGTGAAATTTCGGAAAATGTGACTGACAACCTTTACAAAGGACTGTTAAATTGGAATGGTGCATCGACCAGGCGCATGTGAGAGATAATACAATCCAAAATTAATTACTTTTACAGTGATGTTTCCCGAATTAAAGGGGTGAATTCATACACAGTACATGCATATATACTTTTAATTGTCTATCTGTTAAACAGAAATAAACATTCACTTTTACTGCTCATGCTTTAATGTACAATGTACCAGGGATGTGTACTTGAAAACTGGATTTTGCATCAAAATGTTTGTAACGAAATATGGCTATGACGAATTCCAACCAATTGTCCCCTGGACTTCGTTATATACGAAGTTTACTGTATCTATCAATATCAATACTAACAAAGTTACTTACTATGAAATACTTCCTTTTGTATGATGAATTGGTTCATGGGTTTGTATTTTATGGATTTGAACATATAATCAGAAGTTGAAAATGCTGAATAAAACTGAAATAACACATGTTTACAAATCATCAAATGAACAAGTTCAATATTAGTGCCTATAATAATAATACAACGTGTAATGCCTTATTGTTATGTTTATGTGTATATATTAGGGCTGTAACGATTAACCGAAAAGTCGGTTAACCGCGGTTCTAAATATCACGGTTCGATTCGGTTCGGAATTTCCAGATTTCGATTCGGTTTTTTTTTTCTTTTTTATCCCTTGATTTTCTCTGAAATAACGAACGTTTTGATTGGTCACCTTTGACGACACGACCAATCGTAGTCCGCCTTCCTCGGAAGACTTTTTAGATCTTAGTAATGGCGACCCAGACATCAAAACAGACGTCCCAAACGATCATTTTGATTGTTTGAAAGTCGAAGGGTGGTCTATTACCGTTTGCAGGATTTTCAAAACTGAATTTAAATATTCGACTTATTCTACTTCGGCAATGTCGGCACACATTAACTGAAAACGTGCATGGCATCGTCCTGAAGAGAAACAGGCTGAGTATGACCTGATCTACTTTGCAAAATTACACAAGTTAGCCAACAGGCGACTCAGATTACAGAACAGGTACACGATTGAAAATTTGGTTATATTATATGATTCGTGAAATCTTACCAGTACATGTATATCACTAAACAGTTTTAAACTTTCCTCAATTATTTTGAGTGTATTTGTGAAATTTATAGAGCGATTAATGTAATTTGAAAGCAATTCCAGTGCACTTTTTTTGATCACGAAAATTCTTATTGAGTTAGAATATGATTTTGTATCATTTTGATATCAAGATTACTGTGTCACATGATCACAATAATGGAAAACTCCTAACAAACTGGTAATGATACAATGAAAATGTATTCTGCTTTAAACCGAATGGAAAACCTAAGAACCGAGGTTCATAATTCAAACCGAACCGAACCGAAAAAATTCTGAACCGTTACAGCCCTAGTATATATATGATGAGTAAGTCAGCAATTATTGCAGAAATTAAAATCCAATTTATTTTCATGAAAGCAAACAGTTAAAGCCCATCAGGACAAATGTGCCGAGAGCTATTGCAATACACCCAATGTCGTCGTTGTCGCCATTGTCATCAGAGACAAAAACTTTAACCTGAATTATAACTTTGCAGCCTTTTTTTACTTGATATGATTATTCCTTGTCAGAAGACCTTTCATTGGGTACTGAAATGTTTGATTCTAGACCTTGACATTGAAGTTTGACCTATTTTTAAAATAACTTATATTGTGCAATAGACCATTTTCAAGTTTTAAAAGAGATGCAACCGTTCATAACCTTGATTTTACACAACAGACTATGTACCTGGAATAACTCGGCAGACTTTTGAATTGCTATGTCATAATAAATTGGAATATTTTCATTATGTTTACAATGGTTCAATTGTGATTTCAAAATGGAAAAAAAAATATCAAAGTATGTGATGTAGGTGGTCTGGCTATCAATTGAAACATCTTGAAAATGGTCTGTTATGAAAATATCCAACACCAAACCTATAATTTGTATATGCATGTGATAAATATTAAGGTTATCCATATATTGAAGAACTATTTTATATTAGCAGTTATTCATATTATTAGGAACCTTTCATAATAACCTTTTTATTTTATCTTCTCCAGATGTCCCAGCTCCACAACATCGATGTTGATGTTGTATTGGTTGGTGTGGATAGAAACGACGGGCAGCAGATTTTGCTTGGGAATGGCAAATCTGCTGCCTTCTTCCACACCAATCCAGATATTATGCAGCAACTATATGCCTTCCAGTCCTTTGGTAAGACTATTGTACCAGGAAAATATACACTTTTTAGGTCACATTTTATTGCCTCAATTTTAATATTGTGTTGAAATGAGTCGATGATGTTTCAAGCAGTTATTTAGAGAGAAGTAAGTAGAGGTAACTTTAAGCATATGGAAGTACATGGTATGATTTTTGCATTGCAATACCTCAGAGGCAGCAAAATATTATTTGATACACTGTAAGTATGACAGTGTCAGAACACAATTAATTCTTAGGATAAATATAGCAATCAACGTGTATATTTCATTAAAAGGTTGCCCGATGTATAATGACTTCATGAATAGAAACATCATTTTGACTGTACAGGAGTACATAAAGTTTACAAAACAGTTTAAGGGAAAAAACCAACCTATTCATATCCCATCCCTTCCAACTTTCCACCTCACAATCATTTTCTATTTCTATGACTAGCACATTTCACAACAGAATCCCTTATCCCACATCAGTGCACCCCAGCCCCTCCCCCTATCTCAAAATATAATCTATATATCACCTTCCTTGATCCATCTAATCATAACTTCCTTTATCATGATAATCTAAGTACAAATTTTCTACATGTTCTATATACAAATATTCTTTTTATTTTTATTGCAAATTTTCTGTTATAAAAGATTGCTTTGTCAAACACGTCGGTCGATTCAATATAGAACTTCATTGTAAACTGTTTCATTAGCTTGGAAGAGAGTTTTATATACCACTTACTGTTCTTGTTGCTCAATCGTGAAAAATATTTATGTTAATTTTGATACTATATTTTATCAAATAAATACTGTATAAACCAAAGCTGCCTTATCCATGAACATAAAGAAAAATACAGAAGTTTTTTTAAGTTCAAAAGTCAGACTCATAATGGCATAATGCATACATGTGGGACCCACACTGACCTTGTCAGTTGTCCAATTTATAATGATATTTAATTGGGGTATGATAAAGTCCAAAGGTTGAATTCAGGGTGACAAATCTCTGTCTAGAGTGATACAATATCAGCTCCTGGCACTTGACTCTATTAACCTACATTTGACCTTTATAATTATATACTGAAAAAAAATGCTGTATTTGACTTCATTGCTCCATTGGTATATGTGTCATAAAAATGTCTTGTCATTATATGCTGTAATATATATTTACCATTGAATTAATTGAATGTATATCATAGTTTTCAGGAAGCTATGATAATGAAACCAGTCATTGCGAAAACTTAAAAAAAAACATACGCCTGAGGCTACTATATATATTACTGGGCTAGTAAAAGTAGCTTATCCGACTATACAATAGGCTTGCATAATTTGACGTTAGGCTAGAGGTGCAATTTTTTTTTTGTGAAGACTATGAAACTATATTGTTATGTTGCTACAATGTTAAGTTTTGTTTCAGCTCCTGAGAATAAGCCCTTAAAGTCGGAAAATTTAAAGGAGCTAAGGAAGAAGACTCAGGAACACATGAATGATTTGTATGGTATGGTATATTTTCGGTTTTATCTATGCTTATTCAGGAAAATATTTACAAATGAATTATAAATATTACATATATGTAAGATACATCAAATGAGTTTTCGTGTCACAAGGTTTATTATGAAACCAGTCATGTGCTTTGTCATGGCAATTTCATGACATGAAATGAAAATTTAAAAGTTTATCAAAAGAATTAGCATGGAATGTGCAGATTACTTCATATGAAAACTAGCTTGCCTGGTAGTGCAGTGCAATTATCGGGCAGATATCAATACAAAATTTAAATTTTATCAACTGTTTGTTTTAACTGAAATGGAATGTTAATTTGAAAATACTATACATGTAATTGTTTATGTATCAATAATCACACTTGTGTACTGATAATTTGTTTAGGACGACTCACATTCAAAAGTAAATATTTCAGCAAAAGCAACAGGGAAGCCAGGGCAGTTCCCGTATAAAAAGGTGATGTCTGGGCAGCTGACTGTCACTGGCTTGCCCTTTCCTGTCCGGAACATTTCAACATACGGACAGGAAAATCTGCAGGAGCTCCTGTCTGTGGAGGAGATTTCCGTAGAAAGGTAGTGATTGCTTGTAAAGTTTGGCACTCAATCTTTCACTTTTAATGAATTCAGATGCAAAGCACTATATTGCATTTTCCCTGATTATTTATTTATTATCCTAATTGCATCATGTGTAGTGAGTGTAATGAGTTTAAGGTGAATACTTCTTTATATTTAAATGATATTTTATGACGTGTACAGTGCATTCAAAACTTAAGCCCATCTTGTATGGCATATGCTTTGTCTGGTCTTTTGATTGGGCACTCATCCACTGCTCTGAAAACATTGAAATTCAGAATTCAGGGACAGAATTTTTATCATTTTTTTTTTAACTCTATTGGTCGAGACCATGAAATTCAGCTTAAGCATTGCCACTTTGTTCAACTGTGACATACTCTGTCCAAGTGTCTTTATATCAGTTCTTGTCATTGTAACTCTTCTGTGATTATTTATCACAGATACTTCATTATTCATCACAGAGACGTCTTTATGGGCCCAGTTTATGGACCATAGGGTGTAGATGTGGAATGGTGATTTTCAGATTAATTCCTTCTTTTGGGTCCCCACAAGGGACAATACTTTTTTTGTATTTTGCTGTTGTTTGTGTTTGACCAAACTTAAGCTTTGTTACAGGGGGTTTACAAGTTTTTGACGATCAAGGTTCCAAATTTTTGTGGTATATAAACATTGTGGTTGCATAAAGACTAACTTATTATGTCAACATGCTGATGCAAAAGTTAGGGTTGTCAGTTTCCCCTACAGATTTAGTAGACTAGTAGAGCTCCAGTCTTGATAGACACTCCATATAAGGAAATTAAAGACATTTATGTAGTTCAAAAAGAGGGGGGGGGGGGGTGTTGTACACACATGCATGTTCATGTATGAAAACACATATTCAGCCCTTTCTCTATAAGTGCTTGGAGGATCTTCCTGAAACTTACTAGGAATGAAGTACTTATGGTTCCAAACAAATGTTGTTGCTCTATTTGCCAGATCCGCACAGGGGCAGATCCAGGGTGAGTCTAAATATGGTCACGGAGGGTTCCCTACTTTGAGAAACTTCTTCAGATTGGATGGCCAAAGTGACAAATGGTCTGCACAGAAATGATCTAAAAGTATGTGGGAAGAAGTGTTGTTATGTCGTTCTGTTCCGAAGTTAATTTTATCACACATTTTTGACTTTTTTTTTAACTTGTTTTTATGCAATTTGTATGGAGTATTATGCAGTGAAGTGCTATATCAGCATGTATTGTGTGCAGTTGATATATATATATAAGTTATGCAATTATGCCATTGAATTTAAGTTTTGAGTGTTTAAAGATTTTTTCAAGGCCTTTACTTTGTTCAAATAGGGGGAGGGGTGCATACATGCATGTACATATATGAGAATCCATATTCAGCCTTTTCTTTAGAACCGCTTTGTGGATCTTCATGAAACTTGTTAATGATAAAGTAAATTTGTAGTTCCGAATAAATGCTGTTGTTTTGCACCCAGATCCCCCCAGTGGCCGATCCAGGACGGGGCGAAAATAGATTGCGGAGATCCCCATACTTTGAGAAACTTCTTCACCAGACTGGAGTAAGCTTAAGAAACACACTGCACATTTAAGCATTGAATCCCATTTTGTAGGTGTTCATGGTCTATATGAATTGCCTCGGAAAGAATAGCAAGAATGCACCGCATATGAAAATATCACAATTGACCGACGTCAATTGTGATATTTTTTTCTATTTTGCATAACCCTTTTGATCTAGCACTTTCATCATATTTCCCGCTAGAAACCGACTTGTTAGTGAAATTGACAAACTTTCCGTAAGTCACCGACATTTCGATTGAGGAGTAGTGCAAACAAAGACGACGATATTTGAAGCGATCAACAACAATATTCAATAACAATTTATACAACAATAGTAATGATTTTGTGTTTTGTAATACGTTGTGTCATCAGTTTGAGTAAATTGGCCGGTAGTAAAATATCACTTTTCTGAGGAATGTCTGATTTTCTAGCGTGACGTCTGCTATTTACGTGGCAGATGGCCGTCCTAAGTCGGCACCGGTTGCCCATTGGTCTCGTTGGTTTATGTGTAGTCTTTTATGTTTCATGTTTCTATGTTGTGAGTTGGTGTTCCTTGTCCCTTTTGCGTCTCTTTCTGTGGGTATCTGTTCTGTGTTTTTTGCATGGGTGTTTTGGGATTTTGCTGTGGGTGCTGCAACCTAGTGTTGTTGGAGATCCCCTCCTTTCTTTTAATTTGCATAGAGAGTTATGCCATGGTGTTATGGAACACTCTTGTCCAAGATTTGCAACATTCAAGACTCGGCAAGCCTCGTCGTGGATTGCAAATCTTGTACACTCGGATGGGATTCCGTCATCCCTCCCGCAAGGTGGTGATATATTCTATTATTCTCCCTTTTCTCACCCCTTTCTTTTGCACCAAGGCCATATCTTCAAGGTCGAGTTCATAGTGCATACTTAGTCAAAATTTGTGTCCAGGCCAAGACTTTTGACTGCTATTTTGAATCTCGATTATACTTCACTTAATTGTTGTCCATGGCCCAAGGATGTGCCATGACCGTGAACTAAGGTCAAAGTCAAAGTGCAGGCTTTGTTGAAATTCATGTTCAGGCCATAGCTTTTTATGCCCTTGGATCGAATGATCAGGGTCATATTCTTTATGTCCTGTGTGTCTCTGATTTTGTCTGTTTGTCTGTCTGTTGTCAGCAGTAACCTTCACCATAACCTATGAACTGTGAGGGACAGAGACTCTGTATTTGGCATGTATACTCAACTATTTAAGTCCTTTCAAATGACACGAAGGTCAAAGACCTTGACTGTGACCGTTATGCTATAAATAGCATTTTTTACTCCGTTGCTGTTGGGGTAATAGTGTTTTAAAAACATATCCCGTTACTGCAACCTTAGAATTGGATGCTATTTTTTCCCCACAGAGAATAGTAGACCAATAGAGATTCAGTCTTAACAGGGACTTATGATTTTCACATGCTCGTAATAGGTACTATAATTTAATGTTATATTTTCAGGCAAGCTCCCATAGATGAAGATATTGATGGTATGTATTTCTTAATACATCAATTTCCATTAGATACTATTCTTTAGCAACTTTGGTTGATTCCAATCACATTTTCTTATTAAGCTTACTAAGAATTACTGTTAAATCTACATAGTACATGAGTCCGATTTTTTGGAATTTCTCTATAAATGTCTTGAATTAAAAGCTGAAAATTTTAAAGTATTTTGAACTTGTTTAGTCGTAATTAGAAACATAAGAATTATTTTCTGATCTGCAGTACATGAAAAAATCGAGCACAAAATGCATAACCATAGGGAATTTACATGTAAAAGGGACGTAACTCTTGTTAACCTGCAACATAAAATCCCTTTCATGAAAAAAAAAATGCCAATATTTTTTATTCTTTATAAGCTTCATTTTCATGCAAATAAAGTCACGATTCATTCTTTTTTAAAAATCCATGTACATTTACACCCCCTGATTTTACTATGGAAAACCCCCTATGGTATAATATTCTCTGCTGGTTCATCGTAACTACTGTACAACAGAACATAATTTTTATGTTTTATAATTATGACTAAACAAGTTTAAAATTCTACGAAAGTTTCAGCTTTTAACTCAAGGTATAAATGGAGAGATTCCCCAAAATCAGACTCACGAACTGTGTTGATAAAGGAATAGTATGATTACTTGTCAATTGTTTTATGTTATAATTTTTTATAAAGAATTATGCTTGAAATAATACTGGAGATAATATTTAAAACAATCATGCCGAGAATATCGATGAAGCAATACATGTCTCCTATCGGGCCCAACAAATTTGAAAAGGGCATAATTCGGGTAAAAAGAGTATATATGGTTTATGTTATAAATGTGATAAAGGTGTTTTTAGGTGATAACTGAATCTATAACCTTTTATTCTGAAGGTTCATGCTAACTTTCATTAAAATCCGACATAGCACGACTGAGAAAAGTCTGGAAAAATGAATTGTGATGTACAGACCAATTAACAGACAGACTAACGGCGAGGAAACTAAGAGTTCTCAATTTCCGCTCAAAAAGTGATTGCTTTTACTTATAAAAATTCTATGTATCTAAAATCAGTTTTGCCACTGACAGTCAACATCTTTTTTATTCTAGACTGTTGAATGTACATAAGCATTAGTTATTGAATAGAAAGAGGCAAACATACCTCGGACTTTCAGCATGAACTTATTGATACCCAAACGGTGAAGACAGAGTGGACTCTGTTTGTCAGTCTGCAGTCTGTCTGTCCATCAGTCTGTCACAAAATTCTGTTCTACTCCATAATTCCCTCATTTATTGACATAAATTCATCCAACTTTGCACAAACGTTCTTCATGACCCAAAGGTGTGTCATGACCTTGGCCCAAGGTCGTACCTCTTATTTCAAGTTCACCTATTAGGCAAAGTTGGAACCGGTTGGGGACTTGTATAGCTTCAGCAATACTTACGGAATGCTTGTTTATTTAGTTCTCAAAAAAATTATCTAAAAGTTTTGTACATGATGAAATGCTATTCCAAATATTTACACTCAACATTTATTCGTCTGATAAGGCACTGTAAAAGAGACATTTGCACGAACCAATGAAACTTAAAGTTCTTCACATGACAATTGACCAAGTTTTGACACAGTGGATTAATGGAATAAACATAACAACAAAAAAATTTTTAGGGGTAATTTCGCTTCATCACACTTCACAATATTTACACGTAATCAGTTGCATTTTATTTCTCAATATTTACACTCCTGATCTTTCGATCCGGGGGCATAAAAACTCGTAAAAGAGCAAAACCAACAAGATATGTGTAATTGAAACACAGATGCACCTGGCGGCAACAAAGTCAAAATATGGCAACAATCTCAATGTATTATATTTTGACCCTCGCCGCACCCCCAGCAGCATGTGAGGTCATTGAAATGTGAGCAACCCTTAGAGGATCTTACAGTAACTGCATCAATATTCAAACTCTAAATATTGCACTTTATGTGTTAGTGGGACGGAATTACGGATGATCCAATTACAAGACCTTTCCGGGTGGGGGTGGGGGGCATAAAAACAACAACTATTGGCTCAAGTGAACTTTAAATACAACATGTAGTTGCCCTTAGATGGTCAATTCTGTGGGCACAAGAATCTTGCAAAATAATGATTACCTTTGCAATCAACTGCATATAAGGCAGATGTATAAGAGGTGTCACACCCATGATCTCTCCGCACGATCTCATTTTTCATAGGAACTGGTATAAACATATGCTCCTTGAAAATAAAATTGTTATGTGAAAGCAATATATCAACTTTGAAGAATTCAGTCTAAATTATTTCCTTGGAATTCTATTTTTTTATTCTCCTCATGCTCATAGTGGTATGAAATACAGTCAAAGTGTAAATTATGCACTGCGCTTGCGCTTTTCGGAAATTTACACGTGGATCTTCTGTCTTTCATAACACTATGAGAAACACCAGTGTTCCGTGGAATGCATGTGGCGGCAGCAAAAGCAAAGCATGACAAGACGGACGACAGACAAACTGATAAACCCAGCGCCACAAAAAAAGGATAATTCAGTCTTTGTGTTTATACTTTTTATCTTTTCAAAATACACAACAAGTCAGTATTGAGCTCATATGTCATGGGAACAGTTTATCTAATATTGAATGTCTACACAACCCAGACATCGCGAAAGTTTTTACAACTTACCAGACATTTTTGTACTTTTGTAGAAATTTAAACATGTTTATTAAGAAAAAGTTGAAATATTTCACCAGACCGGAGCTAATTTCACCAGATTTGTCTGGTGAGTCTGGTGACTTTCGGATTGTCTGACAACCGCTGCTCCTTGATTATGACTTTCATCTCTGACCTTGAAAATCAATAGAGTTCATCCTCACATAGTAGGTGACAGGTGCCAAGTTTGAATCTTTATAATGAAATTACACTAAATTGTTAGTCTCTATAGTATTCACAAGATCGGACGCATGGACTGACTATCACATCAGTGATACTATTATATTGCCTCTGAAACACATCACATGGGATAATAAAGGAATCATATGAATGCAGATTAATATCTTACGAACTTTCCTTTTCTGAGTAGCAACATCCCTTCATCGCCTGCTTATGGCGTGTTCATATCTCAGTTGATACGCTATGCCAGAGCAAGTACCAAATATACGGATTTTGTTCTGAGAGCTAGGCGTCTTTCAGATAAGCTTCTCAGTCAGGGATATGTTTGTGACCGACTAACATCGTCACTGAGGAAGTTCTACGGTCGATATGGGGAACTCGTCATACACTATGATGTCCCACTATCCAGAATGGTGGATGATATTCTGTCATAGACCATTTGAACCATCCAACCAAAGATTGTACTCTATATCTTCCAAAATGGAAGTAACCGGATGTGACAGTTCTACCGAATTTTAGCGACGGGTGTTGCATGCAAGCAGGAGATGCTTACTCTTCCTGGGCACCTGGTCTCACTCTCATATCGGGAGTTCGCTTCTTTTCATATGGTGGAGGTTTTTGTTTTTGTTTGCTTTGGTTCCTGTTTTACCCTGATTTTGTATGCCTTCGGTTTCTGATTTTCTGAATGATCGATTTTGTACTGTAGACAGGGATATGGTCATTATCCATATTTGTCATCTTACCATCCATTGCTGAGGCCTATGGAACAATATATTTGTATGAATTCTGTCACAGCAATTCAAACAGTAGTATGCATTTGGGCCACAGTCTTGGCAGTAAATTATTGCCTCTGTATGACTATCACAAAGGCAACAATCAAAACAGGCCGGTGAAAGCTCCTCCACTCTAGTTGACAAGAGTTGAGGGCGCAGTCTCTCCCAGGCATCGATGGTTCTCTTCTTCTTGTCTGCATACCGGTTGCCACTGGCCCTTGAACTGCTGGTAGTGCTGCCTGTGTACATGTATGATAGACAAATGAAATGTTACCCACAGGCAACTCGCCACGTCAAGAATAAAGAAAATGAACCAAATACAAACATCTGTCCAGCTGTTAAAATTCTTATTACAGGCATTACACTTTGATGAGTTGACAAGGAAGAAAAATTTCTGTATAATTTGCATAGCATAAATAAATACGTTTAAATTGTGCAGTTTGGTTTCTTACCATCAGTGTAAACGTTTACAAAATTTTGTAAACATTTCACCCTTATTGGCCTTAATCTTGTGTCATGGGTGTCTACAAATCATAGACTTATAAATTGATGAGGTGATTCAAATATACTTAGGATTTATTTTGACGGAGACTCAGAGTTATAACAACAGTAAAACAAGTTCAGTGTTCCAGCTAGATAATGAAAAGGGCTGGGCGTCAGGCAGGGCACTTTGTGCACAGTGGGCAAGGGAGGGCACATTTAAGCAAAAACAAACTTTGACATTTGTGAAAAAGTTACAATATTGCTGTCAAGGTACATGTCATGTCAAGGCGGTCTTTTAAAAATATGTAATTTTACTGTACTAATTCATGTAATTAGTGGGTTAACTAGGTATAAAGATCTTAATTAACCAGAAATTGCTACAGGTGTGAATTGATTGTACAAACAAGTTAATTTATTGTACAATCAAAGGGTTTATATATGAAAATTAATAGATAGTGCATAAAATGGCCATACTCCTACACACATCAATTAAGAACACCAAGGGCACAAGAGAGGGCAAGAAGGGCACAAGAGAGGGCAAGAAGGGCGCAAGGGAGGGCAAGAAGGGCGCAAGGGAGGACAAGAAGGGCGCAGCACCCTTCTATTTATGCCTAGCTGGAACACTGAAGTTTACAATGAACACGCTTAAAACGAATCCATGCTTATAACTAACTAGAATTTATTCCCTGACAGAGACCTTATTACATACTTTGAAATGGATATTACGAATTATGTCTATAGCAAAGTGATTTTGAGGGTCCCTGGAGGTTCATTATAAACGTGTTTTACTGCAGTCCTAATTTGACATAATCTACACTCTATTATCTATATAAATTGTAACATAACAAGATGTGTTTGTGAAACACTGATGCCCCTGGCGGCAACAAAGTCCAAAATGGCTATTTTTAGACTAAAGGTCACGGTCAAGGTCATCGACCTTGGTGTCATCTGAAAGGGTTTCATTAGTAGAGTATGCATGCCAAATATGAAGTCTCCATCTCTTATGATTCAAAAGTTATGACCAAGGTTAAAGTTTTGACACAGTCACAGACAGACAGACAGAGTCACAGACAGACAGGACAAAAACTAGATGCCCCCGAATTTCATTCCGGGGGCATAAAAATTAACAAGATGTGTTTGTGAAACACTAATGCCCCTGCCGGCAACAAAGTCATTGACCATCATATCATTTGAAAGGGTTTCATTAGCAGAGTATGCATGTCAAACATGAAGTCTTTAACTCTTATGGTTCAAAAGGTATGGCAAAGGTTAAAGTTTTCTGCCACAGACAGGAAAAAAACTAGATGCCCTCCATTTCCATTCTGGGGCATTAAACTTATTTGCAATTACCAAGACAATCATTTAAATCTGGCTGTAGGGTAGGTGTAGTTGCTGCCTCCTTTATGTGACTAGTGGAGCTTGCCAGAACTGGAGCCATCCTTACATACTTGGTTTTGACAGAATTGGTTCCATCCAACACCTTCCTCTTTATTAAAGGCGGTTTTCTTTTTGAATGTATTCTCTGCATCTACATTAATTAATTAGATAAATAAATTCATGTAAAGGATTATACATATAATGGAAAAGTGAAGATACATGTACATGTATATGGTGTTTACAGAGGTTAGACAGCTACGCATATCAGATTTGTCAGACATGCTAGACGCGTATCTGAAAATAATCCCCAAGTAAAAGCAGACCTTAAGTTATGTACAAGAATAAGGGTACAAAATAATAATTTACAAAATTTTGTAAATGTAATATACAGTTAATAACTTCCCATGAGGTCAATATGGTAAAATGAAGGACCCGAGATCTGGCACTCGAGGTGGTCTGACCCGATCGAGGCCGTAGGCTGAGGTCGGGTCAGACCACCGAGAGTGCCAGATCGAGGGACCTTCATTTTACCATGTTGGCCGAATGGGAAGTTATCAACTGTTTTGTTATGCCGACAGTATGAAGAGACTCTTGGTATACAAATGAATCTTCTTTAGGAAATCCCGGGAAATGATCAGTCAATGATAATGAAATGACGTTTATTTTATGACGTAATAACAAAAACGGCGCGTAAACATTTACGTCTCAAACTAACGCCGCTACCGTTGTTGTTATGATAGGACTAATGCTAAACTCTATAGAAACAAGATTATCGTACACTGCAATTTGAAAAATAGGGAAAGTATAGCATGCTTGATTTGCATAAATATGTAGTAAATCGCGAATGTGCATATAAAGAAGAATGTTACGGAAGAAATCAAGAAACTGAAAACCGAGGCGAGTCGTCGCCGCCATATTGTTTTTCTTAGCTGGTCAGTGTTGGCGATCAATAAAAATATTGACTCGGTCAATAGTTATGTGGCAGGTCAGTTTCAACAATATAGCTCAAAAGGGGTCAACAGCGTACTTTAATGACTAGCTATCAGCCAATCAAAATCCTAGATACTAACTGGAGGTATAACAATAAATAATAAGCTACCGTTTAAACGTATTTGGGTACACTGAACGTTTTAAAGAAAGATCAATTGACTTCGGATAAATCACATAAAAAAAAAAGAATTCCACAGACTGAACACTGTTTTCATCACACGTACAATATGAAAATACTTCAAAACAGGGGCTATCATATCTGTGAAAGGAGTAATATGCCCTGTCCATTCTATATGATTTGCTAATAGAGTGTAATTACACGCAGAAAACAAGAAACTGCTATTAAAAGACGGTATGGCCGGATTGCAAAGCAAATTCCAAAGTCACTCAAGCATGATGATTTAATAGGTCATGATAACTAGGTGGTGCATGAAATTTTAAGTAATTGTTATATGCTGTTAATGCCATATATGAACTCTCCATCACTTACCATTTATTAAAACAATCTTTAATGCAAATGTTAACCAATAAGACCTTGTGACCTTGAAAAAGTCAAGGTCAGGGTCATAGGGCAAGGTCAGAGCCGAGACCTCATCAAGGTTTGTCCACTTTCAAAGTATTGTCCATAATAATAATAAACATCAGTGAGAGCGAACTTTAACACAAAGGTTAACCAAGAAGACTATGTGACCTTGAAAGGGAAAGGTCAGATCAAAGGGCAAGGTCAAAGCCAGCTGAGACCTCATCAAGGTTTGTCCACTTTCAAAGTATTGTCCATAATAATAAACGTCAGTGAGAGCAAACTTTAACACAAAGGTTAACCAAAGTTACTATGTGACCTTGAAGGGGGGAAGTCAAGGTCTCATCAAGGTCTACACACACGCAAAGTATCATGCCTGTAAGCCTAAACATGAGCAAGAGCAAACTTTAACACAAAGGTTAACCAAAGTTACTATGTGACTTTGAACAGAAAAGGTCAAGGTCAGGGTCAAAAGGGAAGGTCACAATTGAGGAGACCTCATCAAGGTCTACACACATTCAAAGTGTTGTATATGTAGTGACATAAATCTGAGGAAGAGCAAACTTCAACGCAAAGGTTAACCAGAGTTACTATGTGACCTTGAACCAGAAAAGTCAAGGTCAGTGTCACAAAGAAAAGTCCCAAACAAGGAGATCTCATAAAGGTCTATTCACTCACAAAGTATAGTGTCTGTAATCACTAATCTGAAACATGAGCGAGAGCAAACTTTAACGCAAAGGCTAACCAAAATGTTGACGACAGACGGACAGATGGACGGACAGATAGACAACTGCTTTGCAATCCGGCCAACGATAATTTTCACCACCTTTAATGCTTTCCCAATGCATGTATGTACACAACTATAATTATGCAATTGTAATTGTTGTTCATTTACAAGTTTAGAAATTAGCTACCATAGTTTTTATCATTTGACCTCTATTAATAATTAAAACAGATCTTGAGGAATTGCAAATGATGAAGATAACAAAATTACGCAGACATTTTCCAAATGAAAGATTGAAGAGGCCGGTCGTTCAACTACTTCAAGTAAATATGTCGTATTTCAGTAAAAATTTGTATTAAAAATGGTGCATGCACCCTACTGCTAATGCTCGTGTCGTCATACTTTGAAAGGGAATGCAAATCGCAAAGGAGGGCAAACATTGACACTTTCTCCTTACGTCGGGGATTATATCTTCGCCGGCATACAGGGAATATAACCCAAATCGGAGATTTTCACCCATCTGGTGGATTATGCCCAGCCTGTTCAACGGGTCGTTTTCCTTGCGATTTAATTATTTAAGCTTTCGAATTCCTTCACAGAATAAACAGTAAAAGGGTAACATTTGCTTGTTGAATTATTTTTTATATAAATTCTGTAATAAATCATAACAATATGCGTATTTACATCATCGATCAACAAGAGTTGTCAGAAGACAACGAAGCTTACCAATCGGAAACCAAATTCAAATAGCAAACATCAATAACCGAGGTTAAAGTTTTTGAAATGTAGGACAAAGGTCAAGGTCAAGGCCTAAAGGTCAAAATTTTTTGTACGAGTGGAAAGGTCTAGTAAGAATGAATACACATATGAAATTTGAAAGTCCTATATGTCACTGTTTGCAAGTTATGAGCAAGGTTAAAGTTTTTTTGTCTACGGACGACGACGACAATGAAGACGGGGCTATGACAATAGCTCCCCGGACATTTAATGTTAGGGCCTTTATTGTATTTAGTCGAATTTTAGCTAAATGGGACATAATATCGAATAATTTGAGCTTTTTCGGTATCAAAATTTTTCCTTCTATATTTCTCATAAATAAATTTTCATCAATCCTTAAACCCTCTTCAATGTTTATGTCAGTATCGGATCTTAACTTTTCCAAATAGTCTTGTGGAATACCTTTTTTTATTCTCTGAAGTTCTGAGATACAGTTTCTTTTATCATGTAATTTTCTGTATATTTCAGTGTCTCTGATAAACGATTTCGAATTAATATCCCATATATGCTCCATCAAGTATACTCCACTTTTAGTGAAAGAGTCGAAAAATAAAGGATTACGTTTGAAATGAATTTGTCTGTTTCCAAATATGTGTTCTTTTAAAATAAAAGATTTTGATTTTGGGTCGGAAAATCTAAAAGTTGATTGCCATGCTTCCAAAAGCTTCTTATAGAAATTTGACATTTTAGGCATCTTCAGACCTTTTGTGTCTGACAATTTACACAAGAACCAACTGATATTAAATTTATTATCTAGCGATTTTAGCCAATTTGTTCCTAGTGTTCCAGGTATCTAAGTGAGAATGAATAATTTTGTACATAATTTTTATATGGACACTTGTTGTGTATAAATTTATATCGATTATTTTCATACCTCCATCAGTGAAATTTTGGATCATTGTATTACGTGCTATTGATTCTCTTTTGTTATTCCATATGAGAGACCAAATCATATCATTTATTACTTTTTGCGTATTTTTCTGGAAGCCCTCGTGCCTCAATTTCGAATCCAATTTTTGATATAATCAGACTTTGGACTATCAAACTTTTTCCTTTTATCGTCAGATTTCTTGTTTTCCATATTTCAAGACAACTTTTAATTTTGTCATTTTTTTCTTTCCATATTATGTCATCATCAACAATATTACCATGGTGGACGCCTAAAGTTTTGACGCAGGTCTTTGTCCATGTTATACATCTAAATTCAGGAGTTTTATTTTTCCATTTGCCCAAGTACATCCCCATTGTTTTGCGCATATTGATTCGTGAGCCCGAAGCCTCTTCAAAAATCTTAAGTGTATTAAAGCAAGAAGTAATAGACTGTTCATCTCGCAAAAAAAGCTGTGTATCGTCAGCAAACATAGATAATTTTACCTCAATATCATTCGGAAGCAATATTCCTTTAATTTGTCGATTTTTTCTTATGGCGCATGCCAGAGGTTCTATTTGTAAAATATACAATATCAATGCAATGGGACAACCTTGTCTGGCAGACCTTGAGATTCTAAAGTAATTTGTTAAATAGCCATTTGTTTTTATACATGTTTGTGCGTCTTTTAATAACATTTTCACCCAAGATCTTAGCTTTAGATGCAAAAGCGATGTATTAAATATCATCGCTTTGGTGAAAACGGTAATGTTCACGGGAAGGTGAGCGCAGACATGTATGCGCGCAAATTATTTCCTATAAGAAAAATATTATACATCCCATTTGTTTCAAGACGACTCTCTTGTGGTCTAAGCATATCCTAGGCATGGATAATTTTACCTGTTAATGTCTTAAAACTTGTTAATCCACATACATTTATTTTAGACCCAGTTCTAAACATAAATGACTGCCATTTTACCGGATGTACAATATCTAGTCAATTCGACCTACCCATATTTCAATCGGAAAGCACCTCTCCTTTGTAGGAGCACTCACCTCAAGGGATCAAGGTCAAACCAAGACAACGTATACAAAATCATTCCTTCAAATGTTCCAAGTTCTATCTTGTTAATTTTCAGGTTTATAATGTTAGTACATGCGAAATACATGACCCCATAGAGTGAGAGCACCAACAAAGGAGAGGTTCATGCAGATTGAAATGCGCAAAGGTCGAATTGATCGGATCTTGTACATCCGGAAAAATGGCAGACATTTCTGTATAGAACTGAGACAAAAACAATTGTTCGTGGATTTACAAGTTTTAAAACATTAACAGTTAAAATTATCCATGCCTAGGTAAAGTTGAGTAAATTGATGAGCTGATTTGAAGAATGCAGGGCACAATATTCCTCTAAAACTAATCTTCCAACCAAACGAACCTGTTGCACTAACGCTCTGTATATAACATAACATACAGTAGCGTTTATCTAGCGCTACCAAGATCTAAATTTTGTTCCGAAGTTGAATTTTTCAAAGCATGCGTCCAGCCAGCCCCATTTTACACGGTCGAAGGCCTTTTCCTGGTCTAGAAATATTATAGAGCCGTAGTCATTTGAAGTATTTATATATTCTATTGTGTCCTGAATAAGACGATTTGCATCATGTATATTTCTCCCCGGGACGAAGCCCTTCTGGTCCGGATGAATTACTTTAGATAAAATATTTTTTACTCTATTTGCTAGTAGTTTAGAAATAATTTTATAGTCTACATTCAGTAGTGTTAGAGGTCTCCAATTTTTTAGGTCCTCTCTCTCACCTTTTTTATAAATGAGGGTCAAAATTCCTTTACCAAGTGACTCTGGAAGGGTTTCGGTCAGTAGAATTTCTTTAACTAATTTCGTAAATTCAGGTTTTTAAGAAATGAATCTTATATTTTTTCTGTTGATGCAGGTATCACCCGAAAAATTGGACAGAAAACTGCATCAATGCGCGTAGCGCGTTGATGCAAAAGTTTTCTGTCCAATTTTTCGGGTGATACCTGCATCAACAGAAAAAATATAAGATTCATTTCTTATCATTTAATTATGGAAAACAGGCTGTTTTCTTTGATCTAAAAACAATCAATCACCGCACTATATTTCGTAAGTCGGAAGGTTTTGCGGTGATACGTCTGCCAAAACAAGTTATGGCAGCCGCCATGATTCAAACAGCGAACGATCGTCTCTCGATATCTTTGGAATAAGGACCAGTTTGAGCAAATTCTACATGCACTGTTAATTTTTGAGTAAGTAGAAAAGAAATGGTATCCTAGAAATGATAAGCAAACATCAACAAATTGTATTTTCAGCAACGAGTTCATTCGTGTCTGAGGGAACCCCCAGTTCTAAAAATAGTGCTATAAATAGACTTCCGTGAAAAATTGTGTTGATCGATGTATCAACAGAATTTCTCAGCCAATCAAAATCTTCGTTTCTTGAAAATGACAATGGAAATTAAATGATTATGATTTCCCAGTAGGTTTGGTAGAATTCTGCTATAATTCCGTCCTCCCCTGGTGATTTATTTTTCTTTAACTGATTGATAGATTTAAGTAATTCTTCGTCTGTGATGTCTGATTCTAAAGCTTGTCGTTCGTCGCATGTTAATTTGGCGTCAACATTTTGTAAAATATTTTCGGCAGAATCAAGGTTCCAGCCTTCCGTTGAGAACAAATTACTGTAAAATTTTGTTTGTTCTTCCATTATTTTTTTGATGTCAGTACTAAAATCGCCATTTTCGAGTTTTATTTTCCTCCAAATCTTATTTTTTGCATTATTTTTTTCTTGACACAAAAAGTATTTTGTTGATTTCTCATTGTTCTCGTAATATTTAATTTTAGATCGTATCCTATAGCCATCTGATTTTATTTTATAAGATTCTTTAATTTCCGTCTTAAGTTTGATTATTTCATTTTCGTCAGTGTCATCACCCCTAAGTAGAATATCAAGTTTTTTTTCTTTATCTAACAAATTTTTGTTTTGCCTATTAAGAGCCTTTGAAATGTTTATTGTTATCTCCTTTATTTTCTTTTTTGTTAATTCCCACCAAATTTTTATTGAATCATAATTTTTAATCTCGTATTTCCAATAATCCCAAAATGCATCAAAAGTATCTCTAAATTGTTCCGACTGAATAGTCCTTTTATTCATAATCCATATACCCGGTCCTTTACTTATCTTTTCTATGTTTATTGTCGAATGGACGAAGGAGTGATCGCTGTAAGGACAGTTTGTTATTCCTACTCTAGTTACATCACATTCTCGTTCTATTGGTACAAGTATCATATCGATTCTAGAACGCGAGGTACCTCTTTTAAAGGTGTACTGTCTTGTTTCAGGATTACGTTTTCGCCAAATATCTACAAGATTCAACTCTGTGATCATGTGTACCAAATCACCTTCAGCTCCGTCAACAACATACCGTGCTGAACTTCGGTCTTTAGAAGAAAGCGTGCAATTTAAGTCTCCCATTATCACTGTTTCTCCGTCGAGTGTTGATAGAGATTCTGTTACGTATCTAAAGAAGTTTTTCCTTTCATTGATGTCATTTGGGGCATAAATATTAACAACATTGATTTTATTTTCGTCTAACTATAAGCAGAGGATTATTATCCTTCCTTCTTTCTCTTTTTTTACCTCTATTATTTCTATATTTGACCTTTTATTTACAAGAAAAATTACTCCTCTTGAGGATGATGAACCATTGAACCAATAACTATCTCTTCCACCTACCAATTTCCACTCTTTCCCCCATTGCGCTACCTCTTTTTCCGTGCAATGTGTCTCTTGCAGTGCAAATAAATCACAATTCTTTTGCGTTAACCAATAGAACAAATCATTTCTTTTTTTCTTTTTTCCTGATTCCATTTACATTTAAAGTTGAAATGATAATTGACATAGATATATACAAATGAAATGAAAAAAAGTTTATACTTTGTCATTCATTGTTAATAAACAGACCACAGTCCAGTTACATAACATACATAAGTATGGTCTTGGTCAGGAACATCCGGTGATCCTGACTTCGACATTTTGCTGACCTGTTTGTCAGCCGATGGGGGTGTTGAATGGCTCATAAACCGTTTCCTATTACGGGGGGTGTTAAAAAGATGCGCTTCAAGAGGTGAGGTAGGAGAGTGGACATATGCCATGATTTTGTCAAGCATTTTACCTGCACCTGATTGATTGATATGTAGACCTGATGGGTCATTTGAATCGTAGAATTCAACAGCTAGTATCCAATTCCTCTGTACCTCAAAATCTTCACATTTTCTTGAGCAGAAACAGCCAACTGCATCAAACTTTTCATGAAGACAATTTGGAATTTGTGTACCGAACTGCGCAGTTAAAGCTCTGCAGAATTCATGATTAGTACTAAAATGTTAAACTCTTCAAAATCGATAGCATCATTTAAGAACAGATGAATTTGCAGCATGGACCAGACATGCACGATTCAGGTACTTTACCCTCGTCAGTGATCCTCAATCTAAGCAATGTAATGTGACCAAAGAGTGTGAAAATTTTTATGTTTGAAAATGTATCTAAAGACGTAGCAGGACTGGTGGGATATGATGCTACAGGACCCACGTTTAAGAAATTTGGGAACATAATTTTCCGAATGCGGTAAAGAGACAGACGATCAACCGAAGTTGATCGAAACCTACCTTGAACGTTACTATGTCCATATGTCTACAAACATGTGACCTCCAATTTTGATCAAACTTTCTCTAAATACCAGCGATATTAATTTTACATGCGTGGGGCTAGTTGCCATATCACCATAGTGAAGAATCATGAGGCGGATCCATGAAATGCATAATGTTTTACATTTGTAATTTGTTACCAATAATTAAAAAAAAAACTATGATATGACATAGCACAGAAAGCTGTGGTCATAAGGAATATATGTGTGAAATAGCATAGTACTATCCCGTATAGTTAAAAAGTAAAGGGTCAAGGCAACTAGGTCAAAAGTCGTGGTATCAAATGAAAGCTCTGGTCATGAGGAATTTATATGTGAAATATCAAAGCCCTATTCTTTCTAAGTAAAATGTAGGTCAAAGTCAAGATCACTAGGTCAAAAGTCGTGATATCAAATGAAAGCTCTAATAGTGCGGAATATATATATATATTTTAAAGCTCCATCTCTTATAATTCCAAAGAAGGTCAAGGTCACTAGGTCAAAATGAAAGCTTTCATCATGAGGAATATCAAAGCCTTCCCACATATCCTGGAGTATTACTTTTTATGATGACTGTGTGTATGAAATAGTGAAGCCTTATCACTTATATTTGAAGAGATATTGACTTTAATAAGAAGAAGGGAGGAGATCTCCAACAAGACCCCTTTGCAGCATCAACAGTAAAACACCAAAACACCCGATGCAAAAACACAACTAACATCTTAACAAATTGCAATAAGTTTCAAGTCAAGGTTGCCGGTCAGATATCTTGGTATCAAAATGTAGTACTTGTTATGGTGAATGTATATGAAATATGAAAGCCCTATCACTTATATGTGATACACATTACAGAAGTACCCATCAGGTATTCAGTCTCATAGTCGAGAAGGCAAGGCAAAATCATTAAATTTTCCACAGAAATGGTTGCGAACGAAAGTATAGCTTAAAAAAATTCATAACCTAAATACAACTATAATGTCAAGGTTCAAGGTCATTTTTAACATTAATCTCATTGTCATATTAGGTATTAAGTTTAAAAAAAGTCACTGTTTACTTACGTTGTATTCCTTGTGACAAATAAAAAAAATCATTCTAAATGAGACAATATAATGTGTGTGACTCTTATGCCGAGAAATTGGCTGAGATTAAAGTAATTGCAATTGGTTTGGAATTTTTCTTCAAGAAGGTAGAGAGTTGGAACCCTTCAAAATTATATTTTTAAGACTTGATTTAATGTCTAAGCACACGTACAAAAAAACATATTAAAAGTCCTCACTCGATACTTCACGGGAAGTGCAGTATTTAGACCCCCTTCATTTTAGTCAAAATGCAAAAAAGACCAAATGTGGCATATTCAGTTGACCAGATAACAAACAGAGCGAAAGATTCAGTTTTAGCATAAAATTGTTTTTATGACATATTCATTAACTATATAAGACATTTAACCAATCAAAAACAGTAACAGTGGCAATTTAAAGAATTTAAATTTGAATGAATTTGAAGACGTATCCTGCTACATCTTCCGGCATATTCTGACAATATGTCATACAAACTTTTATACGTTTTGGTCATAAATGTAAATACCAGCAAGTAAGTCTGTTGCTGTCCCCGTCTTCTTTGCTTCTGTTTGAGTATGAAGTAAATATTTATATTTTAACCGTGATATAGAAAAGTGATACAAAAGATATATAAAAGTGATATTAAAGATATAGAAAAGTGATACAAAAGTGTCATAAAAGTGATACTACAAGACAATGAAATATAGGTATATGTCTTTTCTTTAGTTTTGGAGTCTCTTATAACGCAAAAAGTGAAGTAAATCTTCGTCCGTTTAATTTGAATATCTGCATAAGCTTCGTTCCCACTATTTTAAATCTGGAAGTTTCCGAAACCTTCGTTTGAACAATCTGTTGGAGTTTTTATTCTATCTTTGGTGTCTGCTTTTCTCTTCACTGTATCACAATACCATCCCCTTATCTTTGTGTTTGACAATGTCCTGCATTCGAAGTAATTTCTATCATTTCTCCTTCGTCACTTTCGTTTTTCAAAGACAAATCCTTATCGGAGTCCCATAATACTATCGGCGACTGACCACTGCCTTTCTTCTTTAGTGACATCTTTTTGGTCTTTTGGGGTATACGTGAAGTTTTTAGGTCTTCTGATCCCTTTGCTCTGTTATAGCTGAAACATTGTACTTCGGTTTTATGACACCTTTTCTCTGGCCGTAAGTGGATTCTGTATCTTCCCAGGTTCGAGGAACTTCATCTTCCATGCTAACAACGTCAGCATAGGTCCTCATCAAAATACATCTTCTCTTTCGCAACAGAAAACGATACGCTTGTTGTTTCAAGTAAGTTTCGAATAAGAAATGGAATTTCCAAGACTTGGCAACGCTTAACTTCTACAACTTTCTCGTATTTGACATTAATGGCGTCAGCAGCAGGACAGACAATAATTTTAATTACAAGGAATGTACTGTTGCCTAAATAAATGGTCACTATGCCTTTAATTACTCGATGATTTTATATCAAAGGGGAATAAATCCTATCTGGTTTCTGTCATATCCAAGACTTGGATATGAATAATTCAATTCTTGATACTTCTTGATATCAATGATTAACGTCTTCAAATTCATAAGCATCAATTTAGAGC
Organism: Pinctada fucata; assembly: GCA_028142955.1. Classification (NCBI taxonomy): domain Eukaryota; kingdom Metazoa; phylum Mollusca; class Bivalvia; order Pterioida; family Pteriidae; genus Pinctada; species Pinctada fucata. Next base: position 10,328,527 of record AP027110.1, read on the forward strand.
AGATGAATTAACAGCATGGACCAGACGCACGTTTCGGGCATTTAACCCTCGTCAGTGATCCTCAATCTAAACAATGTAATATGACCATAATCTGTGAAAATTATGTCCCATATATACCAAAAGAAGTAGCACACTGGCTGGGATATGATGCTACAGGACCCAGGTTTTAGAAATTTAAGAAAATTTTGTAAACAGAAATTTTCAAATGCGTTTGAAGAAACGACCAACCGAAATTGATCGAACTTGGCTACACGTGCCCTCGGGGACTCTTGGTCCACCAGCAGTGACACTCACCAAGTGGTACAAATGATTAACGTCTTCAAATTCATTTGCATCATTTTAGAGCAGATTAATTAACAGCATGGACCAGATATGCACGTTCCGGGTATTTAACCCTCGTCAGTGATCCTCAATCTAAACAATGTAACATGACCAAAATCTATGAAAAATACCAAAACACGCAGCACAATAGTTTGCAAGTACGTACTTCTCTTGGATTTATGCTTCTCGGTTTAACGGACTTTACCAGACTTCAAAAGACATTTCGTCCAGAATCGTGAACAGGGCACTCGCCATAAGTAGCAATAGCTAATTGACATCAGAAGAAAAGCAAGAACCACACGGCGACCAACAACCTGGGGAATAAATTCATTAAAGTGTTAGTATACGAAATAATCAATTTGACATAGCTATTTCAGATACAAAAATTAAAAAGATAGTATACTGTCGTTTAAATAGTTTTTTATTTCAAGGGACGGTCTCCCTGAAATTTAATTTATTTTACAATTTTTGAATGCAAAATCTTTCCTTTCATATGAAAGTATACATTCTAATTTGTTTAAATTCAAAATGTTTTCATTGCTTTTGAAGATATTGGATAAATTCTTGTCCATACGGGCATAGAATTAAATCTGCAACAAGAGGAGCACAATTGGTAGCCATAGGGATCCCTTCAATTAACGTTAACTAGAAAAGGACCCGCACAGGCGCGAAAACAAATTGTCAATTCAGTGGCGTATATTCCAAATAGGCTAAAAGACTCAAGCTTACACATAAATTTTCCGGATTTTTTTATAGATAGCTTCGCCCATTAGATACCCCAAAAAAATCTTCAAGATTATAAGACAGTTGTCAGTTTTGAACAGTGTATACATTTTGTATAACTTGAAATATTTTTAACACTTCTTTCACTTTTCAGAAATCCAGGATGAAATAAATCAAATATCAAAAGAAAGACTTCTAAATCATAAAGCACCACAATTATTATGTAGATTTATTAGCAACTTTTTACGTCAATTTTCGTAGCAAATGCAGCATTTTAATTCCAAGTTTTCACAATTTTCCGGGGTAGACCCCCCAACACCCCACCTGCGGGAGGGGCTACACATTTTAAGTATGCAAAAAGTGGTGAAATAAAAATGAAATATGAGAAAGTGTCCACATTCAAGTCTGACATTGAGTCATGGAAAAATAGCATGTGATTCATCATTGAGAATGCATTGAGCCAGAATACAGATTGGAGCAAGAAGATATATCACATTTTAGAAAGTTCGTCTACGATGGGATTCGAACCTATACTTTTCAGATTGGATGTCTGGATAGATGTCCACCGCTTTACCAATTAAGTGAGCTATGATACTCTTTTCTCGAAAGGAGCTGTTAAGATAAGGCGTAAAATCAGCCCTGAAGAGTGGGATTTTGAAAATGGAAATTTCAAGAAACATTTATCGTAAAATTTATACCTATACGGTATCCCATCAGAATCTGAAGTAATTTTTGATCTGTTTTATATAAGTTTACTAATATTTGGGTCAAAACTTGTATTTTTCCTATAGAAATCAATAGGAAACGGAAAAGTTTTATTGAACATTGTTCCCCCCCGGATATACAGAATGCCACTTTTACAGGAGGTGTATACCCATGATACAAATTTTCTGGAAAAGTGGGGTTCTGTATCTCCGGGGGGAACACTACCCCAGAGACGAAAAACCAAAAAGGGAAGGGGGTGTATTTTCGAAAATATCGACCTTTTAGACCATAAAATATGACAAATTTGACTATTTTTCCTCTTTATTCCAGCAAAAAATGTATTCTAAATATGATCGAATGAAATATACAAGAATTGGGAACGAAATAAGCAAGAGCGATGTTTATTTCTTCGTCAGTGTGTATTTCGCGCAAAAAGCTTACATTTTAGCCATTGAATACAAAATGAGACCGTATTTTGAGTTCCGGATTTCATTATTTGCCAATTAAAGTAGATATAACGTTCCAAATCTATTTCTGATATACAATGTAAACATATTTGATGTCTTTTAGTATATATTTTTCCATTTTATGTAAAATATTAACAAATTTATACGTTTTTTCCGTCGATTTTATCAGTTTTCCTATCCGAGTACCCCTTCTTCTTCCGACCTTAATTTTGGAATCGTAAGAGTACTTCACCAAAATGTAAAACATATAAAAAGTCCTCAAATACATCATATTTCAAGAATGATTAATTTTTTTTCAACATGTGAATCGTCATGCGGAAGAAATACGGCACGGGATTCAGGGCTAAATATGGCCCTTATCTTAACAGCTCCTTACTCCTGTACGATTGTAGTTCGTAAATTTCAGAAAAGGAATATGGAGTTTTGAATTAAATCATCCTCCTACAAACATCAGAAATGTCTTGCAAGAATCGCTTTACTAAAATCTATGATACTTAAAATGTCGGGGATAAGAAAGAGAGTATAAATCAGAGAAGTTAGTGTCCGTCGCCGATTTTGAATTAATTTTTTTTCACAGATTTGTTTTTAGGAAAACGGTGAGACATAATGATACCACGTTTATTAGACATGATTACTTCTAAACAATAATCAATTTCACATTGTCATATCATATGCTATATCTTCATGTCACACCATTAATCTTCGTCTTCTTCGTTTTGACGGAGAATCGGCTAATTCGTTCCTTTAGTAGTATAAATTGTACCTTATTCTTGATCTACATACAGTATAAATTCTAATAAAATTTACCTCGCCCACGCAGGATTCATGTAAACGTCTTCAAATTGAATAGCATCATTTACCAATTACCATTTCCATTTCCACAATTTTCATCCGTGATCTCCACATGGGTATAAAGCTGGTTGACAGAATGATTTCAGCTCGATCCCTTAATGACCCCTAACCCCATCCCCACCCCCCGATGCGGAATATTTTTACTGTTGGAGACCCCATCCTTTCTACACCGTTTAAAGACCTGTCAACGTTCAGGATGGCAACTTGCTCATCATTGATACAATTATAGCATTAGACGTATAATTAGGGATACTTGGTTCACCCGTTTATTAAGTTTTGAATTCTACACTTATGACATATTGAATAATTATTGGACATTTTTCACCAATTCCTTTTTGAAAAAAAATGCTCCTTTATGATTTATCTGCCCTCAGATTTTACATTAGAATTTATGGAAAAACTAATATTTCAGCCATATTTCCAAGAAAATGATGGGGGCCCAAATGTGGATGGATGAAAAAACTGTAAAAGAAAATAATATCTATCAAATTTCACAGAAAAATCTCAAGTTCACTGTTTAGATCATCCGCAATTAATTTTCAAAGTTTTCTCTATCAAGGGGAGATAACTCTTAAAATTGACCACAATGAAAAAAAAAATCCTTTTTCCGATAATTACCATTATCGTACAAAAGATTATGCAACATTAAAAGCGATGGAGAAATATGAAAAATATTATACACGCAATTGCAAACGCAATGAATATCAATAGCGGTGCAAAGTACAATGTAAAGAGGGGAGGGGGGGCGTCGGCGTCCCCAAGAAATATTGATAATGAAGAAAGGAGGGGATCTCCAACAACACCTAGTTGCAGCATCAAAAGCAACCTCCCAAAACACCCACTGTAAAACACAAAAAAATGACACGCACAGAAAGAGACGCAGTAGTACAATGAACGTCAAATCACAGAAAAACATAAAACACAAATGACTACACATAAACCAACGAGACCAATGGGTAAATGAAGGTCACAGTCCCCAAGAAATGTGGTGGAGGGTTTTGTTAATTTGCTTTGGTTCCTGTTTTATCCTGATTTTGTATGCCTTCGGTTTCTAATTTTCTGAATTATCGATTTTGTGCTGTATACAGGGATATGGTCATTATCCATATTTGTCAAATTGATAATGAAAGTCACAGTAAGCCAACAAAGCAATATGAAACCAAGAGAGACAACGAAACCGATATGGATAATGGAGATCACAATAAGCCATTAAAGCAATATAAAAGCGAGAGAGACTACGAAACCGATATGGATAATGGAGATCACAGTAAGCCAGTAAAGCAATATAAAACCGAGAAAGAAGACATCTATATGGATAGTGGAGATCACAGTAAGCCAGTAAAGTCATATAAAACCGAGAAAGAAGACACCCATATGGATAATGGAGATCACAGTAAGCCAGTTAAGCAATATAAAACCGAGAAAGAAGACATCCATATGGATAGTGGAGATCACAGTAAGCCAGTAAAGCAATATAAAACCGAGAAAGAAGAAATCCATATGGATAGTGGAGATCAGAGTAAGCCAGTAAAGCAATATACAGACATATTTTAGCAGATCGGAGATATCCCACTCCCCACCGATAGGGTGGAATTCGAGTGGGCAATTTTAGCATCTTCACTCAGTCAGTGGCAATCACTCCCCACGGTGTCACCCAGCTCACCTGTACAGGTGTATAAACAACCTCTTTGAAGTTATCCGCCCATAGACAACGAATTGGCGGGACTTAAACATATATTTTTTATTTATTTATTTATCTATTTATTTTTTTTTGTCGTCGTTGTTTGTTGCTTTTTTTTTGTATTGAAAACATAAAACTGCGGTGGACGAATTTCAATATCAGCAAAATGATTATTGAATAAAAATAAATTTCTACTCTGAACAATCGATACCGGTATACGGTACATGTATGTATTCCAACTTTACGTGAATTTGATGTCTATTTTCATGTATAAACTGACAAGGGTTGAAAGTCTTGATTGCTTTTCATTTATTCATATGTCCGTCGGATCTTTTAGACAGAGAAGAGTACATTATGTGTTGCTTAATAAAAAAAGTATTATTCGTACAGTGAAATAACGCCGTCGTCAGGTCGCTATTCAGAATTTTATGAGTCTTTTGTCAACAGAGCACGGCGTCGATTTAACTTCAGAGAATATTTAGATTATGTCTTGCTTTCAATAGAAGATATTTTCAACATGTTCATTAAAAAAAAAAACTTTCAGGATGAAAATCATATGCACCTTAATTCATTCCTATTGACGCATAATTAGCGGATCAAGAAATTTTTTAAGGGCTGTGGGTATAAAAAGTTTAACCTAAGACAAAATAAATAAATAAATAAATAACTACATTGCAGTAAGTATTGTTGTCTCTCGAGTTTCAAGACTTAATTACTACCAAATTACAATTTAAAAAAAAATCCCGCCCGGCTTGGTTGTTACGTGCATTTCGTTTGATCTTATTTTACTTATTGACACGAAGCCGAAAATATATAATTAGGGATGTGCGGCTTCCTTTGCGTCGCAATTTTTAAAAGAAACCTTAATGACACGTGATTGTAAAATTAATATGCGAAATCAAGTATTATCAAAACAAAACTGGCTTTTTGTATCTCATCTGCGCAAAATTCACTTGCTTCGAGAAATCCAGACCATACAGACGTTCATCATTATGTCTCTCCGAAGCAAGACCCGAGAAGACTCTCATTTCCTTGTTAAATTCGTCATAGACAGTAGTTTGCTTTTAAGATCGCGCAGCCTCATCAAGACCTGTGAACGTGTAGCTATCGGCAGTACCTATCTGGTCCAGTTGGGTAACGCCGGCGACGTAGACGATGCTGTTGTCCTGTCCTCTGGCGAGTACATCGACCTACGACGAGAACTAGAGCATTATGATGGTAAGGGGGAAATTGTTGGTAAATTATCAAAATTAAACACTGAAACATGTACGTGTTGTAAAGATTATTATAGACTTATCTGAACATGTAGGTATTCAAAAACAACGCTTTATAAAAAGTCCTTGTTTAAATAAGTTACTTCAAAGGCGGAAAGTGTTAAATTATAAAATGCCTTTTCACTTGAAAAAGTAGATCGTGAAAATTCACTTACGGTCATTTCTTTACTGAATCTTAATATTTCACCTGTGCCATATCTTATCATTTTAGAACAAAAATCGTCTTAAATTACAATACGAGGAGGACTTCCAAATTAAAAAAAAGAATTAAATTGCATTCCTCATTCGCTATCAATTCATGTTTTATTTTATTCATTACGATATTCATTTATTGACATTTATTATCACATTTATTTTTTCGTCTCTCTCTCTCTCTCTGCTCTCTTTTTTCTCTCGTTTATATCGTTCTGTCTCTCATTCATTTCTGTCTCTCTCTCATTCATTCCTAAGAACTAATGTTTTTGTATCCTGCATTCTTGTCATATTTTCTCTCAGTCAGTCTTTCTTTCATTCTTTTCTTTCTCTCCCACGCTTTTCTTTCTCATTTCTTTGTTTCTGTCTCTCTCACTTCTTTCTCTCATGCATTTCTTTCTTTCCCTCTCATTCCTCTCTCTCTCTCTCTCTCATTTATTTCTTCATCTGACTCATTCATTATCATCTGACTCATTCATTTCTTACCTCTTTCTCTTTCAATTTTCAATTATTCATTTAATCGGAATTTTTTTTACATTTAAATTTTTTTATTAAATTTTTTTCATTTAATTTTTTTATTTAATTTTTTTCATCTATTTTTTTCATTAAATGTTTATTCATTTAATTCTTATTCATTTAATTTTACTCATTTAAATTTATTCATTTAATTTCATTCTTTTAATTTTATTAATTTAATTTTTATTCGTTCATTCGCTCCCTCTTTCTCTCATTCATTTCTTTCTCTCCTTCATCTCTCTCTTTCTCTCATTCATTTTCAATTATGTTTAAACTACATTTAAATTCAGCGACAATTTTCTTTATTTAATTTTCATTCATTAATTTAATTTCTATTCGTTTAGTTTTTATTTTTTCATCTGTTTCATTTATTTCGTTCTTTCTCTCTCTCATATTAATTTCTATCGCTTAAATTTCTTGCTATCCTTTATTAATTTCTTTTTCTAATGCTTTAATTTCATTTTCTCTCTCATTTAGTACTTTCTTAGATTCCTTTTTTTTCATCTCATTCCTTTCACTCTCTCTCATTCATCTCTCTCTCTCTCTCTCATTTCCTTTCTTTTATTTCTGAATTATTCATTTCATCGGAATTATTCATATATTCAACTGCAGGTTACTTTCATTAAGTTTTCATTCATTAAAAGTTTCTGTTCACGTTTTTATTTTTTTTTCTTCAGTTTTCGTTTATTTCATTCTCTCTCTCTCATATTAATTTCTTTGTATCCCTTCTTAATTTCTCTCTCTGATGAGTTTCTTTCATTTTCTCCCTCTTATTTAGTTCTTTCTTCGATTCTTCTCTCTCTCTCTCATTCATTTCTTTCTATCTCTCATTCATTCTTTCTCTTTCCCCCTTTTTCATTTTTCAATTTTTCATTTAATCGGAAATTATTCATAACTTCAGTTTTCTCTCAATTATTCATTCTTCATTTATTTATTCTTCATTCATTCATTCTTCATTCATTCATTCTACATTCATTCATTCTTCATTCATTCTTCATTCATTCATTCTTCATTCATTCAACTTTTATGCATTCAGTTATCTATTTTCATTCATTCAATCATTCAATTTTCATTCATTCAACTTTCATTCATTCAACTTTCATTCAAATTTCATTCATTAAAATTTCATTAAAATTTCATCAAAATTTCATTAAAATTTCATTTAAATTTCATTCATTAAAATTTCGTTCATTAAAATTTCATCCATGAAAATTTCATTCATTAAATTTTTATTCATTAAATTTTCATTCATTAAATTTTCATTCATTAAATTTTCATACATTAAATTTTCAATCATTAAATTTTCAATCATTAAATTTTCATTTATTCAACTTTCATTCATTCAATTTTCATTCATTCAGTTTTCATTCATTCAATTTTCATTCCTTTCTTCCTATCCCTTATTGATTTTTCTCTCTCTTGCATTTGTTTCATTTTTTCTCTCTCTCAATCAGTTTTTTTCTTTTTCACTCATTTTTTAATCTATTTTTTAAAGTTCAATTCGATTTTTTATAAATAAATTTTCATTCAGTATTTTTCATTCAGTAATCTATATTATTATCACTCATTACTTTTCTTACTCCCTCTTCTTTACATTAATAATTAATAATTTATCTATATATTGTGTATAACATGTTACGATGATCTTTCACGAATAAATATGTTTAAACCTATTCAACGTTTGTAATTTTTTTTCCAATATATCGAAACTTTTGACTTGTTATTGGTAAATATTGATAGAAATGTATCTTTTTTAGACTGTCCATCTCCAGATCAGAACAACACTCCAAGTTCGCCAGATTCCCCTGATAGCTCAGCGACAGAGAACGACGACCGGTCTCCTCCCAAGAAGAAGCCCCGTGTCATCCGCAGGTCGAAAGAGCCATCTATAGCAAAGGTATAAATGGGACAGATTTTCTTAAAATCTTATTTAAGAAATAATTTAAAACAAATAAATAATGAAATATAATAGACCGTGAAATAAACAATAACGATACTAAAATTGCTTTGTTTAAAAATCCAACTTAAAAAAAAAATTTAACCCCCCCCTCTTATAAGTACTACTGTACATAATCAATATAATCTGTAAACTTCAAACGTTCCGACACACTTCAGGTAAAATGACCAGTAAATTAGTTTAATCCCCATACTTGAACACTAGTTCACTCGTGCGAAACGTATTGATATCTATATCTTGCTGCTGGGTGTATATATGTATGTTGAGTATCACATCTAGAATGATGGGAAATTCAAAGATGACGTGGTAGCCTTGGAATAATATAGAGTCAAAAAGTTACAGTGTATTTCTTTTTTTCCATAATTGACTATTGTCGTAGCATACTGACCTGACCGGGCGGGGCTTATTCTCACCTGGTCATTGGAAGAGTTTAATACTGACCAAGTGATATAAGCTAGGTAATGAGTATTTACTCTAATTAGTACATGCAATTCATAATCTATCTACTCTAAAATTTTCTTGATTCGTCTCAGTTGCTTGATTGATTTAGCTCCGCCCAGTCAGGTCAATTTGCTACGACAATACCCAATTTGAATGAAAGTGAATACAAATTGGGAACAACGAAGGCGTCAATTAACGCCCGAGTCCCAGAGAGTGTGTAATTAAAACAAAAGTAGCATCCCAGCAAATAGCGAGATGTCTATGCATTGTGTGTGTGTGTGTATTGAGTGTATGGTTATTAGTGAATTCGTAACAAGCCATGGCGATCAATCAAACAATGAAAAGTCTGTAAGGGTGAAAGGCAGTGTTATATATATCTATCTATTGAATGTATCAAGACTTGATGTTGTAAAAGCATAGATTCACTTAAGTCTCTTATTTCAAGTGAAAAATCCGTGCCTTGTCATAACGTTTATACGTGACTAACGTCGATTCTGGAGGTCAGTCGAACGGCTTTCTGGTACATCTCCAAAGTGTTCAGTTTCTCGTTGAAATAACTGATACTCTTGCCAAGAGAAGGTTCTTCAAAAATCCCATTTGGAAGGTCACATGTCGGTTTTCCGTTTACGAACACACAAACAGGTACAACTTTGTATATATGATCGATATACTTGGTACACTTGTCCTTGTCATTGTCTTGCCCCAGAACTCGGTGATTGCACTAACAAGTCCATCTTTATTTCTCGGGTTCTTCTTGCTCACAGACGCATTGAGTTCATAACAGACCATTTCAATTGGATTCAAATCGCACGATTCGGAGGGCCAGTCTCTCCACCAATCAATGTTATTTTCTGCTAAGAATTCTGTTGCAAGTTTAGACTTGTGCTTTGGATCATTGTCTTGCTGAAAACGATGGTTGTCTGGAAATTTTTGGCGGATAAACGGTAAAAGTGTGTTCTCGAGAATTTCAGAAACGAAAAATTCCTTTCTCATGATCCCTTGGAACAACACAATCTGCGTAGCGCCACGTTTGCTTATTCCTGCCCATACGTGAATCTTTAGGGGGCGTTTCGGCTTTGGAACATATGGAGCACTTGCATCTTTCAGTCTGTAAACGACCACTTTGTTGTTATGAAGCTGAACTGTACACTCATCTGTAAATATTACGTTATCCAGCGTGTCATTAGCCTGAATAAGAGATTGACAGAATGACACTCGTTTCTCTTTGTTGGCGTCTCTGACAACTTGGCAATAACGTGGTTTGGCGCTAGTTAGTCCTGATGCGGATATAAGTTTCCGTGTGGTGGCCTTGGATACTACGGTACCATTATCGCGTAATAGTCGCCGCATGTCGGATGCTGATTGGGCTGGGTCCATAGCAAAAGCTCCAAGGATTGTCTGCCGATGATTCTCATTTAAGTTTTTGAAAATCACAACACTGTCCAATTCAATAAATGCATCTGCATCTAAGTCACCTTGGCGTGATTTTTCAATGTACCGCTGAACAGACTGCCAAGATATTTTAATGTCCCTTTGTTTCAAACAGCGAAGGATCTCCCCAACCTTAAATCCCTTTTCATCTAGCTGTTGTATAAGATGTTTAGAATTTGTGTCAATGGTCTTCATCCTGCAGACGTTAAGGACTAAATAAATGTTACAAAATGACATTCTTAATTATACCCCGGACCAAAGTAACTGTGTCTCCCTCCAAATATTACGTTCCCCCTCCTTCACTGAAGCCACAAAATAACAATTACATCCTGTGAACACCAAGGTCCAAAGAAATAATTAGGGTACAAACTAATGAAAATAAATAAATAAATAAATAAACTATAAGCCTGAACTTTTAGCAAAGAAGCTTTCGGCCGCGCTACCGGCCTTCTTCAGCTAATTTATTTTCAAGTGACTTTTGATAAATAAATAAATAAATATATAATATGTACGACAAGAACAATCAAAATTTTAGATCAATTGGAAAAGACATCATGTTTTAGATCAATTAAAAAAAGATGTGTACGGCTAAGAAAAAAACCAAGTATTTTTGACAGATAAATAAATAAATAAATAAATAATATGTACGGCAAAGAAACATCACGTGTTTCGGATAAATAAAATAAATGTACAGCAAAGAAGAAACCAATTATTTTAGATAAATAAATAAATAAATATTTTTATTTTGAATCATTTGTGATTTTCAATTTTTATTTATGTTCTATTTGTTTCAGGTGTCAAAACCACTGGCCAGTGTCGTAACCCGTGCACCAGCTCCGGTTGAATCAGATGATGTCTTCACCTTTCGAGATGCAAGTTCTTTGTAATATTTTCATAAATGTAGTTGATTATCAGGATGGAAACAGGAGCACATCTCCACTGAAAAGGGGGAGGGGGAAGGGGGGGTCAGGAAGAGGAGGGAGGGGGCTAAATCCTTCATTATGGAAGCTTTTTTTTTATATTTTATTTTTTTCAGTTTCTTCTATATGACAATATGATTTTGAATTTAAATACATAATCAATGGACACTTTCACTCACACATTCATACAAATATATGTAAATGTTTATATTTCATAAATAAAGTATTTCTAATTCATGAGAGATGCAAAAATATTCCATTTCTTGTCAAAATATTCAGTTTTTAAATTCTTTTTGTGAATAAAGAAATCTACTTTCATATATTCTTGAACAAATTTTTTTAACCCTATTCCATTAGGAACTCTTCGATTTAGCTTTTGTACATACAAATACTTCTTAACTATACAAATTATGAGATTTAATGTTTTATGAGCCCTACCAAATTTACCAATAATAACATCAGTGGTATTCAAATCAATTCTCTTGTCAGCTTTTCATAGATCCAATCAGATAAAGTATCCCATACTTCTGTAGTTTTTATACAAGAATAGAATAAATGACAAATTGTTTCCGGCTGTTCATTACAAAAAGTACAAGTATTTGACTCAAAAATACCAATTTTGTGCAAAATATGATTTGTGCCAATAAGTCTGTGTAATATGCGATAGTGGAACCATCTCAAACTTACATCATCAGTCATTGTTTTAACAAGTGTGTTCTGTTTTTTTCCACCATGCTGAATCTACATACATATTAAGTTCTTCTTCCCATTTTCTTTCACTTTTTGGTTTTTCATACTTATCAGATACAAAAATATCATAAAAGATCTAGGCCCCTTTACTATTTTTTACCACAATTTCTATATATTTTGGTCTGTATGGTCGATTATTAATCAAATATTCTGTATCTATCGGAGCAAAATGTTTTCTTAAGTTTGACAGGATTCCATAAAATGTGGTAAAATTTGGTAGAAAATTAAACCGTGTACAAAATTCTTCGTAAGTAAGGAAAGTACCACTCAAATTAATAAAATCGTATACATATTTAACACCTTTATCAAACCAGTCGCTGTAATATACATATTTCTTATCTATTTGAATCAAATTATTAAACCATATATTCTGATATATGTCATTATCATCCTTATCAATGACGCACCTTAGTTTGTAGAAAGAAAGAAAAGTATCTTTCCAAAAAACATTATCAGTTTTTTCACTTAAATATTTTAAGTATTCTGCTCCAAGCTGATGAAAATGATCAAAGTTCTCTGGCAAACAATCTTTTAAAAGTTTATGCCACGAAGCATTAGTATCAGATAATATTCTACGAATCCATGTTATATTTAGTCCCATTATGAAGGAATCTAAACATATCATTCTAAAACCCCCATCTGAAAAATCTTGGATAATGTTTTTTTCTTGCAATTCTGTCATTTTTATTCTTCCATATGAATTTAAAAAATAAACTCTCTATTTCTTTAATCTTACTTTTTGATGGGTTGGGTAGACTCAAAAAAAGGTGGGTAAGTTTTGGAAGTAAGATTGATTTAACAACTGTTATTTTTCCAGCAGTGCTAAGTAGTCTCCTGTTCCATGACTTAATCATGTTTCTAATTTCTAAAATTTGTGATTCATAGTTAAGTTCTACAATATCATCTAGTGTCACAGAGAATTTTAGACCTAGAAAAGTAAATGGTTCTTGTGACCAAGTAAGATTATATTCAGAACAGAATAACTGATTATTGTCTCTTAAGGATCCTATCTTTATGCATACAGTTTTACAGAAGTTTGGTTTAAGACCTGAAAATTTTGAGAATTGTTCTATTAATGAAAGGGCATTTTTAAGTGATTTCTGAGTTCCATCTAGCAGTATTGCCGTATCATCCGCATATTGCAAAAGTTTATATTCTTCATTTGAAAGTTTTATACCTTTAATATTTTTATTCATACGAAACATTGCACCCATAATTTCAACACAAAATAAAAAAATGTAAGGTGAGACCGGGTCGCCCTATCTACAACCGCGTCCAATATTAAAGAATTCTGAGAAAACCCCATTTTGTATGACACATAACCGAATGTCTGTAGAAAGAATTTTTATCCATTTAAGAATATTCTCGCCAAAATTGAAAAATTTAAAGACATTAAGAATGAATTTCCACGAAACAGAATCAAATGCTTTTTCAAAGTCTACTAAGAGGAGGAAACCAGGAATTTCGTTTTTATTACAATTATGAATAATATCGTAAAGAAGTCTTGTGTTTTCGCCTATATATCTACCAGCGATAAATCCCTTTTGGTTTTCGTGAATAAGAATGTTTAAAACTGATTTTATTCTATTTGCTAATACACTAGAAATAAGTTTGTACGTAACATTCAATAGGGAAATAGGACGCCAATTCTTTAGGTATTCTCTGGGCTTGTTTCCTTTTGGTAATATTTAAATAATACCCTGTTTTTGTGAAAGAGATAACTCCCCCCCCCCCCCCTAATAAATGTCGGAACAAATGATCTAAATAGGAAATCCCCTAAATCAATCCAAAAAAAAACTTGAAAAATTCGGCACTAAAACCATCAATGCCCGGGCTTTTGTTATTTTTGCTCTTCTTTAAGGCCTCTAACACCTCTGCTTTTGTTATGTCCTGATCTATCCTCTGTTTGTCATCAATACTTAATTTAGGTATGTGATAATTCTCAAAAATGTTATCAAGATTTACATCTTCCATATTATCATCCTTACTTTTGTACAAATTTTGATAAAAATATTTTATTTCATCTAAAATATCCTTTTGTTCTGTTACTAGCATGCCATTATCCAATTTGAGTTTTGCTACAGTTTTATTTACATAATTTCTTTTTTCAAGGTGGCAAAAATATTTTGTTGGTTTCTCCCCTTCCTCTATCCATCTAGCTTTTGCTCTTAACAATAGACCCTCTAGTTCATACTTTCTTATTTCTTCAAGGTTTTCTTTAGCAATATTTAGCCTATTGTTTACTTCTTCATCTTTTGTAAGATTATAGTTTTCTTGTAGTGCCTTTATATCATTTTCTAGTTTTTCCTTTTCTTTATTTCTATTATTTTTCTTCCATGTACTGTAGGAAATAGTCATCCCTCTCAAGTTCATTAATAAAATATCTAAAAACAGGCTATCATCAATAGTAAATTGCAATGATTCATTTGGAATATTTGGGATGCTACTTTTTAAAATAGGTATTGGGGCATAGTCTTCTTTAGTTTTAAGTATACAATCTTTAACCTTATTTACATAATTAGGGTCTTTAAGCAATGTATTGTTGAAACGCTAAAACCCTTTCCCCTTTTTAAAATTGGATATTATCAATTCTAAAACTATATGAGAATGATCAGTTCTGTACCCTGGGAAAATAGATACACTTTTTACTAAAGAGAGAAGTTCCTGAGAAATAAGAAAAAAGTCTAGTCTTGCTTGCTTAACAGGATTATTTCTATGCCAAGTGTAACATAATAAGTTTGGATTTTGCAATCTCCATGGGTCAATCAAGTTGTAATCATTTTTCATCTTCTCGACAACCTCCCAACTCTTCTTATTGTTTTGTGTTGTATAATTATAACAATCCTTGTCAAAATCTTGCACTAAGTTCCAATCACCACAAATGATCAAAAAATCATTATCAAATTCTTCAAGGATATTTTTTAAGTTATTATAAAAATCGGGCGAGTATTTGTTCGGTCCATATATATTAACCAAAGTAATTGAAAAGGAATTGCAGATACTTATTTCTGAAATAAGAAGGTTTCCAATGGCATCCTTTTTTACCCTACCAATAGTATATTCATTATCGTTGTTAAATAAGTTTAAGACTCCACGTGAATCTGATTTACCTGCTGAAATAATATGATCAAGTCCCCACTGTGCATGGATTATACTGTTGTCTGAATCAAGTAAATGGGTGTCTTGCAAACAATACACAGATGATTTTTTCCCTTAAGTATTTAAATATATCTTTTCTTTTCAAAGTATCTCTCAAACCCCTGCAGTTAAGGGAAGAAATTCTAAAGGTAGCTATTTTTTACTAGGTTTGGTTGACAAATGAGCTATTATATAAGAAATGGTTTGAATGAAGTTCATATATATATACACACACACACACACACACATTCTCACTCAAAAAAGTATGTCCTTGACAAAAATAGATACAAGTATCTGAATTTAATGCAAACTGACACATGTAAAAAAACAACTAGAACCCAATATACGTGATACACTCTGCTGTTGTGCCCTTAAGAACGGGTTTGGAAAAAATGCTTAGTCCGAGTTCTATGATTTTCAATGGGATTTACAAGAGTATATATTTAACATTTAATAGTTACAAAGAATGGCAGTCAAAAATAAAAAAAAAAACAAACAAACAACCCCCTACCTTAATTACATGCTGAAATTTCAGTCTTCAATAAGCTAGCTAGACGTGGTAGGATTTTCTCAATACAGATGATAGAACAGGCTATCCAAATAAGATGCTACTACGTTGAAAATACTGTAGCTAATCATATTTACATAACCAGTAAAATGTCAAAAAATTCGATTTTCATGAGCAAACTCGTTCGACTCGGCACAACATGTTTTTACCGGAAGTCAATATAAAATTTTACAAGTTAAATCGAAACCCGAGCTCGACTTTCCGGAAATACAGAAAAAAAATATATTTACTTGTGAAATTCAGTACACGTTTTGTAAAAGTGTGTTAATAGCTAATGAATGAAAGAACAAAATTAAAAAGTTTATGCATAAATGTTGCAGTATCAAAGACACAGTCTTTGCTTATACTTTTTTTTAGTTGTTATAGTTATAGAACACGTATGTTGGAAACAAAAATGTGTATATGTTTTTCTTTCATCGACCGGTAGATAGCCGCAACTTTCGTTCAATATCATCGTAAATATCAAAAAGCACTCGAGTGTCACTGTCTCTTGGCTTCGCATATATATTGCAGTTAAAATACCACGCTTGGTCTATTAATCTGTGCTCATTCAGGCGTTCCAATAACTTTGAGTTCAACAATGTTACATCGTCTGCTACGCGTACTCCGCTGCCAGACTTTTTGATTACCGATCTTTTCTTCATTATCCTGGCCTTTATCGCACTGTTCTTAACTTTGACAAGAATGGGTTTAGCTCGGTCCGCGCGTCCTGGGATTCTATGGGCAGCGATTATCTCCTCCTGCTTCAACTCCACTTGGTCAACTTTATGCAAGATATTTATAGCCACCTCTGTCGAATTTTCGTTTCTCTCTTCTTCCTTTACTCCATATATCTTTATATTCGTCTTACGCGAGTATTGCTCTTTGTAGTTAGATCTCGTCTGGGCGTCTTTCGCTATGATTAGTGCATCCGTGGTCGATCTTTTCTGACTTTCAAGCAATTTCTCGTTATCTTTAAGCTTCTTTTTTAGGCTCTCATTCTCCAACTTCACCGCTTCTATCATTTCTGTCAGTCTGTCGTGCTTTTTTCTATTTTTTTCATCATTTTCTTGTAAACGTGCTTCGAATTCTTCCTTCTGCCTTTTCATCATTTCATATACAATAGATGTTACCATCTCTTTCATGTCATCTTTTTTCATCATATCACGTTTAATTTCCGTTAACTCCTTGTCACCTTTCATCATCTCGTTCTTGATTTCGGACAATTCTTCTAAAACTAGTGTCATTTCTTCAGCACTACTATTCGCCATTTCGCTATGGGATCTTTTTGAAAGCGGTACTATACTTCCCCCTTTTCCCGTGAAATACTTTGATTTAGTCTTTTCTGGGGGAGTTTTTCTCAATTCTGATGCATGTTCAATAGAGCCTTTATTCCGGCCGTAACCGCTACTACCTGTACTAGTTTTAGTAGCCATATTGATGTGACCTCCGTGATTTGTAATCACCGTCGTAAACAAACACAGAAAAAATAAGTTTTTCTTCAACTGGGATGGGTGAAAAAAACGATAATGTTACCATGTATAGTTTCTCTAACACTTTCTCTTCATGATGGTGTCATTATTCCCACAAATATCACTATTATATCAGCTTGGCAAGCAAAAAACTGCAGAGCGTGACCTGCCTACCTGCGCCATATTGGTGTAACTCCCTCATTATGGAAGCTTTGTGTATTATTTTTATTGAATTGAACACGAACACATAAATGACTTAAACGTAGACAGGGAGACTTTCTACATTTAAACAATATTATTATTGCGGTATAGAAAAGTAATGTTAAAAAAGGGGAGGTTGAGTGGAAGGGGGGGGGGGGGGGAGAGGACACGGAGCGGGTCGATCTGATTAATTTAAACGAGGTTCTAGAGGTTTTCTCTCAACCCGTTTTGCATCAATTATCGACATTTTGCTACGTTATGTTGTCTACAATGAAATTTTTCTGTATAGATAAACGTTTACGATCGATTATTTACTATCAAAAAAAAAAAAAAAAAAAAAAAAAGAAAGGAAAAAATATCAAATTCTGTCTACTTCTTACGATATTTATGAAAATAATTGAGAGGTGAAATTCAATACATATAATAAGAATTCATTTTAATGAGGATCTATTTTATTTTTCAGGAGGAAGATTCCCCGTCGGTTGCAGTTGCCAGGGCCCTTTTCAGCACTTCAACGCCCCTAGAGTGGGATTCTGCGTCAACGTTTCCATCTCCGTTATCGCCACTGCCGGAACCAACAACACCGACTGTGTCTGATACTCCCGCGCTCGAACCTTTGTCAGCAGCCACCCCAGATGCTGGTAGATCAACAACGACTGGTCCTACGTCCTTTACGTTACCGTCAACAACACCAACATCACGGCCTCCTACATCCATACCGCGGCCGTCTACATCTTGGTCTCCCTTGGTACTCGATAGGACAGATGCGACGTCACTTTCTCCAGTGAAATCCGTTTTAGCAAAAAACAATGTGATGACCAAAATGTTAGCAGAATCTAACCAACTGATGAAAAGACTAGATGCTAAAGTGTCCTCCCAGGCAATTCAGATTCAGATTCTTCAGGAGCAGGTTCAGCACCTTACAACTTTGAATCAACCGACGGCGGTACCACCGAGTGCACTCGTCAATCCGGGACAGATCACAGAGGAGAGCGAGAATAACCCATACGTTATACCTGGAGATGAAACGTTGCTCACTCAATCCCGGTAATTTTGCTGTTAAGATCGTAGAGCGACTGTTTCCCGAGTTGTTTGGAGAGGACAACTTGCGTCTTCAGTTCAGCTACAATGGGGGTGGCATCCATGATAAGAAGAGCCTTGACGGTGTGCTTTTAGGGTACATACGAAAGTACGTCTGTCATCATTATCCGGAAGTCAAGGAAACCAAAGCGTGGAAGATGATGGTTGTAACACATATCAACGAACGTCTCCGTCGCCCCAACGAGAAAAAGAAGGACCGCCTTCGCCGTTTAAGTCGAGCAGCAAGTGAATCTGGGCCGGTGGACACAACGTACACTGTTCTCTAAATGAGCGACATCGTATGTGACGTGATGTTTTGTAGAGTAGTGTCTTTTCTTAAAAATGTTTTCATGTTTTAAATATGACATTAACTTGGAAAAAATAAGTCGTTGTGTATATGACAGTTATATCTGACATGAAATCTGAAAATTGTTTTGTCCATGAATGTGTTAGAGCTAATAAGAAAAAAAATCGTTTCTTGCCATCTGTTAATCTGTTTATTTAATAAAGAGATATTGATAATTGTAACTTTTTTTTCTTTCGTTTTGCTTTATTTTGCTGGTATTGACATGCGGGTAGAACTGCATCAGGGCGGGGATAGCGAAATAATGAAATAAAGGTTTGAAAGAAATTACTCGTGTTACTTTGGTACAGCCAATATTTCTTACACAACAGAATGTTTCAAGTTTGAAGTAGAGGAATTTTTATAGCCTCCGCCAATCAGACGAGTTGTACTGTCGCGTGTACTCAAGATCTGCAATTGAGACACACTTCTCTCCGTCAAAGAATAACCATAACGTATTATTATTATAAAATCGATATCTGATTTACCTCCACATGTCAAGGTGACACATCAATTAAATGCTTGACCGCACCGCTACCGGTGTAGGCTATTATGTCCTAAAAGGCATAAGATGTATATGTAAACCCGATATCATGTTACTTGTATAAATACACGGCGATAAGGTATCATACTTATTAACATGAACAGAATTGAAACACTTTTGTTTCTTTTAACGCGTATATAAATTCTTTTTAATATTCTTCCGTTCGATCTTGTAGCGAGAAAATAGTCCCATTTTAATTTTTTCTAAAAATCGGAGCAAGCACGCAATCGGAAAAAAAAATAAAGAACAGCTTGTGATACCATCTTGAATATTGTTGATTTAACAATTTTAAACTTGAACATAAATAAAGGATCTGGAATGAAGATTGCTACTTTAAAAAAAAGTTTAAGACGTTTCTTTTTTTTTCTTCTTTTTTTTTGCGTTCCTCGAATAAATGTACGCAATTAGTTTATTAGCCTGATAGCCCTAGTGAGGTTTACACTTCAAGAGTGTGTTAGAAATAAATGACGATATGCGTATACGCTAGCACAGGTAAATCTACAGGTGAGTGGGGAATTCCGGTGGGGAGTGGCATTCCACTCAGGTAAACGGGTGGATTTCGAGTGGGAGTCATTTCAGTGGGGAGTGGGATATCTCCGATCTTCCAAATTAAGACTGTAAAACCGAGAAAGAAGACATCCATATGGATAATGGAGATCACAGTAAGCCAGTAAAGCAATATAAAACCGAGAAAAAGACATCCATATGGATAGTAGAGATCACAGTAAGCCATTTAAGCAATATAAAACCGAGAAAGAAGACAGCCATATGGATAGTGGAGATCACAGTAAGCCAGTAAAGCAATATAACACCGATCCATATGGATAATGGAGATCACAGTAAGCAAGTTAAGCAATATAAAACCGAGAAAGAAGACATCCATATGGATAGTGGAGATCAGAGTAAGCCAATAAAGCAATATAAAACCGAGAAAGAAGACATCCATATGGATAATGGAGATCACAGTAAGCCAGTAAAGCAATATAAAACCGAGAAAAAGACATCCATATGGATAGTGGAGATCAGAGTAAGCCAATAAAGCAATATAAAACCGAGAAAGAAGACATCCATATGGATAATGGAGATCACAGTAAGCCAGTAAAGCAATATAAAACCGAGAAAAAGACATCCATATGGATAGTGGATATCACAGTATGCCATTTAAGCAATATAAAACCGAGAAAGAAGACATCCATATGGATAGTGGAGATCACAGTAAGCCAGTAAAGCAATAAAACACCGATCCATATGGATAATGGAGATCACAGTAAGCAAGTTAAGCAATATAAAACCGAGAAAGAATACATCCATATGGATAGTGGAGATCACTGTAAGCCAGTAAAGCAATATAAAACCGAGAAAGAAGACATCCATATGGATAGTGGAGATCACAGTAAGCCAGTAAAGTCATATAAAACCGAGAAAGAAGACACCAATATGGATAATGGAGATCACAGTAAGCCTGTTAAGCAATATAAAACCGAGAAAGAAGACATCCATATGGATAGTGGAGATCAGAGTAAGCCAGTAAAGCAATATAAAACCGAGAAAGAAGACATCCATATGGATAGTGGAGATCACAGTGAGCCAGTTAAGCAATATAAAACCGAGACAGAAGACATCCATATGGATAGTGGAGATCAGAGTAAGCCAGTAAAGCAATATAAAACCGAGAAAGAAGACATCCATATGGATAATGGAGATCACAGTAAGCCAGTAAAGCAATATAAAACCGAGAAAGAAGACATCCACATGGATAGTGGAGATCACAGTAAGCCATTTAAGCAATATAAAACCGAGAAAGAAGACATCCATATGGATAGTGGAGGTCACAGTAAGCCAGTAAAGCAATATAACACCGATCCATATGGATAATGGAGATCACAGTAAGCAAGTAAAGCAATATAAAACCGAGAGAGAAGACATCCATATGGATAATGGAGATCACAGTAAGCCAATAAAGCAAAATAAAACCGAGAGAGAAGACATCCATATGGATAGTGGAGATCATTATAAGCCAGTAAAGCAATATAACACCGATCCATATGGATAATGGAGATCACAGTAAGCAAGTAAAGCAATATAAAACCGAGAAAGAAGACATCCATATGGATAATGAAGATTACATTTAGCCAACTGAGCAATATGAACCATTGATCACGGATCTCCAATTGAAGGAAAACGGTCGTACCACCATGCAGCAGATAAATGAATAAAGTGATGGTCTCGCTTCCAAATAAGAAGCGCAAAAGGCATTGAAAAAAAGAGGAGATTATTTTTTAATCGAAAAGTCCAAGAGTTTTGTAAGGATGGAAATATAAGAAAACAAAAGAATCCTACGCTCAACAGGTTTAATAAGTCATTATTCAGTTCACTTGAAAAAATCTTATTTTGTATTATAAATATCATATCAAGCCCCAAAATGACCTTGAACTTTTACCTGTGACCTTTAAAGTCAATAGTGTTCTTTGTCTTTTTTAACTTAATCCACACGGTAAATTTAAAGTACCTAACTAGATTGGGCTCTATCTTGTACAAGTACAAGGTCAATAATGCATATATTGAACCTCTCCCTTCCCTTTACGCATTTTTCTCAATTTTTATAAAAAAGATATCAATAATTCAAAAACCCATTACATACAATGTATGTGACAAAGTATACTTTCTCATTAAAGCTTATAAAACTTCAAAACATTTGGATCAAAAACAGGTTTTAAATGAATTTTAGAAATATCTTCACCACAAAAATATATTTTAAGCCCAAATAATGACCTTACGCATTTACATATCACAGCTCATCCGGTACGCTAGAGCATGTACTGATATTTTGCATTTTCACAGTAGAAATTTACAAATTACCAAAAAACTTTTAGGTCAAGGTTTCCGCTTTCATAAACTAGTTAAGAGTCCATGATTCAATCTGAACCTTGAATGATAGCAGCTGAATAGACATTTTAGCCTCTTCTGCATGGCTTCTGTGGAGAGGCAGCATTTCCTTAAATTGTAGACCTAAAAGTAAGAGAGGTTACATGTACTGTTCTAAACTTTCTTACCATATTGCTTTGACCTCTGCGTTGTGTTGTCTTGTCTGTGTGGTCATTTAACAGTGAGAAAGATTAAATACATCGGTATGGGGTGAAGTTTTGTCCTGGACAAGGTTTTACTAATTGTTTCTATTTTGGCTTTGGGCTATGACCTTGATGAGCTCTGAAAAAGGTGTGATTGATAGACGGACAGAGTGATGCCTGTATACCCTGAAACTTTGTGGGGGAACATAATATGCAACTTTGCTATTGTGTGTGCTGTTGAGATTATCGTCAGAATCTTCTTTAAATCATATGTGTCACATTTATGCCCTTTGCCGTGTGGAGCTCGAAAAAATGTTCCCCGCGAGGGTTTTAACAGTAAGTGTTTTGAATACTTTTCCCTGACATTGTCGCCATAGTACTTTATATATAGATATAACTCCAGACAGTGCGTGTTGTTTTTTTATAAATTGTTTTCATGTTCGTGCGTGAAAATCGACGGCGGGTGCGGCTAGCAAACAGGGGATGCATACTCCTCCCAGGTACCTGGTCCCACTCCTCGCTTGCTAGGGGGTCCGTCTATGCTCTCTTTACTGCTCTTCTTTGAGTGCTGTTGAGAATATCGTCAGGATTTTTTAAAACTCATTTGGGTGATGTAGGGTTTTTAGTATAGCGTGGATGGACATCTACCGATTTGCTTAAGCTATAGTGCGGATACCGACTAGGTCGTCGATAATAGGAAGGAAAAAGAGATACCAAAGATCGTGTACAGAGAGAGTGTATGTCCTTAGGGTCCCATCCCTGTGATAAATAATGAACGGCCCCTTATGGATGTGATTGTCAGAATTGCCTCTGACCTTTGTTTACATTAGAAACCATGAACGTACTGCATTGTTTATCTTTGAATGATGATATATATTACCATTCTGTATGTTAAAATAGTTCAAATGCCTATCAGTATTGATTTACAGCTGTTTACATTACTTGGGAAGTGTCCCAGTTTTTCCGCGAAACGTCATGCTGGTTTTCACGTCATAGCGACAGGAAGCAAAATTCTAACCTCTAACCAAAAGCTAGAATTTATCCTTCATTGTTATTTTTTTATGTTTGTGAATATTTTTTCGTCGGTATGAGATTGATAGTTTTTTAGTACAAAATGTTGTACTGTATGATGCCTAATTACGGAGAAAAAAAGTACTTTTATTTCGAGATTATGTTTTTGACTTAGAGGGCTTTTTATATACGTGTTCCTGTATTGTCATTGCAGGCGACATAAAGCGGGATCATGGCTAGCCACGTTAGTGCAAGTTTCGACGTCACATAAAATAGGGAATAGTAATAAGTAATGGGCTAATTGTCTCATATATTCACATATACATATATTATAAAGTACTAGAGTAGGGAGAAGAAAAAAAGATTTCTCCTGTCTGTACGGGGTGTACGAACGATAGTTCGGCACGTAAGGCAGATTCTTAAGGGCTGCGTAGAGCAATAGCTCTTGTAGGTTGCCATGGTAACAAGGCCCCAATTTTCAACAGGTATTTTGAAGTCTAAAATAAGAGGTTTTCAGGCATCTGGTTGCCATGGAAACCGGTATCAATTCAGATTCCTCATAACAAATAACATTTATTCTTTACTTCTATTTTGTCAATCCATATAAAATTAAATGGCACTCCATAAAGTAAATCAGCAAAATTCAGACAAAAAAATGTCAATATTTTCCTTGAAAATATACCCCAAAATTAGGTCTGTTTTTCGTCAATTTTGATGTTTTTCACATTTGAATAAAAAAAAAGCAATAGGTAAGTTAAATATTTCTTAATTGAGTGTTAATCTATGTTGACTGATCTAAAACTTGAGGGGAAAATCTAAGTGGGGACCATAACAGAAATGCAAGTTTTAAGCTGAAAAAGTGGTTGCTATGGCAACATTTGATATCAGATGAGCTCACGTAGGGTATCTTTTAATTCACTTTTAATATATATAGACAAAGTTGGCAATGGCAAAGGTATATGTTTACGATAACATTGATGAGTATCAATTGCTGTATGACCTTGATTCTATTTCAAGGTCATTCAAATATAGGTCAAGGTCATTTCAAATTTCCGCAAGAATTTATTCAAAAATTTGATTTTTCTTGTTTTTGACATCGTTTTTTTTTGTTTTACTATACTTATTTTGTTTGGTGTTTTTGCTTGATTTAAGTCTTCCAATAAAACAAGAAAATGAGGTAGTGGCTTAAGTATGTATGGTATTTTTGTATAGAATTAGTCTCGTCCAAAAAGAGAAAAAATCATGAAAATTTTCTATTTCTGTCACAAATTGCCGATGAGAAATGAAATACTTAAAAAATGCTGATGTCTATGAAACAAAGGGAGTAGATACACTCTTTCGTGCATATTCAATATCATATAATGGATTTCCCATAATTTCGTAACATTTTAACGTGACATTATATATTTCCCTTGAAAATTCATAAAAAACGCTAAAATTTAATGTCTAAGCCTGAGTGACCTTGAAATTAAACGATATGACCTTGAAATGTTTCAAGGTTATTTTCTAATTTATATCCTCTTTGTTAATGGTCACATGAAGTTTGATTATAATGAACAGAATACGGCCTTCACAATAGCCCTTTAGTGTTTGCGTGTGCTTTAACATATGTGTCAAATGTTGCTATGGTAACCTATTTCGGCATTTAATTCATAGAAAACCAATAAGTTCCCCACTCCAGATTTTCTCATTATCAGAAGACCACAAATAGTTATTTAAAAAACTATAAGCTTTATTACTTAAAAACCATTGCTTTTGCAGTAATTGCATTGCAAAAACTGGCAAAAAGGGCCTCAAAGGGGGTTGGAAAAAGGCCTTACAAATGCTTGAATTTTCCTTACGTTTGATCCCAAATAACAGTAAAATAAGAATAAATGGTTCAGATTTCTAAATTCAATATTCTTATGGAAGGACAAAGGAATGCTTTTGGGAAGATTCAATTCTCCACATATTTATATTCCATGGAAACATAGACCATGAAAATATCTCGTTTATCACGTATTCCAGACCCCCAAAAATTTTGACATGGTTACCATGGCAACCAATGCTCCAATTCCACAATAATATCTAAATTCCGGCATAACACATTATATGTGACTCTTGTACCAAAAATCTTTGATCTCTGTGACATGCTATTTTTCAATGTTGCTGAAATTGTTTGGTCCTTACAGAGAATCGGTATTAAATTAAAAATAAAAGGAATTGGTTCAAAATATTCAAGTCTGAAGCGGAGGACATGTTACATCTAAAGACGACAATATACGGAAGCTGACATCGGCTTTACAGAAAAAATAAATTTATTGCGTAATAGTATTGCGTATATTATAATAAGCAATAGTATTACGTATATACGCAAAAATTATTGCGTATCTAGATTTTTTCAAGGATAGTCAAAGCCATTGGGATGGGGGTAAGTCTTTTGCTTTGAAAAAAGTTTAAAACAATGCATTTGATAAATATCAATACATTTGCAAAATCATACGTAATAACGGAGAACATTTAGTCCTTCTTACACATTGGAAAGGGCCGGGGAAGGTTCCGGGCTACATTTAAGGACTTGTAAATATAATTCTTCGACGCGTTTAGCAAATTGTGGTTATAAAAGCGATATATGGCATTCTCCTTAATAAAATTCATATAAGATATGCATATTAATCGTACGTAGATAAAAGGGACGGACAAGATCAGATAAAGGGAAGGGATAGGGAGAAATCTATCCTATGATTTTCAAGCAAATGATGTTTAAGCAGTTTCGGTAAAATTAATGGGATACTTTTTCGTACATGCAACTAACTTTGTTGATATCTTCAAACTTGGTAATGAACATTTCTTTTGATTAGAAATGACAAATCAACCTCTCTCCTTGGTCCTATTCATGGCCACACATGCACAAATCTATCACATTTAACGTTTTTATGTTAATTTCTTTGTCCGTTCGTCATCACTTTCGTCCAAACTCATTACTTCATTAACGTTGATCTAGCATTCCTTTCTTTCTTTGTGTGTGTGTGTGTGTGTGTGTGTGTGTGGAGACAGCAATGATTGTATGAACTAAGTGGAACGCCGAAGAAATCAGAGTTCGTTTTTAATTGATATCAATCGATCGATCTTCACGCGAGAAATTAAGAGGCACTAGGATGTAATAGTCGAGGATGTAATACTAGTAATACATTACAGAAAATGTATGGCTTGCTTTGCTTGCCTGCACTCTGTCTGCTGTTTAAGATGAATCGTTGATTTCTAAAACTAAAAAAATTAGGAAACGATGTCTACTTCATTCATTAAGAATGCTGATATTAGTTTCAAAATAGTATAGAACCAAAACGAAACAATAGGTCAATGGGGTCACATGGCTCAACTGATGCCATCAGGGGAAAAATATTTTTGTGAAGAACGTCAAGTTTATTTTTTCCCATCAGGTTTGGTGAAATTTTGTTCAGTGGTTTGGATGGGAAGTTGAAAATGTGTCTGTCAAATAGATCCTAAGGTGGCCATCTTGGATTTCGACCGGATCAAAACACAAACTTAATCATGTTAATAGAGAACATCAAGTACTTGCCTCCTATTATGTTTGGTGGAATTCTTAACAGCGGTTTTTGAGGTTTCGTCAAAAATATAAACATAACAATCGACGGAAGGATTACCGACAACGGACAAAGGACGGTGGCTGATACCTTACCTTCATGTGAGCTAATAACGACCACCAATATTGAAATGATCCGTCTCCTTCGTTACAGCCGATTCATGCATATGTTTAGTCTGAGATTCACTGATTTTATTCCAGTTAATTTTAATGTCTGGAAACAACATTCATGCCAGACAGGGATCTTTTGCAGGACACAATTACAAGAGAGTAGGGTGGAAATATCGCTCACCTGAAAATGTCGTTAATGTGATCTAAATAGTTCTAGTCATAAGCTTATGAAATAATAAAAGAATTGCATATACACATAAGTGTGTCTTTAAACAAGAAACTTATAACAAAATCCATTCATCAATACATGTTCACCTATTCTAGGAAAAGATGTTGATAATATGTTCATATAGAAGATAATACATCCTCCCCATGCTTATCTGCAGAAAAAGAAAGTCCTAAATTTCAAAATCTTGAAAAAAATCAATTCAACTATTTATTCCCTTTTGCCATACATAATCACTTTTACATCTCATATCAATTTGTTGAAAATTCTTTTTTGAAAGTTCATAAATTAAATTCTCACTCATCCTGCTACGTCTTTCGGTACACTTTTTCGACATAGTAACGTTCATACTTTTTTGGCATATTACATTGTAAACGTTTACATTTTACATGTTACATTTTCTAAAACGATTTAGGATTACTGATGAGGGTTAAGTACCGAAACGTGCATGTCTGGTCCACGTTGCCAATTTATTTGTTCTTAAATGATGCTATTCATTTGAAGACGTTTACATTTATACCACTTGGTGAGTGTCACTGCTGGTGGACCAGGAGTCCCCGAGGGTACATCTAGCCAAGTTCGATCAATTTCGGTTGATCGTTTCTTCAACTCATTCTAAATTTGTGTTATCAACATTTCTTGAAATTTCTAAAAAGTGGGTCTTGTAGCATCATATCCCACTCATCCTGCTACGTCTTTCAGTACACTTTTTCGACATAGTAACTTTCATACTTTTTTGGCATTTTACATTGTTTTGATTGAGGATCACTGATGAGGGTAAGTACCCGAAACGTGCATGTATGGTCCACGTTGCCAATTTATCTGTTTTTTTAATGATGCTATTCAATTTGAAGACGTTTACACTTATAAATATATGAAATATTCATTGACATGTTTCAAAAAGTCAGCAGTCTCCTTCATTCGCCGGTGAGTTGTTTCTCCGTTATACTCTAGCACATAAACATAATGAAGTTTCATTCCTCCTCCACTTATTGGTCTTTCATTTTGATATGACCCAATATAGAATCATCGTGCAGTCTGCAGCTGTTGTGAAATTCTATATCCATAAGAGACAATGTTGCACTCAAGCTTTGGCATTCTTCCAATATTTTCATTTGAGCCATACTCCTTGGCTAAAACTGCAAAATTGTCAAATCTTTTTTGAGGCTCTGGGACACATTCAATTATGTACTGGTTTGTAGCACTATATTGCTCAGGCATTTTCTAAAATGATGATAGCTGAAATGAAAAAAAGAAAGTGTTAATAATATCACTGTGATCCCGGCCATCTGCCTAGGAAATATCAGAAGGTGTGGTTATCTTGGATTACGTGCGCACAACCCTCCCACTTTTCCTATTACCCGGAAGTCTCGAAGAACGTACAATTGAGGTGTAAAACAACCTCCTCACTGTCAGATGACCACACACAAGACCACAAAACGCAGGGGCCCAAACAACACAGATGAATATAAAAATGGATATAAAAAGAGGGCGTACGTAATACAATCCATGCTCTGCCGCCGAGAGCTCATGTATGTTATCACCCGAGGAGTCCGACTGACATTCAGAGAGGACACAAGAAGTACCAATGAAGCATTTCACATCATCATTTTTTCTTTGCTTTTCGTCACAGTCAGTCAGAGTGCAAGTTTTAAGAATGCGCTTGTACAAGACTGTAGATTGGTCAAGTACCAAGCCTTGTGTCCGTCTGGTGACATTAGGAGCATATCCACGGTATAAAAGGCGTTTGATGATTCTGACGCATTTTCGATAGTGATGTTGTCTATCTTTGTTCCTTCTGATCTTGTTAATAATGTCACCATAAAATGCAGGTTGTGAAATACCCAAAGTAGTATACTCTGTTGCCTGTATTGGTCCGAATTTCAATAGAAGTTGACAATAATTTTTGTAAAATTTCCAGAAAGTCTTTACTAGTTTGTGAAAGCGAAAACCTTGTCCTAAAAGTTTCTTGGTAATTTGTAAATATCTACTATGAAAATCAAAAACATCAGTACATGCTCTAGCATACCGGATGAGTTGTGAAATATAGATACCATAGGACGGTAATCCAGGAACATCACCGTCAAGCCAGGGGATATTTACTATGTTAAATCCTAAATCATCTCTTTTGTCATACACATTTGTTTGGATCTCTCCGTTAACAATCTTGATAATTAGGTCCAAAAATGGTGTTTCTGTGTTCGAAACGTTTGCCTTGTTTAGAATCAATCCTTGTGGATAAAAAAACATTTTTATACTTTTCAAAATCAGGATTGTCGATAGTAAGAATATCATCCAGGTACCTAGAAGTACCAATGAAGCATTTCACATCATCATTTTTTCTTTGCTTTTGAAGATTTTGGATAAATTCCTTTTCATACGTGTAAAAAAAAAATAAATCTGCAACATGAGGCGCACAATTAGTACCCATTGGAATCCCTACAACCTGCTTGTAGAGTTTCTCACCAAATCCTACATAAATATTGTCCAAAGGGAAGGACAAGGCAATAGACAGGTCACCACATGTCCATGATTTGTAATCTGTGGCGGAAAAGAAACCCTTCGATTCAGAAGTACAAATATAAGTTTTTCCCTCTCGATCAAAACACCATTTAATGAGTTTGGACAGTCGAGTATTTTTGTCGTGAGGAAGCGTGGTGTACATATTAGAAAAGTCTTAAGAAGATATCGTATTTGCTTCAAAATTTCTTGATTTCATTTTGTCAATCACATCCCCTGAATTTTTAAAAGACCAAAAGAAGTTTACGCCATTCCTGTTCATGACAGTTTCACAGTATTTTGCCACGTGTAAGTTTCGGTTTTATGTGTTCATAGTAGAATAAACTAAGTTTACACATCATCATGTCGATACACTCTTTGTCTGGGAAGAGCCGTTGAATGAAAATAGGAATATTTAAAGATACACGACAAAATTCAGCACCGGCTACCATGAGTTGACCTTGAACTTGGTAATAGTATTCATGATCTCTTTTCAGCGAAAAAGTGTTGTTCACTTCGTAAAGGCAAAACTTTGGACTGCTTTCTGATGCTTCCCTCAAAGCTGAAGCATTACATACAGTAAAGGGACGTTTAACTATAAGTATACCCGTATTTCCGCCTTCACAAATTTTACCATCCTGGGTTGCTGCTAAAAAGGGGAACTTTGAGACAACGACCAAGCCACAATCATGGAGGTGGTTTCCAGACTTTGAAATGTATTTTGATATTGCCCTCTTCACATTTGATTTTCCGCACGAAAGCAAGGAAGTCGCTTTGGATGAAAATCATTTTGGTTGAATAAATGTGTCCACGAATTTTTTCCGAAATTGTTCTTCTCTTAATTAGGGATCCAAACGTTGATGCTGTAATTCGTAACCTCCGCTCTTTAAACCTTCTTGACACTGATCATCCTTTTGAGTATAACTTATAATAGAATAACATGTATTTATGTCTAAAATGCTGTACTTTTTGTCATAGTTTTCGTCGACCTTTCCATTAGATTCCTTTGGGTATTTTAAGTCTCCGCAACTCGTTCCAACCTTTTATGTCGTTTCAATTTCATAGAATAAAGCCTGGATATAAAAATGTTTTCATTTTATTACAGGGATAGATCCTTCTGGACACAAAACTCTTGTTTCGGAAAATAAAATCTTAAAAAAAAACAAATAGCTGAACAAAGCACAGTAAAGAAAGAAATGGAAAGGAAAGTCAAAGATCAAAAGCAGGAAAATCTACATTTATCACTAAAGATCCATCAATTGGACTCAAAAAAGCAATTAAAAAATTTTCTTATATAAACGGGATATTTAAATGAAACATTTGAAGCTATTTTCAAATTCTTAGTACCTAATAAATTCTCAGCCATTGACCAATACTGAAAGAATCCATGCCATTAACGAAATGTCACTCGAAGACCAGCAATTTTTGACAATTGCAAACTTCGAAATTACCTAAATTTTCAAGACATTGGAAGCAAGCGTTATTTTTAATTCATGGATAAATTACATGTTTCTCAGATTTGGTGAATTATGTATTTGGCCTCAAGGGGATGCATTGTTCGAAAATATGCCTAGTAAATGTAAACAAGATTTCCCGACAACGTTTGCTATTGTTGATTGTACTGAAATAAAAAATTCAAAAACCATCATCATTAAAAGCACAATCTCAAACATATAGTGATTACAAATCTAGCAATACTTAAAAAGCTTTAGTAGCAGTGGATCCTAGAGAAAAAGGAGGGGATCTCCAACAACACCTAGTTGCAGCATCAACAGCAACCTCCCAAAACACCCACTGTAAAACACAAAAATGAAACGCACAGAAAGAGACGCAGTAGTACAATGAACGTCAAATCACAGAAAAACATAAAACACAAATGACTACACATAAACCAACGAGACCAATGGGCAAACGGTGCCGACTTAGGACGGCCATCTGCCTCGTCAGTAGCAGACGGTGTGGTTATCCTGGATTACGTGCGCACAACCCTCCCACTATTCCGATTACCCAGAGGTCTCGAAGAACGTACAATTGTGGTGTAAAACAACCTCCTCACTGTCAGATGACCACACACAAACAAGACCGCAAGACGCAGGGGCCCAAGCAACACAGATGAATATGTAAATTGATATAAAAAGAGGGCATGCGTAATACGACCTGTGCTCTGCCGGCTGTAGCGAGCTAATGTATGTTATCACCCGAGGAGTCCGACTGACATTCAGAGAGGACAGGTGGTCGGGGCCCTGTCTTCTCTAAAGAGGTTTGGACAGGGCCCGTCATGGGGTCCCGTCGTCACAGTCAGTCAGCATGCAAGTATTAAGGATGCGCTGGTACAAGACTGTAGATTGGTCAAATACCAAGCCTAGTGTCCGTCTGGTGACATTAGGATCATATCCACGGTATAAGAGGCGTTTGATGATTCTGACGCATTTTCGATAGTAATTCTGTCTACCTTTGATCCTTCTAATTTTGTTGATCATGTCACCATAAAATGCAGGTTGCGAAATACCCAAAGTAATATACTCTGTTGCTTGTATGGGTCCGAATTTCAAAAGTAGTTGACAATAATTTTTGTAAAATTTCCAGAATGTCTTGACAAGTTTGTGAAAGCGAAAACCTTGACCTAAAAGTTTCTTTGTTATTAATAAATTTCTATCATGAAAATCCAAAACATCAGTACATGCTCTAGCATACCGGATGAGCTGCGAAATGTAGATACCATAAGACGGTAATCTAGGAACATCACCGTCAAGCCAGGGAAAATTTACTATACTAAATCCAAAGTCATCTCTTTTGTCATACACCCTTGTATGACAAAATACAAGGATACGTTATATTCAGTTCCATGCTATTTTCCGGGGCAATGTCGGATAGAGAAATTTTTATTCAGTCAAAATGCAAAGAAATGTTACAAAAGCTTATTGAAATCGGGTATTTAAACACTGGTGATGGGGTTATGGGAGATAAAGGTTTTAATATCGAAAGCGAAGTTGAAAGTTTAGGTCTCAGACTAAACATCACTCCTTTTGCACAATCAGGAAAGCAAATGAGCCAGCATGATGCTCTTTATACGAAAAAAATCGCAATGCATTGTGTACATGTAGAGCGTGCAATCAGACGAATGAAAAGTTTCGAAACTTGAGTGGGAGATTTCCCCGTTCATGGATGTCAAGTGTCAACCAAATTTGGTATGTCTGTTCAGTCTTGTCAAATTTCATGCCTCAATGCATTTAAGAAAATTAAATTTCGTCCTTACATGTGTAGATAATCCACTTGCGATCGGAACATAACCGACATGGGTGTCAATCATCTCG
Source organism: Pinctada fucata (assembly GCA_028142955.1). Taxonomy (NCBI): domain Eukaryota; kingdom Metazoa; phylum Mollusca; class Bivalvia; order Pterioida; family Pteriidae; genus Pinctada; species Pinctada fucata. Next base: position 10,361,894 of record AP027110.1, read on the forward strand.
TCAGGTGTCGCCACTAGATAACTGATAGGCAATCCTGTGAGACATTTATGGTGATCTATATCGGATCTTTCTACTTTTATTTTCCTAAATTTAACGTATTTTTTTTAATTTTCAAAGATACATCGAAAATTTATATTTAAGGAATATATGAATTACTGTTATAAAAGACCGAGCATAAAGTTGTGTTTATACATGTCAAGATAAGTCGGTAAAGATGATGCATAATACATGCAGATATGCCCATGTCATCTTAGCACGTGCTTTCATCTAATCAGAAATTGATATAGACCACAAGCATCATTTGTGTCACACTTTACCCTTTGCAGTGTGGAGCTTGTAAAAAAGTTCCCCGCGAGGGGTTTGACAGTTAGCGTTTTGAATATTTCCCTGACGTGGTCGCCATAGCACTTTCTATATAGAAATGGCCGCGGACAGTGCATTTCATGTTTTTATGTTTTCATTTTCGTGCATGAACATCGACAGCGGGTGCATCTAGCCAACAGGGGAAGCTTACTCCTCCCGGGCACCTGGTCCCACCTCTAGCTTGCTGGGGGTCCGTCGATGCTCAATTTGGTGTTCTTTTGTGAGTGCTGTTGAGATTATCGTCAGGATCTTCTTAAACGCATGCAATGACTGTTTTGACAACTCTTTTGTCTTAGATGTTTTTACACGATATTACAGGTAAGTATTGTATATTTCTTTTCATTATTTCGCTACATTCTGGTTTATTGAAGTAAATGTGCATGTAAAATAAAATTACTGTGTATCATGTTTTTATTATTACCTGCAGTCTACGAGAGAATTTTGTATAGGTTTGCCTTTTCTATCTGGCTTATGATTAACAATATTTAATTCAGGAACGCTGACCTACTCTATCTTATCTCCCCGAGGCACACCCCATTGTTGTGGCATTGATGTGCATGAAAGTTGAGATGGTACATCTGTAAATCCCATAAGTTGCCACTCGTGTAAGGCTTGCATCAGTCCCATAATATGTGAACATGATGAACTTGCACTGAAATTCCAAGAATTTATTTCCTGTTTATTTGTAATAGGACGTGAATTTATTGACTTAATATCATTCTCATAATTTTCGGAAAAACTCATAAAAAGTTCAGTTATGCTATTAATCATGAACATAACACTTTCAAGAGAGCTTTAAGTATTGGTATAATTATTTACTTACCCAGCTTGACAAGTACAGTTGGCATATTTAATGTCCACGTTTAGCACGCCTAAATGGAGGGCGTGGGGCTTTTCCGATTTTCTCTGACTTCTGTAGCTTTTAGCTGATATTGATATAAGGCTGTTTTCTTCTTTAAACATGGAAACATCATGAAAATAACCCTCACTAAAGTATTTATAACCTTGCTGTTTAGATTTAAGAGAAACCGATTCTTTTTTCATATAATTCGCATAGAAATTATGAGAGAGATTTTGTAGCTTCGCACTTTCTATGTAAATGTTAGACGCCATCTCAGAAATAGCTTATATAGGGTAGCAACAGGGAGTTATCGTTATTGCAGTGGGCGGAGTCAAGTTATCCCTGTGGAGAGGTCAATTGAAAATAATTGGAAAGTGAATCACTGAGTGCTGTTGAGATTATCGTCAGGATCTTATTAAACTCAATACATGGATTTAGAATGAAAAGGGGTATGAATTTGTTTATTCCTGTACATTGCATTGCATATAAAAAATGTATAAATGGGTAGTAAATTGATATAATGGTGAGAATAAACATAGTCCGTGCTAAACATAGTTCGTGCATTGAAAAGAATTGTTTTTGTTAACGGAACAGCAAACTTTTTGTGTGCAGACAATGTGATGTTTACACTCAGCGTAATTCCTATTACAGTCCATACAACGTTATTTTTGTCAATCTAATCGTAGCGTATCCTGCGTTTATCGTATCGTATCATGCGTGTATCGTATCGTGCGTTTCTAATTTCATTTAACGTGTATCATATCGTATCTTATCCTATCGTGTATCATGAGTCCTATCGTATCGTGTAACGTGTATCCTATCGTATCAGGTAGCCAATCAAATCGTCGGAATTTCTTTTCCGTTTATCTTGTTTATATTCGGATTGTTTTGATCTCGTTATGGATTATTTAGTGAAAGCATGCATTGTTGAGGAACAATAAATATACCTATTACATGTATATACTTCGTTATACTTAATTCAACTGAAATGGAGGATAAAAAACTCAAAGGTAGGTGTAGAGTAGCCGGTAAAGTAACTTGACTGATCGGTGCCTTCAAATGTTACCTGGTCAATGTACATATGATGTATCCTTCTGTCAAAATGACATCAGTACTATTGCATACATGTACATGCAAATCAATTAAAATACATTTATTTTGTTTTACTTCCATGCAGTCAATTCGTCACGCTTGATTAATAATGTGCCCTGCCAATAAGGTCACTGTTTTTTTTTATTATTATCACTTTTTGGTGACATTGGTAGAGTAAATGAAAATAATAGATTCCAAATCACAGATTTGATATACGAAAAAAAATGTGCGTTTTTTTTTTCTTAACTAAAACGAATACTATTTATTATCATACAAATATTAACAATAAACGTACATAACTCACACATTTTATTTCCTATCCTATCGTGCACAGTTGATTTGTTTGCTTTATCGTGTTTATGCGCTGTACGATGCAAGCTAATGCACATTATTTAACGTTTATTCTATCGTGTCGTGCATAATGTACATCTTCTAACGTGTTTTCTTTCGTATCGTGCATCGTGTAACGTGTATCATCTCGTATCGTGCATCGTGTATCCTTTCGTATCGTGTATCGTGTAACGTGCATCGTATCGTATCCATTCGTATCGTTTCCTATCGTGTATGAGGTATATCGTGTTCGTTCGTGTATCCTATCGTATCATGCGTGTATCACATCGTATCATGCGTGTATCACATCGTATCATGTATCTTGTAAAAAATAACGTTGTATGGTCTGTACGACGTCCCTTTGAAAAATCTAGGACGGCACGTTTTTAACACCATAAAAAGGGTATATTATTTCCATTGTTACAGGTTTCTTGTGTGAATGCTAAAGTTAATGAAAATGATAAAAGCTTATTTCTGTGTCTTATACATTCAAACATAATATGTCGTCAAAAGATCTATAGCTTCAGGAGCGCTGTCCGGCATCTTGGGTTGTTCTTGTCATGGGCACCCGCCGTCGATGTTCACGCACGAAGAAGAAAATAATATTCACAAATAATAAACTGGTTGAGGTAATGTCTATATAGAAAGTGCTATGGCGACCATGTCAGGGGTATTCATTCAAAACGTTATTGTCAAACCCCCAGAGAAACGTATCTGTAGGTCTGAATTTTCATTGAAAATACACTTTAAAGTGTTGTTGATATGTTAGTTTTAGTTCTTGGACTTAGACTTGCACCCAGTTTTCATTTCCCATAATGCAACATGAGACTCCATCTATCGACAGGTATATTCCACATTCAAAGATGGATGATGAACACGAGTTGCCTGCAGGATTAATACTTGTAAAGTCAGCATCTAATTTCTCTCATATATAAGAAGGCAGAATTTCTCTCATATATGTAGCATGTGTGCAGACTGTAATCATGATGTGTTGGAATTATATATATAGATGCATTAGTGTTCTATGGCATTGAAGAATTACAAGCAACTACCCTCTATTGTGAAGGTCATGCATATGATAATATCAATTGAACATATTATATTTATATCTTATTTCTTTTCATTTATAATGATTTCTACTTTATTTCCTACAGAAACAGAAAATGAGGCTGAGTTTTATTAGACGTTGGAGAGTTTCGTCTACAACCAATAGCTGTTAGAGGAAGAGAAGAAAGAATATTTGTGTAATGTATGTTTAAAGATTCAATAAAAATGAAATTTAATCAATGAAATAGACATTTATTTAACCTATTTTTTCCCATAGCTACGACGAAAGCGGCAATGTAATCATCGTAGAAAAAAATCTCCAAAATGGAACCAAAAACGCTTACATAATTGGAGCAGAGGAAGAGTGACTGCTATTACTCTATAGACCCTTCGTCCAGCCGGGAAATTATTACTCCGGACGGGGAATCCAGACGTGAAATGTCTTTTTTTTCGAGCTATTTAATTCAGTGTTAGTAATAGACGAAAATCATGACAAAATCAGAAGGTTGATATGTGAATATGCACCAAAGAAAGAAAAGTGGCTTCATTCTTTTTTGAGGAGTGGATACAGTAGTGTGAATTACTATCTAGACCATTCCCATATGTAAGGGAACGCTGTATCGAGAACATAAGGAGCTGATACGAAAAGGCGTAAAATCTGCCCTGAAAAAGTGGATTTTTCAAAAATGGAACTCCAAAAAAATTCCTTCACAAAATTGATGCCAGTTCTTGGTTTCATCATAATCAGCAGTTACATAAGATTTATCATGCATAGTTTTTCTAAATTTTGGGGCAAAATATGTCTTTTTTCTATAGAAACCAATGGAAAATGGAAAAGTTTTTTAAAACATTGTTCCCCCCTCAGCTACAGAACGCCACTTTTACAGAAGATGTATATCACTGATACACATCTTTTGACAAAGTGGGGCTCTGTAGCTAAGGAGGGGAACGATGCCCCAGAGACAAAAAAACTGAAAAAGGGAGGGTGGAGCGTTTTTTACAAATCTGTGTTTTAGGCCATAATATAAGCAAAATTTAATTATTTTCCCTTTTAAAGTCATTCATTTATTTATTCTAAACATGTTCACATGAAATGCACAAGATTTTGGAACGAAGTAAAAAGGAGTGTGCAGTTTATTTCTACACAATGTGTATTTCACGGTAAAATGCCTACTTTGTAGTCAACGAATACAAAATACAACCATATTTCAGATTCAAGATTTTAAAATTTATGGAAAAAATTGAGACCAGTCTTTTGAATTTAATTTCTAGTATCTTGTTTAGACTATAACTATGTTTTAAAGTTTACAGATATCCATATCAGCCAGATTTTTCTTAATGTTCAACGTTTTTTGATCGATATTGGCTTCTTTTCAACATGGCTACCCCCTACTCTTTAGACTGTGATTTAAGTATCTAGAAATAAGCTTACCAAAATAAAAGTTGTATGAGGAATCTCCAAATACATTACATTTTAGTAATTATCAACTTTTTCTTGCGTACAGATCATTATGTAGAAGAAATACTTGATGAGATTAAGGGCTAAATACAGCCCTTATCTTATCAGCTCCTTTGTAATGATTGTCACATCACATATGATGGGCTGCGACCTATACATATTGAGACAGAATCGTTGGATGTTGACATGTGCTATTCTCCTGGACTCATATTACCGTCAGATGCCTGAATAAGGACAATACACACTTTAATTGTTTTCACTAAAAATTTTCCATAAGAGTATGACTGTATATATTGAAAACATTCTAAATAATAATAATAATAATAAAACAGCAATATACAATGTTCCTTTGATATGATCCTGATGTCACCAGACGGACACTAGGCTTGGTTCTTAACCAATCTACAGTAATGTACCAGCGCATCCTTTAGACTTGCACTCTGACGGACTTTGACGACAAAACTCCATGGCGGTCTCTGTCCAAACTTCTTTACAGAAGTCAAGGCCCCGACCACCTGTCCTCTATGAATGTCAGTCAGACTCCTCGGGTGATTACATACATGAGCTCGCTACAACCGGCAGAGCACGGACTGTATTACGTGCGCCCTCTTTTTATATCCATTCACATATTCATCTGTGTTGCTGGGGTCCCTACGTTTTGCGGTTTTGCTTGTGTGAGGTCATCATACAGTGAGGCGGTTGTTTTACACCACAATTGTACTTACTTCGTTACCTCTGGGTAACTGGAGAGGTGAGAGAGTTGTGCGTACGTAATCCAGGATAACCACACTGTAATGATACGGATTTGTAAACCGTCACGGGTTCACAACTTAACACTTCCTGCATCAGAAAATGTTGCGTTTTTGTTTTGCCATTCTGTGTATTTCCAATGTTTGTACCAGGAGTTTGCCCCATGGAGTAAGTCTTCAATCTATTTACATGTAAAAATAGTTGATGATAATGTTTCAAAAGTTTTTGATAATGGTTTAATAGGTAAATTGTTGAAAGGCAGATGTGTTGAACATTCTTCTTCTTACTCCACCTGAAAATATAAGGTTAATGTATAACAAGAAGTTTTTCTCTGTTTTCAGATATTTGTCAATTGTTTGCATAATCAGAATATTTCTTGTCATGTTTGTGTGCATGTTTAGGTTAAGATGTGTATTGCTAACTACTTTAATTGTGAAGAAATTGCAAAACATTGTTATGTCAGTATTTCAACTTTGTACCTCTCCGGAGGAAGCAACAATAAAGATAAATATTCAACCTGCTTGAAGCCTAGTTTTGTTATTGTCGTTGCACAGTACAAAATCCTGGCCATCAACTTTTACCATGGCATCACTTACAGAGGGAGGACAGGAAGTCTACGACCAAACCACGCTTAAATTCTACTCCAAACTGAAAGGGATCGAAAAGAGAATATACTATATGCCATCAGTTGAAAATGTCCAAATAAAAACTAAACAGAAAAGTTCCTCAGTGGTACCAAGTGTTACGGCAAAAAGTGACAAATTGTCGAAGAAAAACAGTAAAGTTAACAGTAAACAGAAGTCAGTAAAAGCCTCGTCTAAAGCGAGTAGTGCACAGTCAACTCTATATGTTAATCAGTTGGCTAAACTTGAGTCGGCCAATGTTCGGCAGAAGTAATTGAGAAAGAAATTGAACTAATGGAAAAGAAAACAGAACTTGAAACCGATATGATAAAGTTGAAGTCAGAGTGTGATGTCCAAGCTGCAGAAAGTGGACTAATAGTAATTGCGGATCATCCAAGGCGAAGAGCTTGAAAGGAATACTCAGGAAAGGGTAAATGACTCTGTACATAAATGTGACCCACTTAACGCTGATGCTCCTAGTTTTGTTCCTTAAAACGCAGAAACACTCATGTTTTTGGACCGAGCTCCCTCTTATGACTGCGAATGTATGCGTTAGATTCGCCTGAAATTTTGAAAAGAAAGATTTTGCATTCCCAAATTTTGTAAACTTAATTGATTTTCAGGGATACCGTACCATAACCTCACAGTAATTTGGCCTTGTTGAAATTTATCTTTTACAGATATCATTATGGAGAAGTATCCAGGACGAGTCGTAAGTGATATATTTAGTGCTGCCGGATGTGGCCGAACCACCCGCTCCAGGAATGGCGGACTAATTGTTTTGTACCTCTCCGGAGCAAGCAACAATAACGATAAACAACCTGCTTGAAGCCTACATTTGTTACACACCCGTATTGAGCCTCTAACAAACGTCGAGGCTCAAGTGGGAGATTCATCATTTATAAATTGCTACTCTTTATGAGTGACTTAGGTACCTCACCTGACAAGACGGAATGGAAGGCTCGTTTACATATATCCTGCCGTGATAACTTCGGCAACTCTTCAGTTTATCGTCCTCTTTAACGAAATAATTACAATTACAACAGATTCACGATGATTGCTTATCTAATCATTAACCGATGGTTCGCCGTTATTATTTTTTTTTTGTCATTAAGGAACGCTGTTATTTTAAATGTAATTTAGGAACGCTCTTGAGGAACGAGAGATATTTGGCTGACCCACATACTAACCCTTCTCTTTTTTGTCCACCGTAGCATATCACGTGATAGTCAAACAATCTCTAGCCTGGGAATCCCCTTCGATTAAACAAGGCACAGGGGTGAGGTATCATCGCTTGGTCACAAACCCTTTCTTCTATATGTCTATATTAGTTTTTTTTTTCAAAAAAAGACATATAGAAGAAAGGATTTATGACCAAACGATGATACCTCATCCCTATGAAACAAGGTAAATACTGTCTAAATCTACTTTTTCAGGATTTTTTTTTTACATCTGTAATACGAGTGTAATGATCGGGTTCGATATTGACAATACAATAAATGAGTCTACAAAATGTCAGCCATGTTTGTTTTGTAAAACCAAGTAGGCTCATGTAAAATCGACTGCCATCACACTTTCAGCCGCCCCAAACATATCATCTGGCGACGAGGATGAACAAATAAGGTACAATGAATAATTTACCAGACTTTCCGACATTTGATTTCGAAAGCGATAAGAGTAACGCTGGCCCGAAGTGGGACCGTTGGATCGGAAGATTAGAAAATTTGTTTGTCGCAATTAAAATTAATAACGAAGAAGGGGATGATGCACGTAAAAGAGCTTTACTTTTACACTATTGTGGGGAAAGAGTGTATGGTATTTACATGGCAGAAAAGGGCGAATCTGATGAAACTTACCCAGCGTCAAAGAAGGTATTGGAAGATTATTTCAAACCGCGTAAGAATACGCAAATGGAAATCTATCAGTTCAGACTTTGTAAACAAAAACAAGGCCAAACTTTAGATGAGTACGTAACAGAACTACGCAGACTGAGTAAGGATTGCGAATTTCAGGATGTAAACAACGAAATTCTGTCCCAATTAATACAGAATTGTCGGTCCAACCAATTGCGTCGTAGGGCACTCCGCGAACCGGAGAAGGGACTTGACGACATCATAAAATTAGGACGCGCAATGGAACTCTCAGATTCGCAAGCGCAAGCGATGGAACGCAGCGAAAATGTGACACCTGTAAATGCCATAAGTCGCAATAGAGGACGCGGTCGAACAGCGAACAGAGGAACTCCAGGAAGGTCACGTGGAGCCGCAGCACGACGATACACGCCAAGAGGACGTGGCAGCGCACCGAGAGGTCGTGGTTACACAAAATCATGCTTTAATTGTGGAGGTAGATACCCACACAATGGACCCTGCCCGGCTAAAGGTCAGCAATGTCACAAATGTCACCAAATGGATCATTTCAAAAAGGTATGTAAGGGGCGCGGTTCAGGTCATGTTCGCTCAGTCGAAGAGGACCCTGATTCAGAAGCCGGTAGTGATGACAGCTACTGCTACGTTGTGAGATTATCCGAAACAGAGGATGTTTGTGCAGTAAAAGGTCCATACACTAAAGTGAAAGTAAACGGAGTAGAACTTACATTACTGGCGGATAGTGGCTCCTTAGTGAACATTCTAGATGAGAGCAGTTATTGCAAAGTAGGAAAACCAAAACTCGCCAAAATGAGGAAAGGCAAGCTCGTTCCATACGGAGGTGGAAACTCACTTAAGGTACTGGGTATATGCACCGTACAGATCGAAACGAAGGATCGTATAGACGCCACAGATTTCCATGTCGTAAAAGGTCAAAATCTAGGATCAATTCTAGGATTTCCAACTGCCTCAAAATTATCGATAATAAACATTGTCAACCACATTCAAGAAGGCCAAAATATTGAAGATGATTTTCCACATCTATTTAAAGGGATAGGGAGACTGAAGAACAGGCAGGTCAAACTACATATTGACAAGGACATACAACCCGTTGCACAAAAGGCTCGTAAAACTCCATTTCACCTTCGAGAGAAAGTAAAGGCGGAAATTGATGATTTGCTAAAGAGGGACATTATTGAGAAAGTCGAAGGGGAGCCCACTCCTTGGGTATCTCCTATAGTAACACCGCCTAAAAAGGATCCGGGGAAAATAAGGCTATGCGTTGACATGAGGGAGCCTAATAAGGCGATTCGTAGAGAACGACATGTACTACCTACCATGGAGGAGCTTATTTACGATTTGAATGGAGCCAAAGTATTCAGCAAGCTGGATTTGCGTTGCGGTTACCACCAGCTTGAGCTCGAGAAAGACTCGCGCTATATTACAACATTCAGTACTCACCTAGGAATTTACAGATATAAGCGATTAAATTTTGGAATATGCTCTGCATCCGAAATATTTCAGGAAACCGTTAGACAGGTCATTCAAAACATACCTGGAGCCCGTAACATATCAGACGATATTCTTGTCTATGGGAAGAATAGAAAGGAACATGATATTGCGTTGCGAAGAGTACTCGAGAGGTTAACCGAACACGGAATGACCCTTTATGGCGAAAAATGCGAGTTTCGACAGGAAAGCGTAACATTCTTCGGCGTCGTATTCAGCGGTAATGGAATCTCACCTGACCCGAAGAAGGTCAAGGCCGTCAATGATTTTGAGAAACCACAAAACGTTAAGGAACTTAAGAGCTTTCTGGGTATGACCAACTATTGCTCCCGATTCATTGCTGATTACACAAAGATTTGTGATCCGCTGAGAAAATTAACACGCAAGGATGTCGATTGGAGTTTGAATGAAAACTGCGAAAAGGCGTTCATGGAGCTCAAACAGAGCCTCTCATCGAAAAACGTAATGTCATATTACGACCCTGAAAAACCAGTCGAAGTACGAGTTGATGCAAGCCCGATTGGACTTGGTGCAATTTTAGCACAGGATAAAATCGTAGCCTATGCAAGCCGATCACTTACACCGGTCGAGTCAAGGTACAGTCAAGTGGAACGCGAGGCTCTCGCTGTAGTTTGGGCGTGTGAGCATTTTGATTTATATCTTCGAGGACTCGTGCATTTCAAAGTAATAACAGATCATAAGCCGCTAGAGAAAATTTGGAAGAAACCTCAACCACCATTACGCATAGAAAGGTGGGGATTAAGGCTGCAACCATACAAGTTTGATATCGAGTACAGCCCAGGCGAAGATAATGCTGCCGATTATATGTCACGGCATCCGGTCAGAATAAGCAACTCTAAGGAGGAGAAGATAGCCGAGGAGTACATAAACTTTATCGCAAGCGAATCACTATTGAAGGCAATAACACTAGACGAAGTGAAAGCCGCCACTATGAATAGCCCAACAATACAAACGGCTATATCTTATGTAAGAAACGGAAGATGGTTCGAAATCCGCGATATCTCAGATAGCAACGTTGATATCGAAGAGCTGACAGCTTTACGCTCGATACGAGATGAACTAACAGTATTTGCTGATAATGTACTTCTAAGAGGACACCGTATTGTGTTACCACAGTCACTGCGAGATGCTGCGATCAGCATAGCGCATGAGGGCCATCAAGGAGTAGGCAAAACCAAGGCATTTCTAAGATCTAAGGTATGGTTCCCGGGACTCGATAGTCGCGTGGATCGAGAACTTAAAGACTGTGTAGCATGTCAAGTCTTAACACCTGAGCGCACAACAGTAGAACCGTTAAAGATGTCCGAACTTCCCTCAGGACCGTGGGAAAATTTAAGCATGGACTTTTGCGGACCATTACCAAGCTCCGAGTATCTACTGGTAATTGTAGACGAATACACCAGATATCCGGTTGTCGAAATTGTGAAATCGGTATCCTCGAATGCGACCATACCGATAATCGATAAAGTATTCAGCCAATTCGGTATTCCGAAAATAGTCAAAACAGATAATGGAAGTCCATTTCAATCGGAACGATTCAAACTATTCATGGAAGATATGGGCATTATGCATCGCCGAATTACCCCGAGATGGCCACGTGCGAACGCACAGGCAGAATCTTTTAACCGCCCACTCATGAAAGCAGTGAAATCCGCACATATACACAAAGTTTCATGGAAGCAGGAGATGAATAGATTCCTCCGCCAATATCGCTTCACGCCGCATACCTCGACAGGATACAGCCCGTACAAGCTGTTATTCGCAAGAGATCCGAAAACAAAGTTGCCGCAAGTTGCGTCGGATAGGAGAGGAAACCTTTATTTCGACGAGAACGTTAGAACGAATGACTCCGAATCTAAAAGGAAGATGAAGGAAAACACGGATAGACAAAATAGCGCTCATCACAGAGATATCAACATCAGTGATTCGATCATTGTTAAATATGATCAACGGGGAAACAAACTCCAGCCCGTATACAAGCCGGAAATGAAAACCGTACTAGCGAAGAAAGGATCTATGGTCACGATTTCAGGCGACATAACCCGAAATATGTCTCAAGTGAAGAAAGTTAAACCTACACTAGGATTTGCGCCGTTGGAAGACACCAATGAAATAGAGATTGCTTGGCCGCAAAATAATACCTCAGTAGCGTTACCGGAAGAAGTTCCAAAAGATCGATTTGTCACTAATACGAAGCCACCCGACAAACCGCAGATACGCCAGAGTGACAGAAAAGTGAAAATACCGTCAAAATTCAAAGATTTTGTGCTCAGTTAATGACCTAGTGATATGGGGCACAATAATCCCCAAGAGGTCATATGCATTATATTGTGTTCAGTGTCGTGTTAGGTAGCACGTACAAAAATGACTTTGCAGTGCAAAAGGGCATAATAAACCCTTACAGGTCATTGAGGTCACATGATCTCCATTAGTATTATTCTCATATAATTTGTGTTGCATGATCTAGTCAAAACTATTATTTCTAGTCAATTTATAAATGTAATTCTCACGAAATCCATATCATGTCATAATATCAATGTATAAATTCCATCTCTCCAAATAGTAATGATAAATAACACTTTATTTCATTTTAATCTCATATTTAATGCAATCAAAAGACTCAAATACAAAGACAGTAGTTACACCATTTATGTATCTAATTGGACAATAAATATTTCATTAATTCAGTATTGTACATCCATAGTAATTTGGGGAGAGATGTAATGATCGGGTTCGATATTGACAATACAATAAATGAGTCTACAAAATGTCAGCCATGTTTGTTTTGTAAAACCAAGTAGGCTCATGTAAAATCGACTGCCATCACACTTTCAGCCGCCCCAAACATATCAACGAGTATCATTATTAATTTTATGATGAAAATCTATTCTGGTCAAGTATAGAGTTATATTCATAGAACACTTCAACAGAAAATTTTGTTTATTAACGTGCACCATATCATAACATGTAAATCCATAAACACAATATCATAGTGCTCTGATAGCATTGTTTCACTAGTGTTAATCCATATACACAATAGTAAAGTGCTCTGATCACAATAGGATGATAACATTATCAAAATTTCTTGAAATTTCTAAAAAGTGGGTCCTGTAGCATCATATCCCACCCATCCTGCTACGTCTTTCGGTACCATTATTCGACATAGTAACTTTCATACTTTTTGGCATATTACATTGTTTAGATTTAGGATTTAGGATCACTGATGAGGGTTAAGTACCCGAAACGTGCATGTCTGGTCCACGTTGCCAATTTATTTGTCCTTAAATGATGCTATTCAATTTGAAGACGTTTACATTTATACCACTTGGTGAGTGTCACTGCTGGTGGACCAGGAGTCCCCGAGGGCACATGTAGCCAAGTTCGATCAATTTCGGTTGATCGTTTCTTCAACGCAATCTAAATTTCTGTTATCAAAATTTCTTGAAATTTCTAAAAAGTGGGTCCTGTAGCATCATATCCCACCCATCCTGCTACGTCTTTCGGTACCATTATTCGACATAGTAACTTTCATACTTTTTGGCATATTACATTGATGAGGGTTAAGTACCCGAAACGTGCATGTCTGGTCCACGTTGCCAATTTATTTGTCCTTAAATGATGCTATTCAATTTGAAGACGTTTACATTGTATCATTAGTGTTAATCCATATACACAATAACATAGTGCTCTGATCACAGTAGGATGATAACATTGTATCACTAGTGTTAATCCATATACACAATAATATAGTGCTCTGATCACAGTAGGATGATAACATTGTATCACTAGTGTTAATCCATATACACAATAATATAGTGCTCTGATCACAGTAGGATGATAACATTGTATCACTAGTGTTAATCCATATACACAATAACATGGTGCTCTGATCACAGTAGAATAATAACATTGTATCACTAGTGTTAATCCATATACACAATAAACTCATTCTCAAATAGAAACAGAAATTCTTATTTTCTGTTTTTGGAATTTTACATCATGTTTTGACAGAAATCTAGACAAAATGCAATATTTTAGTAAAAATACTTTATTTACTGAACACAGTATCAACAAAACAGCTCTTTTTCGAGTTTATACATAAATACAAGGGATTTCTCATTATCTTTTTTCTTGGTGACAATTAGAGTCAGTTGAATATTTTGGAGTAAATTTACTCAGAAATGTAGAATCTATTACACTTGCACTCATCTAGATTAAACAATATTCAGAGTAAATTTACTCTGAAATATTCAAAATTGTAGTATTTCATCTCAATCTATTGCAACCTGAAAATTGCATTGAATGGATCATTGGAAAAAAGACAGCAAAATTATGTTTACAATTGAATCTAGAAATCTAATTGTTTGTTCAATATCAATTTTTATTTGTTTTCTTTTTCAGTTACTCCGAAATTTAAAGTTTATAACATTCGCCTTTATCCAGAATGAACCATTTCAGAGTAAATTTACTTTGAAATTATGAAATCATTGAATCCATATTTACCATTCATATTAAAGATAAGCTGTTCAGAGTAAATTTACCCCGAAATTTTGAGTTTATTTTACTGGTTTTTATCCAGAATGAATCTTTTCAGGGTAAATTTACTCTGTAATATTCAGAATTGTTTTTGTTCATATCAACATTAGTTACATTGGAACAAATGAAAAAATGATGTCACAGCTTTAAAAAATGCATTTTGAGAAAAAAAAATAAATTCAAGAGAAAATTAACTTTGAAATGTTGAAAGCATCGAATTCATATTTACCATACATATTATAATTAAGCTGTTCAGAGTAAATTTACTCCGAAATTAAGTGTTCATTACACTGGCCTTTATCCAGACTGAATCATTTCAGAGTAAATTTACTCTGTAAAATGCAAAATTGTCATAGTTCAAATTAATATTGATTTTATTTCAATTCAAAAATGGTACAAGACTAAAATTCGAATAGATTCTTACAAAATAAAGTTGGTGTGAATTACTCCAAAATGTATAAAAAATATATTTAGGATTCAAGTATCCAACTTTAAGGTATATATAACAAAACATTGTATGATGGATGATACTACTACTAGTACCAGTACAACCAGTAGAGGCACTAATTTAAAGATATGAAACCAGAGGCAAATGCTATGTACATTACAAATGAACGAAAAGAATATTTCAGCTTGGAAAGTAACACCCTTTTCATCATTGAAGAAATGAGAATATTTAAGATTATTCTTTAGACAATTTTTAAATACAAATTGAAAATATTTAAAAGTCTAAAAATAATTCTGACATCTAATGCCTTTGATCCCTTCCTCTCAAATGAAATACCTAATTTTCCTTCTAATACCCTATTGTTCTGCAAACCTAAAATAAATATTTTTCTCCATTGATACATACACTCGTAAATCTATTTGAATTAAACAATATATCATTCTAAGTCATTCTAAATACAAAAGTCTTATTTCATAATGAGCAATAGGCCAAAGATACAGTTTATAATCAACAAGAAGGCAAATTTACAGTATAACAAGAGTCGAAATCTATAGTTTATAATCAACAAGAGGCGAAGTTGAAAATTAATTATCAACAAGGGGCCAGACTTACAGTTTATCATCAACAAGGGGCCATGTTTGCAGTAGGCCAATTTACAGTCTAGTATCAACAAGAGGCAAGGTTTACTGTTATAATTAGAAAAGGCTAAGTTTACAATGTTTGATTTACAGAAGGTTATGTTCACCATGTGCACAGTCTATAATCATCAAGAGACAAAGTTTACAGATATATGATCAACAAGAGGTCAAGTTTATAGCTTATAATCAACAAGAGGCCAAGTTTAAAGCTTATAATCAACAAGAGGCCATGTTTAGTTTTATGATCAACAAGAGGCCAAGTTTATAGCGTATAATCAACAAGAAGCCAAGTTTAAAGCTTATCATCAACAAGAGGCCAATTTTACAGCTTATCATTGACAAGTGGCCAAATTTATAGCTCATCAATAAGAGGCCATGTTTACAATTTATGATCAACAAGAGGCGATGTTGATAGCTTATAATCAATTAGAGGCCATGTTTGTAATTTATGATCATAAGAGGCCAAGTTGATAGCTTTTAATCAATACGATGCCATGTTTACAACTTATGATCAGCAAGAGGCCAAGTTGATAGCTTATAATAAATAAGAGGCCATGTGTAAAATTTACGATCAACAAGAGGCCAAGTTTACAGTTAAAAGTCAACAAGAGGCCATGTTAACAGCTTATAATTAACAAGAGGCCATGTAAATAATATATGATCAACAAGAGACCGATTTATAGCTTATCATCAACAAGAGACCATGTTTACAGCTTATAATCAACAAGAGGCCATGTTAACAGCTTATAATCAACAAGAGGACATGTTTACAGTTTATGATCGACAAGAGACCATGTTTACAGCTTATAATCAACAAGAGGCCATGTTAACAGCTTATAATCAACAAGAGGACATGTTTACAGTTTATGATCGACAAGAGGTCAAGTTTATACAGTGGTGATCGCGGGAGATTACACACTTTTACCGAAGTTTCCGAGGCTTAACCTAAGTTTCCGAATTTCGGAAAAATCCTACCTAAGTTTCCGAATCCTAACTTTACGAAAATTACCGCTTTGACCGAAGTTTCCGAATTATTAAAATTCGGTAGGAAATTTAGGGTAAACCGTGAAAGTTAGGTATTTTAGTTAGGTTTTTTAGGAAAAAGTGTAATATTTCGGGTTTTTCGGGGTAATGGTAGTTTTAAGATTGATTTCAACAAAACGAAATTTCCATTATGTTCACAAAAGGAATGCAACATGTATTCGGGAATTCTGGGGTGTAATTGAAAAGGGGGGGGGGTATATCCCTTGAAAATTTCCAAACATAGTCATATACTTTTTTATTGGCAATTTGCAATACTAGGGCTCACGCTGTTATAACTCTTCCCCTCCCCTGATTGTCTAGAGTTGCACATACATCATGATGTATACAAGTCAAATTTGGTATTGAATAAATCACAGGGGGCCGTAGCCAGATTATTTTTATTTCCATGAAATCATTCTGCAATCAAAATCCCCCCCCCCTTTCCCTCGATTCATTTAATCAGCTATATATGTACAACGATTTCCCACAGATTCTATATGAAAGATATATGGAATCTGCGGAAAATCGCTGTACGTTACGTAGCTGATTAAATGGAAAGAGGGACACGTCAGTCATTGAAATATTAAAAAAAAAACCTTGCTTCGGCCCCCTGTGTACAATAAATAAAAAAAAAAAACAGAAAAGATCCGATATTAGAAAAGATCGTTGAACTAAAGAAAAGATCTTATCTAAGAAAAGATCGTTGAATATAAACAATTCGAATTTCCTCTGATCGACGAAGTTGTACTTTTCGCAGTGGAAACACTTTGGCATTTTCAAAAATTCTTAGAGATTTCTTAATTTCAAATTGAGAAAACTAATGTAATTTCAAAAGACAATAGGTAATATATTACATTCCTACATAAAAAGCCGATTTTACACTGTGTACCGACTATAAACCGAGCTAATGATCGAACTTGTTTGCAAATTTCAGGCAAGTTCTGTGTTTTTTGTTTTTTTTTTTAAATAATTCCTCATCGTGTGTTTGTGTGTGTGGTATTTTTTTTTTTTTCTTTTTTTGATTTTCTAGAATTTCAGCTGTCCTTAGCCGGGGAGGTATATAATACATCCCTGTCGTGGCTTTTAAAAATAACAGCATTTTGTACAATGGAGAGGCGTGAAGGGGTTTGTCGTTTTTCTTTATTTTGGAGACCCTCGATCAGGGCAAGGACTGTTTATAAGTCCTTGATCAGGGCCCGATTTTTTTTCTGTTCTTTAGCGGATGCATGACCAAAGATAATTCAGAAGACCCTTCGGGCTAGATTCTTTTTGTAGAGGTGCAAACTTTCTGGACATTTTTCTTGGGGAGGGATGCAGTCTTCCTGCCCCTCCCCTCATAAAAATCATATGGGGTTCCTTTGTCCTTCTCAATATTTTATAATTTGT
Organism: Pinctada fucata; assembly: GCA_028142955.1. Lineage (NCBI taxonomy): Eukaryota > Metazoa > Mollusca > Bivalvia > Pterioida > Pteriidae > Pinctada > Pinctada fucata. Next base: position 10,379,828 of record AP027110.1, read on the forward strand.
TCGACAAATTTGTTAAAATTTTTGTCTTACTACCATTATCCAATACATGTACAACTCTATATCTAACAAATTCCTTTCCAAGGTGTTCTAAATCTTATGACAGCCCTTTGCACTAATTAATTGTGATAGGCAGAATGAAAAATGTGGCCGGTCCGGGAATCAAACCCGAGACCTTATGCTATGGAGGCAGACGCTCTTAGCAACTGAGCTAACCGGGCATGATAACCGTACCGTCACACACTATTTATAATTTTTTTACAAGTCCCGAGATACAAATATGTTGCCAGACTCTGTCCGAAAACCTGTGATTGTCTGCAATCTTGAGGTAAAAACTCCTATGCAAGATCTGTCATAAAGGAATGAATTATACCCAACTATTCATTCAAAGTATTCATACTGAATCTTCTAAACAGTTTCATAAAAAAAGTATATTATGACCTTGACCTCTTACTTTTATTTAAGAGCATAATACACCCTTGGGTCCTAAGAGTAATTATGTCAAATGTTTTTGAAAACCATGTAGAGGGGAAATAGTTTTGTCACAAAGTTTTGCCAAGAAAGTCTATTGTTACCTTGACCTCTGATCTAGATTCAGGTCATTAAAAAACCCTTGAGTGCTACATATACATAGCAATTCTGCAAACAACACAATAAAATTGATAACCAGGAGGACCGGAAACTGATTTGCTCAAGGATAGGGCAAGTTGCTCGTTGCAGACTGACCCTCAATATGTGACTTTGATTTTGAAGATAACCTTGACATAGATACTGAATAACAGACATTGAATAAAGTTTTCCGCATATATGCACAGTGTATTTGCTTTGCAGTGAGTAAAGTAGAAATCAAAAGGAAGTGTAACATAATGAACTGATGAGCATGATCATGTATAAACAGATATTCAAATAAGTGATCTAATGGTTCTAATCACATCATCAATATAAATTTACATGTGTAAACATGATCTATAGACCTTTTGCTGATCATCCAACTTCTGTATGTGCTCGGTATTTTTTTTTTGCATTTTGTGCTGACATATTTGTGTATATATATTTTTGCAAAGATTTTTAACCCTTTCAATTTCATTGTAATTGTAATTATTATAGCTTATTCAGCTCAAGTACAATGTGGATCAATATTCAACACCTTCTAGGTCAAGAAAGTATAGCTCAAAAAATTAATATTAGATACCAAAACCCAGTTGCTTTACAATTTATTTCCTTTCTTGCAACTGATTAAGTACATGTAGAATACTATCAATCTGACAATAAGAAATTTACAACTGTAACTGTCAAAAGACAGCAAGTGTGAATGGCAGTAGATGGTAAATTACTGTCTACATTTGAGTACAAGATTAACACTGTTCAAGAACAGGTATGTCACCTGTCACATGTTTGACCCTAAAACATTGCCTTGACCTTGAAAATGACCTTGAGCTAGACTATAGCCTCTAAACATACTTCATTATGATGCATATCAATTAGCTATAGATACTGTAGCCATATATATATATATGATCATGTATCTTCAATGAACATCCCCCTCCCTTTTCACTTAAGTTCACAACTATGTGACACATGATCTAAAAACCTGTGACATATATCATAGGGCTGGTACAATACTCTGATTCATCAATGCATCACATTATTTTTTTTTCTCGATCCAAGTATCGATATATCCAAACACGCCAAAGTTACAATTTTACAAAAATTTTTTTATTGAATTTTCTGGATTTTTGTCCACCACGCCAAAAACAAAAATAACTTTCAGAGAAAATGAAAGTACATGTAAACATTTTGTTTCCTGGTTTATGAAGTACATGTTATAGGATTCAGAAAAATTTCTTGTCAGAAAGCTAGTATTGAATACATATAACCTGTTGAATGAAAAAAAGCTACTTATATATGATGAATATAAATAGTATCAAATAGGATTTTGAGAAGGTTTTATCAATTTATAAAGTATTGCGATACATATTATATCCGATATCGGGTATCATGATACGTATCATATTGGCTGGGTGCAGTATTGTCCCTGCCCTAATATATCAATGCCGATTTCTTGAATTATACAATGTTTCAAAACATTTTGATGAAAAATAAATGAAATTTTAAAATTTTTAATTAAAAATGCTTCGTAATGATCTTTGACCTTGAAAGTGACCTTGACCTGCTGAGTCTCATCATGCTTTACTATCTCTGCAAGTTTAAAAAAAATGTTTGAATGATGTATATCAAGTAAGTTACAGACAAATATGTGACAGACTGACAAACGGACAGACAGTCAGAGACAGATGAGCAAACAGCCTAACTAAGTGATTTTTATATGGCGACATTAAATTTCTCAATCTGAGTACATCAGAAACCACATGTTTTTGCCATTCCACATACATGTATTACATGCAATATAAATTGTTAATTTTTCTTCATCTTGTCTTGATTCTGGTGTCCAAGATACACAAATTATGAAGGAAGGAAGCTATGCCGCACCAATCCATGATCACTCACTTCTGTTTGACCATGTTGTATGTGTTGACTCTCATCCTGAAATAAAACAAGTACAAAAAAAAATGTGATGATAACAAACATCTAAATCACATCATCTAACAATAAATCATAAAGGTAAATTCCTATTATTACCAAATAGATATCATTGTATACTTCTCACTTAGTCGTAAATTATATGGTTATATTGTAAAGGAATGCAATAATGCAATTATATTTTATAAACAAATAAAACACTGCTAAAGACAGTATGGCCGGATTGCAAAGTAAGTTTTTGTCACTAACTGGGTCAAGGTCAGGTTAAATGTTATGGCATAAATTGAAAGGATTTGTCAGAGGCAACCAATAAGTAAAATATTATGTTTCTACTATGTATATAGCTCCTGAGATTTTGGTTCAATGAGACACTTAAGCAAAATCATTAACTAGGTCAAAGCCCTAGGTCAAGGTCACTAGGTCAAATGTTACGAGATAAATTGAAAGGTCTTGTCAAAGGCAACTACATGTATAACATAAAGTTTCTACTGCATAAAGTTCATTAGATTTTGCTTTAACTAGAAACTTCAACCAAAATATTTAACTATGTCAAAGTCAAAGGTCAAGGTAAAGTTTCTTAGATTTAAAAAATCATTTTGCTTTAACCAGAAACTTTAACCAAAATGTTGACAACGGATGACAGACAGACGGATAGACAGACAGGCGGACATCGTCAATCTAGACTGGAATTGCTTTGCAATCAAGCCAAATACTTTTTAGATGGGGGCATTTTCAATGTCTAGCTTGTCTTCGGGCCAGTGGTTGAATTTTTTTGTAAAGACTGGTGGACAGTGATTTAAATCATAATCTCTTAATTTTGTTATTCAGGCACAAACTGTTCTAATATGCTGCTATTTACTGATAGTCCTAACCCGAGTAAGGATCGATTTATCAGTCAATTATATATTATACTGCCGTCGACTTACTCGAGTAAGGACTATCAGTCAACGGTAACATAATAACCGTTATATTACACTGCCGTTGACTGATAGTCCCTTCCCGAGTGAGGATTATCAGTCAACAGCAGCATAATAAAACGGTCCAAGCCCGAATCACAAACAAAATTAAACATCATCAGATCATTTTACATGTCCTACGTGTACTAACCTACCGTTGAATTTCCAGAATACCGGGCCGTGCGTAGAAACGTACGTCAATCCGTACGTCAATCGTTGATTGTTGGATTGAATGCAGTGTCTCCGACAGTAGTTTGCGATTCCTTCATTATGTTTGGACCATGTTTGTTGTTGTTTTTGATACGTACTATATACGTCCCTGGTACCATTCATCAGTACATGTCTACCATGCACATCTTGCAGATTCTTGGATACCTTGCTGTCAGTACTGACATTTACCAGTCTGTTCTTCAATATGTAACACGGCTATGATCATTCTTCATCAAATTCCTGACTGTTTCGTGCATTTCATCAAGGGAGAAATATAAAACATCAAGTTTTACTGCTACAAAAATTCGATCGTAGTAATGTTTTGAAACCGAAACTAGACCTAGAACATTCCGAATCCGACAAAATGCAGAGCTATTCATATAAAAAAAAAGGGGGGGGGGAATAAAATAAAGAGAGAGAGTAAGAGAGATAAAGCTGTTTTATTATCATCATTGTGCAATATGTAATTTCTCGGTAGTGTTGTGGGTCATGTATTATTTTAGTTTTACTTTATGTGTAGGTACACATGTACTTAGTCATGTTATTTAATGATTTCATAATAATTCTTTCTAGATTTTACTATGTCATGATTATCTCATTAGAGAATATTCCAGTATGTTCTTTGTTACATCATTATCATCACATGACTGTGATTTCTAGAATTTACTCTATTGTTAATCATTTGTAATGAGTCATTGTTCTAGAAGCTTCTGGTAAATTTATTTGTATTAAGTATAAATACCTCTGAGGAACTGTGTTGAGTGGACATTCGGACATTCGTACACATTCGTAGACACGATTCATTCATCTATTCTGATATACTGGGACACTTTATTTGTTGAGACTTTAATCCATTTAACAACGTTTGGACACCGATCTTTCGAGAACGTTTGTGATTACCGGAAACCATACCTTCGATAGACTTTGTGGACCGTAACGGACACTTTGATCCGGACATTGTATTGTAAGTTGTAATCATTGTAAATATATATATTTTGTACATAATTAAACTTGTAAATTTATATTCTGTCTTTGTCTGATTTTTGCTGGCATTTTGGGGTATTCTGACCCATAACAGAATTGGGGGCTCGTCCGGGATAGTAATCTCTGCATATTTGCACTTTACGTAAAGTTCGTTAAAAAAAAAAAAAAAAAAAAAAATTTTTTTTTAGTAAAACGTTTGCCAGCAGAAATCAATCATGGTATTTTCGGTCACTGAATTTTTGAAATCGCCGACTGTACAAGAGTTCGAATCATTGAAGAAAGATGATTTGATTGGTTTAGGTCTTCACTTGAAGTTAGATGTAAAATCTTCTATGAGAAAACAAGAAATTAGAAATATTGTGGCTAAAGAGCTTTTAGCTAAGGAAATCTTTTCGTCATACGATTTTCCTGTTGAACCTGTTTCAAGCGAAACCAAAATGTCAAAATTTGAGTTTGAATTAGAGAAAATGAAAATACAATTACAATTTGACAAAGAAGAAAAAGAAAGACAATTTCAAATTGAAAGAGAAGAAAAAGAAAGACAATTTGAAAAAGAAGAAAAAGAAAGACAATTTCAAATTGAAAGAGAAGAAAAAGAAAGACAATTTGAAAAAGAAGAAAAAATAAGACAATTTGAAAGAGAAAAGGAAGAAAGAGAGAAACAGGAACGTATGCACGAGAAAGAACTCCAATTTGAGTTAGAAAAGTTAAAGTTAGAGAAAAGCGCTAAGGAAAATCCTGTTCCTTCGCTTGTCAAGTCTGAATTCGACGCCGCCAAAAACATCCGATTAGTACCAAAATTTCAAGAAAAGTCCGTGGACAAATATTTTCCACATTTTGAGAAAATCGCGGCCAATCTGAAGTGGCCACGTGATTTTTGGCCAACTTTATTACAAAGCGTACTTATTGGCAAAGCGGCTGAAGTGTACTCGGCGCTCAGTATTGCTGAGAGTTCAGACTATGACAAGGTCAAGGACACGATTTTGAGAGCATATCAGTTAGTACCTGAGGCGTACAGACAAAAGTTTAGAAAGTACAAAAAATTTGAAAATCAAACATATGTTGAATTTGCTCGAGAAAAAGAAGATTTATTTGATCAGTGGTTTCGATCTAAGAAAATTCCCAATTCATTTGACAATTTGCGTCAGATCATTCTGATAGAAGAGTTCAAAGAGTGTGTACATCAAGATTTAAGAACTCATTTGGAAGACAAAAATGTTAAAACTCTTGAAGAAGCCGCTGTTTTGTCTGATACGTATGCTCTCACTCATAAGAAAAATTTTGTGTCAAAAACTCAATCTAGCGATAGTGCTAAAACGTCAGATGTTCCAAAGAAAAATTTACAAGAGTCTCAGTCGTCCATTAGTTCCCAGTCACCATCTCAAGGTGGTTCTACGTCCGGACCTAGGTCCGAGCGTTCTGAGGCATCCCCAGGGGTGGGGTCGCTTCCTACATGCAATTATTGTAAGAAAAAAGGTCATGTTATTGGTGAGTGTTTGAAGCTTAAGAAGAAAAAAGAACTTAAGTCACAGGCCTGTGCGTCTGTTAGAAATGATAGGAAAGCCTTAGATTCGATTTGTTCTGACACTCCTGAGATTCAGGGTTCTAAGTCCAGTTCTGATGATTTTGTGGAGGATCATTATAAGCCCTTTTTGTCACAGGGATTTGTTTCACTCGGTGATTCTAGCGAAGCGTTGCCTGTTCAGATTTTGAGAGATACTGGTGCTGCCCAGACTTTATTGTTAGAGGGTTCATTGCCTTTGTCTGAGCACACTTTTACTGGTAGGTCAGTTTTATTACAGGGTGTGGAGCTAGGCGTCATTGATGTTCCCCTTCATAAAATTTATTTGAAGTCAGACTTAATTACTGGACCTGTTATCGTAGGTGTTCGACCTACTCTTCCCGTTCAAGGCGTTTCCTTGTTGCTTGGCAACGATTTAGCTGGCGGCAAAGTTGTAGCCGATCCGATTGTTTGTGAGAAAATCACGTCCGATGTGGTGTCCGATGATGAAGACGACGACTTGTACCCAGCCTGCGCAGTTACCAGGGCGATGGCCAGGAACAGACTAAAAGAGGTTGAGAGTACTTCTGCACTTAACGAGGACCATCCCTCCGAAAATATAGACCTTTCTGACACATTCATGTCTACCATTGATGACGGCGTACCTGAGACGTCAGTACCACTTCATGTTGACAAGTCTCCGACGGTACCTGGTGATGATTACCATCCGCCATTAGACAGAGATACAGATGCCTTAAGCCGTGAGCAGCTCCTCTCCGAGCAAACTAAAGATCCGGAGATTATCCGACTAAGCAAGAGGGCCCTTCCCCGAGAAGAAGCGGACAAAGTCGGAGAGTGCTTCTACATACAAGATGGCATCCTCATGCGGAAATGGAGACCACCCGATGCACCCCTAATGACGTGTGGCGGGTCGTTCACCAGATAGTGGTTCCAGTAGCGTATCGCGGGGACATCATGAGTTTAGCTCACGACACACCCATGGCAGGTCATTTAGGTGTCAATAAGACTTATAATAGGATTTTAAGTCACTTTTACTGGCCTAAGTTGAGAAAAGATGTGTCTGAGTTTTGTAAGTCTTGTCATAGTTGTCAGATGGTAGGTAAACCCAATCAAGTTATACCACCTGCTCCCCTCCAACCCATTCCAGCCTTTGAGGAACCTTTTAGTAGGGTGTTAGTTGATTGTGTAGGTCCTTTGCCTAGGACTAGGTCAGGGAATCAGTACTTACTGACAATTATGTGTACTTCGACTAGGTTTCCTGAAGCCATACCTCTTAGGAATATTAAGGCAAAGACCATAGTTAAGGCCCTTACAAAGTTTTTCAGTTTCGTGGGTGCTCCCAAGGCTATTCAGTCAGATCAGGGTTCGAATTTTATGTCAGGATTGTTTCAGCAGGTTATGCATGAGCTAGGTATCAGGCAGTATAAGTCTTCTGCGTACCATCCTGAGTCCCAGGGGGCACTTGAACGCTTTCATCAGACCCTTAAAACTATGATGAAAACATATTGTCACCAGTATGGAAAAGACTGGGATGAAGGGGTTCACCTCGTCTTGTTTGCGGCACGAGAAGCGGTTCAGGAGTCCCTGGGGTTCAGTCCCTTTGAGCTAGTTTTTGGGCATACGGTCAGGGGGCCATTGAAGTTATTGAAGGAAAAATGGTTGACTGAGACTAGCGATTTGAATCTCTTAGACTATGTGTCTAATTTCAAAGAGAAATTATATAATGCTTGCAAATTGGCTCAAGAAAATCTCAAAACCTCACAAATGAAAATGAAAACATGGTATGACAAAGATGCTAGAAACAGAGTTTTTAAACCAGGCGATAAAGTTCTTGTATTTTTGCCTATCCCTGGTCATCCTTTGCAAGCTAGATATTTCGGTCCTTATGAGATTGAGAGTAAAATTAGTGATGTTAACTATGTGGTTAAGACACCAGGTCGGCGAAAAGAAAAAAGAGTGTGTCATGTTAACATGTTGAAAGAGTATTTTGATAGAAGTGACCGAAATTTTGTAAAACCAGTTTCCACTTTGGCCAATGTAAATACATTAGAAAATTGTGTTGAACCTGAATGTAATGAAGAGACTGTCGAAAAAGACTTCGCTCAAAGTGTCCGTTTGAAGAATTCTGAAATTCTAACAAGTCCGGAAGTGAAACTCGGACATCTGACCATGCATCAAAAAGAGGAAGTGCACCAATTAATGCGGGAATATACGACCATCTTTCCGGACGTTCCAAAAAAGACAAATGCGTCTCATCATGACGTCATTGTGGGTGATGCGTCACCTATCAAACAGCATCCCTATCGGTTAAACCCGATTAAGCTTCAATACATGCGGAAAGAAATTCAATACATGCTTGAAAATGACATTATTGAACCCAGCAATAGTGATTGGAGTTCCCCATGTATTCTTGTTCCGAAGCCAGACGGAACTTACCGATTGTGTACGGACTTTAGAAAAGTCAATTCAGTCACCAAAACTGACTCTTATCCGATCCCACGAATCGATGACTGTATCGATAAAATTGGCAGTGCAAAATTTGTCAGTAAATTTGACTTGCTTAAAGGCTATTGGCAGGTCCCGCTTACCGAGAGAGCCAGAGAAATATCAGCATTTGCGACTCCAGATGGGCTATACCAATATAAAGTAATGCCCTTTGGTATGAAAAACGCACCAGCCACATTCCAGAGGATGATTCATTCGCTCCTAAATCATCTCGACGGATGCGAGGCGTACATCGATGACGTCATCATCTACAGCGACACCTGGGATGATCATCTCCGAATCATGCGTACCTTCTTCGACATACTGGCGAAAGCAAACCTCACAGTGAACCTTGCGAAAAGTGAATTTTGTCATGCGACTGTAGAATATTTGGGTCACAAAGTAGGTCAAGGTTTTGTTACTCCTATCATGGCCAAGGTGGAAGCTATTTCAAAGTTCCCGATTCCTACCAATAAGAAAGAAATAATGAGATTTTTGGGAATGGCAGGATTTTACAGAAAATTTTGTCCTAATTTCTCGTCAGTTGTTGGTCCACTTACCAATCTGTTACAAAAGAAAGTGAATTTTGCATGGACCAATGACTGTGACGAATCTTTTAAGAAAATCAAATGTGTTCTTATGAATAGTCCTGTCCTGTCAGCTCCAAATTTTGATAAGCAATTTAAGCTTACTGTTGATGCCAGTGACGTAGGAATCGGGGCTGCTTTGTTTCAAGAAAATGATGATGGTGTAGATAGAGTTGTTTGTTATTTTTCAAAGAAATTGACAAAATGTCAAAAGAATTACTCTACTATTGAAAAAGAGTGTCTTGCATTATTGTTAGCTTTACAAAATTTTGATGTTTATTTGAATGTTACTTTACATCCCATTCTTGTATATACTGACCACAACCCTCTCACATTTTTGCACAAAATGTCAAACAAGAATCAAAGACTTACAAGGTGGAGTTTATTGTTGCAAGAGTACAATATCATTATTAACCATATCAAGGGCAAAGACAATGTGATTGCAGATGCACTATCGAGAGTTTCATGAGTGATTTTTGCAGAATTTACCACCTAAGTTTTCATTGACATTCAAACTTTTTTTAAGGGGGGAGGTGTTGTGGGTCATGTGATCATAGTATACAGTTTCCTCCCTTGATTCATTGACCACCTGAATAGTCCCTCAGAAAATTTAATACACAATCTTTGGTAATTTATTTCTGCAAGCTCAAATGTGAAATTAGCCATTTTGAGTGTGCAATGTTTCTAAATAAAGATTGAAAAAAATTATAAAAATATTTTGATACATATGTTATTATTGTATGGTGACATATAGTGTGACAAAGTTTGCGTATGAATTCAGTAGTTCATGACCCCGAGTTGAGGCCACTTGGGGTGTTTAGTGTATTGGCTCACCACAGGTGTCAGAAATATTAAAAGTTTACGGCACTGGAGTATTTTAAAGGAAAAATGTCATTTATTGCGTCTGTGAAGTTTAAATGAAAACTAACTGGTGGAAATTATTTTATGGATTTTTATCGTACAATGAAATATATAGAGAAAAAAACTGTATACTATGGTCTTACAGTCGGGTGTCGGGAAATACACTTTTCCGTAATTCAAGTGTTTTGTAAAATGACAGTGCTGTGAAATGAAAAGGTGAGTTGTAACTATAAACTCGGTCCACTTTTTGTTGATTATTGTAGGTTTTTAACCACTTTTTCTTGTAAATTTCGAGTTTCCTCTGACTTTTTCAAGATATTGAAATTTACATCAAATTATGCATAAAAGTTGCTATGACCTGGGTCAGATGCATATAGCACCCTCATTACTTAGAAGCCTCGTTCTAACGAAGGCTTCTAGTAGTAATGGAGGGATTTTTTGAAAAATACTGCAGGAAAATTGAAGAAAAGTCTGTCACTGCCAGTAATGGTAAATGTAGACTTTGGACTGGGGCCACCACAAGGGATGGAAAATATGGGGTGATTTGCTACAAACACCCAATGCAATTTATGTGGAAGACAACCCATGTGCACAGACTCTCTCGCATGATATATGAAAGAAATATTGATATTCAGAATGACCTTGATGCTTCACATTTATGTCATAATTCTAAATGCATTGAACCATCCCATATAGTATTTGAATATCATACATTAAATTGTCAGAGACAAACTTGTAGCACTTTTCAAAAGTGTACAGGACATAATAAATCAGAGGAATGCTTAATAGGCTTGATGTTATGACTTTAATTTGTCATGTTATGAATTCAAAACATGATTATGTATGAGATTCATGTGCTTAGCAAATACACTATTCAATGTACCCTGCTGTACTAGTTTGAAGTAAGTATATGTTTAGTTTCTTTGGTAATCATTTGTCACAACAGTATTCTGTAACTTTATATCTACACACACATACACTTTATTTTTTACAATAGTCATGGTCATCCGGTCTGTTTAGTTTCGGGTCTAGTTGGCCTTTCTCGTATTCATGAGTACTGTTTGTCGAACGATAAGTCTTGCACTCGATATGCAACTGACCGATGCGCTTTTGTTTACGCTTAACTACATCTGGTCTCTTCTCATAATTTTTATGATATACGCTTTTGCGGTCAAGACTGTCAAACCTTATTTTACCGCGTAATGAGATTTCAATCCCCAAGTGTTCACATTTCTTTTTCGTAGATGTTCCGGGAAGATTGTTGTATCGGTGTATCATGGAATGCAAGCGGGCCTCCGCGTTTCTTCCAAAGTTGACATTTTTTGGCAAATGTGCACTTGCGCTTCGGTACAGAGACTCGTTAATATTTGTAGAAGCCTGTAGCCTCATGGAATTTAAAGCCTCAACACTTAATTTCATTTTCAGAATTTCAGTTATAAGTTTCCTATCACTGTCATTCATTTTCAGACATGTGATGCTGTAAGCAGCTAGGTTCCTTGAAAAATTCCACCAATTATCTACTTCACCACCTTTACACACTACAGAGTGATGTCTGCACATAGAGCAATCTCCATCATAGCATTTGACTGTAGCTTCTAGAACTTTAGGTAAGCACTTTCCAATCTTTTCTATGTTTCGGTCATGCGCGGCCATTAGCTTCTTCATAATAAGGGAACAGCGCGACTTCAAATCATTGCTGAACATTTTTTGAAGTTTCGTGTTTGCTTCCTTTGTTTTTGCGTAAAACATGTCGGAACTGTAATGCGCACGATTACTGGCTCGAAACTGCGCTTGACCTAAATGAACCGGATCGGCTTGTCGCTCGGTTTCCCAAAGCGGATGCAAACTTTTTATCCCTTCATCTACGCCTTTTGCCGAACGCCCATCACCATCAGTTATAACGTACCGAACAAGTATATCTTGAAGTGCCAACTGCGTTCCAATGTCGCGGCCCATGGTATACTCTGATAATGTAGCCGGCCGACTCAAATTTGCCGTACACTCGACATGACCGCCAGGACAGTCGACATGGATTCCCTTTCCTTTAAGCCATGCACCTGTCCAGCACAGTTTATTTTGCATAGCGCAAGCAATTATATAATTACGGTCTGTATTATGCTCGACTGCGAATGCGAAAGCTTGACTGGCATTGTGCCCCGGCCTTGTTCGGTCGAACATCCTTGTGCTATTATACCGGCCGTCGACGGATATATTTACAACATTTGTGGCGTTCCCTCTTGTCGCGTTAATCTTTTGAACCGCGGCTATTTTTTCTCTCATGTCACTGTTATTAAGTTTCTTTGTAGCCACTCCCACTTTTTTCAAATGGCTATGGAAAGCTCTTTTACTAGGAGCAGGAAGGTCAAGGCAATTTAACAATTCAATTGTTCTTTCTGCGCCTAAAGCTGTATCTTGCGTTGCGACGGCAAGTGCAACATTTGGCTTTGCGGGACGGGGACCGCGCTCTCCCAGTGTCTTCTTAATTTCTTTATAGTGGTTGAATTCCGGTGACATAAATTCGCAGGAAATGCATTTAAATGAGCATGTCCAGCCCAATCCCATATTCTTTTCATCATAGATGACAAAATTTGGAGAAGTACACTGTAACCCTGATCCCTGATGAAGCTGTACAGTTTTGTTTAAAGCTTCTGTGTATTTCTCAATGTCTATTATTCTGGATCCACCAATTGATCCATGTTCTCTTTTGTATTTCAGTGGGATATTCCTTGGCCTTAGAATGCATGTTGAGCCAGCCTCTCCTTCACAATTAGGAATTTCTAGAAACTGTCCATCAGAGCTTGGTTTCACCACTAAATCATATTCATCTTTCTGAAGCCTGAGAAACTTTCTTGATGTAGGTTTATGAGAACAATTTTCATTTACACTAACAGCAGTCTTTGCATGATATTTGTGACCCAACTGAAATCCATTAGACTTAACTTGTCTAAGAGTATAAGCCTTTTTCTTATTCCAAGGAATATGTCCCTTTGAAAACATTGTGTATTTTAATGCAATTGATGTACAATTCAAATAAACTGTTATTTGTGTGTAGGACATAAATCATCTTACTTATACTATTTACCATCTTATGTTAATCAGATTACATCAAAATCAAACATGTGCATTGATCCCTAATCCCTTTATGGGTACAAGAGAAATCACCTACTCATCAGTTCTAGCCTCAGAGTTGGCTGACCACCCCCTGTTTACTTTCCTATATTAAGAAGGCTAAACAAACAGTGTAATCACCACAGGATACATTTACCAGATCAAGTATAGATCGCAGAAATTTTCTATGCTTCATAGATATTTTGAAATTATTTTCATATATTTTTATTTCAATTTTCTTTTTCATGACAGGGGAAAATATAGGTGTTTATTTCAAAAAATTAATTAAAATATTTAAAATTGAATTCAAGTCTTCAAATTCCAGGATGACATGTATACATGATTGATTTATGTTTGTAGTGCACTATGTATCCTATTGCACAAGTTATAAGAGAAATATATGGGTCATGAATTTTGTTTTTTTTTTCTCTTTACACATTTGCAACTCAATTTGCCTTAAGAGATATGCTACTTTCTTTGATTTTTTTAAATGTGAAGATGACAATCATTTTTTATGAAATTAAGCACAGAAATGTACAATGGTCTGAATTTTCATCATCTAAAATTTGATCAAATTTGAAGAATGTTTAAGGGGTTTTTAGATCATAGTATACAGTTTCCTCCCTTGATTCATTGACCACCTGAATAGTCCCTCAGAAAATTTAATACACAATCTTTGGTAATTTATTTCTGCAAGCTCAAATGTGAAATTAGCCATTTTGAGTGTGCAATGTTTCTAAATAAAGATTGAAAAAAATTATAAAAATATTTTGATACATATGTTATTATTGTATGGTGACATATAGTGTGACAAAGTTTGCGTATGAATTCAGTAGTTCATGACCCCGAGTTGAGGCCACTTGGGGTGTTTAGTGTATTGGCTCACCACAGGTGTCAGAAATATTAAAAGTTTACGGCACTGGAGTATTTTAAAGGAAAAATGTCATTTATTGCGTCTGTGAAGTTTAAATGAAAACTAACTGGTGGAAATTATTTTATGGATTTTTATCGTACAATGAAATATATAGAGAAAAAAACTGTATACTATGGTCATGTATTATTTTAGTTTTACTTTATGTGTAGGTACACATGTACTTAGTCATGTTATTTAATGATTTCATAATAATTCTTTCTAGATTTTACTATGTCATGATTATCTCATTAGAGAATATTCCAGTATGTTCTTTGTTACATCATTATCATCACATGACTGTGATTTCTAGAATTTACTCTATTGTTAATCATTTGTAATGAGTCATTGTTCTAGAAGCTTCTGGTAAATTTATTTGTATTAAGTATAAATACCTCTGAGGAACTGTGTTGAGTGGACATTCGGACATTCGTACACATTCGTAGACACGATTCATTCATCTATTCTGATATACTGGGACACTTTATTTGTTGAGACTTTAATCCATTTAACAACGTTTGGACACCGATCTTTCGAGAACGTTTGTGATTACCGGAAACCATACCTTCGATAGACTTTGTGGACCGTAACGGACACTTTGATCCGGACATTGTATTGTAAGTTGTAATCATTGTAAATATATATATTTTGTACATAATTAAACTTGTAAATTTATATTCTGTCTTTGTCTGATTTTTGCTGGCATTTTGGGGTATTCTGACCCATAACAGTAGTGAGTGGAAAAATGTACATGTATGTCTGTGTTTGATTGGGGAGAGGGGGGGGGGGGTGTCCCATACCACGTCTAAAGGCAAAGGAGATAGATCACTTGTCTAATTTCATATTAAAATTATCCTTGAATATATATTATTTTCTAAAATTTGAGGAAATTAACCTCGACTTATCGGCAAAAAATTACAGATCCGTGGTTTGCAATAATAGAAAACGAAAATGAATTTTATCGCAACTTTATGGTGCAAATGATGCTCGTTAGACAATCAAATTGAATCAGTTGTATATTTGATGCCTTCAAATGAAAAACAATTTCGAAATAATATATTTATTAAAAGAAATAAACAATAATAATAAATATTAACGCAGCCTCGTTTTGGATTTCGGGTAAATACAATTATTTAGGTTATTCCGGTGAAATTCGGAAAGTTAGGAATTTTAGGTAACATCGGTAAATTTAGGGCGGAATTTTGCCCGAAGTTTCCGAATTACCAGTTTTTCCTAACGAAGTTTCCGAGGTGTGCCCGAAGTTTCCGAAAAACAGTGTGTAAACTACTACGATCACCACTGTAGCTTATAATCAACAAGAGGTCAAGTTTAAAGCTTATACTCAAAAAGAGGCCATGTTTAATTTTATGATCAACAAGAGGCCAAGTTTTTAGCGTCAAGAAGCCAAATTTACAGCTTATCATCAACAAGAGGCCAATTTTACAGCTTATCATTGACAAGTGGCCAAATTAATAGCTTATCAATAAGAGGCCATGTTTACAATTTATGTTCAACAAGAGGCGATGTTGATAGCTTATAATAAACAAGAGGCCATGAGTTAAAGAAGATCCTGACGATAATCTCAACAGCACTCACAATAGAGCACCAAATTGAGCATCGACGGACCCCTAGCAAGCTAGAGGTGGGATCAGGTGCCCGGGAGGAGTAAGCATCCCCTGTTGGCCAGCCACACCCGCCGTCGATGTTCATGCACGAATTCAAAATGAAAATATAAAAAAATGCATGCGCTGTCTGAGGCCGTCTATATAGAAAGTGCTATGGCGATAATGTCAGGGAAAAATATTCTAAACACTTACTGTCAAACCCCTCGCGGGGAACTTTTTTACGAGCTCCACACGGCAAAGGGCATAAGTGTGACACAAATGAGTTAAAGAAGATCCTGACGATAATCTCAACAGCACTCACAATAGAGCACCAAATTGAGCATCGACGGACCCCTAGCCATGAGTACAATTTATGATCGACAAGAGGCCAAGTTTACAGTTAATTATCAACAAGAGGCCATGTTTACAGCTTATAATCAACAAGAAGCCAAATAAATAATATATGATCAACAAGAGGCCAATTTATAGCTTAAAATCAACAAGAGGCCATGTTTAAGTTTATGATCAACAAGAGGCCATGTTTACAGTTTATGATCGACAAGAGGTCAAGTTTATTGCTTATAATCAACAAGAGGTCAAGTTTATAGCTTATAATCAACAAGAGGCAATGTAAACAGCTTATCATCAACAAGAGGCCATGTTTACAGTTTATGATCAACAAGAGGTTAAGTTTATAGCTTATAACCAAGAAGAGGTCAAGTTTACAGCATATAATTAACAAGAGGCTAAGTTAACAGCGTATGATAAACAAATGGCCAAGTTTATAGCTTATAATCAACAAGAGGTCATGTTAACAGCTTATGATCAACAAGAGACCAATTTATAGGTTATAATCAAAAAGAGACCATGTTTACAGTTTATGATCAACAAGAGGTCAAGTTAACAGTACAAATGACAAATATGGATAATGACCATATCCCCGTACACAGCACAAAATCGATAATTCAGAAAGTCAGAAACCGAGGCATACGAAATCAGGATAAAACAGGAACAAAAGCAAACAAACAAAAACCTCCACCATATGAAAAGAAGCGAACTCCCGATATGAGAGTGAGACCAGGTGCCCAGGAAGAGTAAGCATCTCCTGCTTGCATGCAACACCCGCCGCTTCAATTCGGTAGAACTGTCACATTCGGTAACTTCCATTTCGGAAGACATAGAGTACAATCATTCGTACTTGTATCTTACATAAAATGAAGACTTTTTGGCATCATTATGAGGTACATGTTGTGTAAGTTGACGGATTTAGCCATTTTTGGAACTACGGAAATCAATAAAATAAAACTGGAAATCGTAAAATAATTTGAAAGAAATGTACTAGAGTAAAATGCATGCATGCACAGCAATTTATATGACTGGACGGGATGATGGTAGTTATGGAGAGGGGTTATCCCGATTTGGCCTCCATAACTCAGTAAACAAAGTTGATTTGAAAAATATGCTAATCTTCATGACAGAGGCTAATAAAGTATCTTACATTTGACCAAAACAAAGTTTGGGGTTTATCGTTGCTTTTCTCCCTTCAACTTAATTCTCATTTAAAAAAAAAACAGGAGATGAAGTGAATAGTCAATCTAAGATAAATCAACCCCCCTCCCCCCAATTGTGCACCCCTTAATATTTCTACCTAAATTGAATTTCATGAAAATGTTTAGACAAACGGGGGATATAACAAACGACCGAGTAGGAACAATTTGCCCAACATCAGACTAGATGGACTAAAAATGTTGTACATGCAATGAGAGTCTACAAGCAGTACTATTCTTTCATATCTGTATTATTGAATATTATCCGATCACAGAAGCGCTATCTTTTACTCCTTGTCAAACTTTGATGGCCCCAGAAGGGAAGCGACTCGTTCGAAATAATAACTACCTGTATATGATTTACAATGTCAGGTATTGTTTTGAATGATTATGACATAACCTGCCATGTCAATATACATGTAGCTAATGAAATTTGGATAACTGATTGATTGATTGATTGATTGATTGATATGACATTAATATACAAGGTTACATTTATCTCCTTGCTTCTAACTTCAGAGGCTGATTCCACTAAAACACATCAGACAGTGTGCAGATAAGAGGAATGATGAGATGAAAACGATTGTATAAAAAAGACTTTCCTGTGAAGACAATTTTTCTTCAAAAACTGATCTTCAAACGGGACCTCGATGACATGAAATGGAGGGTAGTACGAGGTATATTTATGACAAATATCTATCTTTAATATTGTAGTTTCAAGTGTTTGTCATTTGTACAAAATGTAAACATACAAAAGTAAAATTAATAAAGCAAAATTAATTGACATATATTGCATTATGGTTAATCATTACATTAAACAGGGTTCCTGTAAAGTGCGAAACGAATAAAAAATGAAACGAAACGAAACAGATCGAAACGAAACGAAACTGATCGAAACGAAACAAAACAAAACAAAAATCTTAAAGAATGTGAGAAAAAACACGCATAAAGAGGAAAATCGCCGAGTATGCTATCACTCTGCTTATGAGTTTATACGCGAACGGCAGCTATGCCACTTATTCTTCAATGTTCGAAGTTCGAAGCGCGAAGTTCGTCACGATGAAAAATGTCTATTAGAGAAGATAAAACTTGGGGCACATTTGAGGAAAAAAATCTAATCCCTTTTCAAACGAAATGTGCCCCCCTCCCCTCAGTATTTGATCTGATAAAATTTTCAAACACACAGTTCCCTTTCCTCTGTACTAGACTCCTCCCTGTTAAATGATATATTAATCCCTCCCACCCTCTTTCAATCCTCTAAAATGCAATTGTGCTATTTACCGTGGTTTAATTGTCAACTTTGACCCTAAAAAGTCCCTCCAGCCACAAGAACTTATGACTGAAGGCAATAATACATAAGAATATTGACCTTTCGTGCTATTTCTCTGCATTTACATCATTTCTTAAAGATTTGTGTTTTGTTTCGTTTCGTTTCGATCTGTTTCGTTTCTTTTCGATTTGTTTCGTTTTTGTTTCGTTGCGCACTTTTCAGGGACCCCATTAAACATTCAGCCAATCTTATATTCCGATTTGTTTTTCTTTTAGAAAACATAATACCAAGAGAGTGAATCTCGGATGGGAGTTAAAGCTGGACTATTACAATTTAAACTAAGAAGTTCTGTTAATTTTTTTTAGGGAACGGAGATTGTTAAAACAAACTTTAACAATCCCCATTCCCTACGAGAAATGAACTATAGCTCTGTGACGTAGTTTGCATACTAATGAAGGTACGACCCAAAATCCAGGCACATCGCTCTACCGCGGGTATATAAAAGGACTCCTGACTAGGAACCGTGACATCTTATGATTATCATTTCATGCGAGCAGACCACCTGAAAGAGAGAAAATGGACGAAGCAATGAATGTATATAATCATTTTGCTAATATTTTTGCTAAGATATGCTGATTTTCACATGTTTAGAGCTTTTTCTGCAATCTTATTTCATTTTACTTTACATGCCGCATTGGTCATCCACGACAACGTACATCAAAACCCTTTCCCTCTCGATAAACACGACGCACATGATTTTATAATATTTCAATTCACGATCAATGTATGTATATTTTTCTCTGTTTGTGAGCATTTTTATGTCCAATACCATATCATTTGCCTTTTTCTTCAATTCCTCCCCCCCCCCCCCCCCCTTACACACGGCCCACTAGTCATGAAGCATTGGATAATAATTTTTCAATAATGATTTAATTTCATATACAGCATAAAAGTAATTATAAAGATGTACTATCATTCTCTGTTTAGTTTCTAGCAAGTAGATAAAAATGCCCAACTGTTCAATATATACCCTACCCACTCCGACTCCGAGTCCCTCTTGCTATGAACAGAAAAAAAACAATGCCGATATTTTTATCAAAATGGTAGTAATAGTTTTGGATAAGAGAAAGCTTTTTATACTTAATATTCAAACCTTAAAATGTTTTACTTACTCTTTATTGTGATATAACGCTTTCCTAAATCAACTCATGAGCAAATACACACGTTTCCACATGTAATGTTTGTGTTTTTATTTTCATTTCCGGTATATGGACAGAGTATTCGATAAGTCAATAATATTTTCATGTAATCTGCAGATAATTACAAATTTTCTATCTATTCAGTGTATGAATTAATTCTATTGTTAAAAAAAATTAAGAGTATCCCTTTTATAACATGAAGGAAGGACAGATAATCTCTATACTATAGATTTATTGTACCAGTGTTATTATAAAAAAATATTACGAAAAACCTATTAAAACAATACAGAAACTGTGTATTTAAAACGCACACACACTCGTACCTTCTCTCACATTCATATATAAAACTAACTTATTCAATACTAAAAACGTGAAATATAAACAGTACACTTTTCCTAAAAGATAATCGTACATATTACTTTTTTTTCTTTCATTTATTGTTAATTCTTCTATTTCTTTACAAAATTCGAGATGACTAATGAACATCTACATATTTTATCCTCTGTGTGTTTATCAGTCTCTCTCTCTCTTTGGTTTTCCTCTTTCTTTTTGTCCGTTGTATAGATAAACTGGAAAACGTGTTCGTCCGTCTGTTCACCCACTGATTTTTTTTACTATAGAGCATACGCTTTACATTAATTCAATTTTGATAATATACTAGTATGACTTTCAAATTTTCATTTCTGGGATTGATATTGAGAAAAATGTCTCGCCACATGGATTTCTGCATATTACGTGTAATTTAAAAAAGTCCATTAGGACTGCAGAGTTATTGGCGCTGTTTCTCCCCCCCCCCTTTTTTGTAGCTCTACTGAGACTAAAAAATGGGGGGGGGGGGGAGGAGGGGTTGGTCGCAAACTACAAAATGAGAGAAGAAACTCTATTCATAAACGACAAGAATGCAACAGATATCAAAAACATAGATCTCATTCTTTAACTAAATCATTTTCCATAGTCTGTAATGTTATCAAAATGCACTAACATTGCTTGCCATGCATTTGTTCATTGATTCAAGCTTTACACGATACTAAATAAAAATATAGCATTTTACATTACAATGTACTCTGCGGATGATTTTCGAAAGCGGATCTGGAGCTAGAGAAAACATCCGGGCATCGACATTTTAATTGCACTTATTTTTTCACTTACATATGTCATATTCAAAACAATAAATCAAAAGAAAACATGATTGATAGCAAATCACATCTTCTGTCACATATAAAGTAACAGGTCTCCCTACGGGTTTTCCTCCAATCAGAACAGACCTTTTAGTTGAGTCTGACCATCTGAGTGATGCAACCGGAAGTGAGTAATGTCAACTAACGAAAAAAGTAGAACCATATTTGAAAGTAGTATTTAGAGTGATAGACAATAAATTTGAAGTACGTGTACCTTCCTTTTTAGCTCACCTCGACGAAGTTGAGGAAAGGAGGGGATCTCCAACAACACTAGGTTGCAGCACCCACAGCAAAATCCCAAAACACCCATGCAAAAAACACAGAACAGATACCCACAGAAAGAGACGCAAAAGGGACAAGGAACACCAACTCACAACATAGAAACATGAAACATAAAAGACTACACATAAACCAACGAGACCAATGGGCAACCGGTGCCGACTTAGGACGGCCATCTGCCACGTAAATAGCAGACGGTGTGGTTATCCTGGATTACGTGCGCACAACCCTCCCACTATTCCGATTTCCCAGAGGTCTCGAAGAACGCACAATTATGGTGTAAAACAACCTCCTCACTGTTAGGTGACCACACACAAACAAGACCGTAAAACACAGGGGTCCAAGCAACACAGATGAATATGTAAATGGATATAAAAAGAGGACGTGCGTAATACAGTCCGTGCTCTGCCGGCTGTAGCGAGCTCATATATGTTATCACCCGAGGAGTCCGACTGACATTCAGAGAGGACAGGTGGTCGGGGCCCTGTCTTCTCTAAAGAGGTTTGGACAGGGCCCGTCATGGAGTCCCGTCGTCACAGTCAGTCAGAGTGCAAGTCTTAAGAATGCGCTCGTACAAGACTGTATATTGGTCAAGTACCAAGCTTAGTGTCCGTCTGGTGACATTAGGATCATATCCACGGTATAAAAGGCGTTTGATGACTCTGACGCATTTTCGATACATATGCTGTCTACCTTTGATCCTTCTTATTTTGTTAATTATGTCACCATAAAATGCAGGTTGTGAAATACCCAAAGTAATATACTCCGTTGCTTGTATGGGTCCGAATTTCAAAAGAAGTTGATCATAATTTTTGTAAAATTTCCAGAAAGTCTTTACTAGTTTGTGAAAGCGAAAACCTTGACCTAAAAGTTTCTTTGTAATTTGTAGATTTCTATTATGAAAATCCAAAACATCAGTACATGCTCTAGCATACCGGATGAGCTGTGAAATGTAGATACCGTATGACGGTAATCTAGGGACATCACCGTCAAGCCAGGGAAAATTTACTATGTTGAATCCAAAATCATCTCGTTTGTCATATACACTTGTATGAATTTCTCCATTGACAATTTTGATATTTAGGTCCAAAAATGGTGTTTCAGTGTCTGTAAAGTTTGCCTTGTTTAGAGTCAATTCTTGTGGATAAATAACATCTTTATACTTTTCAAAAACAGGATTATCGATAGTAAGAATATCATCCAGGTACCTAGAAGCACCAGTGAAGCATTTCACATCATCATGTTTTCTTTGCTTTTGAAGATTTTGAATAAATTCCTTTTCATATGTGTATAAAAATAAATCTGCAACAAGAGGCGCACAATTTGTACCCATAGGAATCCCTACAACCTGCTTGTAGAGATTCTCACCAAATCTTACATAAATGTTGTCCAAGAGGAAGGACAAGGCACTACACAGGTCGCTACATGTCCATGATTTGTATGATTTGTATTCTGTAGCGGAAAAGAAACCCTTTGATTCAGATGTACAAATATAAATTTTCCCCTCTCGATTATAGCACCATTTAATGAGTTTGGACAACTGATCATTGATTTTGTCGTGAGGAAGCGTGGTGTACATATTTGAAAAATCGTATGAAGCAATCGTATTGGCTTGAAAATTTCTAGATTTTATCTTGTCAATCACATCCCCGGAATTTTTTATAGACCAAAATAGATTTACATCATTCCTGTTAAGAACAGTTTCACAATATTTTGCAACGTGTTCCTTTACCGCCGTTAGGGCTGACGTCAGATGTCTAGACAAACTTGTAGTTGAGCAGTTGCTAGAATTAGCAATGTATCTAAATTTGTAAGGAGATTTGTGCAGTTTTGGTATGCAGTATATTGTAGGAAGATCCAATTTAGAAATAGGGATGTTGAATGAAGAAATTTCACTGCTATGTTTGCTCAAAATGTTAGGGACACTTTCATTGCTTTTGATATAAGTATTTGTAGACGAAAGTTCCGAAACTAAAGTTGATATATAGTAAAGTTTTCATATGATTATGGTGTTGTTGGCTGCTTTATCTGCAGGAGCGAAGACAAATTTTTCATGTAAATTACGTAATTTGGATTTAAAATATCTTTCAGATCTAGAACTTGGATTTTCAAAAAGATGAGGATTTTTGTGGAAGTTGTCTATTCGAATGTCAGTAATGTCCAAAATGAGGTTTTTCCAGTCATTCAGAGAATGCAATTCGACTCCTTCCGATTTACACCATCGTTTGGTATAGTTATCTAAGGCTTCCTTTAGTACTTCGCGACATTTAATAAAATCTATCTTGGATGGGATTCTATACTTAGGTCCTTTTTTGAGAAGACCACGGAGCTGCCTGTCTTGGATAATTGAAAAGTCACCTGTAATAATATGACCAGCTGGTTTATATAGATATTCAGATGTTGCACATTCTCAAGAAGCAGGACATGATTCAAGTATTTTAGGATCTGATGTAACTTTGTTGTAGTTAAAAACGAAATTTCGAATAGGTCTCTTATATTTGTAACAAATAAGTGGAGGTTCTAAATTTTCAAAATATTGAGGAATAGCACTTTGTACACGATGATCCCGAAATATATTAGAGATGTTAAGAAGATCGAATCCTTTGTTAATAAATGAAATTTTTAAGAATCGTTTTTTAGGTGGGATGTTTTTAACAACTGGATAAAGTTTATTCTGTGCGAATGCAACAATGATATTAAGTCTGAATCAATCAGTATTTCTTAAGAATGCAACCAGTGCTTCATCCAAGATAGATTTCAATTGAACTGCTGGAACTGATGAGAGAGCATGAAGCAGTTCATGTCTGCCGCCATTGCGAGCAATGATCAGAAGATCGTTGAGGGTACGGTGTAATCTAGATCTTATTCTGAGTTTTCGGTTTCTTCGTCTTCCGTGAGACCTATGCTTCCGTTTAGTGTTTGGGCGGATTGAAAATACATTAATATTAGTTGACGTCGAGGAAATATTTCCTTGTCCATAAATTTGATCGTTTAGACCAAGGGGGTACGCAGTTTGGAGTTTTGTGATCCAGGCAAGTTCAGCTTGTAGTCGGCGTTTTTTAATTTCCGTTTTACTAAGATTTTTAAGTTTAGAAAAAGACTGAACCGGTGTAATAGTTATATCCGAATTGGAATGATTGTATTTAACGAAGTGATTATAAAGGAAATTTCTTTGTTTTTTGTGATGTGAGTTTCTTATCTGATACGAATGACTTCTAAAACGAGATTTTAAGGCCTGACCTGTTTCTCCAACATATTGGGCGCCACATCCCCTAGCGTTTCATGTTATAACATAAATGACATCTTGGTACGATCAATCGATGTCGTTTTCAATCTCAATTTTAAAAGTCTGCCCGTTAACACTTGATTTAATTGTGGAATTGCAATTGATGAGCGGACACATACCGCATCTTTTCCCTTTGCACGTAGAAACTGCTGAGAACCCTCTATGTTTGTTGTTAAATGTAGAGCCTGCAGATGGAGAAGTAGGTGTAATACGTCTACGGGGTTTAAATTTAAGAGGTGAAAGAAGTACTCTGGGTGAGGAAAAAAGTTTATTACTGTTAAAAGTCGATGATGGGAAAGTTACTGTAGTGATAGAGGGTAATCTCAAAGGAGTAAGTTTAATACGAGGCGACCTTAAAAATGCCATAGTGAGACGATCAAAGAAGGGTGAGTAGAGATCCTGCATGGAAGACACTACAACAAAGTCAAGTTAGAGAACGAAATGGAATTAAAACACTTCAAACATCGGGTCACGGGGAATTGTATTACCAACTCCACACTGCAACTCGAAATAAGTGTAGATATAAAAGAAAGGAGGGGATCTCCAACAACACTAGGTTGCAGCACCCACAGCAAAATCCCAAAACACCCATGCAAAAAACACAGAACAGATACCCACAGAAAGAGACGCAAAAGGGACAAGGAACACCAACTCACAACATAGAAACATGAAACATAAAAGACTACACATAAACCAACGAGACCAATGGGCAACCGGTGCCGACTTAGGACGGCCATCTGCCACGTAAATAGCAGACGGTGTGGTTATCCTGGATTACGTGCGCACAACCCTCCCACTATTCCGATTTCCCAGAGGTCTCGAAGAACGCACAATTATGGTGTAAAACAACCTCCTCACTGTTAGGTTACCACACACAAACAAGACCGTAAAACACAGGGGTCCAAGCAACACAGATGAATATGTAAATGGATATAAAAAGAGGACGTGCGTAATACAGTCCGTGCTCTGCCGGCTGTAGCGAGCTCATATATGTTATCACCCGAGGAGTCCGACTGACATTCAGAGAGGACAGGTGGTCGGGGCCCTGTCTTCTCTAAAGAGGTTTGGACAGGGCCCGTCATGGAGTCCCGTCGTCACAGTCAGTCAGAGTGCAAGTCTTAAGAATGCGCTCGTACAAGACTGTATATTGGTCAAGTACCAAGCTTAGTGTCCGTCTGGTGACATTAGGATCATATCCACGGTATAAAAGGCGTTTGATGACTCTGACGCATTTTCGATACATATGCTGTCTACCTTTGATCCTTCTTATTTTGTTAATTATGTCACCATAAAATGCAGGTTGTGAAATACCCAAAGTAATATACTCCGTTGCTTGTATGGGTCCGAATTTCAAAAGAAGTTGATCATAATTTTTGTAAAATTTCCAGAAAGTCTTTACTAGTTTGTGAAAGCGAAAACCTTGACCTAAAAGTTTCTTTGTAGTTTGTAGATTTCTATTATGAAAATCCAAAACATCAGTACATGCTCTAGCATACCGGATGAGCTGTGAAATGTAGATACCGTATGACGGTAATCTAGGGACATCACCGTCAAGCCAGGGAAAATTTACTATGTTGAATCCAAAATCATCTCGTTTGATGATTTTGGATTTGAGTGAGCTTATGCTATAACCCCACGCGTCCGCGTCCGTGTCCGGTTAAGAAGTTTGGGGTAGCTCAGTATCTGACAATGTACTGATGCTACAGTAACCAAACTTGCACAAGTGATTCATCTTTGGATGCTGAGGTGAACCCATGCATCGGATGCAGCATCTGACCTACATTTTCCGCTTGAGTGACTTGGTTAAGAAGTTTGGGGTAGCTCAGTATCTGACAAAGTACTAATGCTACAGTAACCAAACTGGCACAAGTGATTCATCTTTGGATGCTGAGGTGAACCCATGCATCATATGCAGCATCTGACCTACATTTTGCGCTTGAGTGACTTGGTTAAGAAGTTTGGGGTAGCTCAGTATCTGAAAATGTACTGATGCTACATTAACCAAACTAGCACAAGTGATTCATCTTTGGATGCTTATGTGAACCCATGCATTGGATGCAGCATATTACCTACATTTTCTGCTTGAGTGACTTGGTTAAGAAGTTTGGGGTAGCTCAGTATCTGACAAAGTACTGATGCTACAGTAACCAAACTTGCACAATTGATTCATCTTTGGATGCTGAGGTGAACACATGCATCAGATGCAGCATCTGACCTACATTTTCTGCTTGAGTGACTTGGTTAAGAAGTTTGGGGTAGCTCAGTATCTGACAAAGTACTTATGCTACAGTAACCAAACTTGCACAAGTGATTCATCTTGGGATGCCAAGATGGACCCATGCATCGGATGCAGCATCTGACCTACTTTTTCCACTCGAGTGATTTCGCTTTTAAAAGCCAATATTGAGCAAAGTATAAGTGCTACATGTACCAAACTTGCATATTGGATGTATCTTTGATCAAACTTTCATAAAATGACCTCGACCTACTTTTTCCGCTTGAATGATTTTGTCTTTAAAAGCCAATATTGAGCAAAGTATAAGTGATACATGTACCAAACTTGCATATTAGATGTATCTTTGATCAATCTTTCATAAAATGACCTTGACCTACTTTTTCCGCTTGAGTGATTTTGCTCTATAAAGCCAATATTGAGCAAAGTATAACTGCTACATGTACCAAACTTGCATATTGGATGTATCTTTGATCAAACTTTCATAAAATGACATTGACCTACTTTTTCCGCTTGAGTGATTTTGCCTTTAAAAGCCAATATTGAGCAAAGTATAAGTGATACATGTACCAAACTTGCATATTGGATGTATCTTTGATCAATCTTTCATAAAATGACCTTGACCTACTCTTTCCGCTTGAGTGATTTTGCTCTATAAAGCCAATATTGAGCAAAGTATAACTGCTACATGTACCAAACTTGCATATTGGATGTATCTTTGATCAAACTTTCATAAAATGACCTTGACCTACTTTTTCTGCTTGAGTGGTTTTGCCTTTAAAATCCAATATACATGTACTAAGAAATATGTTTGAATTGAATTTTGCTGTCACGAGGTGAGCTTCGTAATCTGTGATTACCTATGTTTTCATTTGAGGTTGGGTCTGTCACTTCACTGAGACGCTGTCTTTTTGGTTTTTCGACTTCATTCTCCTATTGATGAAACATAGAGTATTCCACATGAAAAGAGCGATAACATATGAAAATTTATCAGTGGGATTCAACACCCCCTTACAATCCTCAAGATGACCGCCATGTTTTTTTTTCTAAAGAAAATCTGTTGAGTTCCACGCTTATCTTTTGCAGTATATTTGTTTTTGATTTGTTTAAAAGTAAGCAAAAAAAAAAAGTTTTTACACTCTCAGAAATATGAGGACTCTCTATTTAGGATGGGTTTAAAGTATGTTAGTTTCTTTATATTTATATTAGAAAGTGTCCCTTTCTTGTGTCGCCTGAATGAACGAATGAATGGATGAATTAATGAATGAATGAAAGAATGAATGAATATAGAATCAGAAGATTCCTCGAAGTGTAAAATTAATATTATATGCACGCCATTTTTTTTTTTAAATCAAACAACAAAGATAACTGTAAGACAAAATTACCTCTGTTTTTCTTTTAAAATGGCAGAGGGGGGGGGGGGGAGAGAATGCAGTTTGTACATCCACTTGAAGCATTTGCTCTTCCTAGAACAGGGACAACAAGTCTATGAAAGATGATTTAAATAACCACAACTCTTGATAGAAAAAAATATCGTTTCTTCATGTTTACGGGGTTTTTTTAATATTTATAAATACATACGACAACAGATAACGAAGATTTTTTTCCGCAAGTTTCAATATAATTATTTCAAAAATCAGAGACGCTGAATGGTCATCATATAGGATTTTCAAAGGGGTAGGTTGGTTGGTGTATTTGTTCTCCTTTATTTCATCTTAAAACTCCA
Source organism: Pinctada fucata (assembly GCA_028142955.1). NCBI lineage: Eukaryota > Metazoa > Mollusca > Bivalvia > Pterioida > Pteriidae > Pinctada > Pinctada fucata. The sequence goes on from AP027110.1 coordinate 10,408,310, forward strand.
GATTACGAATATATGACTTTGTATTTAGTAATATATCTAATTGAATAAACATGATTATTGTCAATATTGAAATATTACAAAATGTTTTCACCCCCATTTGAAATTCTTCGACCGAATAAAACATATCAGATTGAAATTAAAAAAAAGTTAAATTATATTCGTTTTTATAATTTACAGTACATTACAATATATCAATATTCTACACGTAGAATGTAAAAGTAGAAAATGCTAAATGATCAAAATACACTTTATAGGACTTAAAGTTTTAAGCGAATAAACAGTATATTTATGTATGTATTATTTATTTAATAAAAAAAATGGAGAAGGGGTTGGGAGTCTATTTTTTCAGAAGTCAGGGTCAGCAATGTCTGGGAAACGAATGCTTATAAATTTACTTCATTTTTATTTCACTCTTCGAGTGAATTCGACGAAGAATTGAAAATATAACACGAGCAAATAAACATTAGTCAAATGAAGTGGATTCGAACACTCTTCGCCGGAAGTAAAACATGTGAAACGTGTGTCCAATGTTGTTGACGGAATTTTTCCTACTGTGTATAATTATGTAAGTACTGACTCTCTTGTACAATATAAACTTGGGGACATAAAATGATGATAAATTCAAAAATAGTGGATGAACCGGATTAGATTTTTTTTCTCGTTTGAAAGCAGAACTTTATCGATGCATACAATGTTTTTCTACTTATTCGTGTATTTAGATTGGTTTGTAGGATAAACATATGACTTGGTCCTCTCCTACATTTCAATGTTCAGATAAGGCGATGTATAGATATTTTTTTTCATGATTTTTCAGTAATCATCGATTTTATGAAATACATGTATGTATCTGAATTTTACACGTAGATCATGCTCTCTCTCTCTCTCTCTCTCTCTCTCTCTCTCTCTTTCTCTCTCTCTCTCTCTCATATATTGCTACTGTTTTTAAAACTAGACACTTATATGTAATTTCCGTCATTATTTCAGGTACAAGAAGATAGTATGGGAGTTCAACTGTCTTGAACGTATATGCGTTGGCGAGACAAATGACACGGGTTTTTGACCAGGAGTCGCTTTATATACCCGCAGTAGAGCGATGTGCCTGGATTTTGGGTCGTACCTTCATTAGTATGCAAACTACGTCACAGTGCTATAGTTCATTTCTCGTAGGGAATGGGGATTGTTAAAGTTTGTTTTAACAATCTCCGTTCCCTAAAAAAATTTAACAGAACTTCTTAGTTTAAATTGTAATAGTCCAGCTTTAAGATAATCATTAGGCATTTACTCAAACCGTTAAAAAAGATAGACAATGCGGTTATGGAGTTCAAGCAAAGTTGAAGTTTTGAAGAAACAGTGACTGTTTTAAAAACTTGCTTCAATATTTGTGTGGCATATTGGCAATGCTTAAGAAAATGGTACGTGTGTTTGAGAAAAATGGAATAAAACTGTTGATCAGCAGTAAAGACATTTCTGATTGTCTTCAAAATAAATGGCAGAGGAATGGAAAGCAGTAAAAAGAAAACAAATGACAATGGAATAGAAAATAAATTTATTTCATTTCACTTAGTGATACCATATTGGCTTTCAGCCAATTTTGCACTGTAAACTTGACCTCTTCTTGATAAATAACTGTCTAAATGGCGTCTTGTTGATTATAAGCTGTAAACATGGCTTCTTGTTGATTATAAGTTGTAAACTTGGCCTCTTGTTGATCATCAAACAGTACAAATGACCTCATGTTGATCATAAGCTATACACTTGGCCTCTTATTGATCATAAATTATTAAAATGTCCTCTTGTAGATTACAAACTACAGACTTCGACTCTTGTTTATCATAAACTGTGAACTTGCCTTCTTGTTGATTATAAACTGTATCTTTGGCCTCTATAACTATAGATTTCAACTCTCGTTGATTATAAGCTCTAAACTTTGCCTCTTGTTGATAATTCTTATTTGTAAATTTAGCCTCTCGTTCACTATATACTTTAAATACGACTTCCTGTAATAAGAACCTGTAAACTTTACCTCTTGTCAATTATAACAGTAAAATTTGTTTCTTCTTGATTGTAATATGTAAATTTGCCCCCTTGTTGATTATAAACAGTAAACTTGCCTTCTTGTAGATTTTAAACCGTAAATGTTGCCCCTTATCGATTACAACCTGTACATTGTATCACTAGTGTTATCCATATACACAATAACATAGTGCTCTGATTACAGTGGAATGATAACATTGTATCACTAGTGTTAATCCATATACACAATTATACAGTGCTCTGATCACAGTAGGATGATAACATTGTTTCTTAGTGTTAATCCATATACACAATAATATATTGCTCTGATCACAGTAGGATGATAACATTGTATCACTAGTGTTAATCCATATACACAATAATACAGTGCTCTGATCACAGTAGAATGATAACATTGTATCACTAGTGTTATCCATATACACAATAACATAGTGCTCTGATTGCAGTAGGATGATAACATTGTATTACTAGTGTTATCCATATACACAATAACATAGTGCTCTGATTACAGTAGGATAACATTTTATCACTAGTGTTAATCCATATACACAATAACATAGTGCTCTGATCACAGTAGGATGATAACATTGTATTACTAGTGTTAATCCATATACACAATAACATAGTGCTCTGATTACAGTGGAATGATAACATTGTATCACTAGTGTTAATCCATATACACAATAATATATTGCTCTAATCACAGTAGGATGATAACATTGTATCACTAGTGTTAATCCATATACACGATAATATAGTGCTCTGATCACAGTAGAATGATAACATTGTATCACTAGTGTTAATCCATATACACAATAACAGTGCTCTGATCACAGTAGGATGATAACATTGTATCATTAGTGTTTATCCATATACACGATAATATAGTGCTCTGATTACAGTGGAATGATAACATTGTATCACTAGTGTTAATCCATATACACAATAATATAGTGCTCTGATCACAGTAGGATGATAACATTGTATCATTAGTGTTTATCCATATACACAATAATATAGTGCTCTGATCACAGTAGGATGATAATATTGTATCACTAATGTTAATCCATATACACGATAATATAGTGCTCTGATCACAGTAGGATGATAATATTGTATCACTAGTGTTAATCCATATACACGATAATATAGTGCTCTGATCACAGTAGGATGATAATATTGTATCACTAATGTTAATCCATATACACAATAGCATAGTGCTCTTATCAAATCCAAATACATAGATAGCTGTTTTAATTGATATATACCTTATAGCATCATATCCCACCCATCCTGCTACGTCTTTCGATACATTTTTTGACATAATTTCACCCTCTTTGGCCATATTACATTGTTTCGATTAAGGATCACTGACGAGGGTTGAGTACCCGAAACGTTTAACATGAGAAGATCATAATTATTGAGCATCTAACCAAACTGCTGTAAAAGTAACTCAGCATATACATGTAGCAAATTAGTTCTTATATTTTGCTTAATTGTTTGTTTGTTTGTTTTTTTTTTTTTTCGTATTAAGGAATAACAAATCAAGTTCACAAAGACATATCATGTATATATTAGATTATGGTTTATTGGTATGTATAATCTTCAAACTCACCCTTATCACAATGGCTGTAATACGTAGGCTTTCTTTTGTTGGGCTTTTCTTCGCCTCAGCTATTGTCATCAGTGATGGCAAAGGGAGTGTATGATTTGCTTCGCCTTTGAACGGAGTTGCTATGTTACCTCAATCTCCTTGTATTTAAACACGTAACTTTGTTTTGTTATGACATTTTCATCTTTCTTCATGATGATGTTGCGTAAGACTACGCCACTTTCTTCTGTGAACTGCTGAAATTTCTGTTTATCGAATCAAACACCCTTCTTAACTTCACTGTTGTCTGCAAAGGCCACATTCATGAGCTCTTTGTTTACTCCGTAAGAACGGGGTTTTCCTACTGCTATGACCTGTAGTATAGTCTCACAGGTTTTGAATATTGGCTAGGTTTGATCTGTTTCAGATCTGTTAGAGTTTGTATGTTTGCTGAAGAAGAACATAGTGTAATCAAAGATTACGAAGCTCACCTCGCGGCAGCAAAATTCAATTAAAACATATCTCTAGGTACATGTATATTGGCTTTAAAAGAAAACTCACTCAAGTAGAAAAAAGTAGGTCAAGGTCATTTTATGAAAGTTTGATCAAAGATACATCCAATATGCAAGTTTGGTACATGTAGCACTTATACTTTGCTCAATATTAGCCTTTAAAGGCAAAATCACTCAAGCGGAAAAAGTAGGTCAAGGTCATTTTATGAAAGTTTGATCAAAGATACATTCAATATGCAAGTTTGGTACATGTAGCACTTATACTTTGCTCAATATTGGACTTTAAAGGTAAAATCACTCAAGCGGAAAAAGTAGGTCAAGGTCATTTTATGAAAGTTTGATCAAAGATACATCCAATATGCAAGTTTGGTACATGTAGCACTTATACTTTGCTCAATATTGGACTTTAAAGGTAAAATAACTCAAGCAGAAAAAGTAGGTCAAGGTCATTTTATGAAAATTTGATCAAAGATACATCCAATATGCAAGTTTGGTACATGTAGCACTTATACTTTGCTCAATATTGGACTTTAAAGGTGAAATCACTCAAGCGGAAAAAGTAGGTCAAGGTCATTTTATGAACGTTTGATCAAAGATACATCCAATATGCAAGTTTGGTACATGTAGCACTTATACTTTGCTCAATATTGGACTTTAAAGGTAAAATCACTCAAGCGGAAAAAGTAGGTCAAGGTCATTTTATGAAAGTTTGATCAAAGATACATTCAATATGCAAGTTTGGTACATGTAGCACTTATACTTTGCACAATATTAGCCTTTAAAGTCAAAATCACTCAAGCGGAAAAAGTAGGTCAAGGTCATTTTCTGAAAGTTTGATCAAAGACACATCTAATATGCAAGTTTGGTTTATGTAGCACTTATACTTTGCTCAATATTGGCCTTTAAAGGTAAAATCATTCAACCGGAAAATGTAGGTCAGATGCTGCATCCGATGCATGGGTTCACCTCAGCATCTCAAGATGAATCACTGGTGCAAGTTTGGTATTACTGTAGCATCGGTACTTTGTCAGATACTGAGCTACCCCAAAAACTTTAACCAGACATTGTCAAAGTCATTCAACCGGAAAATGTAGGTCAGATGCAGCATCTGATGCATGGGTTCACCTCAGCATCCAAAGATGAATTACTTGTGCAAGTTTGGTTACTGTAGCATCAATACTTTGTCAGATACTGAGTTACCCAAAAACTTTAACCGGACGCGGACGCGGACACCGGGGTTATAGCATAAGCTCATCTCAACTTCGTCGAGGTGAGCTAAAAATGAGATGTTGTTAGTATACAGTTAAAGTATACCATTGCGGGGGTTAGCACGATTCTGGTTCCCCGAGACCAGACGTATTTCCCGAGGCGAAGCCGAGGGAAATAGGTCTGGTCGAGGGGAACCAGAATCGTGCTAACTCCCTCAATGGTATACTTTAACTGTTTTATTATACCGAAACAAACATTATACTGAAACAAACATATCTCTTAGGTATACAGAAACAAACATTATACTGAAACGAACATATCTCTTAGGTTCACAGGGTTCAAATGGAAATTCTAATGATTTTGCCTTGCCTTCTCGACTGAATGACTGAGTAACGGAAAATATTCATTTTTTAATGATAAGATAAACAGAAACATCATTTATCATACTCATACATGTTTAATTTTTGATTGTTTTATTTTATTGCGGATTAATTTATGTGCTAAGCGGATAGAAGGCGGATTACTCTGCTCGCGTATTGATAGGGTCATCCGATCAACCTTCACATCATCCGATCAACCTTCAACGGCGCTGATTGGCTTATACTGGCACACCCCCAAAGAAGCTCCGCCCCATTTTGAGACTAACTCCCTAGGGAAATAGTCTTCTCAACTAACGCACCCCTTTGCAGGGAAATAGTCTTATCAGGCGATTTTCAGGGATTTAGTTAAATTTAATGAGTCTCTTTTTATATAGGAAAAAATCAGTAGAGGTATAATAATAAAGTTTAATTCTTACTTATACATTTGGTTTTTTTTTTTATTTATTTGTTTTACAATACGCCATATCAAAATTAGCATAATCAGTGACTAACAATACATCAAACATGCCTGTCTTCTCTTCAAAGGAGGGCAAGTGAAGTGGGAAATTATGTATGAGAATTTTTCTGTTACAACTTACAATTGTAAATGTAGTGCTAGGAGCTATATTTTGCTGTTTCAATGTTAATCAATAGATTCTAGGTCATTATATCGAATATTTGTCAAGTTCTTCAAAGTGTATTTGATCTTATGAAATCAACCTTGTGAATGATACTCATATAATTTTGCAGAAATGAGGCTTTAGAAGAATATATTGAAATGTACAACCCGTTGTTTATTATTCTTTTTAAAACAATAACAAACAAAAGAGGGTCTCAGTTTGGTAGCGAAATTTTGTTAAAACATCCATCTGTTCAATTCCATAAATTTAAAGGGACGGTGTCCCTGAAAAATAATCAATTTTACAAAATTTTGGAATGCAAAATCTTCGTTTTCATAAGAAAGTATACTTTCTCATTTGTATATATTCAAATTTTCAGGCGAATCTAAAGCATATATTCGGAGATAAAGCCGTTTAAAAACGTAATTTTGAATTTTGGGTGCGCAGTTCCAATACTTTTCACTAGCGCCACCTACAATGTATTGAGTTTTTACACTAGAGATATATGGAAATTTAATTATTAAAAAATCAACAATATTAGGGTCGTTACTGTTTATTTTGAACAAAACTTTTTATGATTCCTTTTTTCCTCTATCTAAACCCTTTGGAATAAATTCCCCGTTTTCAATTAAAAATTATTTTCAGGGACACTGTATCATTAAAGCTTGTAATTCTTAATAGACCTTTATAACAACTCAGTATAGATAAAATTCTTTCCTAAATTTCAAAAGTATGATTTTTGTATATTTTTAAGATTCCATTACCTTTACCGACAAAAACACTGGTTTATGATCTGTGTAATATGACTCAAGAGTACCAAAGTCAGAAATGCACTTATTTGGTTTGTTTGTATATATATAATCAAGCAAAGTTGAATAGTCAGTGGTAGCTTGTGATACTAGTTGTACTGTTCCTGAAACTAACTTCAAATATTCTAGCTGATGTACCTTGGACATAATATCATAGTTGAAAGCTCCCAGTATTATGAGTGATTTACAAATTTTAATTATCTCTGATAAAAATTTGAACACACCTATAGACCAAAAAAAAAAATTATAACTCTTTCTCTAATGATGAATTAGTAACACAAAAACAAATAGCAGTGAAGCAAGTAGAAGACGGAACAATGCTTAGGGTGGAAAGTTAACCATGTGATTTTGTTACACTCGGTGTATTTTCGTGTCCTTAATGCTAAGTCAAATGCAAGCTGTATTATGTTTGACATAAAGCACGTAAAGAATGATTTGTTATTTATCTTATTCTTCAGACATTCTTCAACCTATGAACTCATATTAAGGTTACTGTCTCTTTTTGAATATAGAAAAAAATGTACATGTTGGAGTTATTTTATTTAAAATTTACATTTTATAAACAATTACTAATTATTTCTTACAAACTTTTTTTCAATTATTTCAAAATCCATCAAATATACATCATATTTTCTTTCCCGAAATGTACAAGTTCTTGATAAGTCAATTCTTATATGTTTCACATTCACAGAGCTTGTTTTTAAATTGCTTTTTCTTATGATAGATTTTCAAAACTCCATTTCATTTACTACGAATGGATTTACAATAAACGACACCACCATTCAGTCATTTTGAAATAGAGTTACTTCCTATTGGTGCAGGTATCTAATGTCAACGCATTGTGACGTCATCATCATGGAAACATGAAATTGAATTCAAGGTAACAGGGTTACAAATATATGGTTTTCAACGGATTTTAATGAAGCAACAATACTTCTACGTCAGATAGCTGCACAAATGGAACATGCGCCTGCAAGATTGTAAAGAAGGAATTTGCAGAGGATTGTAGGGTAATCCTAGTCTAATTTTTAGACCAGGTGTACAGTAAGGTGTGTCGTTGACGTTTATAATCAGCCTATAAAATAAAATTAATGTTATTGCTTGCTTATTATAATTATTCATTTCCTTAAAGGGACGGTGTCCCTGAAAATAAATTAAATTTACAAAATTTTGTAATGCAAACTCTTTCTTTTCATATGAAAGTATAAATTTTCATTTGTACAAATTCAAATTTTTAGGCCAATCTAACGCACACTTTCGCAGTTATAGACCTTTAAAAACGTCATTTTGAATTTGGGGTGCGCAGTTCTAATTCATTCCATTAGCGCCACCTACAATGTATTGAGTTTTTACAATAGAGGTATACGGAGATTTATTTATTACAAAATCGACAATATTAAAGTGGTTACTGCATATTTTCAAATAAAAATTTTTCTGGCTCATTTTTTCCTTTATCTAGACCGTTTGGAGTAAAATTTACATTTTCAATAAAAAATTATTTTCAGGGACACTGCATCTTTAATGTACAGAAAAATTTCCTAAATTATGAAATGATCATTGGGGCATGCGATGAAAGTGAATGTCATTGGCCATTGATTGTAAGTAAATGCTTAAAGACATTAAATTTTCGTTTGAAATTATTTCATTTTCCCAAGTTTTAGTTGGTTAACTTTGGTGAAAATAGCATTGCCAAAGCATTTTGTGAAAATTGGCCCATGACATTTTTTTTCTATGAAATTGTAAGAGAAGTGTTTCCTGATGACAAAACAATCAAAAGTTTGAGGAAAAACTGATTACTTATGCAGATATGCAGATGAATGTAATGAAAAATCCCTGTTCTAAAAATAGCCAACTGTGCAAAATTACTGTAAATTCCAACCTCAGTGCATATCTTGGAAAGTATAAAAGATAGAGATCTCAGATTTTCAATACAAGTAGTTTATATGGTCATGTCACTGTACAGCAAGTTTTACTGTATATTTTGATCTCCATTCATTGATATTCAACATAATTCAGGTGGGATAGGGGCGAATTTGCCATTTTTTAAGAAAGGAGGATAAGATTTTACATTGTTTTGATGATTATCATCTAGTATGAAATGCTGGATTGTTTTTGGTAATATGCAAGACTATTTGGAAATTTGAAAACAAAGCTTAAGATCATATATATCTATCAATACTATCCAGAACAATTCCATTGGTTAAAAACCTTACATTTGGGTAATTATCTGAAAAACAGTTTTCAACATCAAATAACTTCATGAGTCTGTCTTAATGATTTAAAAGTTAAAGTACAAATTTGAACTATGTGTTAATATTGGTCCTGTAACCACTGTCTGAGTACCTAAAGATATTGATGCATCAACACATGTACCGATATGTACCAGGGAATTGTCAACAATTAATGAATGTGTGTTCAAGGCAAAAGGTCCACTTATAATGGTATGAGTCGCTTTGCTTTTTTAACTCTCCTTCGGAAACTTTATAGGTTTCCTGAACAGGCTTTGGCTTTCCTCAGGCTGAGAAAAGAGCTGTGCCTGGTTACTGAGAAATGCTCGCTGAAATAAGATATTAGTTTATTTCACATGGTATTGCTGCTGAAATAGAATTGATATTATAGAATTTATATACTAGTATGAATTTAAATGTGATTTTCAAAGGATAAAAACTGGTATATTTCTTCAAACTAGTCACTGAATGAGTACCTTTTTCAGTCTAACCTTATTAAAGAAGAAACTGAAAAAAAGGAGGCAATATGACACACTTATAGTCATTAGCATGTTGCACTTCGTTACATTCATTTGTTACTGCATGTAGTCATACATAAATTCCTTTATCAACAGCTCTGATTCAGCAATACTTTATGCAATTTGAACCCTAGGCTAATTTATCACTTTGAACTTGATGGTACTCTCTATGCATATGGTTACCATCAAAATAAATTTTATATAAATAAAGGCAATACAAGCGTAGCATCCCCTCGCAATTGCATGTTCAAAATGATTTTAAACTAAAGTCCACATTGACCTTGACCTTTGACCTTGAAAATCGATAGAGTTCATCCTCTCCTGAGGAAAATTTGTGGAAGGTTTGATGTTTCTATGATCATTACTTTGTCTTCTATGCTGTTCACAAGAATCTGGACACACCCAAGAAGATGATGATGACACATCCTTAAAGAACAGGTATGTTATGTTGAAAACATAACACTTTCACTGTCACTCAGGCAAACAATTTTTGCGAGTCTTCAAATGGTTGTTGAGTCTAAACATGTGATAAATAAAATGATGTAGACTAATTCTTAAAGAACAGGTATGTTATGTTGTCCAATGCTTGACCCTTATAAGACCTTAACAGTGACCTTGACCCTATTTGGGTATTAAGTTTTGTCGATTTTTCACTGGAAATAGGATTTTTGTGCAATAAGAAAAATATACCGCAGTAATTGTCCTTCAAATTTTAGAGACAAATGCTGCTAGCGATACAAAATTATATCCAATTTAATATCAGCTGGGTACAGAATGTTGTTCTATTATACTTATATATTTTGTGATTACTGTATTATCGTGTGTATTGCTGTCTTCAGAATGAAGTTGTATTACATGTATTAAATAACTCAGTATACTATAAAAGAAAAGGTGGTTTTGTCCAAGCAAACATAATACATGTAGTATTGGCATTTTTGCTTGGAAATCCTAAATCATTGATATGATACTGTGTGTGTGCTTGGGGGGGGGGGGGGGGGGCGCTTCAACTGTAATTACAAGTTATCACACCTGGGAATCTTGGTTGACATTTCTTCAGACTGGGTTTGCTGATCTCCCTTTTCTGCTTCATAACCTCGTCTATCGCCGTTTCGGTAGTCTACATTACGAAAGGAAAATAAGAGTTATCGTTCCTGAGAAAATACCACCCCTCTATAATCCAAGCGTTTACCATACTGTTGTCCCAGTTTTAACTTGAAAGTTTGATAGGGTTTTTCTTTAATATAAAAATTATTAATCAAAAATAGGAATTAGAAGGGTTAAATCGATTTCCATTGTGTTTTTTTTAACTCTCAATAATTCAACTAAAAATATCTCGGCCTTTTTCCCTCACTTTTCGGAAAGTCAAGGTCACTTTATCTTATCTAATACTTTCACTTTCTAAACTTAGAAACCGTTTGTAATGTTTCGGTGTTTATCCAGAGAAATTGACGGTAAAGAATGACACGTCTTTTGAGGTCGGGGAAATCCGTAATACAGAAATACGACACGCAGCGCCACCTGGCGAGCTTTGGCAACGCTAGAGAAAAATAAAAAAGGTCTATGTGTACATAATAAATTGTATCCGTCATATGTATATATTGGTAATTGATAAGACTTATTTGCTTCTAGGTTAAGTGTGATCAGTTATCCAGTTATCAAACGATCATTAAAACATGTACGTACCTGTTTGAAATATCCTCTCCACATATTTGTGTCTTAATCAAATATCACAGTGGTAGTGCTTGCAGCCATATTGAATATTCGCCTGTCCTGTAATGAAATATTAGTATTGTAAGCCGTTTCGATAGTGCGGTTGGTATTTGGGATGGGGAAATTCCGGGGTTTATTTATTGGTACGGGGAATTCAATGGGTTATTTATAGGTAAGGGGAATTCCAAGATACTATTTTAGGGGAATTCCCCATTCTATATTTAGGTATGTTTTCCCTTAGTCTATATGTAAATGTTGTTCTAGAAGTTCTTCTATTCGTGGAAGAAGTTATTCCCCCTACAACTAAATGAAAGAATTATTGAGACGTCTTGAAAATTAACACATATTTTATTCAATATAAACATCTATTATATTATACACATATACAAAAGTCTATGCACTGTACTGTGGTATCACATTCTGTCTCGGCATAGCTGGGCGTCCTCTGTTTGCTCCATAAGATAGTTCTGGGGTTGTTTGTTCTGTAGTTTTGATACCTGTTGTATTCCTGTTGTACAGGACAGTCTCTGGCCCAGTGTCCCGCGAATTGAAACTTTTAGCAAATAGGCTGCCGAGGACCTCCGGTAGGAAAATGTCCCTCTTCATTACAGTTGAAGCATATACGTATCTGGGTTTCTTCTTTGGTGGTTCGTCCCCTTCGTCTGCATTTCTCTTGTTATCCATCAATGTAAGGATGTCGGCTTGCATCTTGGAAATAGATGTTTGTACATCTTCCATCATGGTTATCATGCGCTGACAATTGCTATGGATGTCGTCCATTTCATTTTGCTGCTGTACATTGCCGTTTGGACATTTGAAATTCAAAATTGGTTTAATCAATATCAGTGACTTGTTGAGAAGTCATCTTAGTTGTGTCTCCCATGAAACACATAGCATGAATAATTGTTTTGAAAATGTGTGTGAAATATATACTCAAAGCATTGTTCTAGGCTGTTCAAATTTCTAATTTGCATATTCCCTAGTACGTCTCTAGTACGTTGCCAATTTATTTGTTCTTAAATGATGCTATTCAATTTGAAGACGTTTACATCTAATTGCACTTGAACGACCTTTCATGTCAACTGCACGCCCTGGTAGCTTGCCAGTAAGAATGCAAACTCATATTACGACATTTTATTCTTCACCTGCAGCTTTATCTCAAGGTCCATGCTGCAAATTAATCTGTTCTTTAATGATGCTTTTGAATTTGAAGACGTTTAACTTTTGAACTACTTGTTGAGTGTCACTGCTGGTGGACTAAGAGTCCCGAAAGCACATGTAGCCAAGTTCGATTATCTTCGGTTGATCGTCCGTCTCTTCAACGCATTCGAACATTTCTTGAAATTTCTAAGACGTGGGTCTTGTAGCATCATATTCCATCAATCCTGCTACGTCTTTCGGTAAAGTTTTGGGTATCATAATTTTTATACCCTTTGACCATATTACATTGTTTAGATTAAGGATCACTGACGACGGTTTATTATCCGAAACGTGCATGTCTGGTCCATGCTGCAAATTCATCTGCTCTAAAAGAAACAGTGTCCCTGAAAATAAATTTTATTGAAAACGTCGGTATTATTTTGTATTAATATTAAAAATTAATAAAAATTTCTTTAAATGTTTTCACCATGTCACGTCATGACTTTTACGAAAATTGATAGAGTGAATTTAAGTTTTAGATGGGCAAATCTTGTGCGATCTCTTTCAGACGTGCGTCAATAAATTCTTATATCCAACAAATAGTGTTTACGGTACCTGTCTTAGGTCTGAACAAAACAGATTTTCACTCGATTCTTTATTTTCTCTTTCGTGCCAAACTGCAGACCTTCGAACACAAAGGGACAAATGCTTCCAACGAAAAGTAGTTCGATATAATGACGACAAAACTCTTTATATAATCCATTCTATGTGCTTTTGTAAAAAAAGATATAGCAATTTCTATTATGCCTACGAACGTAAGAAACTGTTTTATTAACGTTTATATCAATTTCTCAAACGTACAAATTCGTTTATCCAAGAGGGAAGACCGAAATTATACATTTGAAATAGTACATTAAAATGGCTAGAAATAAACAGATACAACATATTTTAGAAAATATTCGGGTTTCTTACTTGAATCTTTTAAAAAAATATGCGCTGTCACCCTTAGAGCATGCATTAAATGGATATGAAATTTGCTACTCGGGAAACTAAGTATTGCGACCTCATTATCGACAAAGTAACATACAAACGACCACCATTCAGAACTGTACAAATTAGCGCGCAATTTCAAATACCGCATGTACTAGTATTAAAACATATGTTTCTGTTGCCAAACTTTCAATTTTTTATTTCTCAAGTATATAACAGCTTAATCGGGTAGGAATACAACAGTTTTCATTATTCATAAGGATTATTTATTAAAACATGATATTGTCAGGGAGAGGCAGGACCAAGATAACAAATATTTTCTTTTTTTTAGCTTTTAAGGTCAGTTTTCACTCTAGATCACAGGGCCTTTCCTCTTATTTTGCTTCTTGCATAGTTAGTTTCAATTAAATATTTATATATATATAATATATATATGTTTTTTTTTTTAATTATTTCTTTTCTTCTTCATATTTATAAAAAGATAGGAAACATGCTGGAGATCATTCCCTTTTCCTTGAATGCATTATTATTATTCTTGATGAACGTCTTTCTCGTCGGTCGCCTCTAGATGGTCATTGGACTGACAGAGGAAGTTGAGCACTGTCACCGTCAGTTCTTTCATTTTAATTACAAAAAAAAAATATCGTTTAAACATAGTGTAATCAAATATTACGAAGCTCACCTCGTGGCAGCAAAGTTCAATTTAAACATATCTCTAAGTACGTGTATATAAAGGAAATCACTCAAGCAGAAAAAAGTAGGTCAAAGTCATTTTATGAAAGTTCGATCAAAGATACATCCAATATGCAAGTTTGGTACATGGAGCACTTATACTTTGCTCAATATTGGCCTTTAAAGGCAAAATCGCCAAAGCGGAAAAAGTAGGTCAAGGTCATTTTATGAAAGTTTGATCAAAGATACATCCAATATGCAAGTTTGGTACATGGATCACTTATACTTTGCTCAATATTGGCTTTAAAAGCAAAATCACTCAAAGTAGGTCAGATGCTGCATCCGATGCATGGGTTCACCTCAGCATCCCAAGATGAACCACTGGTGCAAGTTTGGTTACTGTAGCATCAGTACTCTGTCAGATACTAAGCTATCCGAAAAACTTTAACAAGACATTGACAAAGTCATTCAAACGGAAAATGTAGGTCAGATGCAGCATCTGATGCATGGGTTCACCTCAGCATCCCAAGACGAATCACTTGTGCAAGTTTGGTTACTGTAGCATCAGTTCTTTGTCAGATACTGAGTTTCCCCAAAAACCTTTAACCGGACGCGGACACCGGGGTTATAGCACAAGCTCATCTCAACTTCGTCGAGGTGAGCTAAAACTGATTTTTCAAGCTCTGTTTTTTAAGTTAAACCGTTAGTATTGCACATAAAACGTACAGTCGTTTCTTTATCTAGCTGACAAAGGATAGCGCTATACCCTTACAATACCCTAATGGTCACGTGATCACCGCTGTGCGGCGTTATATACTCCGTCAGTCTAGACGTAAGTTTGACAATGATGACGTTTAAATACATCACAGTGTGTGCCATTATGATAACAATATGTTAGATTCTTCGATTTTGCCAGGTGAATGACCACTATATGGACGCAAGTATCTTTCTCCTTGGGACTGTACGCTACAAAGATTTGAGAAAATGTTGCTTGCCTGGACTTTAACAGATTGTAATATAGGTCACATTACTTTCGTGTACGGAAATACAGAGAAACATAAGAAGTGACATAATCATTCAAAGGAATTGAATGCCTTGCGAAAACTAAGGAGACAATATCTTTAACTACAGGTAATTTCAAATGTCTCTTTTACTTTGACAGTAAGTGTTTTGAATATTTTCCATGACATGGTCGCCATAACACTTTCTATATAGACATTACCTCAGAAAATGCATGCATTTTAGATATTGTTTTCATTTTTTTGTGCATGAACATCGACGGCGGATGTGGCTAGCCAACAGGGGATGCTTACTCCTCCCGGGCACCTGATCCCACCTCTAGCTTGCTAGGGGTCCGTCTGTGTCCTATTGTGAGTGCTGTTGAGATTATCGTCAGGATCTTCTTTAACTCACTTTTATTTATATTATTTTTCATTTATTTATATGTCTAGTTTGATTATTTTATTGAAATGTTTCTTAGTTAAGTGACCTTCATTTTATTATCATTTTGTACTGTTATGGTTTCAATTGAGTATAGGTATGTTTACAATAATTCTTTTCTTTTTATAAGGTGCAGGCGTAAGGGATTTCTTCGCTACCAGAACCGTCTTATATCATTAGCATCGTTAGTGGTAGGATGTGCCTCTGTTCTTGGGATTTTCAGACTCGGGGAATTTTTAAAGGCGAAACGAATGAAGAAAAATGACATCAGAATGAAAACATTTATGAAAGACCAGAAGACCGAATCATCAGTCATTATAAAGTAAATTGACGTTCAACCGGGATCACGTGACATTGAAGTGGAAACATTATCTTACGGTTCGGTTACGTCGGAGGATGTGTGTGCATTCACAAGTAGAAAAATAAAAGTACTGTGAAATATGTATGGAGTTTACCGACTCTAAAAATGAACAAAAGTAAACTAAATTTTATCTCTGGTGCATTTTAGCGTCGATTGAATGGTTGTATAAAGCCTTTTCTTTGTTTTCAAAATGAAAAAAAAATCAATTTCTGTAATTTCTTTGATAAAAAGTAAAAATACTTGCCTCCGAAAACGTAAACATTGGACATAACTTTTGAATGGGGGGGGGGGGGGGGGTGATATGGCTTTCATATTTCACATGTGTACAGTACCGACAACGTTATCTTACAAGCAATAAACGAACGGAAACGATCAACGATCCAGATGTAACGAACGCATGACGCATAATGATGAAGGAAAAACGAACGGTAACGTTTAACGTTGTGGGAATCGTTTCGTTTTAATCGTTATCCGTTTTTCGTTATTCGTTATCCGTTAATCGTTTATCGTTATCCGTTTTTCGTTAAGCGTTTTTCGTTAATCGTTTTCTATTATGCATTATTCGTTTTTTATGTTCTTTTGTTTGTTATAAACGAAAAGATAAAAGAATTAACGACATTTATATTTAAAATCAGCAACGTTCATGTATACTATATAACTTATGTACGATTCTTAAAATCATCATGGGATTTTTTGCATGTTGGTTTTTATATTAATTGTCGAATATTTATATCTTTTTTTTTCATTGGCGGATCCAGTACCGCCTTTTTTGTCGATTCCAATCAGAACTTGCTGAAAATTTTACAAAATACATGGTTTGGAGGATGGGTCACTTCCATAATGAGAGGAGGCCGAATGCCGCTTCTGCACCCAGTAAATCCATCTCTTATATGCGCCGCATGGTTAGAAGGTGTGCAAATGTACATTTTATACATGCCGTACTTGTTATTATGAAAACAATGTACGTGTAAGTAAATACCTTCGGAGTGTGATCTACCGCCACAGTCACTTCAAAGAACTGTCCCTCATTTAGACAGAGCATATTATGAAAAAAAGAATTATCAAATATATTTTGATAGAACATTTATATGAAGAAAGAAATAAAAAAAAGATAAAATAGAAAGAAAAGTGATTTCTATGATTTTCAACTTATCGAAATAATGCAATTATTGTCTCCTCGCTATCGCGGAAAAAAAAAGAGCAGACTGTTTATAAAATTTTTTGCATGTATATCTATTTTGCCGGAGTCCGTAGACGTAGACATGTACAGAATATTTGTGATATACATTACAAAATAATTGCATCGTAGAAAGGAAGAAAAAAATTACAAGGTTTCAAATGAAATTCAATGGCCAAAAACCATTGGATAGATTATTAATCATAGAGAAATATACATTTCAGCTACGATACGACTTTTTTCTGTTTTTAGTCCCCTACCGGCAACGCCGAAGGGGACTCTCGGTTTGTTTGTTGTTTTTTTTTCATCTTTCAGAATCGATTCCTTTTATTTAAATCCTAGACTTTAAATATCCGTCAGATGATCTATGTAATCAGAGATGATGAAATAAACGACGTAACGGCTTCAACTTCCAACTTAAATAATGCACGTATGGTCACTCAGTACAGGTACAGTTGTACAACGTCTATTCTAAGCCCCGCCTTTGACCGATCCGGGCCAGCTGTCAATCATTATCTATCTCAGGGACTACTGTGTGATCAACCAAGCGTAGAGAAGTGTACGCTCGGTTCTTCAGATGTCACATGGCTTTGGTACTTATACATCAATCAACATATATTTCATTGCTATTCGAATTTGATGAGTATTATCGCTAAATTTCAAAAGATATTGCATATATATGTTTATATTTTTTTAGGAAAATTATTGTTAAAATAATTTATTTTTAACAAGATAAGAAATGTTCTCATAATAGATAATTAGCATTTATTACGCATTTTCACAGAAAGAACAAACCGGCCTTTATCGAAAATATATTTTATTTATTTTCCCGCGAAAGCGAGGAAGACGAATAACAAAAGTTGACTATTGAATATAACGACATTACCCACTAATTTTGATAGTAGATCATTTTATAAAATGTTCGTGTGTTCATTAATTAGTTTCTTCTTTTAAAATTCTTTTACAAGCTTTCTTTCAAACAAACGAACGAACTAACCAAATATAGTCTCAAGTTAATACTTCAGTAAACATTTCAATAAAAATGTATTACTCCTTCCCTAGCCCCTAAATCTATAAAGGTTTAATCCCGATTGTCCCACATTTAGAAAAAATCATATCCCGATTGTACTACATTTCACAAACACTCAGTACTGGAATATGTATACTTCGTTATATTTTCAAGTTCTAACGATGATAAAAAAAGGAAAGAAATGTGGTGGATATTATCTTCTGTATATTTCTTTTTTTAATTTTTTTCGTTCATTATTGATTGAATATTTATTATTTACGCAAACAGTGCAACCCCCCTGTTCTTCCATAAGTTTAACTCACTGAGATAATTTGTTCCATCTCTTTTACATTATCAGTCATTCATTTCTTCTTATATGCAGTCTTATTCATTCTTCTTGTATTCATGATAGATGTTAAAATTATGTTATTGTGCCATATTATGCTGTTTTATTTTGCCATGGACTAGTTCGAACCAATCAGAGGGCGTAAATCGCGTCACGTGCACCTTCCATTTTCTAATGATTCGTAACTTTTTTCATTTTGGAACAAAAGCAAATCGATGTCATGAGCTAAAAGCAGCAAGGGAGAAAGAGGGGGGGGGGGGGGGGAGTGGGGCACATCCCTCCACTCACACTTTGAAAAGCGGTTGGGGGGGGGGGGGGGGAGAGGCACAACCCTGTAATATTTAACTTAGCAAATATTCTTTGATAATTTGAAGTAAATCTATTTTCTTAATTTTATTTTTTTTTAATGTTTTACTTCTATTCCGTAACTACAATATTACACTACAAGTACAGTGTGAAATACATTTAATCACAAGGTAACAACGTATCGTCGCTGACTACCACCTAGCCACTGACTATTTATCATATTAAGATACAGTGCAGCGCGAGGGGGGGGAATGATGATTCAAACTATACATGTAGCTAAAAACCATTCTTTTGTTTTTGTTTTTTTTTTTGCTTTCTTTTCATTTTTTTTGGGAGAGGTGGGGGGGGGGGCACCTCCGGCCTCCCACCTTTCCCCCTTGGCACTAGATTGAACACGGTTGTATCAAGTATATGTTACAGATTCGGTTACTTTTAACAATATGTTTGGGATTTTTTTTTTAATATTCAATGAATTAACATGTAAACTCCGATGACCGCATCATTTCCATTCAACTTGATTGTCTGACATATTTTGCAAATTATATTTCAGATTATGATCATGAATTTCTTGTAAAAATGAGGAAAAGTATATGATATGATCCGTTAACTACAATTTGGGTTATGATGATGAAATGTAGAATATTTCAGAATTTTTTGTGAAGAATGGTTTAAAATGATGCATTCTGGTTTACAATTGGCAATGTCTGTTACTTTTGTAGATTTTTATCCTGTGCCTATGATTTACTAAAATCAGACACCGGGGGAAGGGGTCCCCTTGCCTTTCATGCGTAAATACTTTCCCCTTTCCGACTAGTGTAACATGCTATCAAGTATATAAGGGAGCATCCATTTTATTTCTAGGGGGGGGGGGGACAGGCAGACTTTGCCAAAAAAAAAGGGCCGTCAAAAAAAAAAGAAATCCGGACCATGAAATGCCCCTCACCCCTATTCCTACCTTTCCATATACTTGGTACATGTAAACACTTTTTTGTGTTTCATAAAGTAAGTACAAATAAAAATGAAACAAACTTTATTCAAAGGAATGAAATTAGCCTGTCTGCATTGAGTACCATTTTAAGTTAGGTTTCAAATGCTACTAATGCCTTTCCATAAATAGAAAAAAAAGAAATATTTAGCGATCTTCTAGGAAAAAATGCCTTAATATACTCTTCGTTTGCACATGATCTCTCTCCATGTTTGAATTATTCAATATGGCCCAAAAATCTCGCTGTAAGAGTAATTTTCAACATTGGAAAATTTGAAAAAAATAAATAAATAATCCTGCCCGAAAGTCCGGCGAAAAATAATTTTCCGGCTCTTAGAAAATGTTTTGAAAGTTTTGTTAGAAAAACGAAAACTATGAAATTAATATAATGATTCATTTGCTCCGAGTCTTTCACGTGTTTTTATACACCCATGCCAAAACGGCTTAGTTATCCATACAGTACTGAACAAAACATTGCTTTTGTCTAGGAAAGTTTTGATTTACTTTTTTTTAGTCTGTACATTTATCGTTAAATGTGAAATCTATTAGCAATGTTTAGGATTTTTTTATTGATAGGTTCTCTTTCTTTTTGTTTTGTTTTTATTTTCTTCTTGGATTTCTAACAACATTTTTACTTCTTTTCTTGTCCCATTTACATGTACAACATAATTCATAAATTAGACAATGTACAAAATATCACTTTGACTCTTTTATGTGTATATTCTATGACATGTATCCCTGTCCTGTACAATGTTGTCGAATAAACAACCCGAACGTGTCACTTTTCCTGGTAATATACGCAATACAAAATACCCCGAACCTTGTAACTATGGTTACGGGTACGATTAGATGGGGCCTTCTATGGTTCACCTATTTCCTGATAAGTACATTGTAAATAAAGCGATAATTTTATGTTGTGTGTCCAGTATAGAAAAATTTCTATATCGAGACGACGCATGTAATGTACCGCATATTTTTCTAGATTCACATACATTTATTTTCGAATTTTGATTTAAAAAAAAAGAAAAATAAGTTTTTTTTTCTAGATATATACATTATTATATAGGTCAACGATTAGTTTGGAAAATGATTTTTTCCCGCACGCACTAAAGGGAGAATACTTTTGTTTTCAAACGGTGGCGGGATAAGTTAGTGCCGAAATTCGATCCCATCCCGGCAATGAATGACCCCCTCCCCTCAAACCTTTTGGCAATTTTTTTTGGTCATCACTTGTCAATGATGTAGAGATCATGTAAATCGTCAAATATCGTCTCCTATCTCCTGCAACGGGGACGCTGGATCCGCCACTGCCTGGTGGGTATTATTTTTCTTTCTTTTTTTTGTACATGATTCAAATTGTTTGGTCGCCGGCATGGATTGGGAAAACCATGCGCCTTGCGACATAGTCTCATTCCTATAAAAAAAATGCCCATTACATCGGCAAATCTCTTCGCCCTTGTGCGCTTTGTTCTGCGGTATCCATTTTGGTTTTTTAAGGTACATTTTGACGTAGATCTAATTGATTTTTCTCCGACATTCTTTTTTATCCTTGTTCTGTGCCTGAGATATAAATCTCAAATGTCCACTTACCTACCTTATCTATATAAAGGTACTTGTGTATACATTCGTCTGTAAAAGTATCATGTCATTTTGAAGTGACCATTCAAAGGGTACAAATTAAAGTAATAAAGCTGTACAGAAATGCCCATCACAGTTGAGTCCCCCTCGATCCCTCAACGCACAGATATTAGTTTGGACTTGGCTGTTCGGTGATATATGCAAAAATTGTACTGTAAATTTTGCATTGGAAATAGTAAAATTTGTAATTTCACTACCCCCCCCCCAAAAAAAAACCCCAGAAAAATAAATAGATAATAATAATCATAATAAATTGAAATAAAACGCGCTGAAGTAAAAATGAATTCTCTATTCACTGTTAAACAGATTTGTCTGATGTATTAAAGCTTTTCGAAAAATGATTTTTTTTTTGGAATGGCCCTTTCGTGAGGAAAGATGGCCCATTGTTTTTGAGAATGGCCCATTGAAGTCCAAGTGGAAGGGGCCATAATCCCATTGAACAAGTTTGCATGAACTGGTGATATTTTACATACGCTTGAAATCAATATACACCTGTAATGATATACTAAGAGCGAATTTGAGTGTGCAAAAGATTAACATGTATATATTTCGTATGCAGATGTATGCTTGGGTGGCTCTAGAAACTCTTCCACGGGGGGAGGGGGTTGTTCCAAGAATATACATGTACCAAAAACGGGAAAATAAGCGATTGCAGCAAATTCTTCGAGAATGGGAGCCTCTGTCCAGTGTTATATTTTGGATTTTCCGGATCAGGGAATAATGAAGATCCAGATCGTCCAGAGAAAAAGAAAAAAGTGATTTATCATTTTTCGTTTCCTTACGACACTCACGATCCTACTTTTTTGTATCCTTCCATCTTTGTTTTCTCATCACTAAACTGTTGATCAACATTAAATAAGATTCGTCATTACTGCATGTTCAAATTCTAATTGGCATACCCATATCATGTCTAGTTCTGTTGTAGAAGAACTGATAAAGTGTAGCGCTATATATACATGCTATATTAGAAGGTATGTTCAAAATTCTTAAACGTGCTTGCACACTATTTTGCAATAAACATGTGTATAACACTTTCGTAACAATTTAAGTCAAAATATTGCAGTTTTGAAATAAACTGAAGCGGTACTTTGATCGGTGAAAACAAAGAGGCGATATAATTTTTGAAGCGCACGAGCATTGAACAGCTACATGTAATTATTAACCGAGGCTAATTAGCGAAACTTGATATTTGAACTTATTAAGAATGGTGTTATATTTACGTGTAATCGCTGATTTATCATATTGATCTTATTATTTCAGCAATGTTAAGATACTGGCATTGTTTTCTGTACTTTACCTATATGTAGCTAAGATGCATATTAACCGGATTGTGTACGCTATGAAATTTCTTTAAATAAAAAACGAAATGCACACATTTTTGTCACACCATACACTAATTTTTTTTTCATCAATTCATAGAGCAAACTTTCAAACAAACAAACAATAAGTAAATAATAATGAAAAAAATAAATAAATAGAGTGATAAATAAATAAATAAATAAATAAATAAATAAATAAATAAATAAATAAATAAATAAATAAATAAATAAATAAAGTACCCTAAGGCCCCCTCCCGGAATATAAAATAGACCGTTTTTCCGACATGTTCACATCATAGACGAATAATGTTTAATTTATTTTAGTCATTATTATTATAACAGTATACATGTATGCTGACCCGATGTGGAAAAAGGGTAATGCATTTGACTGCTTATCATTTGGGAACCGGGGTTACATCTTGTATTCATTTTGTCTGCCTGTCACTAACCCTTTAGTTGTCATTTGTACATGTGACTTTGGGGTGGGTGGGGCATTCCATGTACAAAATGTATATTTATTTTTATCTATTTTGACTAAATAGACTTTGTCTAGATATCGAGAAATCGAGGGTTGTTTAAGAGGTTGTGCTATGTATATTGTCAATCCATGTTTATTGCGCAGAATGTGACAGGTGGTAAATATTAAAAGAAGCAAGAAGTGGTTAGACGACGGACACGCGCCCAGGGTTTATTATATATATATATATTTTTTTAAGTTTAATATGGTCTTATCTGATTCCAACATCGCATTTATTCTAAGGTTTGAAGTCATGTCGAACATGTCATTTTTCAATATTTATTGCAGTCTCGCGTCCTGTTATTATTTATCAACTTCTTATTTGATATATCCGAGGAACGAAAATATATTCATTCATGTATTAAAGAATCTGTCACGCATTTTCAGTGTTGTTTTTTTCACATATTTTACAGGGATATAATTGAATTTCCCAGCTTTCTATGTCGTGTTTGTTTTCTACAGACATTGCCCTGTTTAAGTAACGTATAAAATCCCCTCTATTGGTGAATCAGATTATTTATAAAATGAAATTCTTGAACAGCGATTTGTCATCTCTCTAAGCTATCATGAGTATACGTTATGTATGGAAACGGTCCTAACGATTAACGGATAACTTAAAACGGATTACGATTAACGAATAACGAAAAACGGATAAAGCATAACGCATAACGAAAAACGGATAACGAATAACGGATAACGATTAACGATTCAGAGCTCCCCCAAACGAACGGAAACGATTAACGATTCAGAGCTAACGAACGCATAACGCAAAACGATTAAGAAAAAACGAACGAAAACGATTAACGCATGTAAGATAACGTTGTCGATACTGTATGATAAATATGGATAATGACCATATCCCTGTATACAGCACAAAATTGATAATTCAAAAATCAGAAAACAGGAACCAAAGCAAACAAACAAAAACCTCCACCATATGAAATGAAGCGAACTCCCGATATGGGAGTGAGACCAGGTGCCCAGGAAGAGTAAGCATCTCCTGCTTGCATGCAACACCCGTCGCTTCAATTCGGTAGAACTGTCACATCCGGTTACTTCCAAGATATAGAGTACAATCTTTGGTTGGATGGTTCAAATGGTCTATGACAGAATATCATCCACCATTCTTGAGAGTGGAACATCATAGTGTATGACGAGTTCCCCATATCGACCGTAGAACTTCCTCAGTGACGATGTTAGTCGGTCACAAACATATCCCTGACTGAGAAGCTTATCTGAAAGACGCCTAGCTCTCAGAACAAAATCCGTATATTTGGTACTTGGCATAGCGTATCAACTGAGATATGAACACGCCATAAGCAGGCGATGAAGGGATGTTGCTACTCAGAAAAGGAAAGTTTGTAATGCTGAAATTGAAGTCGTCACGTTTGTCATAGAGTGAGGTGTTCATGTGACCATCAGTGTCGTAGGACAACATTATGTCCAAATAGGATGATTTGTCTCTGTGGTTTCTTTGACTTCAAGCTCCGAAGGATAGATACTGCTCAGGTAATCGGCGAATTTTGGATTATTGATGGACAACACATCGTCTATGTATCTGTAAGTGAAGTTAAAGTCAGAAGCTAAGTATCTTTTCCCTTCAGAGACCAAAGATTGAATGAATTCAGCTTCGTACGAGTAAAGGAAAATGTCGGCAAGGAGTGGGGCACAATTGGTCCCCATTGGAATTCCGACAATTTGCTGGAAGACCTTTCCTCCAAACACCACAAAAATGTTGTCGATCAGAAAGTTTCACATCTGAATAATGTCTGTTTCAGTGTACTTATTTTCAGAATCGGACTTTGTGACAAGACCTTTCCATTGATACCAAAGTGTTTGACCTCGTGACCTTGACCTTTACCTTTGACCTACTTTTTAAAAACCTTTACATTTGGCAAAACTTTTGAATGGAAAGTGATAGAGCTATGATATCTCACATGTGTATTCCCTGTGACAAGACCTTTCCATGGAGACCAAAATTTTTAACCTCGTGACCTTGACCTTTGACCTACTTTTCAAAAACTTTATCATTGGGCATAACTTTTGAATGGTAGGTAATTGGGCTTTGATGTTTCTCATGTTTATTCGTCGTGACAAGACCTTTCCTATGATGCCAAACTTTTTGACCTCCTGACCTTGACCTTTAACCTTCTTTTAAAAAACTTAAACATTGGGCATTACTTTAAATGGTAAGTGATAGGGTTTTGATATTTCACATGTGTATTCCTTGTCACAAGATTTTTCCATCAATACCAAGAAATTTTAAGCAAGTGACCCTGACCTTGACCATTCACATACATGTACTTAAACATAAAAAAGTGCTTATACTAACAAAGATGCCATCGGGGGCATTCGTGTTTCACAAACACAGGCTATATTTTTATTGTGATCTATTAGTGAACATTACTTTTTGTTAAAGTTGTGTATGATATTTATTAATTACTTGATGAAAATTCAGAAAATGAAAATTCTGGGGTTAAAACCAAACATTATACATGTAAGTTAGAAAGACTTATGACATAGAAACAATAAACACAAAAAGACTACACATAAACCAACGCGACCAATGGGCAACCATTCCCGACTTAGGTCGACCATCTGCTACTGCAGGTAACAAATGGTGTAATTATCCTGGATTAAGTGCACACAACCCTCCCACTTTTCCGATTTCCCAGAGGTATGGAATAACGTGCAATTGTGGTGTAAAACAACCTCCTCATTGTCACTGAAAAGTAGCAATTTAAAATTAATTGCAATCTCGCACCTTGCGATATGACCTCTCATCTGAGACCACGACCTTTAACCCAGTGATGTTTACCTTGGACTTTGACCTTAACCATTAAACTACTATTTAATTACTCGTACATTAGATGCATAGAATCTCCTTGACAATACGTTTTGTATTTTGGAAGTTATTTTATTCTTGACAAAAACCTACTATGACAAGCTATGTAATCTCTGACTACCCTATGTTTTAGATATATCATACTCAACATTCATCATTACAAGTATTACTCCAAGACATTTGACCTAGTGACTTTGACCTTTGACAGTAAGTGTTTTGAATATACTTCCCTGACATTGTCGCCATAGCACTTTCTATATAGACATAACGTCAGTCAGTGCATGAATTTTATATATTTTCATTTCCATGCTTCATGGACATCGAAGGCGGGTGCGGCTGGCCAACGGGGGATGCTTGCTCCTCCCGGGCACCTGATCCCACCTCTGGCTTGCTGGGGGTCCGTCGATGTTTGATTTTGTGCTCTGTTGTGAGTGCTGTTGGGGTTATCGTCAAGATCTTCTTTAACTTATTTGTGTCACACTTATGCCCTTTGCCGTGCGGAGCTCGTAAAAAAAGTTCCCCGCGAGGGGTTTGACAGTAAGTGTTTTGAATATACTTCCCTGACATTGTCGCTATAGCACTTTCTATATAGACATAACGTCAGTCAGTGCATGAATTTTATATATTTTCATTACCATGCTTCATGGACATCGACGGCGGGTGCGGCTAACCAACGGGGGATGCTTGCTCCTCCCGGGCACCTGGTCCCACCTCTGGCTTGCTGGGGGTCCGTCGATGTTTCATTTTGTGCTCTGTTGTGAGTGTTGTTGAGATTATCGTCAGGATCTTCTTTAACTCATTTGAACTACTTTAATTTATAAGGGGTATGACTTTGACATTTCTCATGTAATTTCCTCATGACCAGAGGTTTCATTTGATACCCTGACATTTGACCTAGAGACCTTGATTTTGACCTCTGGCCTACTTTTTAACTATATGGGGTATGGCTTTGACCTACATTTGAACTTAAATGGACATGACATTGATTCTTCACATACACATTCATCATGACCAGACCTTTCTTTTGATATCGAGACTTTTGGCCTAGTGATCTTGACCTTCTTTTGAACTATAAGGGTTAAGGCTTTGATATTTCACATATAGATTCCATACCAGTCTTATGACTAGAGCCGTCATTTGATACTATTACTTTTGACTTACTGACCTTGGCATTTATTTTTATATGCCTGTTTTAAGATGGGACGTATTATATTATGGTGCTGCCCGTGAGTCCGTCCGTCCATCCATCCAAGGTTAGGTTTTTCCAGACTTTTTTCTAAGGCCTTTCAAGATTATAGATTGAAACTTCACACATGATTTAATATCAAGCGGTGTAAGATCCAGTTTGAGTTTCGGAAAAATTGACCTACTTATAGCAGAGTTATGGTGCTTGAACATAGAAATTTTGATTTTAATATTGTGAGGAATCAAGCACTTGATTTCCTAAACATATGCCACATTTTAACAAGATTCGTCACTGCTGGTGGACCAAGAGTCCCCGAGGGCACATGTAGCCAAGTTCGATCAACTTCGGTTGATCGTCTGTGTCTTCAACGCATTTGAAATTTTCTGTTACAAAATTTCTTAAAATTTCTAAAACGTGGGTCCTGTAGAATCATATCCCACCCATTCTGCTACGTCTTTTGGTACATTTTTGGACATAATAATTCTCATACTTTTTGGCCATATTACATTGTTTAGACTGAGGATCACTGACGAGGGTTTAGTACCCGAAACGTGCATGTCTGGTCCATGCTGTAAATTTATCAGGTTTGAAATGATGCTATTGAATTTAAAGACGTTTAGCATCAGTATGAGACCCATTCTTGGGGCAAGTGATTTTTGAGTCGGGCAAGTAAATTTTAGGCCTTGAGTTGCCCGTGGCAAGTAGATTTTGAAAAAAAATCTAGACCCCTTAGTTATTTGATTCTTGACAAAACCTGCTAGGACGAGCTATGTAAACTTTGATTACCCTATGTTTATCACTTTGATTGCTCTTTCGCATAGGTGTGTGTTTGTCATAGTTTTGGTTATGTTTCTGTACAAATGACAAGGAGATTTCAAGAACTTTGATCTTTAATGGTTAAACTTTGTCAATGTCAAATATCTTAAAAGTTCCTGTTATGGTATTGTTTAGTGACATCACCAAACTTGATATGCTAATTGCTCAGGACAATAGATCAGAGGTCGAAGAATGGAAATGATTCAAGTTTTATACAGCCTAGAGGGCACATTTTTCATTGGAGCTTGACCATACTTCATAAACATATTGCTTATAACAGGAAGATAAAGCCTATTGATTTTCAAGGTCATAGTTCAAAAAGCAAGGTCATAGAATAAAAATGGTTATAATCCTAGTGTACAGCTTAGAGCATGTAGAGGCTGCAGCAATTATTGCAACTTCATACACTTTATGACAAAGGGAGGAACCCTATTAATTCAAAGGTTGGAAGCGTTAACATCACAGTTTTGATTGGAGCTGACCAAATTTCATACACGCATTGCATATTACTAAAGAAAGAATCCTATAGTTTTCCAAGGCCATATGTCATAGGTAAAGGTCACGGATGGGAATTGGATAAAATCCTTGTAAACGCTCACTGCCTAGAGGACAGGTCTTTTTTTATTGGAACATGCTTAAATTTCAAATAATTTGCTTATAACAGGAGGATAAACCCTATTGATTTCCAAGGTCATCCAAAAATGAACATCAAAATTTAAGACATTAACTAGCTTGCAATGAGAATATTTTTTGATACATTGTATGCTGCAATTCTGGCTAATTCAGTGTAAATACCCAAATAATACAACATCAATACTTGCTACCAAATTGTTTTGATATGAATATGATCTTGCCCTTGGCCCTATTTTGTTAACGTGTGGCGTATGTGGGGATGTTACGCTTTCATTTCTTAGTTTTCATTAAAAGATACATCTAGGTTTAATTTCTGATCATTTTCATTACAGGGTAATGGACGTAGCATTCATGTTTAATACCAAGGATCTGGCGAACCTCACCAAGTACCATCTTTGTCAACACGACAGCCATGCTTCACAGAGGGACTATCCAGTGATGAAATAGACGTAATAAATGACCAAGTGAATCTACAGCAACATAACTTACAAAGCTCCTCATCTCAAACTGATGAAGTTGTTGTGCTGCAGAGTGAGGAAGAAGTGAAAACTGCCTTGATAAGACCCTCAATGAAAGTAAAAACAACACAGACGGATCCAGCTTGCAGGAAAGACAACGAGAGTCAGACTCAGGCAGAGAGATCACTTCCTGCTTCTAGGGACAACGATTGCCAGACTGAGGTGGACAGATCACTTCCTGCTTCAAGGGACAACGATTGCCAGACTGAGAAGGACAGATCACTTCCTGCTACTAGGGACAACGATTGCCAGACTGAGACAGACAGATCACTGCCTGCTTCTAGGGACAACGATTGCCAGACTGAGACAGACAGATCACTTCCTGCTTCTAGGGACAACGATTGCCAGACTGAGGTGGACAGATCATTTCCTGCTACTAGGGACAACGATTGCCAGACTGAGAAGGACAGATCACATCCTGCTACTAGGGACGATTGCCAGACTGAGAAGGACAGATCACTTCCTGCTACTAGGGACAACGATTGCCAGACTGAGAAGGACAGATCACATCCTGCTACTAGGGACAACGATTGCCAGACTGAGAAGGACAGATCTAGGGAGACAATCCAGTCAGATCCAGGTGCCATTATCACTGTTCCAAACAATGATGGAATTCTATGTTTACTTCGTCCTTTAAATGAGAGCAAGAAAACTCAAACCAACTACGACTTTTGGTCCTTTCCAGCAGAAGTTCCTAACAATGATTTCCTCATTCAACAGCTGGTGGCTGATCAGCTTGAGATGAAACAACAGCTTAAGACCATGATGGAGTACTTTAAGAAAGTTAATTCATGCAATGCTGACAAGTCTTTCTCAAATATCGGTTTCAACGCCTTTCTTACAGACATTGTTGACAGAGGATAAAGAGAACTTGATTACTGAAGAGAACTCGATTACTGAAGAGAACTGTCAGGATGTTCCAGTTCCATCAGAGATACCTGACGACAGAGGAAGCATCAGTCCTCGTCAGCTGTTTCCTCTTCTCCTGATATGCAGGTGCGAGCCCTTCCTCCTCTTTCACCACATGATGAAGAAAGAAGTAACAGACCTCCACTTACACAGAGAGACAATAATAGTGACCAGTTGACCCTTTATTGTAAGGCGGATGCAACCCATAAATACATATCAGATTGGAAAGATGTTACACCTGGGGACTTTGAGTTCTTTATACCTTCAGACCTTTCAGACCGATTATTTAGCAAAAGTTGCTCTGCTGGGAATTTCCTGTGGATGGTGACCAAGCGTCTGTACAAAGATGACGAGATTAGAGGAAGGAATTTCAATGGGAAGAAAGGAAAGAGTGCCATCTCACCAAGGAGAAAGCACACACTTGAACACTTGTATGTTAAGTACTTTGACCGAAGCAGATCAAACTTCAACACAGCTGTCTGTGCCATCAACAGTGGAATTCTTCGGTTGAAGTGAGGGAGCACAATGACAAGAGCATTGTATCTATAATATGTGTAGGGCTTTAAGGACTGACCATTAAAGATTTTTCTATTTTATTTATTTTTAAATTATCATGAAGGGATTGTATAGAATAGATCAATGAAATTGCACTTTCCTTTGTTATCTGATGTCAAAAGAAAGTTAAAATAAACTCTCAAATTTTAATATTTATTCCTCATTTCGTTGATTTGCCATGTTTGCGTGTATCAAAATGTTTATGATATTAATATAAATATCTTGAAATTTCAATATGTACAACTATTCTTAAATACAAACAAACAAATGAAATATTTCAATCATACATGTTACTAATCCACAATGCTTTACATCATTTTATGTGAAATGGTAACCAATAAAAAAGTGGATGAAAAGATCTTACAGTTTCTTATGTTCATACCATCAATATTAGCAAACTTTGTAATCAAACTTGTACAGTATGGATATGCATCTAGTACATTTGTAAATTGATGCACATGTAAGGACCAAGTTCTTATAATGAAGCCCTATGAATTTTACAAATATTGTTTACATGGAAGAACAATAATAAGTACCTTGAAGTTCTTTTAAATTGTGTTTTATTGTACAGGTTCAGATGGAAATTGGAATTATTTCCATACATATGTACAAGATTCATGAAAAAGGATGAATGCAAGGTTCATGTATGAAATATAAAGATAATTACATGTAATGCAAGTTTCCTAATAATGACTAATCAACTTGTGAACAAGAACAAAAACTGCAAGGTCGTGTGGACATGTTGGTCAAAACCGAAGGTTCCAAAGGAAATTTGTGTGTACCATTATCATGATTATCCATAAAACATTGGATTAATAGTATGTCAAACAGTTGAAACTTCAGTAAACTTCCTATGAAATAATACACATATGTTGGCACATAAAGGAGAGAATTGTCATGGTCATATTGGACACATCACTTGAACCCTTCCATGGAGCTAAAGGTATTTAAAATTCTGTAGGCGCTCCATCATTCAAAATGACATGGGGAATCACTCGATGTATATGGTCAACATATCTGCCACACTTAGCAGGTGTGAGTGTCTCCCAAAACTCTTGTATCCCTCTAATAAGTTCCTCCTTCTTTGTTGGCTTTACATGGGTCTGTAGATAATGTTTCATGGTAGCCCAAACATTCTCGATTGGATTCAGATCTGCGGATGATGCAGGAGTCTTCATGACCCTGTCGGCAATACCTTTAGACATCATCCACTGCTGAGTCGACCTACTTGTATGTTTGCTGTCGTTATCCTGCAATGTAATATCCATACATAAGATCAACTGACTTGTTAAAAGAACGCAAAAAGAGATATTAAATTAATTAATGCAAAACATTGAGGAAATGACAAATATGGATAATGACCATATCCCTGTATACAGCACAAAATCGATAATTCAGAAAATCAGAAACCGAAGGCATACAAAATCAGGACAAAACAGGAACCAAAGCAAAGAAACAAAAACCTCCACCACATGAAAAGAAGCGAACTCCCGATATGGGAGTGAGATCAGGTGCCCAGGAAGAGTAAGCATCTCCTGCTTGCATGCAACACCCGCCGCTTCAATTCGGTAGAACTGTCACATCCGGTAACTTCCATTTCGGAAGACATAGAGTACAATCTTGGGTTGGATGGTTCAAATGGTCTATGACAGAATATCACCCACCATTCTGGAAAGTGGGACATCATAGTGTATGACGAGTTCCCCATATCGACCGTAGAACTTCCTCAGTGACGATGTTAGTCGGTCACAAACATATCCCTGACTGAGAAGCTTATCTGAAAGACGCCTAGCTCTCAGAACAAAATCCGTATATTTCGTACTTGCTCTGGCATAGCGTATCAACTGAGATATGAACACGCCATAAGCAGGCGATGAAGGGATGTTGCTACTCAGAAAAGGAAAGTTTGTAATGCTGAAATTGAAGTCGTCACGTTTGTCATAGAGAGGTGTTCATGTGACCATCAGTGTCGTAGGACAACATTATGTCCAAATAGGATGCTGAATTATTTGTCTCTGTAGTTTCTTTGACTTCAAGCTCTGAAGGATAGATTCTGCTCAGGTAATCTGCGAATTTCGGATTATTGATGGACAAAACATCGTCTATGTATCTATAAGTGAAGTTGGAGTCAGAAGCTAAGTATCTTTTCCCTTCAGAGACCAAAGATTGAATGAATTCAGCTTCGTACGAGTAAAGGAAAATGTCGGCAAGGAGTGGGGCACAATTGGTCCCCATTGGAATTCCGACAATTTGCTGAAAGACCTTTCCTCCAAACACCACAAAAATGTTGTCGATCAAAAAGTTTTACATCTGAATAATATCTGTTTCAGTGTACTTATTTTCAGAATCGGACTTTTCTTTTACAAAGTAGGTTTTGTCATAGTTCACAACAATAAATTTGTATTTGCGATTACCGTTCTTACTTGTAAACGCATTACTTATAATTTTTGCGAGTCTTTCTTTCAATTTAGAATGTGGAATTGTAGTGTAAAGTGTCGAAAAATCAAAGTTTTTGATCGAATGAACTTTACTAAAATGAGTGGATTTCAGATGTTCTAAAAAATCCTTCGAATTCTTTAAAATCCACATCTGGTTGATACCACTGCGAGAATATACCGTCGAACAATATTTTTGAAGCCCAGATTTGATTTCAGATAAAACTTTGGTGAGTAAGATCGATACAGATTTGGTAGAACATTTTGAGGAACCAGCGATGAAACGTTGTTTGTACGGATTCTTATGCATTTTAGGTATGCAGTATAAGTATGGTAAATCTAAATCTAAATTGCTAGTTTGGAAGCCAAAGAAAAAAAGAGCTGATTTGTAGTTATCTATTATTTCAGAGGCAGAAAGGTTTGTTGGGGTGTAAGTGGGATTTCCAGGTGTCGAATTTAAACCCAACTCTTTAACTAGACTTTCGAAATAGAACTTTTTGCAAGTAAATGTGTAATTATTTGAGGCTTTGTCCGCTGGTGTGATGACATAATGTTCTTGGAGGTAGGTAAGCTCTGTGATAACATCAGGGTCTTTAAATATAGACTCGAATCTGGTGCTCACGGTTGATTTTAATCGGTTAATTTTAGATAAAAGTAACCCTCTGATGGATTTTATCCATTCGGATAGTGTGTCGAGCTGTACATCCTCTTTCTTTGCCCAACGTCTTGCATATTCCTCACAAGAGTCCATGATAATTTTGAAATTTTGGTTCCATGTAAAGGACATACTTTCTCTGTATTTGGGACCCTTTTTCTTAACATAATTTTCTTAACATAATTTCTTTTATAAAAAATGATCAAATCAATATAATCAACTTGGAGATGAACAATGTCTGAATCTTCATGATCCAAGGCAAAGCCAGGAAATGCTATTTAGAATCTCTCCATGGTTGGAAACCAACACTCGGTCAAGCAAACTCACCTCCCCCGGGTCATAACAGCAGAATTTCGCTGGATAGCATGAAAACTTTAATGCAAGTACATTTCATGGAATTAGCTAATTAAATCCCATATAAGTCACATTGTGTTGTAACTCTTAAAATTTACAATATGAGCCACTGACTGCCATTATTAATTAAAATGTTATTTTATAATACAATATATAAAATAGGTCATGCATTTGCTATCGATGACAAGTACTTGCATTAGATTTTTGTATTGCTACCCAGCGAAAATTCTGTAGTTATGACCAACGGGAGGTGAGCTTGTGTGACCGCGCGTGGATTTGCAAGATGGAATCTCTTATGCTCCCTCAACATGTACTGCCAATGGGCATTTAGAATTTGATTTGTCTGTCTACATGTATGAATTATGAAATTGTACAATTAAACTACTGAATGTAATAAGTTCAAGGTGATGTGTTGACAGAGAAAATTGGATTCCTATAGAACTGCATTATTGTGTTGGGCCAGGAACCTCATAATAATATATCAGTACATGCAATACAGTACCTGATACAATCTAAAGCCATCTGGGAACTTCTCCTGAACGAAGGGAATCAGATTCTCTTGAAGGATGCCTTGGTAAATGATGGAATCCATAATTCCAGTAAATATGCAAATTGGTGTCCTTCCTTTGAACGAAATTCCACCCCAAACATTCACCTTAAAAAATCAATACATACAATTTATGCATCATTCAATAAAAAAATTTAATGTGACATGTTCATACATATACATGATAAAGTCTCGGACTTTTTTTTCTTTTTTAATAAAACACCACATACATGTATGATGTAAACAATAAGTAGACAAGGACGTATATAAAAACAGAACATCGAGGAGTATATGTAGGCCGACCCATGGTACTAGCAAGGCTCGATCCAACAATCTAAAGATTACTTGCGCTGACAAAAAAAAAAACTTTCAATCTACTTCAAGTTTTTGGCTTGCTTCACTCGTCATAGTTTTCAATACAAACATAATTAATTTCTTCAATTCTTAAGTTCATATTAAACCAATCAAAAGTCTTGTATATAAATGTAGCATGTACATGAAAGGGCTTCCTAAAAGGCTGAGACATATAATCGTTGATATATAATCATGATAATCAGTATAACATGTACTTATAACATGTATAATCATAATAATAGATCTTCTTGAAGTCTTAATTTATATACATAAGTTGAGTGATGCAAACCCCAGGATTTGACCTTGTTTCCCTTTATTTGCAACAGGTAACACACATTATTATTACAGTATTAACGAATGGCTTCATCAATTAATGAGTTTGCACCCTTTGCTTCTATTAATAAACAAAGTCTAAGTTTTTTTAACTTGCACATCACTTGGTTCATGTTAAAAAAAAAATCCTTGCTCCAACTTTGCCAGAAAAAATAATTTTTCCTAAACATGTTAAAGATATCCGCAAAAACGTAAAACAAAAAATATTAAATTACTGTGGCACTTCTGACAGTTTCCTGCATTTCAACACTACCGCATCGTCCAAGCTCTTTATGATGCCTCTACTTTCCTTTGCCTGTGAAATGGCACCATTTCAAACCCTATTTTTCGATTTCTTTTTCAATGTTTTCTATAAAAACAGTCATTGGGTCAGCAGCAAAATAAAGGGTCGGTCAGGACAGTGGCTACACATAATTGGGGGGGGGGGGGGTTACTTACTTTATAAGCATGCTTTGACTTTGACCTCTTGATTGTCTGCCTTTGGAAATCACCACTCTGTTTCTTGTTATGGAAAAATAGGCGTCCCTTGGCATTCATTTCGATGCAGCTCTCGTCTGTAAAGATTACATCCTGAAATTGTTCCTTTTCCTTCCAGACTCTACAGCACCATTCCTTCCTAACCTACAAATTAAATAAATTGTAAATAAATGATACATTTCAAATGACACAGATTAATCTGCACTTTGATCTAAATGGGTCCTATGGACCCGATGAAATTTGACCAATGGGTCCTGAGCCAAAACAATGGGTTCAAGCAGAATTTTATGGGTCCCAAGTACTATAACAGTTTTTTCACGGCTTCTGAAGTTCGCAAATACAAGTGATATGAATGTTTTCTGTTGGCGTGATTATTATGTACCTGAAAAAAAAATATTAGACATAAAATGCTCATCTCCAAAAAATACTTATTACAGTTAGTTGTGAATTGAAAGATTTAAATTGATTGATTAATATTATCCTGCAAAGTTTACCATGGAAAAATTTTTCATAAATACTAGACAATATCTCAGTTAACGTATATAAAGTAGCTGTACATATTTCAGCGGATAGACACTCTCGGATTTTTTTGTGGGGGGAGGGAGGGGGGCAACTTTTATTTACCAAGAGAGTAGGTATACATGTACATACAATGTTTTTAAAAAACCTCCCCCTCTTTGCATTTCCCCTCCCAACATTTGCAAGGAACAGCCCTTTAAGTCACTTATATATGCCTTAGGCAACAGAATTTTATTTTAAGTTTTACAGATTTTCTTTTTTTCAAAATAGGGTAGGAGGAGGGAAGAAAATAAAATAAAAAACCCCCCAGTAATTTCAACATTTCATGTTTTGTACCGTGATCTTTATTCAGCTTGTTTATCATGTTTTCAAAGCCACATTCTCTAAAACACTTGCACGATAAAGATTAAGTGAGAATAAAAAGTAATAATCAGTAATTCGGATGAGCGGAAGAAAAAATGTGCAATCGGTTCATATTATTTTTTTTACCTATTGTGGAAAAATTAGGGTAGGCAGATCCGTAAAACGAAGAATTAACTTTCTACATGTTCTATGGCCTTATGTGAAAATAAGTACGATTATTCCCTGCCCTGTGATGCAGAAAAAAAGGAAATAGGGAGGGGAGGGGTCCTACATTCATTTACCCAGAGAGTAGGTAGGGAAAGGGGGTGGGGGTTATAACACTAGTTCAAAGAAAGATTAAGATTTACCTTCTTTAAAACCTTTTTTAATATCGCCGATCAGAATGAGATGTGATATATTTTTTTTCTATTCAATTGGTGCAATTTCATAATAATTAACAAATTCACATACAAATCTTGACCTTCCAAACAACTTGAGGGATTTATCTGGCCAAGAAAAGTCCTTTACAGTCTCTTACTTCGCCTTATGTGAAAATTTGGGCTTCAATTCCCAGTGATGCGAAAATACCTGGTGTGAAATTACCCAGCGCGAAAGGTTTGGTGCGAATATTCTCGTATACCCAAACCATACTCAGTGAAATCCGGACCTCCATATTTAACACCGAGAAAATTAATTAAATGAAGCATAATTGAGGATAAAAAGATAAACTCGTCTTAGCAGTAATTGGCCTTGTAGCTCTGGCAATAGACTAAAAATTAACTCGTTGCCGATGCAGTGTGGAACTGGCTAAAAAAATAAATCTATTTATTTAGTAGTATAGATATGAGTTAAAGAAGATCCTGACAATAATCTCAACAGCACTCACAATAGAGTACAAAATTAAGCATCGACGGACCCCTAGCAAGCTAGAGGTGGGACCAGGTGTCCGGGAGGAGTAAGCATCCCCTGTTGGCTAGCCGCACCCGCCGTCGATGTTCAAGCACGAAAATGAAAACAATATATAAACTTCATGCACTGTCTGTCGTTATGTCTATATAGAAAGTGCTATGGCGACAATGTCAGTGAAATATATTCAAAACACTTACTGTCAAACCCCTCGCGGGGAACTTTTTTACGAGCTCCATATTGTACATCTCAGTCATCTGAATCCGAATTATAAGAAGTTTGACTCGCATCAGACAATATATAAACTTTTGATGCCTACAATTTCTCATACAAGACTAGTCGACATTCTCCATAGACTCAGTCTTATTAAACATCAGCAACGTCATACTAAAATTAACATTGAAAACTCACAATCTAAAACTACTTTCTTTCACTGTGAGTGTAGCATTGGTCATGCTAAAATTAACATTGAAAACTCACAATCTAAAACTACTTTCTTTCACTGTGAGTGTAGCATTGGTTGTAAAGACATATATCATACATCGTTAGTTACGAAAGTTCTAGATCTATTCCCCGTGTAAATTTAAATCGCAAAAATTGTCAACAAAATAAAGAAAACTTCAATTTTTCAATTTCTAAAGTGAGCTGCGCAGATTCAATAATCAACTTGATCAATATCCAACTCATCACAAAATATCTTACTAGCCCATTGCCGGAGACTACAACAAATTTGGTGGGCTAAAATATATATATATATACTAATATTTCGTAAAAAAAGATAGTAAAGTCGGCTTCTTTCTTCTGTTTACATTTTGCTTACCACTTTGTTTTTATGGCTGATTTGTTGACAATATTTCCCCTGTGATCTCTTCCATCCCAATTCTTTGCGTAAATTGCAGGCTGTTGACTTTCCCACTTTTACTCCAAAGACGTCTTTCAGCTTCAACTGAATGGTCCTTGCTGTGATTTCAGTGTTCCTGGCGATCCACATGTTTACGAACTTTTTATTGATTGGCCTTATCTTGTGGCTATGGCTTCCAGTAATGGTACGGGGTCTCCTCGTAGTACTTCGGTGCTTAAGGAAAGACCTGATCCCCTGCGTTGTGATACTAATGCCTTTACTTAACAGTTCATTTTGCATCGCTCCCACGGATACGTTTCTTCTTTCCATCTTCAAAATATTTAATTTACTTTCCTGCGACAACCGCCTTCCTCTCTCGAACGCCATTTTGAAAGTGGGGTGTCGGTTGACGGATACTGAATCCGACAAATAATGAAAACACGTGATCAAGCAAAAAAAAAGATAATAATTACATTAAATAGATTAAAAATAATAAATAAATAATACTGATGATAATGAATAAAAATATAGAAACGGCAATTTCACCGTTTTCGAAAATAGTTGCATAAAATACAGTAAAGTTAGTGTATGAAACAAGTGCGCGATGCATGTTGCGTGATAGGTTGTCTGATAGGATAGGATACGTTGTCTGATAGGATGTCTGATACGATAAGATAGGGTGTCTGATACGATGTCTGATAGAGTGTCTGATACGATACGATAGGATGTCTGATGTATTATGTCTGATGGGCGATGTCTGATGCGCGATGTCTGATGTCTGATGCGCGATGTCTGATGTCTGATGCGCGATGTCTGATAGGATAGGATACGATAGACAAAGATAGCGATGGACGTACTGTACTCCTCCCGGGCACCTGATCCCACCTCTAGCTTGCTAGGGGTCCGTCGATGCTCAACATAGTGCTCTATTGTGAGTGCTGTTGTGATTATCGTCAGGATCTTTTTTAAATAATTTGGCAAGTTTTCACGGAGGTGTTGCGACGTCTTTTATGGTGTTATGATAAACAAAATTAGAAGGATCAAAGGCAGGCAGCATAACCATCGAAAATGCGTCAGAATCATCTAACGCCCGAAGATCCATATGTCACCAAACGGACACTAGGCTTGGTACTTGACCAATCAACGGCCTTGTACAAGCGCATCCTTGAGACTTGCACTATGACTGACTGTGACGACGGGACTCCATGAGGACCCCGACCACCTGTCCTCTCTGAATGTCAGTCGGATTCCTCGGGTGATTACATACATTAGCTCGCTACAGCCGGCAGAGCACGGACTGTATTACGCATGCCTTCTTTTTATATCCGTTTACATATTCATCTGTGTTTCTGGGGCCTCTACGTTTCGCGGTCTTGTTTGTGTGAGGTCATCTTACAGTGAGGAGATTGTTTTACACCACAATCGTACTTCTTCGAGACCTCTGGGTAATTGGAGAAGTGAGAGGGTTGTTCGCACGTAATCCACACCATTTGCTACTTGCGTGACAAATGGCCGTCCAAAGTCGGCACCTGTTGCCCATTGGTCTCGTCGGTTGATGCGTAGTCTTTTGTGTTTGATGTTTACATGCCGTGTGTCACTTTTCCGTCTCGTGCTGTTCTCGTCTTTTGTGCTTTTGCATCTGGTGTTTTGATGTTTTGCTGTTGATGCTGTTACGGGGTCTTGTTGGATATCTCCTCCCTTCTTTCATGCATACTGGAGACGCTGAATGTCCCCGGGCACCTGGTCTTACTTGGAATGTTGTTTATTATAAGCAGCTTTTCCAATCAAAGTTCTTATGATGTTGTCTTATTTTCTCGACTGAATTATTGATGGTTAATCTTTGATGTTACATGTAATTCACTTCAATTTTAAGATACATAATACTGTTTACAATGCCTTGGTTCGTTTGGGAAAAGGCATTGATTAGGATTTTTGATAATGTCTCATAAAACAAGTATCTGACTTCCGTAACAGTGAGCAGCATTCTGTTCAGAGAATGAAGGTGATCTCTAACGACAGTCAGTTGCAGCACTCACAGCAAACCCCAAAACACTTTTGCAAAAACACAGAGCATACACGCACAGATAGAGACACAAAAGGTTCAAATGAGATAAAAAACATCCTGAATATAATCTCCCTAGTAGGCTAGAGGTTGGATTAGGTGACCGGGAGGAGTAAGCATCCCCTGTTTGCCTGCACTCGCCGTCTATGTTCATGTACGGAAGAAACACCTTATCATAAAGATCAATCACATATGATAACACAAACAATCGAGACCAGTGTCTCGAAGAACGGACAAGTATGGTGTAAAAGAACCCCCTCATTGTAAGACGACCATACAGAGATCCTGACGCAAGAAACACACAGATGGATATATAAATGGGTATAAGAAAGAGGGCGTACATTTCGTGCCTTGCCGTCTGTTACACGTTCATATAATAAATCGATGAGTCCAACTAAGATTCAGAGAGGAGAGATGTTCGGGCCCCTGTCCTCTCTAAAGAGATTTGGACAGGGTTCACAGTCAGCAAGAGTGCAATTCTTCAGGTAACGCTAAACACAAATTCTGTTCCTCAATGCTTAATGGTTTTTTTTTTACAAAGATATTAAATTATATGCAATGTAATATACCAATTTAATCGTCATTGATTGCTTTAAACAATTATGATATCCAATATCATACACATTGTCTTGTTGTTTTCGAAAATTCCATATTTCTTGTATTTTTTAGTCCATCATTTTCACACAGCTCAGCCTTGTTCACTTAACTGCTTTCACCTGAATAAATCAAAATTATGATTAATTAAGATGTGGTCTAGTGCAAGCTAGATGTGACTTTAATGAATATTCAAATAGGATGAAAGACACTCAACTGAAATTTACATAATATAATTCTAAAAATTGTCGGCCATATTTGGGACTACTTTCAATGTGTAAAAAGTATGAAGGCCTCTCTGTGCCAAGACCTGCTGAATACATGTATCAAATCAAATAATTTAAAAATTGTAGCCATATCATCAACATAAATTCATACATGAATATGTTAAAAATTCATAAAGGTTCCAATAATAATATTCAACACATGTGAGAAAAGTAAAAAAAGAAAAAAAAGGGGGGGTCAAGTGATTGTAAGTATCAAATAATCATGTACACTACAGATTATTAAATGCAATGTTTAGTTCACCCTAAATTTGTTATTTTTTTGTTTTTTGTTGATGGGTGGAAAATCCAGAGAGTTATGGTTATGCTACAGTTTAGGCACACAAATATATTTATCTTTCACATATCTTTTGAACCATAGAAGATCGTACGAAATTTTTCACATGCAATGTCCAATTTAGCATTCATTTGAGGTAAAATTTAGTACTGTGACTTTTTATCTAGTGTTATTGACCTGGCTCTTTAAAAAAAGAAACAAAAAAAAAAAAAAAAAAAAATAATAATAAATAAAAAATAACAAAGTTTTTCTTATTACCATATACATGTATCAATTAGCCTTGGGTATTGTGCATGCAGGTTTTGTTTGGTATCATGACTTTTGACATAGTGACTTCAACCTTTAAATCTTTTTACCTTAAAAACTTTGAACTGGGCAAAATATAGTTTTGTTTTGTCTTTTTGTTTTTACCAAATAACTTTCGATCAAATTTACATTTTAAAATAATAAAAAGAGTGTCAGTACCAAAACATAAGAATAAAATATTTATTTGTCATTTACACTTCTCTCTTACCTTTGATGCAAAATTGAATATATCAGACATTCCACTGACAACTTCTTATCAGCATTGAACTCAAAAACAGAAACTGTTGGGTGTAAATCTAGCATTTCTGGAATGTAAAATTATAGATGAAATCTCTTCTTTTTTAGACAATTACAAAGCATTATAACTTAATTTTGTCACTTGGTGAATTCTGTATTGACATATAATATTTTTAAATACTTTCAATCAAATTATTTTTCTTTGTATCAAAGGTCACTTACATTTCCTATCATTACAGTTTTTACATAACAATTTAGAGCATTGGTAATGGACAACATTAGTTATTAGGTTTGTTTCTGACCATCTACAGAGATTTGTTGGGTTGATCAATCCAATAAAAGGCGAGGCGAAGCCAATCCGTCTGTGGGCTTGATCAATCTGACAGATCTTGAGATATGTGGACAGTGAGTCACAAACCTAATAAATGTCTAATCTAAATTGGCCACACTGAAACACTTATCACATGAAATGAAGTCAAAATATTTCTTATTTTATGCTACATCTACAAAAAGAAGGGAGGAGATCTCCAACAAAACCCCGTTGCAGCATCAATAGTAAAACACCAAAACATCCGATGCAAAAACACAAAAGACGAGTACAGCACGAGACGGAAAAGAGACAAACGACATGTAAACATCAAACACAAAAGACTACACATAAACCGACGAGACCAATGGGTAACCGGTGCCGACTTTGGACGGCCATCTGTCACGCAAGTAGCAAATGGTGTGGTTATCCTGGATTACGTGCGCACAACCCTCTCACTTCTCCAATTACCCAGAGGTCTCGAAGAACGTACAATTGTGGTGTAAAACAACCTCCTCACTGTAAGATGACATCACACAAACAAGAC
This sequence comes from Pinctada fucata, assembly GCA_028142955.1. NCBI lineage: Eukaryota > Metazoa > Mollusca > Bivalvia > Pterioida > Pteriidae > Pinctada > Pinctada fucata. The sequence continues at coordinate 10,451,639 of AP027110.1, forward strand.
CGCGAAACGCAGAGGCCCCATAGACACAGATGGATATGTAAATGGATATAAAAAGAGGGCATGCGTAATACAGTCCGTGCTCTGCCGGCTGTAGCGAGCTCATGTATGTAATCACCCGAGGAGTCCGACTGACATTCAGAGAGGACAGGTGGTCGGGGCCCTGTCTTCTCTAAAGAGGTTTGGACAGGGCCCGTCATGGAGTCCCGTCGTCACAGTCAGTCAGAGTGCAAGTCTCAAGGATGCGCTCGTACAAGACTGTAGATTGGTCAAGTACCAAGCCTAGTGTGACATTAGGATCATACCCACGGTATAAAAGGCGTTTGATGATTCTGACGCATTTTCGATGGTAATGCTGCCTAAAAGTCTTGCTTAATGACGTGTGATAAGAAGATCCTACTTCATACATAATTTTTGAAACCTACTGCATATTTCATATCCCATCGCAAAGCTCAAAGATTTAAAATTGTGTTGGTATGAAATAGAGACTATTCTAGATGCACTATTGTACTATTTTATATACCTTACTTTTCATGTAAATCTTTTCATTTACAATACATTTACTTCAAAACTGACTGCATCAATCTTAAATATTCAATATGGTGTTTCAAAAAGTAAGAACCATACAAATTATCACATTAATAAAGTCAGTATATTACAAACCATAAGATTTCCGACTGAAAATCATAAAATTTCTGGCTGTCATCTCTAACATACTGATCTAAGCCGCAGAGAAATCTGCATGAACCAACTACAATAGATAAGACATACAATAAAGTCATACAATGTATCAAACAAAATTTAGATTCCATGATGTTTACTATCTCTAGAGTGTCCATAATCATGATAATGTTAAACTATTACATGTATACATAGAAAATTGTGACCTTGACCTTAGAGCCAGGCCTTTTTAAAACATCATAAGGTTTTGTATGCTCATCGAGCACAAATCAAATTTCATGAAAATAAAAAATTTAATTGCGACCTCTAGAGTGCTTTTACGTTTCTGGGGACCACACACACACTTGATGGCACTTTAAATTGCCCCTGAATTTTAGTTTTTTTTAATAATTATAATTGTTAATGTGAAATAGTCACTGCCTGACACACGAAATATACACTAACTGTCAGAGTCATCCATAAGTTCTATTATACATGTACTTTGCAGGCATAAAAAAACTGGTTATAACATTTAAGTCTATGTATATTTCTATTATTCACTCTAAGGATGAAAGCACACAGTAGACTTTCTAAATTTATAATTACTAAGGAAAGAATTATCATGATTTAATACATGTACCATAAAATGAAGAGATACCGACAAGTACCTACCTACACTGTCAAATATTTAAACTTTCCTTTTTCTTCCTCTGTCTCTTCTGGCAAGCTGCTCTACTACTTCTAGGTTTTGGTGGAGAGGTAAACTGTAACATCAGAATGCTTATATTAAGAAAATGAAAAGCAAAGTACATAAAGTGAAGAACATATATATTGAATATATTGCAACATGTACCATAAAATGAAGATGTTAACTTGATGAAGAGATACCGACAAGTACCTACATTCACTGTCAAATATTTAAACTTTACCTTTTCTTCCTCTGTCTCTTCTGGCAAGCTTCTCTACTACATGTACTTCTAGGTTTTGGTGGAGAGGTATACTGTAACATCAGAATGCTTATATTAAGAAAATGAAAAGCAAAGTACATAAAGTGAAGAACATATATATTGAATATATGATTCATAATGCAAAAATATTCAATGTCATCAATCAATATTATTATCAACATGCACCTTCGGAAAAATTTTGATAACCCCCAAACCAGTTAGAAGTCTCCGACGAGACTGATCGAACAAGCTGAAGCTCTCATGGTAAAATTAATCTAAGTGGCACATCCACTTTCCAAGACCACAAGGGTTGAGGGGCACAAACAAAATATCACATGAACACCATGCACAGACCCATTATAATGCAAAACGTATTAATTCTCTATTAATTATACTTTGTGAGAATTGGTGATTCAAAGGATTACATCTAGAATAATAATTGAGTAAATGACCTAACCCATTTTCGAATAAACAGGGGTTCAAGGTCAAAGGCTCATTACAATTAAAAAAGATTTAGGTCTCTATCACTTACAGCTCCTGAGAATTAGTATTCACAAGATTATAGTTATAGATATGAGAAAATGACCACACCCATTTTCAAAGATCCTGGGAGTCAGATCGAGGCTCAAACAAAATATCAGGTGCACAACTTAAATACATACTGATTACAATGCAAAAAGAATGATCTTACTATCTTTATATCCTTTCTGAGAATTGGTGTTCACAATATAACATAGAATTATATCATATACATGAGAAAATGACCACACCCATTTTCAAAGACCCTGTGGGTAAAGGGCTCAAACAAAATATCAGGTGCAGAACTAGACCATGGGCCAAATTTGTATTGCAAAAAGAATTGATTCTTATCATTTACAGAATCAGAGGATTCAAGTTCACGAGAAAAGTTTAACTAACAGATAGAAACAGATGGACAAATGACCACCGGACAAAGGGCAATCGCACTGTAAACTGTAACATCAGAATACTTATTTTAAGAAAATGAAAAGCAAAGTACATAAAGTGAAGAACTTATATCTTGAATATATTGCAACATGTACCATAAAATGAAGATGTTAACTTGATGAAGAGATACCGACAAGTACCTACATTCACTGTCAAATATTTAAACTTTCCCTTTTCTTCCTCTGTCTCTTCTGGCAAGCTTCTCTACTACATGTACTTCTAGGTTTTGGTGGAGAGGTATACTGTAACATCAGAATGCTTATATTAAGAAAATGAAAAGCAAAGTACATAAAGTGAAGAACATATATATTGAATATATGATTCATAATGCAAAAATATTCAAGGTCATCAATCAATATTATTATCAACATGCACCTTCGGAAAAATTTTGATAACCCCCAAACCAGTTAGAAGTCTCCGACGAGACTGATCGAACAAGCTGAAGCTCTCATGGTAAAATTAATCTAAGTGGCACATCCACTTTCCAAGACCACAAGGGTTGAGGGGCACAAATAAAATATCACATGAACACCATGCACAGACCCATTATAATGCAAAACGTATTAATTCTCTATTAATTATACTTTGTGAGAATTGGTGATTCAAAGGATTACATCTAGATTAATAATTGAGTAAATGACCTAACCCATTTTCGAATAAACAGGGGTTCAAGGTCAAAGGCTCATTACAATTAAAAAAGATTTAGGTCTCTATCACTTACAGCTCCTGAGAATTAGTATTCACAAGATTATAGTTATAGATATGAGAAAATGACCACACCCATTTTCAAAGATCCTGGGAGTCAGATCGAGGCTCAAACAAAATATCAGGTGCACAACTAAAATACATACTGATTACAATGCAAAAAGAATGATCTTACTATCTTTATATCCTTTCTGAGAATTGGTGTTCATAATATAACATAGAATTACATCATATACATGAGAAAATGACCACACCCATTTTCAAAGACCCTGTGGGTAAAGGGCTCAAACAAAATAGCAGGTGCACAACTAGACCATGGGCCCAATTTGTATTGCAAAAAGAATTGATTCTTATCATTTACAGAATCAGAGGATTCAAGTTCACGAGAAAAGTTTAACTAACAGATAGAAACAGATGGACAAATGACCACCGGACAAAGGGCAATCGCACTGTAAACTGTAACATCAGAATACTTATTTTAAGAAAATGAAAAGCAAAGTACATAAAGTGAAGAACATACAGTGGTGATCGTAGTAGTTTACACACTGTTTTTCGGAAACTTCGGGCACACCTCGGAAACTTCGTTAGGAAAAACTGGTAATTCGGAAACTTCGGGCAAAATTCCGCCCTAAATTTACCGATGTTACCTAAAATTCCTAACTTTCCGAATTTCACCGGAATAACCTAAATAATTGTATTTACCCGAAATCCAAAACGAGGCTGCGTTAATATTTATTATTATTGTTTATTTCTTTTAATAAATATATTATTTCGAAATTGTTTTTCATTTGAAGGCATCAAATGTACAACTGATTCAATTTGATTGTCTAACGAGCATCATTTGCACCATAAAGTGACGATAAAATTCATTTTCGTTTTCTATTATTGCAAACCATGGATCTGTAATTTTTTGACGATAAGTCGAGGTTAATTTCCTCAAATTTTAGAAAAGAAGATATATTCTAGGATAATTTTAATATAAAATCAGACAAGTGATCCCTCTCCTTTGCCTCAAAGTTTAGACGTGGTCTGGGTCACCCCCCCCCCCCCCTCCCCAATCAAACACAGACATACATGTACATTTTTTCACTCACTACCGAGAAATTACATATTGCATAATGATGATAATAAAACAGCTTTATCTCTCTCTCTCTCTTTATTTTATTTTTTTATATGTATAGCTCTGCATTTTGTCGGATTCGGAATGTTCTAGGTCTACTTTCGGTTTCAAAACATTACTACGATCGAATTTTTGTAGCAGTAAAACTTGATGTTTTATATTTCTCCCTTGATGAAATGCACGAAACAGTCACGAATTTGATGAAGAATGATCATAGCCGTGTTACATATTGAAGAACAGACTGGTAAATGTCAGTACTGACAGCAAGGTATCCAAGAATCTGCATGCTGCAAGATGTGCATGGTAGAATTGTTGCATGCATGTACATGTACTGATGAATGGTACCAGGGACGTATCTAGTTCGTATCAAAAACAACAACAAACTTGGTCCAAACATAATGAAGGAATCGCAAACTACTGTCAGAGCCACTGCATTCAATCGAACAATCAATGATTGACGTACGGATTGCACTGGCCCGGTATTCTGGAAATTCAACGGTAGGTTAGTACACGTAGGACATGTAAAATGATCTGATGATGTTAATTTAATATTTATTTCGTTTTGTGATTTGGGCTTGGACCGTTTTATTATGCTGCTTTTGACTGATAATCCTTACTCGGGTAGGGACTATCAGTCAACGGCAGTGTAATATAACGGTTATTATGTTACCGTTGACCGATAGTCCTTACTCGAGTAAGTCTACAGCAGTATTAATGAATATATAATTGACTGATAGATCGATCCTTACTTGGGTTAGGACTATCAGTAAATAGCAGCATATTAGAACGGTTTGTGCCTAAATAACAAAATTAAGAGATTATGATTTAAATCACTGTCCACCAGTCTTTACAAAAAAATTCAACCACTGGCCCGAAGACAAGCTAGACATTGAAAATGCCCCCATCTAAAAAGTATTTGGCTTGATTGCAAAGCAATTCCAGTCTTTAGATTGACGATGTCCGCCTGTCTGTCTATCCGTCTGTCTGTCATCCATTGTCAACATTTTGGTTAAAGTTTCTGGTTAAAGCAAAATCTAATGAACTTTATGCAGTAGAAACTTTATGTTACACATGTAGGTTGCCTTTGACAAGACCTTTCAATTTATCTCGTAACATTTGACCTAGTGACCTTGACCTAGGGCTTTGACCTAGTTAATGATTTTGCTTAAGCGTCTGATTGAACCATAATCTCAGGAGCTATATACATAGTAGAAACATAATACTATACTTATTGGTTGCCTCTGACAAATCCTTTCAATTTATGCCATAGCATTTAACCTGACCTAGACCCAGTTAGTGACAAAAACTTAGTTTGCAATCCGGCCATACTGTCTTTAGTAGTGTTTTATTTGTTTATAAAATATAATTGCATTATTGCATTCCTCTACCATATAACCATATAATTTACGACTAAGTGAGAACTATACAATGATATCTATTTGGTAATGATAGGAATTTACCTTTATGATTTATTGTTAGATGATGTGATTTAGATGTTTGTTATCATCACATTTTTTTCTATTTCATTTAAAAGTTGTACTCATTTTATTTCAGGATAATGAGAGTCAACACATACAACATGGTCAAACAGAAGTGAGTGATCATGGATTGGTGCGGCATAGCTTCCTTCCTTAACAATTTGTGTGTCTTAGACACCAGAATCAAGACAAGATGAATAAAAATTAACAGATTTATACTGCATGTAATACATGTATGTGGAATGGCAAAAACATGTGGTTTCTGATTTACTCAGATTTAGAAATTTAATGTCGCCATATAAAAATCACTTTGTTAGGCTGTTTGTTCATCTGTCTCTGACTGTCTGTCTGTTTGTCAGTCTGTCACATATTTGTCTGTAACTTACTTGATATACATCAAACATTTTTTTTAAACTTGCAAAGATAGTAAAGCAGGATGAGACTCAGCAGGTCAAGGTCACTTTCAAGGTCAAAGATAATTACGAAGCATATTTCGTTAAAAATTCTAAAATTTCATTTATTTTTCATCAAAATGTTTTGAAACATTGTGTAATTCAATAAATCGGCATGTGATATATTAGGGCAGGGACAATACTGCACCAAGCGGATACGATACATATCATGATACCCGATATCGGATATAATATGTATCGCAATACTTAATAAATTGATAAAACCTTCTCAAAATCCTATTTGATGCTATTTATATTCATCTTATATAAGTAGCTTTTTTTCATTCATCAGGTTATATGTATTCAATACTAGCTTTCTGACCAGAAATTTTTCTGATTCCTATAACATGTACTTCATAAACCAGGAAACAAAATGTTTACCACACCAATCTTGTGCTGAACTTGGCATTTCTAACTTACTCCACTTCCCCGTAGCCATATTTCACTTTCTCCGAATGTTACATGTACATGTACTTTTTATTTTCTCTGATTGTTATTTTTGTTTATGGCGTGGTGGACAAAAATCCAGAAAATTCAATAAAAAATTTTTTGTAAAATTTTAACTTTGGCGTGTTTGGATATATCGATACTTGGATCGAGAAAAAAAATATTGTGATGCATTGATGAATCAGTGTATTGTACCAGCCCTATGATATATGTCACAGGTTTTTAGATCATGTATCACATAGTTGTGACCTTAAGTGAAAAGGGCGGGGGATGTTCATTGAAGATACATGATCATATATATATATATATGGCTACAGTATCTATAGCTAATTGATATGCATCATAATGAAGTATGTTTAGAGGCAATAGTCTAGCTCAAGGTCATTTTCAAGGTCAAGGCAGTGTTTTAGGGTCAAACATGTGACAGGTGACATACCTGTTCTTGAACAGTGTTATTCTTGTACTCAAATGTAGACAGTAATTTACCATCTACTGCCATTCACACTTGCTGTCTTTTGACAGTTACAGTTGTAAATTTCTTATTGTCAGATTGATAGTATTCTACATGTACTTCATCAGTTGCAAGAAAGGAAATAAATTGTAAAGCAACTGGGTTTCGGTATCTTATATCAATTTTTTGAGCTATACCTTCTTGACCTAGAAGGTGTTGAATATTGACCCACATTATACTTGAGCTTAATAAGCTATAATAATTACAATTACAATGAAATTGAAAGGGTTAAAAATCTTTGCAAAAATATATATACACAAACATGTCAGCACAAAATGCAAAAAATAATTACCAAGCACTTACAGAAGTTGGATCAGCCAAAGGTCTATAGATCATGTTTACACATGTAAATTTATATTTATGATGTGATTAGAAGCATTAGATCACTTATTTGAATATCTGTTTATACATGATCATGCTCATCAGTTCATTATGTTACACTTCCTTTTGATTTCTACTTTACTCACTGCAAAGCAAATACACCATGCATATATGCAGAAAACTTTATTCAATGTCTGTTATTCAGTATCTATGTCAAGGTTAACTTCAAAATCAAAGTCACATATTGAGGGTCAATCTGCAACGCGCAACTTGCCCTCTCCTTGAACAAATCAGTTTCCGGTCCTCCTGGTTATCAATTTTATTGTGTTGTTTGCAGAATTGTTACGTATACGTAGCACTCAAGGGTTTTTTAATGACCTGAATCTAGATCAGAGGTCCAGGTAACAATAGACTTTCTTGGCAAAACTTTGTGACAAAACTTTTTCCCCTCTACATGGTTTTCAAAAACATTTGACATAATTATCTCTTAGGACCCAAGGGTGTATTATGCTCTTAAATAAAGGTAAGAGGTCAAGGTCATAATATACTTTTTTATGAAACTGTGTAGAAGATTCAGTATGAATACTTTGAATGAATAGTTGGGTATAATTCATTCCTTTATGACAGATCTTGCATAGGAGTTTTTACCTCAAGATTGCAGACAATCACAGGTTTTCGGACAGAGTCCGGCAACATATTTGTATCTCGGGACTTGTAAAAAAAATTATAAAAAGTGTGTGACGGTACGGTTATCGTGCCCGGTTAGCTCAGTTGCTTAGAGCGTCTGCCTCCATAGCAGAAGGTCTCGGGTTTGATTCCCGGACCGGCCACATTTTTCATTCTGCCTATCACAATTAATTAGTGCAAAGGGCTGTCATAAGATTGAGAACACCTTGGAAAGGAATTTGTTAGATATAGAGTTGTACATGTAATGGATAATGGTAGTTAGACAAGAATTTTAACAGATTTGTCTAACAAATTATAAAATATTGAGAAGGACAAAGGAACCCCATATGATTTTTATGAGGGGAGGGGCAGGAAAACTGCACCCATCCCCTAGAAAAATGTCCAGAAAGTTTGCACCTCTACAAAAAGAATCTAGCCCAAAGGGTCTGCTGAATTATCTTTGGTCATGCATCCGCTAAAGAACAGAAAAAAATGGGACCCTGATCAAGGACTTATAAACAGTCCTTGCCCTGATCGATGGTCACTAAAATAAAAAACCAACAACAAAACTCTCCACGCCTCTCCATTGTACAAAATGCTGTTATTTTCAAAAGCCACGGCAGGGACGTATTATATACGTCCCCGGCTAGCCTACGGACAGCTGAAATTCTAGAAAATCAACCCCCCCCCACACACACACACACAAACACACGATGAGGAATTATTTAAAAAAATCAAAGCACTAAAGGTACTGAGTGCGAATAGCCAGAATAATATCACTTATTATGTATGACAAAATATTGTGTTTTCAAAGTCATATTTGTTCCTGAACACCTTCGTAGGCCGGGCCAGTTTATGGACGGATAAAGACAGAACTAAAATGCAAATGCATAATGTTGTCGTAATGAATTGAAAGATAATGTCTGACAGTGAACATGAAAATTAAATAACATCACATTAAATCTACCCCTCCCCCCTAAAAAATACAACAATCCAATATGAATATCGATTGATGATAGCAAATACAAGAAAAGAAGACGAATCTTATTTTCTAATTTGATCCCCACTCTCTCTTTAACCTTTCATGTTCAATGTTAGACGTGCGCTAAGAATTTTAAGGAAAATTCACTTCTTTTTTAGTATATAAAAACATGATACATCCTAAACGGGAATATTTTGATCTTTTATTTTTCATAGTTGTTAATATCATATTTCATGATGGAAGTTCCTTATTTTTCCGTCGTATACAGATTTTATTTTGTGAAGCGGGGCAAAATAAGCCTACTTGAAGATAATTTTACGTTTCAATGATTCAACTTAATATCTTTATCGATAGCACCGTTTCATTTATATATTGTCCACTAAAACAGATAATGACCTGGTAATGGAAAGGGGTTTCCAACACACAGCCTGTGTTCATCTCAGTACATACAGATGCAATTTTTCATTAGGTCATGCATGTACATGACACGACAGCTCGATTCATATAGATATAATTCATTGATTCAGACAGTGATCAGACTTTATACCAATCATGACGCTGACGCAGTCCCAAGATACATGTAAACAGAGTAACATCATTTATACATACTCAGTAGACGGGGCTCCCATGAGTGAAGAAATCAGGCAATCGCTATGTGCTATTCGCACAAAAAACACACAGAACTTGCCTGAATTTGCGAACAAGTTCGATCATTAGCTCGGTTTATAGTCGGTACACAGTGTAAAATCGGCTTTTTATGTAGGAATATAATATATTACTTATTGTCTTTTGAAAGTACATTAGTTTTCTTAATTTGAAATTAAGAAATCTCTAAGAATTTTTGAAAATGCCAAAGTGTTTCCACTGCGAAAAATACAACTTCGTCGATCAGAGGAAATTCGAATTGTTTATATTCAACGATCTTTTCTTAGATAAGATCTTTTCTTTAGTTCAACGATCTTTTCTTTTAATACTTTTCTAATATCGGATCTTTTCTGGTTTTTTTTTTTGGGAAAACGTTGTACATAGCTGATTAAATGAATCGAGGGAAGGGGAGGGGGGAGGTTTGGGATTTTGATTGCAGAATGATTTCATGGAAATAAAAATAATCTGGCTACGGCCCCCTGTGATTTATTCAATACCAAATTTGACTTGTATGATCATGATGTATGTGCGACTCTAGACAATCAGGGGAGGGGAAGAGTTATAACAGCGTGAGCCCTAGTATTGCAAATTGCCAATAAAAAAAATATGACTATGTTTGGGAAATTTTCAAGGGATATACCCCCCCCCCCCCTTTCAATTACACCCTAGAATTCCCGAACACATGTTGCATTCCTTTTGTTTACATAATGGAAATTTCGTTTTGTTGAAATCAATCTTAAAACTACCATTACCCCGAAAAACCCGAAATATTGCACTTTTTCCTAAAAAACCTAACTAAAATACCTAACTTTCACGGTTTACCCTAAATTTCCTACCGAATTTTAATAATTCGGAAACTTCGGTCAAAGCGGTAATTTTCGTAAAGTTAGGATTCGGAAACTTAGGAAGGATTTTTCCGAAATTCGGAAACTTAGGTTAAGCCTCGGAAACTTCGGTAAAAGTGTGTAATCTCCCGCGATCACCACTGTATATATTGAATATATTGCAACATGTACCATAAAATGAAGATGTTAACTTGATGAAGAGATACCGACAAGTACCTACATTCACTGTCAAATATTTAAACTTTCCCTTTTCTTCCTCTGTCTCTTCTGGCAAGCTTCTCTACTAGATGTACTTCTAGGTTTTGGTGGAGAGGTATACTGTAACATCAGAATGCTTATATTAAGAAAATGAAAAGCAAAGTACATAAAGTGAAGAACATATATATTGAATATATGATTCATAATGCAAAAATATTCAAGGTAATCAATCAATATTATTATCAACATGCACCTTCGGAAAAATTTTGATAACCCCCAAACCAGTTAGAAGTCTTCGACGAGACTGATCGAACAAGCTGAAGCTCTCATGGTAAAATTAATCTAAGTGGGGTTGAGGGGCACAAACAAAATATCACATGAACACCATGCACAGACCCATTATAATGCAAAACGTATTAATTCTCTATCAATTATACTTTGTGAGAATTGGTGATTCAAAGGATTACATCTAGAATAATAATTGAGTAAATGACCTAACCCATTTTCGAATAAACAGGGGTTCAAGGTCAAAGGCTCATTACAATTAAAAAAGATTTAGGTCTCTATCACTTACAGCTCCTGAGAATTAGTATTCACAAGATTATAGTTATAGATATGAGAAAATGACCACACCCATTTTCAAAGATCCTGGGAGTCAGATCGAGGCTCAAACAAAATATCAGGTGCACAACTAAAATACATACTGATTACAATGCAAAAAGAATGATCTTACTATCTTTATATCCTTTCTGAGAATTGGTGTTCACAATATAACATAGAATTACATCATATACATGAGAAAATGACCACACCCATTTTCAAAGACCCTGTGGGTAAAGGGCTCAAACAAAATAGCAGGTGCACAACTAGACCATGGGCCCAATTTGTATTGCAAAAAGAATTGATTCTTATCATTTACAGAATCAGAGGATTCAAGTTCACGAGAAAAGTTTAACTAACAGATAGAAACAGATGGACAAATGACCACCGGACAAAGGGCAATCGCATTAGGTCAACTGGTCTTTGACCATTAGAGCTAAAAATTATGAAAAAGTTTGATTTCGACCTGTCCAACATCATGACAAATAAGTTGAAATAACGAAAAAAGACACATTCACATACCTTCAAATAATACTTGGATTATTGCAATAGTCATTATTATTCTAGTAAAACGAAAATAAGTGTGCATGAAGTTCCCACTTGCTTTGTAAATTTCAAAACCTACCTTTTATGGTGACTTGGTAAACAAAATTAGGGAAAATTCAAAGGCAAACTAATTTCAATCAAAATGCCATATGGAATGCATGGATATGATCCTGGAGTCACCAGAAGGAAACAGCGTGGTACTTGATCAATCTACTACCCTTAATCGGCATCTTCGTAAGAGCTACACACTAACTGACCGTTAGGATGGGACACCTCAAGTTTTCCTGTCCAAACCTTGTCATAGAAGACACCATCCTCTCTGAGAGCTGGTTGAAAGTTCAGTTAAATCTAAAAACTAAAGATGAAAATTGTTTTCAAATACTTACCAAATTTATGGCAACATCTAATTAAATGTGACAAGGAGTGCATTTTTGTCATTGTAACTGAACTTACCCAAATTCCTGGTTCTCGAATTCCCGGGCTTTTTCCATCTCTTGGACATGCAAGTTCAGGCAAAAGGCTGGAGTGGTAGAAAGCTTTTAACTTTGGAAGCATAATGTTTTCCCATAACTGTTTATCTCTGTGAATTCTCTGTACAAACATTTGGTATGGATTTAGAGTTCGGACAATGAAATCAATCCAAACACAGTCACATATATTCATTAATCCATGGCACTGGTAATAGTAATTGTGATTTTTCTTCAACTGTAGTTAGTCGTTTTGAATTTCAAGACAAAAATTTTTATTTTTTGCAGCTTGCCACAAATTGATAGGTTTGGAGTGTAGTAAGTTTTTGATTTCAATTAATCCTTCATCACCAGATGAATTTTGCATAATTCCATCAGGACTACCTGTTAAGAATTTGTCTGTTTTAGAAATAACGAGCCCAGTGGTTTTCACTGTGACATTTTCTCTCTGTTCTGCTTTTGCATAACATACTCTTCCACTGTTGTTTGCTCTTGAAGTAACCCATTTCTGGTGTGTCTATTACCTTGAAAATTTGAATACAGAAGATTCCGTACAAGTGTTTTTACAGGTAATGATGGACTTCTTCTTACGACTGGTCCAAAGTCTGAGGCAGTGATCCTCTTTTTTCTTTCACTGTGCCATAAACCAGACTGTGATTGTTTAAGTGTTGCAGACTGTATGCTCGTTATTTGTGAATCTGTAAATTTGATATTCTTCTCCAGAAATGATGATTTCAAGGATTGCAGTTCAGAAACAGAGACATCACTTGTTACATCCACGGCCTCGGGCCCATATGCTCTTCTTGTTTTTCTGGTGTTACTTGTTTTTAAGGTTGTCACTTTCTTTTTCCATCTTTTAGATTGCGTACTTGGTTTGGCTTGATGCTTTCTTGTATTAGTAACCAACACTTCACGTCTAGCATACAATTGCTCAAAATGGTATCCTGGCTCTGGTGCTGTGGCGATTTTCCAAGTGCGAGGAGCCCATTGTGGTCCTAGATTCATACGTAGGGCACCGCCATAGCAACGAGCATGCCATGAACCCTTATTGCAAAGATTTAAAACCTTACCGCCATCAAACTTGCTACGGATATGCATCCATGCTTCTGCCAAGTTAGTAGTGTTATTGCCTATTAGCCTGTCGGCTTTCTCAGAAATTCTGTTCAGAATGAAAGACACATCCTTGATTATGTGATGCTCCACGTCACTGTAATTGATCGCTGTGCCACATCTTGCATACTCTTGTGATTCTAACGAGCACCCTTCAGTCCGCTGATTTACTTGCTCATCCAAAACATCCACAATACTACTGTCATCGTTATCAACATTGTACCTAAAATTGTCACTCTGACTTTTTTTCAGACGCACGACAGAAATCAGAACAATTGTCATGTTTTCCAAATACATGATATACGCAATTTCTTATATCATGGCTCAAATCCTTTATCGCTGTGCTTCTGTCTTTTTGCTTGCTCTCCAGCTCCTTTGATCTAACTCTTATTGCACATCTAACTGCACTAACTAACCTTACTCTCGTTGATTTACTGAGGTGATGTTTACCTGAAGTCATGAAACAAGAGGCCCATTGGGGCCACAACGCTCACCTGAGAATACACATGCACAATCTTACTCTTAGCAAGCTGACAACAAGTTACCTAAGGGCATTTCTTCATTATTATTCAAGTAGTTTTGCTGAAGAATTTAAATATGTATATCATCCCCCACCCCTTCCCTTTTTACCCAAGAAAAAAAAATCATGAAAAATTAAACATCAAACAAACAAAAATTAGAAACCCATGAGGGCCTATATCGCTCAAATGAGGGGAAATCTTACTTTATTGCGAAATACTGTGGAAGATGAAGAATGTCAGCAACTTAAAGCTTGTCGCAACCATGTTGGATTTCCTATCGACTCAAAGAAAAAGACAAACGTGGTAGAGAGCAGTGAGTACTTTGTCTCATTTATACAGTTTGTGCAGTAACACGCCTGCTCAGGATAGGACAAGGACCATATAATGAAACATCTGGACGAAATACAACAACACTTGTAAGGGGCCAAGAATCTCTTTAATGCTTATTGGGATGAAGACCAAAATGTATGAAAATACCTTCTCAACCCTTCCTTTTTAATGGCCAGATTGCTGGCACGAGATTGTGTTTGGAAACACTATGTCCATTGAAAGCAACAGAGTTCAATATGAAAATCTCTATTCAAAGTTTCAATGTTGGATTCTATACAGTTTTGACTAACTTTAATCTAATTCAAAATTATATTTTCAAGGTCAAGGTCAATCCTCAATCCTTATTTCATTATTGGTACCTTAATTATGGTAAAGTCGAGGTAAAAATGTTATTTTCAAGGTCAAATGGCCAGGTCAAGGTTAATACCCCCTTTGATTTATACACTTTAATGATTTGATATTCGGGGGGGGGGGCTTGGGTTTTTTGTCGGGGCAAGATAATTTTTTTCGCCCCGGACCGCGGCAAAATAATCTTCTTGCAAAGTTGGAGCAAGGAAATTTGAAATTTTTTTAGAACAATTGATGTGAATATTAAGAATGTTTATGTTTTTCAATAGAAATTCTTTATTTTTACTTAGATTACTCTAAACATTGCTTTATTTTTATGTAAAACTTGTATTCACTTCTAAACTGAGAGAGATAAAAGATTTCAAGTTTTATCCAAATCATTTCAGTGTTTCTGGAATACTGAAAGAAGTTGAAAATGTGAAAAGAATACGACTGGCAGACGACAAGTTATGACAATAGCTCACTTTACCTCTGCTAGGTGAGCTAATACATGTACTAGTAATTAAACTACGGATGGAGGACAAAATAAAAAGGACAGACAGACTGCTATGACAATAGCTCACTTGAGCTTCGCCCAGGTGAGCAAAAAGCTCCAAGTTTCCATTTGTCTACTCTGATATTTATCTGTTATCCTATATTTTGTTTCAATGTGATCTTTTCTTTCATTCTTTCTGGTGGTTTTCATGATTGTATGGTTGTTGTGAATGTATGTCATGTAGTGGATTTGAAACGATTCTGATATCAGAGGCAACTCTAGCTAAATCTAAATTACAGAAAGAGGATTGAACCCCTCTAATGTTTTATCCAATCAGATATCTTGATTTAAACCAATCATATTACTTGATTCATTTATGTTTGACCAATCAAAGCCTTTGCTTCATTGACCAATCACAGCTAACTGCCTAGTATAAATTGAAGCGCACGCTGTTCTTATCATCACACTGTCACACTGTCAACCCGACAAGACAAGTAAAGAAGCATTAAGGAAGAAAGGTATAGACGTGGCTGAACAAGCCTTTCCTGTACTTTTAAGCATCTTTGACTAATATTGTTAAGGCTTAGAATAGGGATCAGGCATTACCCAGTCGGACTTCGACCTTGTACCCCTTCCTTAGCTCAGTACTCACTTGTGAGCTAAAGTGAGCTTGATTAAACCCGCCTCATTAATTTCATTGATTAACTTTTTATGCCCCAATCATTTGTTTAAATCAGTTTTAAGAGCCTCTTTATTTCGTGTTCTAGCCCAGCAAGGTATCTGGGGGATCCACTTGTTATTTACCGCTCTATATTGATTCCCTTCTTTTGATCTTAGTTTAAAATACTAATAATCATTTTTATCAATCATTGGGTTGCACGCCACATTATTTTTGGTGGCAGCGGTGAGCCTTATCTAGGACACATCATTTTTAGTGCTCAGCGGTGAGCCATACAAATAACACATTTTAAATACTTGTAGCTCACTACACAACATACGAAATGGATCTTGATCAGATCAATGCCTCAATTAGAGAACTTGAAGCTAAGATACGAGCATCGGAACAAGATCATTCATTAAGCATAAATTCTCCACCACTTAGTGAATCTACCCCATTAGATGTTAAACCTAAACATGGTAGATCATTAACACGTGATTCTGGGTTTGTAACATTACACCCAGATAATGAGCCAAAAGGAGCTCGAATGAGCCAGAAGCGAGCTGACATGAGCAATGAGCGAGTTTACATGACAGATAAAGAAGTCGACATGAGCCAACAGCGAGCTGCTGTGAGCTCAGATCAAGGTCGTTCAAAACGAAAGTCAGTGCATTTCAAAGACGACAACAATTATGGGTTCGATGATAATAAGTATGATCTGAGCCAATACCTTCCACATAATGAGCCAAGACCTGTACCTGCTCGGAACATAACTACACGACATAATAGGGGTTTAAGCCAAAGTGAGCCACCTGCTGCTCGGACAATACAAAAAGTTAAACCTGCTACATATGACGGAACAACTTCTTGGCTCGATTATAAATCTCACTTTGATGCGTGTGCTAAATTAGGAAAATGGAGCGAAGGAGAAAAAGGATTGTACTTATCTGTATCTCTCAAAGGACTAGCACAGGGCATTCTTGGGAATCTGACCACAGATGATCAGTTGAAATACAAAGAGCTTGTCAGTGCCCTAAATGACAGATTCTCACCTCCTGACCAAATGGAGCTATACAGAATTCAGCTCAGGGAGAGACATCAAAAAGCATCAGAATCACTACCTGAACTTGGTCAGCATATAAGACGACTTACAAACCAAGCCTACCCAACAGTTCCTGCCGACGTTCGAGAAACTTTGGCAAAGGATCAATTTATTGATGCTCTGGTAAATTCTGATATCCGGATTCGCATAAAACAGGCAAGGCCTCAAAATTTGAATGATGCGATCCGACATGCTGTCGAACTAGAGGCATATTTTAAAGCAGAAGGTAAACTGTTATAATCAAAAGGTCACATACAGGAAATAGATTCTGATAGTAATGCTCAAGCCTGCTCAGTACATGAAACAGATAAACTGAAATCGAGCTTAGATGAAATTAAGAACGATCTTGAGCTGATGTCGGCTAAGATAAATGATCTTGAGACAAATAGAGCTGAAAGAAAAGATGACACATTCTTACGTAGAAATTGGAAGAAGAATTTGTCCTGCAACTATTGTCATAAAAAAGGTCATTTTAAACATGAATGCAGGAAGCTCAAAGCTCAAGAACAGCGCAAAACTAAAACTGAAAACAAAACTGTTAAAGATGGCAGCTATAGTCATTTACATACCGATGCAAATTGCGGAATAGGTGGATATCTGGGTAGCTCAGGTATCTTCGTGGAATTGAATATTGATGGAGCAAACGCTCATTTTCTAATCGACACAGGAGCTTCTCTCTCGATAATTTCTAAGGACACTTTTGATAAGATTAAAAATAAACCGCAAATTGATTATGTTAACAAGAAAATACTTGCTGCCAACGGTGAGCCACTCAAAGTGTATGGACGAACTAGATTAGAAATGAAGATAGGCAAGAAGTCGTACACTACTACAGTAATAATTGCTGATCTGAATTCAGACGGAGTGTTAGGATTGGATTTCATGTTAGATAATTCATGCATTCTTGATATTCAGCAACAGAAAATTACAATTCAGAATGAGTCCATACCTCTCGTTAAAAGTGGTCATTTTGGGTGCTTCAGAGTAGCGGTCACCGAGACATTGAACATACCGCCAAAACCAGAGCTCATAGCTAAATGTAATGTGTGTCTCAATGACGGATTGACACTTCCTCCCGGTGATAGCTTGATTGAGCCAGATGAGAATTTTCTTGCCTCAGATCGCGGACTGATTGGCAAATTATTAGTGAGCAACAATAAACGAGTTCCCATACGTATCATGAATGTCTCGGATGATGTCAAAGTTATAAGAGCCGGAACTGTTGTTGCGAACCTTTCACCTGCTGAAGTTGTGTCAACCGAATCAGACACTAACTCCTTCAGGCGACCGGATGATCAAAACTTACCATCCTACTTAGAAGAGCTGCTCAGTCGTTCTTCTGCTCATCTTACGACACAGCAGAAATCGGAAGCAATGACAAATATGGATAATGACCATATCCCTGTCTACAGTACAAAATCGATAATTCAGAAAATCAGAAACCGAAGGCATACAAAATCAGGATAAAACAGGAACGAAAGCAAACAAAAACAAAAACCTCCACCATATGAAAAGAAGCGAACTCCCGATATGAGAGTGAGACCAGGTGCCCAGGAAGAGTAAGCATATCCTGCTTGCATGCAACACCCGTCGCTTCAATTCGGTAGAACTGTCACATCCGGCACTCCGCACTCTTCGCTCTAAGTGAAAAGGATTTTGGGCGAACAAAACTTGTAAAACATAGAATCAATACTGGAAATCGTGGTCCAATTAAAGAACGATTGAGGCGGACACCAGTTCACTTACGCCAGACCCTTGACCAACACATTGATGATTTGCTCCAAAGGGATGTGGTCGAGCCTTCCTCAAGTCCATGGGCATCAGGAATCGTTTTGGCAAGGAAGAAGGATGGCTCAACTCGATTTTGCATGGATTATCGAAAGTTAAATGACATAACGGTGAAAGATGCCTATCCTCTTCCACGTATCGACGAAACTCTAGATCATCTTGCGGGAGCATGCTGGTTCTCAACATTAGATATGTCATCGGGATACTGGCAAGTTGAAGTTGACGAGAATGATCGCGAAAAGACTGCATTTACCACTAAACGAGGCTTATATCAATTTAAGGTTATGCATTTCGGGCTCTGTAATGCCCCAGCGACTTTTGAGAGGCTGATGGAAATGGTTCTCTGTGGCTTACAGTGGACTGTTTGCCTTGTATACCTTGATGACATTGTTGTAATTGGAAAGTCATTTCATCAAATGCTTAAGTACCTTGAATGTATATTCAATCGCCTATCATCAGCGGGCCTAAAGTTAAAAGCAAGAAAATGCTCACTTTTTGCTAAGAAAGTGGAATACCTTGAACATATTATATCAGAAAAGGGAGTCTCCACTGATCCAAGGAAAATTGCTACTGTACAGAATTGGGAAGAGCCTAAATCAGTAAAAGAGCTGCGCTCTTTTCTAGGGTTATGCAGTTACTACAGACGATTCATTAAAGGGTTCGCAACGATAGCAAAACCTTTACACAAGTTAACGAGTTCTGACACTATGTATGTATGGACAAAGGAATGCCAAGAAGCATTCAATTCACTCAAGTTCAAGCTTACTAACTCACCAATACTGGCATATCCAGATTTCCGTGAGCTTTTCATTCTTGATACGGACGCATCCGAATTTGGCATCGGAGCAGTTTTATCTCAAAAGATAAATAGGGAAGAAAAGGTAATTGCCTATGCCAGTCGTGTCCTGTCCAAATCTGAGAAACGATATTGCGTGACACGCAAAGGATTCCTTGCGGTTGTAACATATGTAAAACACTTTCGTCACTACCTTTATGGAAGGGAGTTTACCGTTAGGACAGATCATAGCTCTCTCAGATGGTTATTAAACTTCAAAACTCCTGAGGGACAGATTGCTCGTTGGCTTGAGACTCTTGAAATGTTCAATATGACCATCGAGCACAGACCTGGTACTCAGCACAAGAATGCAGATTCACTGAGCCGCAAACCATGTAATCAGTGTAAGTTTGATCCTACCTGGGAAGATAAGAATATGAGTCAGTCACACCAAGTCATCTCTCTGGAGGAAGATTTTGGAAACGAAAAGACATTGTCTGAACTCCAGAAGGAGGATACAGAGATCTCTAAAGTAAGGGAATGGCTTGAGACCAAGCAAAAGCCCGACTCAACAGAACTCTCATTAGGAGGGGTAATGATGAAATCATTGTGGTCTCAGCGAGCACTTTTAGTAATCTATGATGATATGCTCTATAGACGCTGGACTGACAATAAAGAATCAACACTCCAGGCAATCGTACCCTTCAAGGAAAGGCTACACATTTTGCAATTCAGCCATGATCACAAAACATCAGGCCACTTGGGAGTGACAAAGACTCTGAGTAAAATCAGACAGTCTTATTACTGGCCTGGTCTGCAACGCGATGTTCGACATTACATTAGTTGCGAAGTATGTGCTAAATCAAAGGGACCCACAAAGACAAAACGAGCTCCTATGCAACTTGTTGGTGCTGGGTTCCCCATGGAACGTATTGCGATGGACATTGTTGGGGAACTTCCGCTCACCGAGAGGGGTAACAGATACATTTTAGTTGTGTCTGATTACTTTACCAAGTGGGTGGAAGCCTTTGCCATGCCAAACATGGAGGCAAAAACAGTAGCTGATATCGTTGCCCGAGAAATAGTCGCTAGATTCGGAGTTTCAAACATCATTCATTCAGACCAGGATAAACAGTTCGAAGGAAAAGTATTTACTGAGATGTGTAAGATTTTGAGCATTAAGAGGACTAGGACAACACTTTACCATCCACAATCTGATGGTATGGTTGAGCGGTTCAATAAAACTATGATGTCCATGCTCAAAACACCCGTTGACGACAATCAACGAAATTGGGATATTTTGCTGCCATATGGGTGTTTTGGGATTTTGCTGTGGGTGCTGCAACCTAGTGTTGTTGGAGATCCCCTCCTTTCTTTTATATCTACACTTATTTCGTGTTGCAGTGTGGAGTTGGTAATACAATTCCCCGTGACGCGATGTTTGAAGTGTTTTAATTCCATTTCGTTCTCTAACTTGACTTTGTTGTAGTGTCTTCCATGCAGGATCTCTACTCACCCTTCTTTGATCATCTCACTATGGCATTTTTAAGGTCGCCTCGTATTAAACTTACTCCTTTGAGATTACCCTCTATCAGTACAGTAACTTTCCCATCATCGACTTTTAACAGCAATAAACTTTTTTCCTCACCCAGAGTACTTCTTTCACCTCTTAAATTGAATTCCCGTAGACGTATTACACCTACTTCTCCATCTGCAGGCTCTACATTTAACAACAAACATAGAGGGTTCTCAGCAGTGTCTACGTGCAAAGGGAAAAGATGCGGTATGTGTCCGCTCATCAATTGCAATTCCACAATTAAATCAAGTGTTAACGGGCAGACTTTTAAAATTGAGATTGAAAACGACATCGATTGATCGTACCAAGATGTCATTTATGTTATAACATGAAACGCTAGGGGATGTGGCGCCCAATATGTTGGAGAAACAGGTCAGGCCTTAAAATCTCGTTTTAGAAGTCATTCGTATCAGATAAGAAACTCACATCACAAAAAACAAAGAAATTTCCTTTATAATCACTTCGTTAAATACAATCATTCCATTTCGGATATAACTATTACACCGGTTCAGTCTTTTTCTAAACTTAAAAATCTTAGTAAAACGGAAATTAAAAAACGCCGAATACAAGCTGAACTTGCCTGGATCACAAAACTCCAAACTGCGTACCCCCTTGGTCTAAACGATCAAATTTATGGACAAGGAAATATTTCCTCGACGTCAACTAATATTAATGTATTTTCAATCCGCCCAAACACTAAACGGAAGCATAGGTCTCACGGAAGACGACGAAACCGAAAACTCAGAATAAGATCTAGATTACACCGTTCCCTCAACGATCTTCTGATCATTGCTCGCAACGGCGGCAGACATGAACTGCTTCATGCTCTCTCATCAGTTCCAGCAGTTCAACTGAAATCTATCTTGGATGAAGCACTGGTTGCATTCTTAAGAAATACGGATTGATTCAGACTTAATATCATTGTTGCATTCGCACAGAATAAACTTTATCCAGTTGTTAAAAACATCCCACCAAAAAAACGATTCTTAAAAATTCCATTTATTAACAAAGGATTCGATCTTCTTAACATCTCTAATATTTTTCGGGATCATCGTGTACAAAGTGCTATTCCTCAATATTTTGAAAATTTAGAACCTCCTCTTATTTGTTACAAATATAAAAGACCTATTCGAAATTTCGTTTTTAACTACAACAAAGTTACATCAGATCCTAAAATACTTGAATCATGTCCTGCTTCTTGAGAATGTGCAACATCTGAATATCTATATAAACCAGCTGGTCATATTATTACAGGTGACTTTTCAATTATCCAAGACAGGCAGCTCCGTGGTCTTCTCAAAAAAGGACCTAAGTATAGAATCCCGTCCAAGATAGATTTTATTAAATGTCGCGAAGTACTAAAGGAAGACTTAGATAACTATACCAAACGATGGTGTAAATCGGAAGGAGTCGAATCGCATTCTCTGAATGACTGGAAAAACCTCATTTTGGACATTACTGACATTCGAATAGAGAACTTCCACAGAAATCCTCATCTTTTTGAAAATCCAAGTTCTAGATCTGAAAGATATTTTAAATCCAAATTACGTAATTTACATGAAAAATTTGTCTTCACTCCTGCAGATAAAGCAGCCAACAACACCATAATCATATGAAAACTTTACTATATATCAACTTTAGTTTCGGAACTTTCGTCTACAAATACTTATATCAAAAGCAATGAAAGTGTCCCTAACATTTTGAGCAAACATAGCAGTGAAATTTCTTCATTCAACATCCCTATTTCTAAATTGGATCTCCTACAATATACTGCATACCAAAACTGCACAAATCTCCTTACAAATTTAGATACATTGCTAATTCTAGCAACTGCTCAACTACAAGTTTGTCTAGACATCTGACGTCAGCCCTCACGGCGGTAAAGGAACACGTTGCAAAATATTGTGAAACTGTTCTTAACAGGAATGATGTAAATTTATTTTGGTCTATAAAAAATTCCGGGGATGTGATTGACAAGATAAAATCTAGAAATTTTCAAGCCAATACGATTGCTTCATACGATTTTTCAAATATGTACACCACGCTTCCTCACGACAAGATCAATGATCAATTGTCCAAACTCATTAAATGGTGCTATAATCGAGAGGGGAAAATTTATATTTGTACATCTGAATCAAAGGGTTTCTTTTCCGCTACAGAATACAAATCATACAAATCATGGACATGTAGCGACCTGTGTAGTGCCTTGTCCTTCCTCTTGGACAACATTTATGTAAGATTTGGTGAGAATCTCTACAAGCAGGTTGTAGGGATTCCTATGGGTACAAATTGTGCGCCTCTTGTTGCAGATTTATTTTTATACACATATGAAAAGGAATTTATTCAAAATCTTCAAAAGCAAAGAAAACATGATGATGTGAAATGCTTCATTAGTACTTCTAGGTACCTGGATGATATTCTTACTATCGATAATACTGTTTTTGAAAAGTATAAAGATGTTATTTATCCACAAGAATTGACTCTAAACAAGGCAAACTTTACAGACACTGAAACACCATTTTTGGACCTAAATATCAAAATTGTCAATGGAGAAATTCATACAAGTGTATATGACAAACGAGATGATTTTGGCTTCAACATAGTAAATTTCCCCTGGCTTGACGGTGATGTCCCTAGATTACCGTCATACGGTATCTACATTTCACAGCTCATCCGGTATGCTAGAGCATGTACTGATGTTTTGGATTTTCATAATAGAAATCTACAAATTACAAAGAAACTTTTAGGTCAAGGTTTTCGCTTTCACAAACTAGTAAAGACTTTCTGGAAATTTTACAAAAATTATGATCAACTTCTTTTGAAATTCGGACCCATAAAAGCAACGGAGTATATTACTTTAGGTATTTCACAACCTGCATTTTATGGTGACATAATTAACAAAATAAGAAGGATCAAAGGTAGACAGCATATGTATCGAAAATGCGTCAGAGTCATCAAACGCCTTTTATACCGTGGATATGATCCTAATGTCACCAGACGGACACTAAGCTTGGTACTTGACCAATATACAGTCTTGTACGAGCGCATTCTTAAGACTTGCACTCTGACTGACTGTGACGACGGGACTCCATGACGGGCCCTGTCCAAACCTCTTTAGAGAAGACAGGACCCCGACCACCTGTCCTCTCTGAATGTCAGTCGGACTCCTCGGGTGATTACATACATGAGCTCGCTACAGCCGGCAGAGCACGGACTGTATTACGCATGCCCTCTTTTTATATCCATTTACATATTCATCTGTGTCTCTGGGGCCTCTGCGTTTCGCGGTCTTGTTTGTGTGACGTCATCTTACAGTGAGGAGGTTGTTTTACACCATATTTGTACGTTCTTCGAGACCTCTAGGTAACTGGAGAAGTGAGAGGGTTGTGCGCACGTAATCCAGGATAACCACACCGTCTGCTATTTACTTGGCAGATGGCCGTCCTAAGTCGGCACCGGTTGCCCATTGGTCTCGTTGGTTTATGTGTAGTCTTTTATGTTTCTATGTTGTGAGTTGGTGTTCCTTGTCCCTTTTGCGTCTCTTTCTGTGGGTATCTGTTCTGTGTTTTTTGCATGGGTGTTTTGGGATTTTGCTGTGGGTGCTGCAACCTAGTGTTGTTGGAGATCCCCTCTTTTCTTATGTAATAATGGCATACAGATCTGTTGAACATGAGTCAACAGGATGCAGTCCTAACTATCTTATGTTAGGAAGAGAGGTAGCTACTCCTCTTGATATTGCATATGAGATGCCAACATCTCTCAAGAAGACTCCTTCGAATCAATGGGCTTGGGAATTAAAAGAAAGACTTGAAACAGCCCACAACCTTGTCAGACAGCATACATCACAAGCTATGCTACGACAAAAATCAATACATGACCAAAAATTGTCCTACCAAACATTTGCCCCTAATGACGAAGTATATGTTTACTTCCCTAGATATTTGGTTGGTCAATCTCCGAAACTCACAAAGTATTGGAGAGGGCCATTTGAGGTCATAGAAAAAATGTCTGATATTAGGTACAAGGTAAACTGTGGTCATAAAAGCAAACCACAAGTAATACACGCAGATAGAATGCGTCAGAAGATGAAACGAGATCTCTCAAATGAGCCCTCTGTACCCGTTGTCCCAATACCCCATGACGATAACGACAAACTGACTGAGGAGAAGCCTCCTCCATCTGGGAAATGTCTGATTCCTCATCAAAGAGTTAGAAAACCTCCGAAATGGTTATCTGATTTTTATGTGTAATTCAATAGATATTTACTTACAGTATCTGTATGTCTAACTCCTTGTCTTCATATTTTTCAGACAATGCCACTTATAAAGACAGCTCCTCGCAAAGAAATGAAATGTCCCATGTGCCCCTTCAAGGCTTTTGATCCCGAGCGAATGAAGGAACATATTGCTGCATGTGGAATGAAAAATCTTGAGAAACTGTACAGCTGTTCAGAGGTTAACTGCACATATAACACAAATAAGTTGTCTAACCTGACCCGACATAAGAAGAAACACATGAAGAGTCAATCTAAAACTCAGCAGTCTGATGGAGAATGGCAAAGAACTGATCCAGGCAATCTCAGTGATATTGTTGGTGGTGCGTCAGAAAGTGAAAGTGATGTTTGTGAAATTCAGAACACCTCAAATTCCTTTGAAAGTGGAAGAATTGTGAGAAGACCAACTCGTCCAGCTCCAGTCTTTGCACCACCAAGACCAACTTTTAATATTCTTATGCCTCCAGACTACTCAGATGAGCCAGCATTATGTGCTTCGCCTTCATTGGCAGGTACGAGTGAGAATCCTCCTAGGAACAATCCTGCTTCGACACCTGTTGTGTTTCCTCTTGGACAATCCCGTCCATGTGTTTCCAGTACAAATGTGGCTTGTGAGAAAGTTGATGCATCTGTACAGACAAGCCGTCCGAAGAAGAGACGTACTACCTGGACAATTACTCGTTTGAGTGAGGATGATAAGGATATTGAGCAAGTGGAGCTCATTGAAGAAGACCTTGAGGAATAACCTAATTGTATTTGTGAAACATATGACTTGATATTTGCTTGATTTAATAATTGTTTTCTGACAGTCAGTCAGTCAGATATCTCTGACAATGGTTTTTGCTCACATTTTTCCAGTTTGTTATACATAACCCTTGTTTACATGAATTTATTGATGTATACTGTCTTGTTTTTTTTTTTATTTCGTTATAGAATGCGAGGACGCGTTATTATTTGAGGCGTGGGTAATGAAACGATTCTGATATCAGAGGCAACTCTAGCTAAATCTAAATTACAGAAAGAGGATTGAACCCCTCTTATGTTTTATCCAATCAGATATCTTGATTTAAACCAATCATATTACTTGATTCATTTATGTTTGACCAATCAAAGCCTTTGCTTCATTGACCAATCACAGCTTACTGCCTAGTATAAATTGAAGCGCACGCTGTTCTTATCATCACACTGTCACACTGTCAACCCGACAAGACAAGTAAAGAAGCATTAAGGAAGAAAGGTATAGACGTGGCTGAACAAGCCTTTCCTGTACTTTTAAGCATCTTTGACTAATATTGTTAAGGCTTAGAATAGGGATCAGGCATTACCCAGTCGGACTTCGACCTTGTACCCCTTCCTTAGCTCAGTACTCACTTGTGAGCTAAAGTGAGCTTGATTAAACCCGCCTCATTAATTTCATTGATTAACTTTTTATGCCCCAATCATTTGTTTAAATCAGTTTTAAGAGCCTCTTTATTTCGTGTTCTAGCCCAGCAAGGTAACTGGGGGATCCACTTGTTATTTACCGCTCTATATTGATTCCTTCTTTTGATCTTAGTTTAAAATACTAATAATCATTTTTATCAATCATTGGGTTGCCACAGATTCAACATGTATATCAGTTATATATTTACAGAACCTGGCAATCCACCTTTCCATTGTATCAATATATTTTCTGTATACAGGAAATACACATTTATTGTGTGTCGGTATGTTAAAATAAAGACAAAATCAGTTAAACTGATGGATGCTACCCAAACATGATGATTTTGATAACAAAAGTTTGATTTTCTGAGTGACTTTGACCTTTCAGAAATGATCATAATGACCTTTGACCCTAACATTACCTTAAGCCGACATCCTGCAAAACAGTTTGTGAATTTTTAGAAATTATCCCCGAAAAGTAATGTCTTATGCACAGCCACCCCTCCCTCCAATTGGTACACAATTCCTCATCAGTGCATAAAAATCTCTGTTACATAAATAAACAAATATGCATTTTTCCTTTGATCAACAAATTTAAGACCTTTGAATTAAAAAAAAAATTTGATGAATTTCTTCAACTCTCTAAAAATATTTAAACTTAAACAGGAATAACTATTTCTAGCTTTTAGATTTACATACCTTGACCTTTATGAATGACCTTATGAAGGATCTTTTGTGGGATTCACGATGATATTTTAATAAGCAGCCTTCATATGCATAATAAATACATTCACCTGAAGTTATGTGTAACACCCCTTCCCCTTTCCACACAATTTCTCATTAGCACATTAAAAAAATATCAATTCCCATAGCATATGTAAAAGATTATGCATTTCTGTGTGAAATATGATCAAATTCTAATGTAGAGTTTAGGAGCTATGAGCTAGGATGGACGGACGGACAGATGGCAACTTTATTTTCACCCAAAATGCTAAAAATTTCACAATATGTATCATGATCATGTATAATGTCATTTTAATTTTAAGGTCAGGTTAAAGCAGCATGTTCTGCCATAAATTATGATTTAATGTATACTAATTTTGCCAAATACAAAAATTCGTTCAACTCTGACCATGCTGACAGATTGAGGAAATTGTACCAATTTACAATATTTATGTGTCACAGCACAAATTCATTTCACTAGCACCATCTACATTAAATCTTCATAAATATAATTCTATGGACATAAAAAAAGATTTATGTATTTGACAGTATATAGAGAAATTATTTTACCCTTACAACTCTGTTATTTTCAAGGTCAAGGGTCAAAGGTCACTGTGGACATAGGATTAAAATCATTGAGAGCAGAATAGAGGACAAAGCAATCGTCATAGAAACTTCAAACCTTCCACAAATCTTCACCATAAAGAGACGAACCCTATTAATTTCAAGGTCAAGAGTCAAAGGTCAATGTCACTATGGACTTGGGCTTAAAATCCTTGTGAACAACAAAGAGGTCAAAGCAATCATCAAAGAAACGTCAAACCTTCAACGAATGTTCCCCCGGGAGAGGATGAACCCTATTGATTTTCAAGGTCAAGGGTCAAAGGTAAATGTCACTATGGACTTGGGATAAAAATTCTAGTGAACAGCATAGAAAACCAAACAATTATTGCATGATCACCAAATCTCCCAGAAATATTGCTAACGACGAGAGGATGAATTTTAAAGATAAATGTTCAAAGGTCAAGGTCACTATGGACTTGATTAAAAATCCTTTTGTAAATAAAATAGAACATGTAATTACAATGGGATGCTAGCTTGTTATGCCTTTATTATTATTATTTAATATTTTTTATTTTTCATGACCTGACAGAACATGCTACTTAAATCATGTACTAGTGTTTGATGTAGTAATTGCAATGGACAATGCTTTATATATTTTCCACTCTTATGCGTACCTTTATATATTTTCCACTCTTATGCGTACCTTTATAGAGGGGATTATCAGCCACCAACTTTTCCAAATTCGATCTAAAGCATTTACATGCATGGTTCGCACATTCCTTCTTAATAACATATTTTCCCCAAATAGGAACTTCCTCCTTTATCCTTGCAAAAACAGAGGAGTCACCATCTGCGACAATTCTCATATACCGAACTCCATGCTTACTTTCACATTGTAGAAAGCCTTCTAAAATAATGTCCCCTTCCATGGACTGACTATCTCTAGTCCAGTTTTTGTAACAGTCATGCTTCACTTTTTGGTCACTTGGGCAAGTGCTGCACACATAGCAGTACTTATTTCGTACACCTATGTGAAGTAACTTTTTGGTTTCATAACCAATTATAATTGCCACGCCCCCCATCGCATTATAAGAATGTTTATGGGTGCGCTTCGACCAGCCCCCGTCTGTGATAACTGTTATCGCTGGTACCTCGTGATGAAAGTCACCACGACTTATTGCTAATTCTCGTTCCTCAGCACCCGCTGCCAACATGTCCCTCTCCGAAATGGTAAGCCACCATTTATCAATGTCACTTTCGATGGCTGAAAAGCTGGGTTGTGACAAACCTGGGGAATTTAGCGTCCCAAGTTGTTTGTTTAAATGTGACGGACCGTTTCCAGTGGGCATACTGCCCCACACAGCACGAACATTAATATCATAACGTTTTGTTCCTGGCAGCTGAGGACTAGCACTGAAATGAAACTCCATACCACAGCCATGACACTTTGCTGCCATCACACTTGCAAGTCCGAGACTACGTATCTCTGTGTCCAGTTTTATCGGTGGTTTTCCCACCGAAGCAAGTTTGATTGCTTGTGGACAAACACAAGCGTGCATTGTTATATCTGTAACATGATGCGAAAGGTTTTCGAGGTTAATTAATCTATATCCACCTATGGCAGAATTGATCACTCTCTTAATTTTCAGTTTCAGATTACACCCACTTTCTTCTAAAAATGATATGTATTGCGGTTTTTTAGCTCGAAATCCTAATAACCTTTTTTTTTGTCTTTAGAACTGGTATTTTTTCAATGAATTTTAGTACATGTATCTGATAGGGTCACTTTGTATTTGTCATGTTTTTTACGAGTTTTAGCAAAATTTTGTATCCTTTTTTTCCTATGGAATCCAGATCCCCTACCAAATACTGTGCTTGATTTCCTCTTGCTTCCCATAGTGATTAGTCTGTTAATTTTGTGTCACCTTGAACACTTATCATAATACCGTTATTGCCCTATAGGCTAATGACCATGCTTGGCTTCCATACAATGTTTACACCACATGCTGAATAGTATTTTGGATAATGAGCTCAATTTATAAAATTAGGTTTACTTACCTTCATTTCCATAACATTTGATGGATGTCAAACTAATTCTCTTTGTAAAATTATTTAAAAATGCAATGTATTTTTCAATGGTTTTATCAAGTGACGTCATGACTACTTGGACAGGTCCAACGAGAGTTAAATACGTTTCTTTAGAACGATATCAATCCGATCTGTTTCAAATATGAGCATTTCAATATTTATGACAACCATTTAGCATATACATAACTTTTCTTGCATCTTACTTGTGTAGATCTTCCCCTCAAACGTCTGTTGACACTTCATGCTGGGGGGATGGCCTTGGAACATCATGCCGGTAATGCTACCGCAAAAAAATAGGTCGATGAAATTACGTATAAATATGATATTTCGCTCTTGTTGGAAGTAATTCATGTAGGTTATGAAATAAAAATGAATATTGCAAAAATAGAATTTGAAGTTGGCATCTTCTTTCATAAATTCTCAAATCCTTAAATACTGCGTATGAATTTATTTACTTTCAATTTGTTTCGAGATGGAAGAGTTGAAATCCAAACGTTAATAAAATGAATTTACAGCATCAGAAACAATAGGGAACGACAAGATATAAAACAATAAAGGTATTTTTATTGATTCATTATATAGATTAACACTATAATCCTTTTGATCACGTATAATGACAGGATTAAATTGGCTACTCACAAAATCAAATATGGCGACCTCCATTCAGGATTACTGCATATAAAACGGCCTCCATTCAGAATTGTATAAAAGTGGCGCGCAATTCAAATCCCGCATGCACTAATTTTGGAACGGAATTATACACTGCCAAAACTTGAACCACGAATTCATTAATATATACCCACTGAACTGTGTGAAAAAAATGTTGGAAATTATCAATTCTAATTTTTTTTTGTTATTGCCATTCACTTGTACAGTCTAGCTAGATGTTTATACTTAAAATATGTAGTGTCTCACTGTGTTGAGTGCCATAAAAAATTTCAAATGCACATGTAAAGGAACAATGACGCTACAGTCATTTACATTTCATAGGGTGATTGCATCCATTTTTGACTTTTGCGTTACCTTAAGAATGCGCTAGTACAGGGCTGCATTTTGGTCCAGTACCAAGCCAAGTGTCCGTCTGATGACAGAAGTATCATATCCACGGTATAAAAAGCATTTTATGATTATAACAATTTCGATAGTCATTCTGTCTACCGCTGACTCTTCTTATTTAGTTCATTAGGTATCACACAATGTTGTAGACAATAACTAGACCCTTTTGTCCAAGACTATGAGTCAAGGAAATATTTCGAAAATAAATAGTGCCCCCAGTGCTAGGAATTAATAAAAAGAAAGGTAATATAAATTAAATCTATATAAAGGATAAGTCTAAACGTATAGTAATAACGTATTCTTAGTATTATTTTAACGTGGCTCATGAAACGGGTTTTTGTTTCTGTTTATTGACGTGGACAATTAAACGTGCTTCTTTTCTAGTATAAGCTACTCACGTTGATTGAACTGAAATTTGGACATATTTTGTTCATAACCCTATTCAAATACAGTGACGTACTTTCTTAAAACGGAAAGAATACTTGTATACAGCCATCAGCCTCGTGATAGTTTGCACGTAGATTTTGACCGATTGACATGAAATATATATACTGAGAGACCTACAAGGAAACAATTGTACTTTACAGTGCCAAATCAAGAAGACGTAAATTAGAAATAAGGACTTATGTGACATCGCTCATTCTCTTCTTACTTGTTGTATACTTGATCGGAATACGCCCAGAATATATTATTTCATTATATTGATGACAATTCCTCAGATACATATTTTGTATTTTTTTAAACACAAATTCTTGCTTAATCAATCACCCCGCCCTTTTATTCTATGTCTTCCGGACAATCAACAGAACCTCAGATAAAAAAAAAATCGCAGAAAAAAATTAACAATATTAGGCCAGATGAATTTTTTAAGTCTTTCTTAAACGTTCACCTAAATTACTCTCATTTTTTATGAAATTCAGACCTTTACATGCAGCAGTGTATATTACAATGGAAATTTCACGACCTAGCTTTCATTGTGTCATAATAAATAAAATGAGAAGGATCAGAAGTAGACAGAATTTTCATCTAAATGTGTAAAAATCATAGAAGGCTTTTGTACCTTGGATATGGTCCTGTTGTCGTCTTGTGCCAGAGAATTGTCAATTATATGAAAACAATTGTTTATCTTCTTCAACTATTTTCAAACCAATTTTTATGCACGATACACATGTTTTAGTTAAGTAATCATTATCTATGGTGCAAAATGGAGAAGTAATTATCGCCCTCTCGTTCATTTTTAATGCTGTGCTCTAATTAAGAAAAATGTGTTCGTCTCAAAATTTTCTGTAGGGTCAATTCAGTGGCTGAGTTAACGTAACCAATGTACAACTGGAGATCTCGCTGACGCCTCGCACATTGATACACTGTAAACTTATCCTGGTAATTTTCTGCAGTGTTTTGATAGTTTCCGTGGCTTGAGCGACGGTCAGCATGTTTACCTTTGATGACAGAATGTTAAACGTCTTAAGATTTAATTTTCAGAAACCATTTTTATGTTGTACTAGGTATATTTAGTTCAAACATGCCATGAGTCTAACAATGTTACAATTATACTAAATATTTATTTGTACAACGGATACCTTAAATTAAATGTATGAGAGAAATAGAATGATGGATTTCGATTTTATCTGTTTAGAATAACAATCTGACAGACAGTCTGACAATGGGACTCTATGAATGACCCGGCCGAGCCTCAATATAGAACACCTGTCCTTTGTGAATGTCTATTAGACTATGCATGGGCTCGCCGGTAGCACACATAATGTTGGTTTATTATATCCATTAACATATAAATATGTGCTTTACTAGAGCCTATACGTTTTGCTTTCTTGTTCGTGTGATACACTGGAAAATTTATTAAACACGATTTATCTTAATGACCTCAGTTTTATCGGACACGTTGGAGGGTCGTGAACAGGAAATCCGGATCACCACAACGTGACCGTGACAGCAACGTTTGTACCTTATTAAATGTTAAACGTCTTTAAATTCAATAGCATCATTTCAAACCTGATAAATTTACAGCATGGACCAGACATGCACGTTTCGGGTACTAAACCCTCGTCAGTGATCCTCAGTCTAAACAATGTAATATGGCCAAAAAGTATGAGAATTATTATGTCCAAAAATGTACCAAAAGACGTAGCAGAATGGGTGGGATATGATGCTACAGGACCCACGTTTTAGAAATTTCAAGAAATTTTGTAACAGAAAATTTCAAATGCGTTGAAGACACAGACGATCAACCGAAGTTGATCGAACTTGGCTACATGTGCCCTCGGGGACTCTTGGTCCACCAGCAGTGACACTCACCAAGTAGTTCAAATGTTAAACGTCTTTAAATTCAATAGCAACATTTCAAACCTGATAAATTTACAGCATGGACCAGACATGCACGTTTCGGGTACTAAGCCCTCGTCAGTGATCCTTAGTCTAAACAATGTAATATGGCCAAAAAGTATGAGAATTATTATGTCCAAAAATGTACCAAAAGACGTAGCAGAATGGGTGGGATATGATGCTACAGGACCCATGTTTTAGAAATTTCAAGAAATTTTGTAACAGAAAATTTCAAATGCGTTGAAGACACAGACGATCAACCGAAGTTGATCGAACTTGGCTACATGTGCCCTCGGGGACTCTTGGTCCACCAGCAGTGACACTCACCAAGTAGTTCAAATGTTAAACGTCTTTAAATTCAATAGCATCATTTCAAACCTGATAAATTTACAGCATGGACCAGACATGCACGTTTCGGGTACTAAGCCCTCGTCAGTGATCCTCAGTCTAAACAATGTAATATGGCCAAAAAGTATGAGAATTATTATGTCCAAAAATGTACCAAAAGACGTAGCAGAATGGGTGGAATATGATGCTACAGGACCCACGTTTTAGAAATTTCAAGAAATTTTGTAACAGAAAATTTCAAATGCGTTGAAGACACAGACGATCAACCGAAGTTGATCGAACTTGGCTACATGTGCCCTCGGGGACTCTTGGTCCACCAGCAGTGACACTCACCAAGTAGTTCAAATGTTAAATGTCTTTAAATTCAATAGCATCATTTCAAACCTGATAAATTTACAGCATGGACCAGACATGCACGTTTCGGGTACTAAGCCCTCGTCAGTGATCCTCAGTCTAAACAATGTAATATGGCCAAAAAGTATGAGAATTATTATGTCCAAAAATGTACCAAAAGACGTAGCAGAATGGGTGGGATATGATGCTACAGGACCTACGTTTTAGAAATTTCAAGAAATTTTGTAACAGAAAATTTCAAATGCGTTGAAGACACAGACGATCAACCGAAGTTGATCGAACTTGGCTACATGTGCCCTCGGGGACTCTTGGTCCACCAGCAGTGACACTCACCAAGTAGTTCAAATGTTAAACGTCTTTAAATTCAATAGCATCATTTCAAACCTGATAAATTTACAGCATGGTCCAGACATGCACGTTTCGGGTACTAAGCCCTCGTCAGTGATCCTCAGTCTAAACAATGTAATATGGCCAAAAAGTATGAGAATTATTATGTCCAAAAATGTACCAAAAGACGTAGCAGAATGGGTGGGACATGATGCTACAGGACCTACGTTTTAGAAATTTCAAGAAATTTTGTAACAGAAAATTTCAAATGCGTTGAAGACACAGACGATCAACCGAAGTTGATCGAACTTGGCTACATGTGCCCTCGGGGACTCTTGGTCCACCAGCAGTGACACTCACCAAGTAGTTCAAATGTTAAACGTCTTTAAATTCAATAGCATCATTTCAAACCTGATAAATTTACAGCATGGACCAGACATGCACGTTTCGGGTACTAAACCCTCGTCAGTGATCCTCAGTCTAAACAATGTAATATGGCCAAAAAGTATGAGAATTATTATGTCCAAAAATGTACCAAAAGACGTAGCAGAATGGGTGGGATATGATGCTACAGGACCCATGTTTTAGAAATTTCAAGAAATTTTGTAACAGAAAATTTCAAATGCGTTGAAGACACAGACGATCAACCGAAGTTGATCGAACTTGGCTACATGTGCCCTCGGGGACTCTTGGTCCACCAGCAGTGACACTCACCAAGTAGTTCAAATGTTAAACGTCTTTAAATTCAATAGCATCATTTCAAACCTGATAAATTTACAGCATGGACCAGACATGCACGTTTCGGGTACTGAGCCCTCGTCAGTGATCCTCAGTCTAAACAATGTAATATGGCCAAAAAGTATGAGAATTATTATGTCCAAAAATGTACCAAAAGACGTAGCAGAATGGGTGGAATATGATGCTACAGGACCCACGTTTTAGAAATTTCAAGAAATTTTGTAACAGAAAATTTCAAATGCGTTGAAGACACAGACGATCAACCGAAGTTGATCGAACTTGGCTACATGTGCCCTCGGGGACTCTTGGTCCACCAGCAGTGACACTCACCAAGTAGTTCAAATGTTACACGTCTTTAAATTCAATAGCATCATTTCAAACCTGATAAATTTACAGCATGGGCCAGACATGCACGTTTCGGGTACTAAGCCCTCGTCAGTGATCCTCAGTCTAAACAATGTAATATGGCCAAAAAGTATGAGAATTATTATGTCCAAAAATGTACCAAAAGACGTAGCAGAATGGGTGGGATATGATGCTACAGGACCCACGTTTTAGAAATTTCAAGAAATTTTGTAACAGAAAATTTCAAATGCGTTGAAG
This sequence comes from Pinctada fucata, assembly GCA_028142955.1. Lineage (NCBI taxonomy): Eukaryota > Metazoa > Mollusca > Bivalvia > Pterioida > Pteriidae > Pinctada > Pinctada fucata. Next base: position 10,487,711 of record AP027110.1, read on the forward strand.
ACACAGACGATCAACCGAAGTTGATCGAACTTGGCTACATGTGCCCTCGGGGACTCTTGGTCCACCAGCAGTGACACTCACCAAGTAGTTCAAATGTTAAACGTCTTTAAATTCAATAGCATCATTTCAAACCTGATAAATTTACAGCATGGACCAGACATGCACGTTTCGGGTACTGAGCCCTCGTCAGTGATCCTCAGTCTAAACAATGTAATATGGCCAAAAAGTATGAGAATTATTATGTCCAAAAATGTACCAAAAGACGTAGCAGAATGGGTGGAATATGATGCTACAGGACCCACGTTTTAGAAATTTCAAGAAATTTTGTAACAGAAAATTTCAAATGCGTTGAAGACACAGACGATCAACCGAAGTTGATCGAACTTGGCTACATGTGCCCTCGGGGACTCTTGGTCCACCAGCAGTGACACTCACCAAGTAGTTCAAATGTTAAACGTCTTTAAATTCAATAGCATCATTTCAAACCTGATAAATTTACAGCATGGACCAGACATGCACGTTTCGGGTACTAAACCCTCGTCAGTGATCCTCAGTCTAAACAATGTAATATGGCCAAAAAGTATGAGAATTATTATGTCCAAAAATGTACCAAAAGACGTAGCAGAATGGGTGGGATATGATGCTACAGGACCCATGTTTTAGAAATTTCAAGAAATTTTGTAACAGAAAATTTCAAATGCGTTGAAGACACAGACGATCAACCGAAGTTGATCGAACTTGGCTACATGTGCCCTCGGGGACTCTTGGTCCACCAGCAGTGACACTCACCAAGTAGTTCAAATGTTAAACGTCTTTAAATTCAATAGCATCATTTCAAACCTGATAAATTTACAGCATGGACCAGACATGCACGTTTCGGGTACTGAGCCCTCGTCAGTGATCCTCAGTCTAAACAATGTAATATGGCCAAAAAGTATGAGAATTATTATGTCCAAAAATGTACCAAAAGACGTAGCAGAATGGGTGGAATATGATGCTACAGGACCCACGTTTTAGAAATTTCAAGAAATTTTGTAACAGAAAATTTCAAATGCGTTGAAGACACAGACGATCAACCGAAGTTGATCGAACTTGGCTACATGTGCCCTCGGGGACTCTTGGTCCACCAGCAGTGACACTCACCAAGTAGTTCAAATGTTACACGTCTTTAAATTCAATAGCATCATTTCAAACCTGATAAATTTACAGCATGGGCCAGACATGCACGTTTCGGGTACTAAGCCCTCGTCAGTGATCCTCAGTCTAAACAATGTAATATGGCCAAAAAGTATGAGAATTATTATGTCCAAAAATGTACCAAAAGACGTAGCAGAATGGGTGGGATATGATGCTACAGGACCCACGTTTTAGAAATTTCAAGAAATTTTGTAACAGAAAATTTCAAATGCGTTGAAGACACAGACGATCAACCGAAGTTGATCGAACTTGGCTACATGTGCCCTCGGGGACTCTTGGTCCACCAGCAGTGACACTCACCAAGTAGTTCAAATATTAAACGTCTTTAAATTCAATAGCATCATTTCAAACCTGATAAATTTACAGCATGGACCAGACATGCACGTTTCGGGTACTGAGCCCTCGTCAGTGATCCTCAGTTTAAACAATGTAATATGGCCAAAAAGTATGAGAATTATTATGTCCAAAAATGTACCAAAAGACGTAGCAGAATGGGTGGAATATGATGCTACAGGACCCACGTTTTAGAAATTTCAAGAAATTTTGTAACAGAAAATTTCAAATGCGTTGAAGACACAGACGATCAACCGAAGTTGATCGAACTTGGCTACATGTGCCCTCGGGGACTCTTGGTCCACCAGCAGTGACACTCACCAAGTAGTTCAAATGTTACACGTCTTTAAATTCAATAGCATCATTTCAAACCTGATAAATTTACAGCATGGGCCAGACATGCACGTTTCGGGTACTAAGCCCTCGTCAGTGATCCTCAGTCTAAACAATGTAATATGGCCAAAAAGTATGAGAATTATTATGTCCAAAAATGTACCAAAAGACGTAGCAGAATGGGTGGGATATGATGCTACAGGACCCACGTTTTAGAAATTTCAAGAAATTTTGTAACAGAAAATTTCAAATGCGTTGAAGACACAGACGATCAACCGAAGTTGATCGAACTTGGCTACATGTGCCCTCGGGGACTCTTGGTCCACCAGCAGTGACACTCACCAAGTAGTTCAAATGTTAAACGTCTTTAAATTCAATAGCATCATTTCAAACCTGATAAATTTACAGCATGGTCCAGACATGCACGTTTCGGGTACTAAGCCCTCGTCAGTGATCCTCAGTCTAAACAATGTAATATGGCCAAAAAGTATGAGAATTATTATGTCCAAAAATGTACCAAAAGACGTAGCAGAATGGGTGGGATATGATGCTACAGGACCCACGTTTTAGAAATTTCAAGAAATTTTGTAACAGAAAATTTCAAATGCGTTGAAGACACAGACGATCAACCGAAGTTGATCGAACTTGGCTACATGTGCCCTCGGGGACTCTTGGTCCACCAGCAGTGACACTCACCAAGTAGTTCAAATGTTAAACGTCTTTAAATTCAATAGCATCATTTCAAACCTGATAAATTTACAGCATGGACCAGACATGCACGTTTCGGGTACTAAGCCCTCGTCAGTGATCCTCAGTCTAAACAATGTAATATGGCCAAAAAGTATGAGAATTATTATGTCCAAAAATGTACCAAAAGACGTAGCAGAATGGGTGGGATATGATGCTACAGGACCCACGTTTTAGAAATTTCAAGAAATTTTGTAACAGAAAATTTCAAATGCGTTGAAGACACAGACGATCAACCGAAGTTGATCGAACTTGGCTACATGTGCCCTCGGGAACTCTTGGTCCACCAGCAGTGACACTCACCAAGTAGTTCAAATGTTAAACATCTTTAAATTCAATAGCATCATTTCAAACCTGATAAATTTACAGCATGGACCAGACATGCACGTTTCGGGTACTAAGCCCTCGTCAGTGATCCTCAGTCTAAACAATGTAATATGGCCAAAAAGTATGAGAATTATTATGTCCAAAAATGTACCAAAAGATGTAGCAGAATGGGTGGGATATGATGCTACAGGACCTACGTTTTAGAAATTTCAAGAAATTTTGTAACAGAAAATTTCAAATGCGTTGAAGACACAGACGATCAACCGAAGTTGATCGAACTTGGCTACATGTGCCCTCGGGGACTCTTGGTCCACCAGCAGTGACACTCACCAAGTAGTTCAAATGTTAAACGTCTTTAAATTCAATAGCATCATTTCAAACCTGATAAATTTACAGCATGGACCAGACATGCACGTTTCGGGTACTAAACCCTCGTCAGTGATCCTCAGTCTAAACAATGTAATATGGCCAAAAAGTATGAGAATTATTATGTCCAAAAATGTACCAAAAGACGTAGCAGAATGGGTGGCATATGATGCTACAGGACCCACGTTTTAGAAATTTCAAGAAATTTTGTAACAGAAAATTTCAAATGCGTTGAAGACACAGACGATCAACCGAAGTTGATCGAACTTGGCTACATGTGCCCTCGGGGACTCTTGGTCCACCAGCAGTGACACTCACCAAGTAGTTCAAATGTTAAACGTCTTTCAATTCAATAGCATCATTTCAAACCTGATAAATTTACAGCATGGTCCAGACATGCACGTTTCGGGTACTAAGCCCCCGTCAGTGATCATCAGTCTAAACAATGTAATATGGCTAAAAAGTATGAGAATTAGTATGTCCAAAAATGTACCAAAAGACGTAGCAGAATGGGTGGGATATGATGCTACAGGACCCACGTTTTAGAAATTTCAAGAAATTTTGTAACAGAAAATTTCAAATGCGTTGAAGACACAGACGATCAACCGAAGTTGATCGAACTTGGTTATATGTGCCCTCGGGGACTCTTCGTCCACCAGCAGTGACACTCACCAAGTAGTTCAAATGTTAAACGTCTTTAAATTCAATAGCATCATTTCAAACCTGATAAATTTACAGCATGGACCAGACATGCACGTTTCGGGTACTAAGCCCTCGTCAGTGATCCTCAGTCTAAACAATGTAATATGGCCAAAAAGTATGAGAATTATTATGTCCAAAAATGTACCAAAAGACGTAGCAGAATGGGTGGGATATGATGCTACAGGACCCACGTTTTAGAAATTTCAAGAAATTTTGTAACAGAAAATTTCAAATGCGTTGAAGACACAGACGATCAACCGAAGTTGATCGAACTTGGCTACATGTGCCCTCGGGGACTCTTGGTCCACCAGCAGTGACACTCACCAAGTAGTTCAAATGTTAAACGTCTTTAAATTCAATAGCATCATTTCAAACCTGATAAATTTACAGCATGGACCAGACATGCACGTTTCGGGTACTAAGCCCTCGTCAGTGATCCTCAGTCTAAACAATGTAATATGGCCAAAAAGTATGAGAATTATTATGTCCAAAAATGTACCAAAAGATGTAGCAGAATGGGTGGGATATGATGCTACAGGACCTACGTTTTAGAAATTTCAAGAAATTTTGTAACAGAAAATTTCAAATGCGTTGAAGACACAGACGATCAACCGAAGTTGATCGAACTTGGCTACATGTGCCCTCGGGGACTCTTGGTCCACCAGCAGTGACACTCACCAAGTATTTCAAATGTTAAACGTCTTTAAAGTCAATAGCATCATTTCAAACCTGATAAATTTACAGCATGGACCAGACATGCACGTTTCGGGTACTAAACCCTCGTCAGTGATCCTCAGTCTAAACAATGTAATATGGCTAAAAAGTATGAGAATTATTATGTCCAAAAATGTACCAAAAGACATAGCAGAATGGGTGGGATATGATGCTACAGGACCCACGTTTTAGAAATTTCAAGAAATTTTGTAACAGAAAATTTCAAATGCGTTGAAGACACAGACGATCAACCGAAGTTGATCGAACTTGGCTACATGTGCCCTCGGGGACTCTTGGTCCACCAGCAGTGACACTCACCAAGTAGTTCAAATGTTAAACGTCTTTAAATTCAATAGCATCATTTCAAACCTGATAAATTTACAGCATGGACCAGACATGCACGTTTCGGGTACTAAGCCCTCGTCAGTGATCCTCAGTCTAAACAATGTAATATGGCCAAAAAGTATGAGAATTATTATGTCCAAAAATGTACCGAAAGACGTAGCAGAATGGGTGGGATATGATGCTACAGGACCCACGTTTTAGAAATTTCAAGAAATTTTGTAACAGAAAATTTCAAATGCGTTGAAGACACAGACGATCAACCGAAGTTGATCGAACTTGGCTACATGTGCTCTCGGGGACTCTTGGTCCACCAGCAGTGACACTCACCAAGTAGTTCAAATGTTAAACGTCTTTAAATTCAATAGCATCATTTCAAACCTGATAAATTTACAGCATGGACCAGACATGCACGTTTCGGGTACTAAGCCCTCGTCAGTGATCCTCAGTCTAAACAATGTAATATGGCCAAAAAGTATGAGAATTATTATGTCCAAAAATGTACCAAAAGACGTAGCAGAATGGGTGGGATATGATGCTACAGGACCCACGTTTTAGAAATTTCAAGAAATTTTGTAACAGAAAATTTCAAATGCGTTGAAGACACAGACGATCAACCGAAGTTGATCGAACTTGGCTACATGTGCCCTCGGGGACTCTTGGTCCACCAGCAGTGACACTCACCAAGTAGTTCAAATGTTAAACGTCTTTAAATTCAATAGCATCATTTCAAACCTGATAAATTTACAGCATGGACCAGACATGCACGTTTCGGGTACTAAGCCCTCGTCAGTGATCCTCAGTCTAAACAATGTAATATGGCCAAAAAGTATGAGAATTATTATGTCCAAAAATGTACCAAAAGACGTAGCAGAATGGGTGGGATATGATGCTACAGGACCCACGTTTTAGAAATTTCAAGAAATTTTGTAACAGAAAATTTCAAATGCGTTGAAGACACAGACGATCAACCGAAGTTGATCGAACTTGGCTACATGTGCCCTCGGGAACTCTTGGTCCACCAGCAGTGACACTCACCAAGTAGTTCAAATGTTAAACGTCTTTAAATTCAATAGCATCATTTCAAACCTGATAAATTTACAGCATGGACCAGACATGCACGTTTCGGGTACTAAGCCCTCGTCAGTGATCCTCAGTCTAAACAATGTAATATGGCCAAAAAGTATGAGAATTATTATGTCCAAAAATGTACCAAAAGATGTAGCAGAATGGGTGGGATATGATGCTACAGGACCTACGTTTTAGAAATTTCAAGAAATTTTGTAACAGAAAATTTCAAATGCGTTGAAGACACAGACGATCAACCGAAGTTGATCGAACTTGGCTACATGTGCCCTCGGGGACTCTTGGTCCACCAGCAGTGACACTCACCAAGTAGTTCAAATGTTAAACGTCTTTAAATTCAATAGCATCATTTCAAACCTGATAAATTTACAGCATGGACCAGACATGCACGTTTCGGGTACTAAACCCTCGTCAGTGATCCTCAGTCTAAACAATGTAATATGGCCAAAAAGTATGAGAATTATTATGTCCAAAAATGTACCAAAAGACGTAGCAGAATGGGTGGCATATGATGCTACAGGACCCACGTTTTAGAAATTTCAAGAAATTTTGTAACAGAAAATTTCAAATGCGTTGAAGACACAGACGATCAACCGAAGTTGATCGAACTTGGCTACATGTGCCCTCGGGGACTCTTGGTCCACCAGCAGTGACACTCACCAAGTAGTTCAAATGTTAAACGTCTTTCAATTCAATAGCATCATTTCAAACCTGATAAATTTACAGCATGGTCCAGACATGCACGTTTCGGGTACTAAGCCCCCGTCAGTGATCATCAGTCTAAACAATGTAATATGGCTAAAAAGTAAGAGAATTAGTATGTCCAAAAATGTACCAAAAGACGTAGCAGAATGGGTGGGATATGATGCTACAGGACCCACGTTTTAGAAATTTCAAGAAATTTTGTAACAGAAAATTTCAAATGCGTTGAAGACACAGACGATCAACCGAAGTTGATCGAACTTGGTTATATGTGCCCTCGGGGACTCTTCGTCCACCAGCAGTGACACTCACCAAGTAGTTCAAATGTTAAACGTCTTTAAATTCAATAGCATCATTTCAAACCTGATAAATTTACAGCATGGACCAGACATGCACGTTTCGGGTACTAAGCCCTCGTCAGTGATCCTCAGTCTAAACAATGTAATATGGCCAAAAAGTATGAGAATTATTATGTCCAAAAATGTACCAAAAGACGTAGCAGAATTGGTGGGATATGATGCTACAGGACCCACGTTTTAGAAATTTCAAGAAATTTTGTAACAGAAAATTTCAAATGCGTTGAAGACACAGACGATCAACCGAAGTTGATCGAACTTGGCTACATGTGCCCTCGGGGACTCTTGGTCCACCAGCAGTGACACTCACCAAGTAGTTCAAATGTTAAACGTCTTTAAATTCAATAGCATCATTTCAAACCTGATAAATTTACAGCATGGACCAGACATGCACGTTTCGGGTACTAAGCCCTCGTCAGTGATCCTCAGTCTAAACAATGTAATATGGCCAAAAAGTATGAGAATTATTATGTCCAAAAATGTACCAAAAGATGTAGCAGAATGGGTGGGATATGATGCTACAGGACCTACGTTTTAGAAATTTCAAGAAATTTTGTAACAGAAAATTTCAAATGCGTTGAAGACACAGACGATCAACCGAAGTTGATCGAACTTGGCTACATGTGCCCTCGGGGACTCTTGGTCCACCAGCAGTGACACTCACCAAGTATTTCAAATGTTAAACGTCTTTAAAGTCAATAGCATCATTTCAAACCTGATAAATTTACAGCATGGACCAGACATGCACGTTTCGGGTACTAAACCCTCGTCAGTGATCCTCAGTCTAAACAATGTAATATGGCTAAAAAGTATGAGAATTATTATGTCCAAAAATGTACCAAAAGACATAGCAGAATGGGTGGGATATGATGCTACAGGACCCACGTTTTAGAAATTTCAAGAAATTTTGTAACAGAAAATTTCAAATGCGTTGAAGACACAGACGATCAACCGAAGTTGATCGAACTTGGCTACATGTGCCCTCGGGGACTCTTGGTCCACCAGCAGTGACACTCACCAAGTAGTTCAAATGTTAAACGTCTTTAAATTCAATAGCATCATTTCAAACCTGATAAATTTACAGCATGGACCAGACATGCACGTTTCGGGTACTAAGCCCTCGTCAGTGATCCTCAGTCTAAACAATGTAATATGGCCAAAAAGTATGAGAATTATTATGTCCAAAAATGTACCGAAAGACGTAGCAGAATGGGTGGGATATGATGCTACAGGACCCACGTTTTAGAAATTTCAAGAAATTTTGTAACAGATAATTTCAAATGCGTTGAAGACACAGACGATCAACCGAAGTTGATCGAACTTGGCTACATGTGCTCTCGGGGACTCTTGGTCCACCAGCAGTGACACTCACCAAGTAGTTCAAATGTTAAACGTCTTTAAATTCAATAGCATCATTTCAAACCTGATAAATTTACAGCATGGACCAGACATGCACGTTTCGGGTACTAAGCCCTCGTCAGTGATCCTCAGTCTAAACAATGTAATATGGCCAAAAAGTATGAGAATTATTATGTCCAAAAATGTACCAAAAGATGTAGCAGAATGGGTGGGATATGATGCTACAGGACCTACGTTTTAGAAATTTCAAGAAATTTTGTAACAGAAAATTTCAAATGCGTTGAAGACACAGACGATCAACCGAAGTTGATCGAACTTGGCTACATGTGCCCTCGGGGACTCTTGGTCCACCAGCAGTGACACTCACCAAGTAGTTCAAATGTTAAACGTCTTTAAATTCAATAGCATCATTTCAAACCTGATAAATTTACAGCATGGACCAGACATGCACGTTTCGGGTACTAAGCCCACGTCAGTGATCCTCAGTCTAAACAATGTAATATGGCCAAAAAGTATGAGAATTATTATGTCCAAAAATGTACCAAAAGACGTAGCAGAATGGGTGGCATATGATGCTACAGGACCCACGTTTTAGAAATTTCAAGAAATTTTGTAACAGAAAATTTCAAATGCGTTGAAGACACAGACGATCAACCGAAGTTGATCGAACTTGGCTACATGTGCCCTCGGGGACTCTTGGTCCACCAGCAGTGACACTCACCAAGTAGTTCAAATGTTAAACGTCTTTAAATTCAATAGCATCATTTCAAACCTGATAAATTTACAGCATGGACCAGACATGCACGTTTCGGGTACTAAGCCCTCGTCAGTGATCCTCAGTCTAAACAATGTAATATGGCCAAAAAGTATGAGAATTATTATGTCCAAAAATGTACCAAAAGATGTAGCAGAATGGGTGGGATATGATGCTACAGGACCCACGTTTTAGAAATTTCAAGAAATTTTGTAACAGAAAATTTCAAATGCGTTGAAGACACAGACGATCAACCGAAGTTGATCGAACTTGGCTACATGTGCCCTCGGGGACTCTTGGTCCACCAGCAGTGACACTCACCAAGTAGTTCAAATGTTAAACGTCTTTCAATTCAATAGCATCATTTCAAACCTGATAAATTTACAGCATGGTCCAGACATGCACGTTTCGGGTACTAAGCCCCCGTCAGTGATCATCAGTCTAAACAATGTAATATGGCTAAAAAGTATGAGAATTAGTATGTCCAAAAATGTACCAAAAGACGTAGCAGAATGGGTGGGATATGATGCTACAGGACCCACGTTTTAGAAATTTCAAGAAATTTTGTAACAGAAAATTTCAAATGCGTTGAAGACACAGACGATCAACCGAAGTTGATCGAACTTGGCTATATGTGCCCTCGGGGACTCTTCGTCCACCAGCAGTGACACTCACCAAGTAGTTCAAATGTTAAACGTCTTTAAATTCAATAGCATCATTTCAAACCTGATAAATTTACAGCATGGACCAGACATGCACGTTTCGGGTACTAAGCCCTCGTCAGTGATCCTCAGTCTAAACAATGTAATATGGCCAAAAAGTATGAGAATTATTATGTCCAAAAATGTACCAAAAGACGTAGCAGAATGGGTGGGATATGATGCTACAGGACCCACGTTTTAGAAATTTCAAGAAATTTTGTAACAGAAAATTTCAAATGCGTTGAAGACACAGACGATCAACCGAAGTTGATCGAACTTGGCTACATGTGCCCTCGGGGACTCTTGGTCCACCAGCAGTGACACTCACCAAGTAGTTCAAATGTTAAACGTCTTTAAATTCAATAGCATCATTTCAAACCTGATAAATTTACAGCATGGACCAGACATGCACGTTTCGGGTACTAAGCCCTCGTCAGTGATCCTCAGTCTAAACAATGTAATATGTCCAAAAAGTATGAGAATTATTATGTCCAAAAATGTACCAAAAGATGTAGCAGAATGGGTGGGATATGATGCTACAGGACCTACGTTTTAGAAATTTCAAGAAATTTTGTAACAGAAAATTTCAAATGCGTTGAAGACACAGACGATCAACCGAAGTTGATCGAACTTGGCTACATGTGCCCTCGGGGACTCTTGGTCCACCAGCAGTGACACTCACCAAGTAGTTCAAATGTTAAACGTCTTTAAATTCAATAGCTTCATTTCAAACCTGATAAATTTACAGCATGGACCAGACATGCACGTTTCGGGTACTAAACCCTCGTCAGTGATCCTCAGTCTAAACAATGTAATATGGCCAAAAAGTATGAGAATTATTATGTCCAAAAATGTACCAAAAGACGTAGCAGAATGGGTGGGATATGATGCTACAGGACCCACGTTTTAGAAATTTCAAGAAATTTTGTAACAGAAAATTTCAAATGCGTTGAAGACACAGACGATCAACCGAAGTTGATCGAACTTGGCTACATGTGCCCTCGGGGACTCTTGGTCCACCAGCAGTGACACTCACCAAGTAGTTCAAATGTTAAACGTCTTTAAATTCAATAGCATCATTTCAAACCTGATAAATTTACAGCATGGACCAGACTTGCACGTTTCGGGTACAAGCCCTCGTCAGTGATCCTCAGTCTAAACAATGTAATATGGCCAAAAAGTATGAGAATTATTATGTACAAAAATGTACCAAAAGACGTAGCAGAATGGGTGGGATATGATGCTACAGGACCCACGTTTTAGAAATTTCAAGAAATTTTGTAACAGAAAATTTCAAATGCGTTGAAGACACAGACGATCAACCGAAGTTGATCGAACTTGGTTATATGTGCCCTCGGGGACTCTTCGTCCACCAGCAGTGACACTCACCAAGTAGTTCAAATGTTAAACGTCTTTAAATTCAATAGCATCATTTCAAACCTGATAAATTTACAGCATGGACCAGACATGCACGTTTCGGGTACTAAGCCCTCGTCAGTGATCCTCAGTCTAAACAATGTAATATGGCCAAAAAGTATGAGAATTATTATGTCCAAAAATGTACCAAAAGACGTAGCAGAATTGGTGGGATATGATGCTACAGGACCCACGTTTTAGAAATTTCAAGAAATTTTGTAACAGAAAATTTCAAATGCGTTGAAGACACAGACGATCAACCGAAGTTGATCGAACTTGGCTACATGTGCCCTCGGGGACTCTTGGTCCACCAGCAGTGACACTCACCAAGTAGTTCAAATGTTAAACGTCTTTAAATTCAATAGCATCATTTCAAACCTGATAAATTTACAGCATGGACCAGACATGCACGTTTCGGGTACTAAGCCCTCGTCAGTGATCCTCAGTCTAAACAATGTAATATGGCCAAAAAGTATGAGAATTATTATGTCCAAAAATGTACCAAAAGATGTAGCAGAATGGGTGGGATATGATGCTACAGGACCTACGTTTTAGAAATTTCAAGAAATTTTGTAACAGAAAATTTCAAATGCGTTGAAGACACAGACGATCAACCGAAGTTGATCGAACTTGGCTACATGTGCCCTCGGGGACTCTTGGTCCACCAGCAGTGACACTCACCAAGTATTTCAAATGTTAAACGTCTTTAAAGTCAATAGCATCATTTCAAACCTGATAAATTTACAGCATGGACCAGACATGCACGTTTCGGGTACTAAACCCTCGTCAGTGATCCTCAGTCTAAACAATGTAATATGGCTAAAAAGTATGAGAATTATTATGTCCAAAAATGTACCAAAAGACATAGCAGAATGGGTGGGATATGATGCTACAGGACCCACGTTTTAGAAATTTCAAGAAATTTTGTAACAGAAAATTTCAAATGCGTTGAAGACACAGACGATCAACCGAAGTTGATCGAACTTGGCTACATGTGCCCTCGGGGACTCTTGGTCCACCAGCAGTGACACTCACCAAGTAGTTCAAATGTTAAACGTCTTTAAATTCAATAGCATCATTTCAAACCTGATAAATTTACAGCATGGACCAGACATGCACGTTTCGGGTACTAAGCCCTCGTCAGTGATCCTCAGTCTAAACAATGTAATATGGCCAAAAAGTATGAGAATTATTATGTCCAAAAATGTACCGAAAGACGTAGCAGAATGGGTGGGATATGATGCTACAGGACCCACGTTTTAGAAATTTCAAGAAATTTTGTAACAGATAATTTCAAATGCGTTGAAGACACAGACGATCAACCGAAGTTGATCGAACTTGGCTACATGTGCTCTCGGGGACTCTTGGTCCACCAGCAGTGACACTCACCAAGTAGTTCAAATGTTAAACGTCTTTAAATTCAATAGCATCATTTCAAACCTGATAAATTTACAGCATGGACCAGACATGCACGTTTCGGGTACTAAGCCCTCGTCAGTGATCCTCAGTCTAAACAATGTAATATGGCCAAAAAGTATGAGAATTATTATGTCCAAAAATGTACCAAAAGATGTAGCAGAATGGGTGGGATATGATGCTACAGGACCCACGTTTTAGAAATTTCAAGAAATTTTGTAACAGAAAATTTCAAATGCGTTGAAGACACAGACGATCAACCGAAGTTGATCGAACTTGGCTACATGTGCCCTCGGGGACTCTTGGTCCACCAGCAGTGACACTCACCAAGTAGTTCAAATGTTAAACGTCTTTCAATTCAATAGCATCATTTCAAACCTGATAAATTTACAGCATGGTCCAGACATGCACGTTTCGGGTACTAAGCCCCCGTCAGTGATCATCAGTCTAAACAATGTAATATGGCTAAAAAGTATGAGAATTAGTATGTCCAAAAATGTACCAAAAGACGTAGCAGAATGGGTGGGATATGATGCTACAGGACCCACGTTTTAGAAATTTCAAGAAATTTTGTAACAGAAAATTTCAAATGCGTTGAAGACACAGACGATCAACCGAAGTTGATCGAACTTGGCTATATGTGCCCTCGGGGACTCTTCGTCCACCAGCAGTGACACTCACCAAGTAGTTCAAATGTTAAACGTCTTTAAATTCAATAGCATCATTTCAAACCTGATAAATTTACAGCATGGACCAGACATGCACGTTTCGGGTACTAAGCCCTCGTCAGTGATCCTCAGTCTAAACAATGTAATATGGCCAAAAAGTATGAGAATTATTATGTCCAAAAATGTACCAAAAGACGTAGCAGAATGGGTGGGATATGATGCTACAGGACCCACGTTTTAGAAATTTCAAGAAATTTTGTAACAGAAAATTTCAAATGCGTTGAAGACACAGACGATCAACCGAAGTTGATCGAACTTGGCTACATGTGCCCTCGGGGACTCTTGGTCCACCAGCAGTGACACTCACCAAGTAGTTCAAATGTTAAACGTCTTTAAATTCAATAGCATCATTTCAAACCTGATAAATTTACAGCATGGACCAGACATGCACGTTTCGGGTACTAAGCCCTCGTCAGTGATCCTCAGTCTAAACAATGTAATATGTCCAAAAAGTATGAGAATTATTATGTCCAAAAATGTACCAAAAGATGTAGCAGAATGGGTGGGATATGATGCTACAGGACCTACGTTTTAGAAATTTCAAGAAATTTTGTAACAGAAAATTTCAAATGCGTTGAAGACACAGACGATCAACCGAAGTTGATCGAACTTGGCTACATGTGCCCTCGGGGACTCTTGGTCCACCAGCAGTGACACTCACCAAGTAGTTCAAATGTTAAACGTCTTTAAATTCAATAGCTTCATTTCAAACCTGATAAATTTACAGCATGGACCAGACATGCACGTTTCGGGTACTAAACCCTCGTCAGTGATCCTCAGTCTAAACAATGTAATATGGCCAAAAAGTATGAGAATTATTATGTCCAAAAATGTACCAAAAGACGTAGCAGAATGGGTGGGATATGATGCTACAGGACCCACGTTTTAGAAATTTCAAGAAATTTTGTAACAGAAAATTTCAAATGCGTTGAAGACACAGACGATCAACCGAAGTTGATCGAACTTGGCTACATGTGCCCTCGGGGACTCTTGGTCCACCAGCAGTGACACTCACCAAGTAGTTCAAATGTTAAACGTCTTTCAATTCAATAGCATCATTTCAAACCTGATAAATTTACAGCATGGTCCAGACATGCACGTTTCGGGTACTAAGCCCCCGTCAGTGATCATCAGTCTAAACAATGTAATATGGCCAAAAAGTATGAGAATTATTATGTCCAAAAATGTACCAAAAGACGTAGCAGAATGGGTGGGATATGATGCTACAGGACCCACGTTTTAGAAATTTCAAGAAATTTTGTAACAGAAAATTTCAAATGCGTTGAAGACACAGACGATCAACCGAAGTTGATCGAACTTGGCTACATGTGCCCTCGGGGACTCTTGGTCCACCAGCAGTGACACTCACCAAGTAGTTCAAATGTTAAACGTCTTTAAATTCAATAGCATCATTTCAAACCTGATAAATTTACAGCATGGACCAGACATGCACGTTTCGGGTACTAAGCCCTCGTCAGTGATCCTCAGTCTAAACAATGTAATATGGCCAAAAAGTATGAGAATTATTATGTCCAAAAATGTACCAAAAGACGTAGCAGAATGGGTGGGATATGATGCTACAGGACCCACGTTTTAGAAATTTCAAGAAATTTTGTAACAGAAAAATTCAAATGCGTTGAAGACACAGACGATCAACCGAAGTTGATCGAACTTGGCTACATGTGCCCTCGGGGACTCTTGGTCCACCAGCAGTGACACTCACCAAGTAGTTCAAATGGTAAACGTCTTTAAATTCAATAGCATCATTTCAAACCTGATAAATTTACAGCATGGACCAGACATGCACGTTTCGGGTACTAAGCCCTCGTCAGTGATCCTCAGTCTAAACAATGTAATATGGCCAAAAAGTATGAGAATTATTATGTCCAAAAATGTACCAAAAGATGTAGCAGAATGGGTGGGATATGATGCTACAGGACCTACGTTTTAGAAATTTCAAGAAATTTTGTAACAGAAAATTTCAAATGCGTTGAAGACACAGACGATCAACCGAAGTTGATCGAACTTGGCTACATGTGCCCTCGGGGACTCTTGGTCCACCAGCAGTGACACTCACCAAGTAGTTCAAATGTTAAACGTCTTTAAATTCAATAGCATCATTTCAAACCTGATAAATTTACAGCATGGACCAGACATGCACGTTTCGGGTACTAAACCCTCGTCAGTGATCCTCAGTCTAAACAATGTAATATGGCCAAAAAGTATGAGAATTATTATGTCCAAAAATGTACCAAAAGACGTAGCAGAATGGGTGGGATATGATGCTACAGGACCCACGTTTTAGAAATTTCAAGAAATTTTGTAACAGAAAATTTCAAATGCGTTGAAGACACAGACGATCAACCGAAGTTGATCGAACTTGGCTACATGTGCCCTCGGGGACTCTTGGTCCACCAGCAGTGACACTCACCAAGTAGTTCAAATGTTAAACGTCTTTAAATTCAATAGCATCATTTCAAACCTGATAAATTTACAGCATGGACCAGACATGCACGTTTCGGGTACTAAGCCCTCGTTAGTGATCCTCAGTCTAAACAATGTAATATGGCCAAAAAGTATGAGAATTATTATGTCCAAAAATGTACCAAAAGACGTAGCAGAATGGGTGGGATATGATGCTACAGGACCCACGTTTTAGAAATTTCAAGAAATTTTGTAACAGAAAATTTCAAATGCGTTGAAGACACAGACGATCAACCGAAGTTGATCGAACTTGGCTACATGTGCCCTCGGGGACTCTTGGTCCACCAGCAGTGACACTCACCAAGTAGTTCAAATGTTAAACGTCTTTCAATTCAATAGCATCATTTCAAACCTGATAAATTTACAGCATGGTCTAGACATGCACGTTTCGGGTACTAAGCCCTCGTCAGTGATCCTCAGTCTAAACAATGTAATATGGCCAAAAAGTATGAGAATTATTATGTCCAAAAATGTACCAAAAGACGTAGCAGAATGGGTGGGATATGATGCTACAGGACCCACGTTTTAGAAATTTCAAGAAATTTTGTAACAGAAAAATTCAAATGCGTTGAAGACACAGACGATCAACCGAAGTTGATCGAACTTGGCTATATGTGCCCTCGGGGACTCTTCGTCCACCAGCAGTGACACTCACCAAGTAGTTCAAATGTTAAACGTCTTTAAATTCAATAGCATCATTTCAAACCTGATAAATTTACAGCATGGACCAGACATGCACGTTTCGGGTACTAAGCCCTCGTCAGTGATCCTCAGTCTAAACAATGTAATATGGCCAAAAAGTATGAGAATTATTATGTCCAAAAATGTACCAAAAGACGTAGCAGAATGGGTGGGATATGATGCTACAGGACCCACGTTTTAGAAATTTCAAGAAATTTTGTAACAGAAAATTTCAAATGCGTTGAAGACACAGACGATCAACCGAAGTTGATCGAACTTGGCTACATGTGCCCTCGGGGACTCTTGGTCCACCAGCAGTGACACTCACCAAGTATTTCAAATGTTAAACGTCTTTAAAGTCAATAGCATCATTTCAAACCTGATAAATTTACAGCATGGACCAGACATGCACGTTTCGGGTACTAAACCCTCGTCAGTGATCCTCAGTCTAAACAATGTAATATGGCCAAAAAGTATGAGAATTATTATGTCCAAAAATGTACCAAAAGACGTAGCAGAATGGGTGGGATATGATGCTACAGGACCCACGTTTTAGAAATTTCAAGAAATTTTGTAACAGAAAATTTCAAATGCGTTGAAGACACAGACGATCAACCGAAGTTGATCGAACTTGGCTACATGTGCCCTCGGGGACTCTTGGTCCACCAGCAGTGACACTCACCAAGTAGTTCAAATGTTAAACGTCTTTCAATTCAATAGCATCATTTCAAACCTGATAAATTTACAGCATGGTCCAGACATGCACGTTTCGGGTACTAAGCCCTCGTCAGTGATCCTCAGTCTAAACAATGTAATATGGCCAAAAAGTATGAGAATTATTATGTCCAAAAATGTACCAAAAGACGTAGCAGAATGGGTGGGATATGATGCTACAGGACCCACGTTTTAGAAATTTCAAGAAATTTTGTAACAGAAAATTTCAAATGCGTTGAAGACACAGACGATCAACCGAAGTTGATCGAACTTGGCTACATGTGCCCTCGGGGACTCTTGGTCCACCAGCAGTGACACTCACCAAGTAGTTCAAATGTTAAACGTCTTTCAATTCAATAGCATCATTTCAAACCTGATAAATTTACAGCATGGTCCAGACATGCACGTTTCGGGTACTAAGCCCTCGTCAGTGATCCTCAGTCTAAACAATGTAATATGGCCAAAAAGTATGAGAATTATTATGTCCAAAAATGTACCAAAAGATGTAGCAGAATGGGTGGGATATGATGCTACAGGACCTACGTTTTAGAAATTTCAAGAAATTTTGTAACAGAAAATTTCAAATGCGTTGAAGACACAGACGATCAACCGAAGTTGATCGAACTTGGCTACATGTGCCCTCGGGGACTCTTGGTCCACCAGCAGTGACACTCACCAAGTATTTCAAATGTTAAACGTCTTTAAAGTCAATAGCATCATTTCAAACCTGATAAATTTACAGCATGGACCAGACATGCACGTTTCGGGTACTAAACCCTCGTCAGTGATCCTCAGTCTAAACAATGTAATATGGCCAAAAAGTATGAGAATTATTATGTCCAAAAATGTACCAAAAGACGTAGCAGAATGGGTGGGATATGATGCTACAGGACCCACGTTTTAGAAATTTCAAGAAATTTTGTAACAGAAAATTTCAAATGCGTTGAAGACACAGACGATCAACCGAAGTTGATCGAACTTGGCTACATGTGCCCTCGGGGACTCTTGGTCCACCAGCAGTGACACTCACCAAGTATTTCAAATGTTAAACGTCTTTAAATTCAATAGCATCATTTCAAACCTGATAAATTTACAGCATGGACCAGACATGCACGTTTCGGGTACTAAGCCCTCGTCAGTGATCCTCAGTCTAAACAATGTAATATGGCCAAAAAGTATGAGAATTATTATGTCCAAAAATGTACCAAAAGACGTAGCAGAATGGGTGGGATATGATGCTACAGGACCCACGTTTTAGAAATTTCAAGAAATTTTGTAACAGAAAAATTCAAATGCGTTGAAGACACAGACGATCAACCGAAGTTGATCGAATTTGGCTACATGTGCCCTCGGGGACTCTTGGTCCACCAGCAGTGACACTCACCAAGTAGTTCAAATGTTAAACGTCTTTAAATTCAATAGCATCATTTCAAACCTGATAAATTTACAGCATGGACCAGACATGCACGTTTCGGGTACTAAGCCCTCGTCAGTGATCCTCAGTCTAAACAATGTAATATGGCCAAAAAGTATGAGAATTATTATGTCCAAAAATGTACCAAAAGATGTAGCAGAATGGGTGGGATATGATGCTACAGGACCTACGTTTTAGAAATTTCAAGAAATTTTGTAACAGAAAATTTCAAATGCGTTGAAGACACAGACGATCAACCGAAGTTGATCGAACTTGGCTACATGTGCCCTCGGGGACTCTTGGTCCACCAGCAGTGACACTCACCAAGTAGTTCAAATGTTAAACGTCTTTAAATTCAATAGCATCATTTCAAACCTGATAAATTTACAGAATGGACCAGACATGCACGTTTCGGGTACTAAACCCTCGTCAGTGATCCTCAGTCTAAACAATGTAATATGGCCAAAAAGTATGAGAATTATTATGTCCAAAAATGTACCAAAAGACGTAGCAGAATGGGTGGGATATGATGCTACAGGACCCACGTTTTAGAAATTTCAAGAAATTTTGTAACAGAAAATTTCAAATGCGTTGAAGACACAGACGATCAACCGAAGTTGATCGAACTTGGCTACATGTGCCCTCGGGGACTCTTGGTCCACCAGCAGTGACACTCACCAAGTATTTCAAATGTTAAACGTCTTTAAATTCAATAGCATCATTTCAAACCTGATAAATTTACAGCATGGACCAGACATGCACGTTTCGGGTACTAAGCCCTCGTCAGTGATCCTCAGTCTAAACAATGTAATATGGCCAAAAAGTATGAGAATTATTATGTCCAAAAATGTACCAAAAGACGTAGCAGAATGGGTGGGATATGATGCTACAGGACCCACGTTTTAGAAATTTCAAGAAATTTTGTAACAGAAAAATTCAAATGCGTTGAAGACACAGACGATCAACCGAAGTTGATCGAATTTGGCTACATGTGCCCTCGGGGACTCTTGGTCCACCAGCAGTGACACTCACCAAGTAGTTCAAATGTTAAACGTCTTTAAATTCAATAGCATCATTTCAAACCTGATAAATTTACAGCATGGACCAGACATGCACGTTTCGGGTACTAAGCCCTCGTCAGTGATCCTCAGTCTAAACAATGTAATATGGCCAAAAAGTATGAGAATTATTATGTCCAAAAATGTACCAAAAGATGTAGCAGAATGGGTGGGATATGATGCTACAGGACCTACGTTTTAGAAATTTCAAGAAATTTTGTAACAGAAAATTTCAAATGCGTTGAAGACACAGACGATCAACCGAAGTTGATCGAACTTGGCTACATGTGCCCTCGGGGACTCTTGGTCCACCAGCAGTGACACTCACCAAGTAGTTCAAATGTTAAACGTCTTTAAATTCAATAGCATCATTTCAAACCTGATAAATTTACAGAATGGACCAGACATGCACGTTTCGGGTACTAAACCCTCGTCAGTGATCCTCAGTCTAAACAATGTAATATGGCCAAAAAGTATGAGAATTATTATGTCCAAAAATGTACCAAAAGACGTAGCAGAATGGGTGGGATATGATGCTACAGGACCCACGTTTTAGAAATTTCAAGAAATTTTGTAACAGAAAAATTCAAATGCGTTGAAGACACAGACGATCAACCGAAGTTGATCGAACTTGGCTACATGTGCCCTCGGGGACTCTTGGTCCACCAGCAGTGACACTCACCAAGTAGTTCAAATGTTAAACGTCTTTCAATTCAATAGCATCATTTCAAACCTGATAAATTTACAGCATGGACCAGACATGCACGTTTCGGGTACTAAGCCCTCGTCAGTGATCCTCAGTCTAAACAATGTAATATGGCCAAAAAGTATGAGAATTATTATGTCCAAAAATGTACCAAAAGATGTAGCAGAATGGGTGGGATATGATGCTACAGGACCTACGTTTTAGAAATTTCAAGAAATTTTGTAACAGAAAATTTCAAATGCGTTGAAGACACAGACGATCAACCGAAGTTGATCGAACTTGGCTACATGTGCCCTCGGGGACTCTTGGTCCACCAGCAGTGACACTCACCAAGTAGTTCAAATGTTAAACGTCTTTAAATTCAATAGCATCATTTCAAACCTGATAAATTTACAGCATGGACCAGACATGCACGTTTCGGGTACTAAACCCTCGTCAGTGATCCTCAGTCTAAACAATGTAATATGGCCAAAAAGTATGAGAATTATTATGTCCAAAAATGTACCAAAAGACGTAGCAGAATGGGTGGGATATGATGCTACAGGACCCACGTTTTAGAAATTTCAAGAAATTTTGTAACAGAAAATTTCAAATGCGTTGAAGACACAGACGATCAACCGAAGTTGATCGAACTTGGCTACATGTGCCCTCGGGGACTCTTGGTCCACCAGCAGTGACACTCACCAAGTAGTTCAAATGTTAAACGTCTTTAAATTCAATAGCATCATTTCAAACCTGATAAATTTACAGCATGGACCAGACATGCACGTTTCGGGTACTAAGCCCTCGTTAGTGATCCTCAGTCTAAACAATGTAATATGGCCAAAAAGTATGAGAATTATTATGTCCAAAAATGTACCAAAAGACGTAGCAGAATGGGTGGGATATGATGCTACAGGACCCACGTTTTAGAAATTTCAAGAAATTTTGTAACAGAAAATTTCAAATGCGTTGAAGACACAGACGATCAACCGAAGTTGATCGAACTTGGCTACATGTGCCCTCGGGGACTCTTGGTCCACCAGCAGTGACACTCACCAAGTAGTTCAAATGTTAAACGTCTTTCAATTCAATAGCATCATTTCAAACCTGATAAATTTACAGCATGGTCCAGACATGCACGTTTCGGGTACTAAGCCCTCGTCAGTGATCCTCAGTCTAAACAATGTAATATGGCCAAAAAGTATGAGAATTATTATGTCCAAAAATGTACCAAAAGACGTAGCAGAATGGGTGGGATATGATGCTACAGGACCCACGTTTTAGAAATTTCAAGAAATTTTGTAACAGAAAATTTCAAATGCGTTGAAGACACAGACGATCAACCGACGTTGATCGAACTTGGCTATATGTGCCCTCGGGGACTCTTCGTCCACCAGCAGTGACACTCACCAAGTAGTTCAAATGTTAAACGTCTTTAAATTCAATAGCATCATTTCAAACCTGATAAATTTACAGCATGGACCAGACATGCACGTTTCGGGTACTAAGCCCTCGTCAGTGATCCTCAGTCTAAACAATGTAATATGGCCAAAAAGTATGAGAATTATTATGTCCAAAAATGTACCAAAAGACGTAGCAGAATGGGTGGGATATGATGCTACAGGACCCACGTTTTAGAAATTTCAAGAAATTTTGTAACAGAAAATTTCAAATGCGTTGAAGACACAGACGATCAACCGAAGTTGATCGAACTTGGCTATATGGGCCCTCGGGGACTCTTCGTCCACCAGCAGTGACACTCACCAAGTAGTTCAAATGTTAAACGTCTTTAAATTCAATAGCATCATTTCAAACCTGATAAATTTACAGCATGGACCAGACATGCACGTTTCGGGTACTAAGCCCTCGTCAGTGATCCTCAGTCTAAACAATGTAATATGGCCAAAAAGTATGAGAATTATTATGTCCAAAAATGTACCAAAAGACGTAGCAGAATGGGTGGGATATGATGCTACAGGACCCACGTTTTAGAAATTTCAAGAAATTTTGTAACAGAAAATTTCAAATGCGTTGAAGACACAGACGATCAACCGAAGTTGATCGAACTTGGCTACATGTGCCCTCGGGGACTCTTGGTCCACCAGCAGTGACACTCACCAAGTAGTTCAAATGTTAAACGTCTTTCAATTCAATAGCATCATTTCAAACCTGATAAATTTACAGCATGGTCCAGACATGCACGTTTCGGGTACTAAGCCCTCGTCAGTGATCCTCAGTCTAAACAATGTAATATGGCCAAAAAGTATGAGAATTATTATGTCCAAAAATGTACCAAAAGACGTAGCAGAATGGGTGGGATATGATGCTACAGGACCCACGTTTTAGAAATTTCAAGAAATTTTGTAACAGAAAATTTCAAATGCGTTGAAGACACAGACGATCAACCGACGTTGATCGAACTTGGCTATATGTGCCCTCGGGGACTCTTCGTCCACCAGCAGTGACACTCACCAAGTAGTTCAAATGTTAAACGTCTTTAAATTCAATAGCATCATTTCAAACCTGATAAATTTACAGCATGGACCAGACATGCACGTTTCGGGTACTAAGCCCTCGTCAGTGATCCTCAGTCTAAACAATGTAATATGGCCAAAAAGTATGAGAATTATTATGTCCAAAAATGTACCAAAAGACGTAGCAGAATGGGTGGGATATGATGCTACAGGACCCACGTTTTAGAAATTTCAAGAAATTTTGTAACAGAAAATTTCAAATGCGTTGAAGACACAGACGATCAACCGAAGTTGATCGAACTTGGCTACATGTGCCCTCGGGGACTCTTGGTCCACCAGCAGTGACACTCACCAAGTATTTCAAATGTTAAACGTCTTTAAAGTCAATAGCATCATTTCAAACCTGATAAATTTACAGCATGGACCAGACATGCACGTTTCGGGTACTAAACCCTCGTCAGTGATCCTCAGTCTAAACAATGTAATATGGCCAAAAAGTATGAGAATTATTATGTCCAAAAATGTACCAAAAGACGTAGCAGAATGGGTGGGATATGATGCTACAGGACCCACGTTTTAGAAATTTCAAGAAATTTTGTAACAGAAAATTTCAAATGCGTTGAAGACACAGACGATCAACCGAAGTTGATCGAACTTGGCTACATGTACCCTCGGGGACTCTTGGTCCACCAGCAGTGACACTCACCAAGTAGTTCAAACGTTAAACGTCTTTAAAGTCAATAGCATCATTTCAAACCTGATAAATTTACAGCATGGACCAGACATGCACGTTTCGGGTACTAAGCCCTCGTCAGTGATCCTCAGTCTAAACAATGTAATATGGCCAAAAAGTATGAGAATTATTATGTCCAAAAATGTACCAAAAGACGTAGCAGAATGGGTGGGATATGATGCTACAGGACCCACGTTTTAGAAATTTCAAGAAATTTTGTAACAGAAAATTTCAAATGCGTTGAAGACACAGACGATCAACCGAAGTTGATCGAACTTGGCTACATGTGCCCTCGGGGACTCTTGGTCCACCAGCAGTGACACTCACCAAGTAGTTCAAATGTTAAACGTCTTTTAATTCAATAGCATCATTTCAAACCTGATAAATTTACAGCATGGACCAGACATGCACGTTTCGGGTACTAAGCCCTCGTCAGTGATCCTCAGTCTAAACAATGTAATATGGCCAAAAAGTATGAGAATTATTATGTCCAAAAATGTACCAAAAGACGTAGCAGAATGGGTGGGATATGATGCTACAGGACCCACGTTTTAGAAATTTCAAGAAATTTTGTAACAGAAAATTTCAAATGCGTTGAAGACACAGACGATCAACCGAAGTTGATCGAACTTGGCTACATGTGCCCTCGGGGACTCTTGGTCCACCAGCAGTGACACTCACCAAGTAGTTCAAATGTTAAACGTCTTTAAATTCAATAGCATCATTTCAAACCTGATAAATTTACAGCATGGACCAGACATGCACGTTTCGGGTACTAAGCCCTCGTCAGTGATCCTCAGTCTAAACAATGTAATATGGCCAAAAAGTATGAGAATTATTATGTCCAAAAATGTACCAAAAGACGTAGCAGAATGGGTGGGATATGATGCTACAGGACCCACGTTTTAGAAATTTCAAGAAATTTTGTAACAGAAAATTTCAAATGCGTTGAAGACACAGACGATCAACCGAAGTTGATCGAACTTGGCTATATGGGCCCTCGGGGACTCTTCGTCCACCAGCAGTGACACTCACCAAGTAGTTCAAATGTTAAACGTCTTTAAATTCAATAGCATCATTTCAAACCTGATAAATTTACAGCATGGACCAGACATGCACGTTTCGGGTACTAAGCCCTCGTCAGTGATCCTCAGTCTAAACAATGTAATATGGCCAAAAAGTATGAGAATTATTATGTCCAAAAATGTACCAAAAGACGTAGCAGAATGGGTGGGATATGATGCTACAGGACCCACGTTTTAGAAATTTCAAGAAATTTTGTAACAGAAAATTTCAAATGCGTTGAAGACACAGACGATCAACCGAAGTTGATCGAACTTGGCTACATGTGCCCTCGGGGACTCTTGGTCCACCAGCACTGACACTCACCAAGTAGTTCAAATGTTAAACGTCTTTAAATTCAATAGCATCATTTCAAACCTGATAAATTTACAGCATGGACCAGACATGCACGTTTCGGGTACTAAACCCTCGTCAGTGATCCTCAGTCTAAACAATGTAATATGGCCAAAAAGTATGAGAATTATTATGTCCAAAAATGTACCAAAAGACGTAGCAGAATGGGTGGGATATGATGCTACAGGACCCACGTTTTAGAAATTTCAAGAAATTTTGTAACAGAAAATTTCAAATGCGTTGAAGACACAGACGATCAACCGAAGTTGATCGAACTTGGCTACATGTGCCCTCGGGGACTCTTGGTCCACCAGCAGTGACACTCACCAAGTAGTTCAAATGTTAAACGTCTTCAAATTCAATAGCATCATTTCAAACCTGATAAATTTACAGCATGGACCAGACATGCACGTTTCGGGTACTAAGCCCTCGTCAGTGATCCTCAGTCTAAACAATGTAATATGGCCAAAAAGTATGAGAATTATTATGTCCAAAAATGTACCAAAAGACGTAGCAGAATGGGTGGGATATGATGCTACAGGACCCACGTTTTAGAAATTTCAAGAAATTTTGTAACAGAAAATTTCAAATGCGTTGAAGACACAGACGATCAACCGAAGTTGATCGAACTTGGCTATATGGGCCCTCGGGGACTCTTCGTCCACCAGCAGTGACACTCACCAAGTAGTTCAAATGTTAAACGTCTTTAAATTCAATAGCATCATTTCAAACCTGATAAATTTACAGCATGGACCAGACATGCACGTTTCGGGTACTAAGCCCTCGTCAGTGATCCTCAGTCTAAACAATGTAATATGGCCAAAAAGTATGAGAATTATTATGTCCAAAAATGTACCAAAAGACGTAGCAGAATGGGTTGGATATGATGCTACAGGACCCACGTTTTAGAAATTTCAAGAAATTTTGTAACAGAAAATTTCAAATGCGTTGAAGACACAGACGATCAACCGAAGTTGATCGAAGTTGGCTACATGTGCCCTCGGGGACTCTTGGTCCACCAGCAGTGACACTCACCAAGTAGTTCAAATGTTAAACGTCTTTAAATTCAATAGCATCATTTCAAACCTGATAAATTTACAGCATGGACCAGACATGCACGTTTCGGGTACAAGCCCTCGTCAGTGATCCTCAGTCTAAACAATGTAATATGGCCAAAAAGTATGAGAATTATTATGTCCAAAAATGTACCAAAAGATGTAGCAGAATGGGTGGGATATGATGCTACAGGACCTACGTTTTAGAAATTTCAAGAAATTTTGTAACAGAAAATTTCAAATGCGTTGAAGACACAGACGATCAACCGAAGTTGATCGAACTTGGCTACATGTGCCCTCGGGGACTCTTGGTCCACCAGCAGTGACACTCACCAAGTATTTCAAATGTTAAACGTCTTTAAAGTCAATAGCATCATTTCAAACCTGATAAATTTACAGCATGGACCAGACATGCACGTTTCGGGTACTAAACCCTCGTCAGTGATCCTCAGTCTAAACAATGTAATATGGCCAAAAAGTATGAGAATTATTATGTCCAAAAATGTACCAAAAGACGTAGCAGAATGGGTGGGATATGATGCTACAGGACCCACGTTTTAGAAATTTCAAGAAATTTTGTAACAGAAAATTTCAAATGCGTTGAAGACACAGACGATCAACCGAAGTTGATCGAACTTGGCTACATGTACCCTCGGGGACTCTTGGTCCACCAGCAGTGACACTCACCAAGTAGTTCAAATGTTAAACGTCTTTAAATTCAATAGCATCATTTCAAACCTGATAAATTTACAGCATGGACCAGACATGCACGTTTCGGGTACTAAGCCCTCGTCAGTGATCCTCAGTCTAAACAATGTAATATGGCCAAAAAGTATGAGAATTATTATGTCCAAAAATGTACCAAAAGACGTAGCAGAATGGGTGGGATATGATGCTACAGGACCCACGTTTTAGAAATTTCAAGAAATTTTGTAACAGAAAATTTCAAATGCGTTGAAGACACAGACGATCAACCGAAGTTGATCGAACTTGGCTACATGTGCCCTCGGGGACTCTTGGTCCACCAGCAGTGACACTCACCAAGTAGTTCAAATGTTAAACGTCTTTAAATTCAATAGCATCATTTCAAACCTGATAAATTTACAGCATGGACCAGACATGCACGTTTCGGGTACTAAGCCCTCGTCAGTGATCCTCAGTCTAAACAATGTAATATGGCCAAAAAGTATGAGAATTATTATGTCCAAAAATGTACCAAAAGACGTAGCAGAATGGGTGGGATATGATGCTACAGGACCCACGTTTTAGAAATTTCAAGAAATTTTGTAACAGAAAATTTCAAATGCGTTGAAGACACAGACGATCAACCGAAGTTGATCGAACTTGGCTACATGTGCCCTCGGGGACTCTTGGTCCACCAGCAGTGACACTCACCAAGTAGTTCAAATGTTAAACGTCTTTAAATTCAATAGCATCATTTCAAACCTGATAAATTTACAGCATGGACCGGACATGCACGTTTCGGGTACTAAACCCTCGTCAGTGATCCTCAGTCTAAACAATGTAATATGGCCAAAAAGTATGAGAATTATTATGTCCAAAAATGTACCAAAAGACGTAGCAGAATGGGTGGGATATGATGCTACAGGACCCACGTTTTAGAAATTTCAAGAAATTTTGTAACAGAAAATTTCAAATGCGTTGAAGACACAGACGATCAACCGAAGTTGATCGAACTTGGCTACATGTGCCCTCGGGGACCCTTGGTCCACCAGCAGTGACACTCACCAAGTAGTTCAAATGTTAAACGTCTTTAAATTCAATAGCATCATTTCAAACCTGATAAATTTACAGCATGGACCAGACATGCACGTTTCGGGTACTAAGCCCTCGTCAGTGATCCTCAGTCTATACAATGTAATATGGCCAAAAAGTATGAGAATTATTATGTCCGAAAATGTACCAAAAGACGTAGCAGAATGGGTGGGATATGATGCTACAGGACCCACGTTTTAGAAATTTCAAGAAATTTTGTAACAGAAAATTTCAAATGCGTTGAAGACACAGACGATCAACCGAAGTTGATCGAACTTGGCTACATGTGCCCTCGGGGACTCTTGGTCCACCAGCAGTGACACTCACCAAGTAGTTCAAATGTTAAACGTCTTTAAATTCAATAGCATCATTTCAAACCTGATAAATTTACAGCATGGACCAGACATGCACGTTTCGGGTACTAAGCCCTCGTCAGTGATCCTCAGTCTAAACAATGTAATATGGCCAAAAAGTATGAGAATTATTATGTCCAAAAATGTACCAAAAGACGTAGCAGAATGGGTGGGATATGATGCTACAGGACCCACGTTTTAGAAATTTCAAGAAATTTTGTAACAGAAAATTTCAAATGCGTTGAAGACACAGACGATCAACCGAAGTTGATCGAAGTTGGCTACATGTGCCCTCGGGGACTCTTGGTCCACCAGCAGTGACACTCACCAAGTAGTTCAAATGTTAAACGTCTTTTAATTCAATAGCATCATTTCAAACCTGATAAATTTACAGCATGGACCAGACATGCACGTTTCGGGTACTAAGCCCTCGTCAGTGATCCTCAGTCTAAACAATGTAATATGGCCAAAAAGTATGAGAATTATTATGTCCAAAAATGTACCAAAAGACGTAGCAGAATGGGTGGGATATGATGCTACAGGACCCACGTTTTAGAAATTTCAAGAAATTTTGTAACAGAAAATTTCAAATGCGTTGAAGACACAGACGATCAACCGAAGTTGATCGAACTTGGCTACATGTGCCCTCGGGGACTCTTGGTCCACCAGCAGTGACACTCAGCAAGTAGTTCAAATGTTAAAGGTCTTTAAATTCAATAGCATCATTTCAAACCTGATAAATTTACAGCATGGACCAGACATGCACGTTTCGGGTACTAAGCCCTCGTCAGTGATCCTCAGTCTAAACAATGTAATATGGCCAAAAAGTATGAGAATTATTATGTCCAAAAATGTACCAAAAGACGTAGCAGAATGGGTGGGATATGATGCTACAGGACCCACGTAGTAGAAATTTCAAGAAATTTTGTAACAGAAAATTTCAAATGCGTTGAAGACACAGACGATCAACCGAAGTTGATCGAACTTGGCTACATGTGCCCTCGGGGACTCTTGGTCCACCAGCAGTGACACTCACCAAGTAGTTCAAATGTTAAACGTCTTTAAATTCAATATCATCATTTCAAACCTGATAAATTTACAGCATGGACCAGACATGCACGTTTCGGGTACTAAACCCTCGTCAGTGATCCTCAGTCTAAACAATGTAATATGGCCAAAAAGTATGAGAATTATTATGTCCAAAAATGTACCAAAAGACGTAGCAGAATGGGTGGGATATGATGCTACAGGACCCACGTTTTAGAAATTTCAAGAAATTTTGTAACAGAAAATTTCAAATGCGTTGAAGACACAGACGATCAACCGAAGTTGATCGAACTTGGCTACATGTGCCCTCGGGGACTCTTGGTCCACCAGCAGTGACACTCACCAAGTAGTTCAAATGTTAAACGTCTTTAAATTCAATAGCATCATTTCAAACCTGATAAATTTACAGCATGGACCAGACTTGCACGTTTCGGGTACAAGCCCTCGTCAGTGATCCTCAGTCTAAACAATGTAATATGGCCAAAAAGTATGAGAATTATTATGTACAAAAATGTACCAAAAGACGTAGCAGAATGGGTGGGATATGATGCTACAGGACCCACGTTTTAGAAATTTCAAGAAATTTTGTAACAGAAAATTTCTAATGCGTTAAAGACACAGACGATCAACCGAAGTTGATCGAACTTGGCTACATGTGCCCTCGGGGACTCTTGGTCCACCAGCAGTGACACTCACCAAGTAGTTCAAATGTTAAACGTCTTTAAATTCAATAGCATCATTTCAAACCTGATAAATTTACAGCATGGACCAGACATGCACGTTTCGGGTACTAAACCCTCGTCAGTGATCCTCAGTCTAAACAATGTAATATGGCCAAAAAGTATGAGAATTATTATGTCCAAAAATGTACCAAAAGACGTAGCAGAATGGGTGGGATATGATGCTACAGGACCCACGTTTTAGAAATTTCAAGAAATTTTGTAACAGAAAATTTCAAATGCGTTGAAGACACAGACGATCAACCGAAGTTGATCGAACTTGGCTACATGTGCCCTCGGGGACTCTTGGTCCACCAGCAGTGACACTCACCAAGTAGTTCAAATGTTAAAGGTCTTTAAATTCAATAGCATCATTTCAAACCTGATAAATTTACAGCATGGACCAGACATGCACGTTTCGGGTACTAAGCCCTCGTCAGTGATCCTCAGTCTAAACAATGTAATATGGCCAAAAAGTATGAGAATTATTATGTACAAAAATGTACCAAAAGACGTAGCAGAATGGGTGGGATATGATGCTACAGGACCCACGTTTTAGAAATTTCAAGAAATTTTGTAACAGAAAATTTCAAATGCGTTGAAGACACAGACGATCAACCGAAGTTGATCGAACTTGGCTACATGTGCCCTCGGGGACTCTTGGTTCACCAGCAGTGACACTCACCAAGTAGTTCAAATGTTAAAGGTCTTTAAATTCAATAGCATCATTTCAAACATGATAAATTTACAGCATGGACCAGACATGCACGTTTCGGGTACTAAGCCCTCGTCAGTGATCCTCAGTCTAAACAATGTAATATGACCAAAAAGTATGAGAATTATTATGTCCAAAAATGTACCAAAAGACGTAGCAGAATGGGTGGGATATGATGCTACAGGACCCACGTAGTAGAAATTTCAAGAAATTTTGTAACAGAAAATTTCAAATGCGTTGAAGACACAGACGATCAACCGAAGTTGATCGAACTTGGCTACATGTGCCCTCGGGGACTCTTGGTCCACCAGCAGTGACACTCACCAAGTAGTTCAAATGTTAAACGTCTTTAAATTCAATAGCATCATTTCAAACCTGATAAATTTACAGCATGGACCAGACATGCACGTTTCGGGTACTAAACCCTCGTCAGTGATCCTCAGTCTAAACAATGTAATATGGCCAAAAAGTATGAGAATTATTATGTCCAAAAATGTACCAAAAGACGTAGCAGAATGGGTGGGATATGATGCTACAGGACCCACGTTTTAGAAATTTCAAGAAATTTTGTAACAGAAAATTTCAAATGCGTTGAAGACACAGACGATCAACCGAAGTTGATCGAACTTGGCTACATGTGCCCTCGGGGACTCTTGGTCCACCAGCAGTGACACTCACCAAGTAGTTCAAATGTTAAAGGTCTTTAAATTCAATAGCATCATTTCAAACCTGATAAATTTACAGCATGGACCAGACATGCACGTTTCGGGTACTAAGCCCTCGTCAGTGATCCTCAGTCTAAACAATGTAATATGGCCAAAAAGTATGAGAATTATTATGTACAAAAATGTACCAAAAGACGTAGCAGAATGGGTGGGATATGATGCTACAGGACCCACGTTTTAGAAATTTCAAGAAATTTTGTAACAGAAAATTTCAAATGCGTTGAAGACACAGACGATCAACCGAAGTTGATCGAACTTGGCTACATGTGCCCTCGGGGACTCTTGGTCCACCAGCAGTGACACTCACCAAGTAGTTCAAATGTTAAAGGTCTTTAAATTCAATAGCATCATTTCAAACATGATAAATTTTCAGCATGGACCAGACATGCACGTTTCGGGTACTAAGCCCTCGTCAGTGATCCTCGGTCTAAACAATGTAATATGACCAAAAAGTATGAGAATTATTATGTACAAAAATGTACCAAAAGACGTAGCAGAATGGGTGGGATATGATGCTACAGGACCCACGTAGTAGAAATTTCAAGAAATTTTGTAACAGAAAATTTCAAATGCGTTGAAGACACAGACGATCAACCGAAGTTGATCGAACTTGGCTACATGTGCCCTCGGGGACTCTTGGTCCACCAGCAGTGACACTCACCAAGTAGTTCAAATGTTAAACGTCTTTAAATTCAATAGCATCATTTCAAACCTGAAAAATTTACAGCATGGACCAGACATGCACGTTTCGGGTACTAAACCCTCGTCAGTGATCCTCAGTCTAAACAATGTAATATGGCCAAAAAGTATGAGAATTATTATGTCCAAAAATGTACCAAAAGACGTAGCAGAATGGGTGGGATATGATGCTACAGGACCCACGTTTTAGAAATTTCAAGAAATTTTGTAACAGAAAATTTCAAATGCGTTGAAGACACAGACGATCAACCGAAGTTGATCGAACTTGGCTACATGTGCCCTCGGGGACTCTTGGTCCACCAGCAGTGACACTCACCAAGTAGTTCAAATGTTAAAGGTCTTTAAATTCAATAGCATCATTTCAAACCTGATAAATTTACAGCATGGACCAGACATGCACGTTTCGGGTACTAAACCCTCGTCAGTGATCCTCAGTCTAAACAATGTAATATGGCCAAAAAGTATGAGAATTATTATGTCCAAAAATGTACCAAAAGACGTAGCAGAATGGGTGGGATATGATGCTACAGGACCCACGTTTTAGAAATTTCAAGAAATTTTGTAACAGAAAATTTCAAATGCGTTGAAGACACAGACGATCAACCGAAGTTGATCGAACTTGGCTACATGTGCCCTCGGGGACTCTTGGTCCACCAGCAGTGACACTCACCAAGTAGTTCAAATGTTAAACGTCTTTAAATTCAATAGCATCATTTCAAACCTGATAAATTTACAGCATGGACCAGACATGCACGTTTCGGGTACTAAGCCCTCGTCAGTGATCCTCAGTCTAAACAATGTAATATGGCCAAAAAGTATGAGAATTATTATGTCCAAAAATGTACCAAAAGACGTAGCAGAATGGGTGGGATATGATGCTACAGGACCCACGTTTTAGAAATTTCAAGAAATTTTGTAACAGAAAATTTCAAATGCGTTGAAGGCACAGACGATCAACCGAAGTTGATAGAACTTGGCTACATGTGCCCTCGGGGACTCTTGGTCCACCAGCAGTGACACTCACCAAGTAGTTCAAATGTTAAACGTCTTTAAATTCAGTAGCATCATTTCAAACCTGATAAATTTACAGCATGGACCAGAAATGCACGTTTCGGGTACTAAACCCTCGTCAGTGATCCTCAGTCTAAACAATGTAATATGGCCAAAAAGTATGAGAATTATTATGTCCAAAAATGTACCAAAAGACGTAGCAGAATGGGTGGGATATGATGCTACAGGACCCACGTTTTAGAAATTTCAAGAAATTTTGTAACAGAAAATTTCAAATGCGTTGAAGACACAGACGATCAACCGAAGTTGATCGAACTTGGCTACATGTGCCCTCGGGGACTCTTGGTTCACCAGCAGTGACACTCACCAAGTAGTTCAAATGTTAAAGGTCTTTAAATTCAATAGCATCATTTCAAACATGATAAATTTACAGCATGGACCAGACATGCACGTTTCGGGTACTAAGCCCTCGTCAGTGATCCTCAGTCTAAACAATGTAATATGACCAAAAAGTATGAGAATTATTATGTCCAAAAATGTACCAAAAGACGTAGCAGAATGGGTGGGATATGATGCTACAGGACCCACGTAGTAGAAATTTCAAGAAATTTTGTAACAGAAAATTTCAAATGCGTTGAAGACACAGACGATCAACCGAAGTTGATCGAACTTGGCTACATGTGCCCTCGGGGACTCTTGGTCCACCAGCAGTGACACTCACCAAGTAGTTCAAATGTTAAACGTCTTTAAATTCAATAGCATCATTTCAAACCTGATAAATTTACAGCATGGACCAGACATGCACGTTTCGGGTACTAAACCCTCGTCAGTGATCCTCAGTCTAAACAATGTAATATGGCCAAAAAGTATGAGAATTATTATGTCCAAAAATGTACCAAAAGACGTAGCAGAATGGGTGGGATATGATGCTACAGGACCCACGTTTTAGAAATTTCAAGAAATTTTGTAACAGAAAATTTCAAATGCGTTGAAGACACAGACGATCAACCGAAGTTGATCGAACTTGGCTACATGTGCCCTCGGGGACTCTTGGTCCACCAGCAGTGACACTCACCAAGTAGTTCAAATGTTAAAGGTCTTTAAATTCAATAGCATCCTTTCAAACCTGATAAATTTACAGCATGGACCAGACATGCACGTTTCGGGTACTAAGCCCTCGTCAGTGATCCTCAGTCTAAACAATGTAATATGGCCAAAAAGTATGAGAATTATTATGTACAAAAATGTACCAAAAGACGTAGCAGAATGGGTGGGATATGATGCTACAGGACCCACGTTTTAGAAATTTCAAGAAATT
Organism: Pinctada fucata; assembly: GCA_028142955.1. Classification (NCBI taxonomy): domain Eukaryota; kingdom Metazoa; phylum Mollusca; class Bivalvia; order Pterioida; family Pteriidae; genus Pinctada; species Pinctada fucata. The sequence continues at coordinate 10,522,370 of AP027110.1, forward strand.
TTGTAACAGAAAATTTCAAATGCGTTGAAGACACAGACGATCAACCGAAGTTGATCGAACTTGGCTACATGTGCCCTCGGGGACTCTTGGTCCACCAGCAGTGACACTCACCAAGTAGTTCAAATGTTAAAGGTCTTTAAATTCAATAGCATCATTTCAAACATGATAAATTTTCAGCATGGACCAGACATGCACGTTTCGGGTACTAAGCCCTCGTCAGTGATCCTCGGTCTAAACAATGTAATATGACCAAAAAGTATGAGAATTATTATGTACAAAAATGTACCAAAAGACGTAGCAGAATGGGTGGGATATGATGCTACAGGACCCACGTTTTAGAAATTTCAAGAAATTTTGTAACAGAAAATTTCAAATGCGTTGAAGACACAGACGATCAACCGAAGTTGATCGAACTTGGCTACATGTGCCCTCGGGGACTCTTGGTCCACCAGCAGTGACACTCACCAAGTAGTTCAAATGTTAAACGTCTTTAAATTCAATAGCATCATTTCAAACCTGAAAAATTTACAGCATGGACCAGACATGCACGTTTCGGGTACTAAACCCTCGTCAGTGATCCTCAGTCTAAACAATGTAATATGGCCAAAAAGTATGAGAATTATTATGTCCAAAAATGTACCAAAAGACGTAGCAGAATGGGTGGGATATGATGCTACAGGACCCACGTTTTAGAAATTTCAAGAAATTTTGTAACAGAAAATTTCAAATGCGTTGAAGACACAGACGATCAACCGAAGTTGATCGAACTTGGCTACATGTGCCCTCGGGGACTCTTGGTCCACCAGCAGTGACACTCACCAAGTAGTTCAAATGTTAAAGGTCTTTAAATTCAATAGCATCATTTCAAACCTGATAAATTTACAGCATGGACCAGACATGCACGTTTCGGGTACTAAACCCTCGTCAGTGATCCTCAGTCTAAACAATGTAATATGGCCAAAAAGTATGAGAATTATTATGTCCAAAAATGTACCAAAAGACGTAGCAGAATGGGTGGGATATGATGCTACAGGACCCACGTTTTAGAAATTTCAAGAAATTTTGTAACAGAAAATTTCAAATGCGTTGAAGACACAGACGATCAACCGAAGTTGATCGAACTTGGCTACATGTGCCCTCGGGGACTCTTGGTCCACCAGCAGTGACACTCACCAAGTAGTTCAAATGTTAAACGTCTTTAAATTCAATAGCATCATTTCAAACCTGATAAATTTACAGCATGGACCAGACATGCACGTTTCGGGTACTAAGCCCTCGTCAGTGATCCTCAGTCTAAACAATGTAATATGGCCAAAAAGTATGAGAATTATTATGTCCAAAAATGTACCAAAAGACGTAGCAGAATGGGTGGGATATGATGCTACAGGACCCACGTTTTAGAAATTTCAAGAAATTTTGTAACAGAAAATTTCAAATGCGTTGAAGGCACAGACGATCAACCGAAGTTGATAGAACTTGGCTACATGTGCCCTCGGGGACTCTTGGTCCACCAGCAGTGACACTCACCAAGTAGTTCAAATGTTAAACGTCTTTAAATTCAATAGCATCATTTCAAACCTGATAAAATTACAGCATGGACCAGACATGCACGTTTCGGGTACTAAGCCCTCGTCAGTGATCCTCAGTCTAAACAATGTAATATGACCAAAAAATATGAGAATTATTATGTACAAAAATGTACCAAAAGACGTAGCAGAATGGGTGGGATATGATGCTACTGGACCCACGTTTTAGAAATTTCAAGAAATTTTGTAACAGAAAATTTCAAATGCGTTGAAGACACAGACGATCAACCGAAGTTGATCGAACTTGGCTACATGTGCCCTCGGGGACTCTTGGTCCACCAGCAGTGACACTCACCAAGTAGTTCAAATATTAAACGTCTTTAAATTCAATAGCATCATTTCAAACCTGATAAATTTACAGCATGGACCAGACATGCACGTTTCGGGTACTAAGCCCTCGTCAGTGATCCTCAGTCTAAACAATGTAATATGGCCAAAAAGTATGAGAATTATTATGTCCAAAAATGTACCAAAAGATGTAGCAGGATGGGTGGGATATGATGCTACAGGACCTACGTTTTAGAAATTTCAAGAAATTTTGTAACAGAAAATTTCAAATGCGTTGAAGACACAGACGATCAACCGAAGTTGATCGAACTTGGCTACATGTGCCCTCGGGGACTCTTGGTCCACCAGCAGTGACACTCACCAAGTAGTTCAAATATTAAACGTCTTTAAATTCAATAGCATCATTTCAAACCTGATAAATTTACAGCATGGACCAGACATGCACGTTTCGGGTACTAAGCCCTCGTCAGTGATCCTCAGTCTAAACAATGTAATATGGCCAAAAAGTATGAGAATTATTATGTCCAAAAATGTACCAAAAGATGTAGCAGGATGGGTGGGATATGATGCTACAGGACCTACGTTTTAGAAATTTCAAGAAATTTTGTAACAGAAAATTTCAAATGCGTTGAAGACACAGACGATCAACCGAAGTTGATCGAACTTGGCTACATGTGCCCTCGGGGACTCTTGGTCCACCAGCAGTGACACTCACCAAGTAGTTCAAATGTTAAAGGTCTTTAAATTCAATAGCATCATTTCAAACCTGATAAATTTACAGCATGGACCAGACATGCACGTTTCGGGTACTAAACCCTCGTCAGTGATCCTCAGTCTAAACAATGTAATATGGCCAAAAAGTATGAGAATTATTATGTCCAAAAATGTACCAAAAGACGTAGCAGAATGGGTGGGATATGATGCTGCAGGACCCACGTTTTAGAAATTTCAAGAAATTTTTTAACAGAAAATTTCAAATGCGTTGAAGACACAGACGATCAACCGAAGTTGATCGAACTTGGCTACATGTGCCCTCGGGGACTCTTGGTCCACCAGCAGTGACACTCACCAAGTAGTTCAAATGTTAAACGTCTTTAAATTCAATAGCATCATTTCAAACCTGATAAATTTACAGCATGGACCAGACATGCACGTTTCGGGTACTAAGCCCTCGTCAGTAATCCTCAGTCTTAACAATGTAATATGGCCAAAAAGTTTGAGAATTATTATGTCCAAAAATGTACCAAAAGACGTAGCAGAATGGGTGGGATATGATGCTACAGGACCCACGTTTTAGAAATTTCAAGAAATTTTGTAACAGAAAATTTCAAATGCGTTGAGGGCACAGACGATCAACCGAAGTTGATCGAACTTGGCTACATGTGCCCTCGGGGACTCTTGGTCCACCAGCAGTGACACTCACCAAGTAGTTCAAATGTTAAACGTCTTTAAATTCAATAGCATCATTTCAAACCTGATAAATTTACAGCATGGACCAAACATGCACGTTTCGGGTACTAAGCCCTCGTCAGTGATCCTCAGTCTAAACAATGTAATATGACCAAAAAGTATGAGAATTATTATGTCCAAAAATGTACCAAAAGACGTAGCAGAATGGGTGGGATATGATGCTACAGGACCCACGTTTTAGAAATTTCAAGAAATTTTGTAACAGAAAATTTCAAATGCGTTGAAGACATAGACGATCAACCGAAGTTGATCGAACTTGGCTACATGTGCCCTCGGGGACTCTTGGTCCACCAGCAGTGACACTCACCAAGTAGTTCAAATGTTAAACGTCTTTAAATTCAATAGCATCATTTCAAACCTGATAAATTTACAGCATGGACCAGACATGCACGTTTCGGATACTAAACCCTCGTCAGTGATCCTCAGTCTAAACAATGTAATATGGCCAAAAAGTATGAGAATTATTATGTCCAAAAATGTACCAAAAGACGTAGCAGAATGGGTGGGATATGATGCTACAGGACCCACGTTTTAGAAATTTCAAGAAATTTTGTAACAGAAAATTTCAAATGCGTTGAAGACACAGACGATCAACCGAAGTTGATCGAACTTGATCGAACCTCAATAAAACTGATAAACATTTCAGAACATTTCAGATAATTTTAGATATTTGAATATTGGCAGACAATGCATCTTTGGAGATATCGTTTACATTTTCGTGCATGAATATCGACGGCGGGTTCGGCTAGCAAAACAGAGTATGCTTACTGGCAACTGCTCCACCCTGTAGCCTTTTGCGGTTCCGTAAATGCTCAATTTATTGCTCTATTGTGAGTGCTGTTGAAACTGTCGTCAGGATCTTTTTTATTCCATCTCACCCTGCATCCAACTAGCCGAAGAAACCCTTAATAAAGCGACACATAAATGACTTCAGACAAAACTACAAGCTACAAATAGACGCAACAATATTCATTTAATAAACATCATAGTATACATTTGAAACAGAAACAAATAATGACAGCAGCTAAATGAAAGGAGACCAATATGCACCTGTCGTCGACTTTGGACGGTAATCTGCTATAAGCAAGTGGTGTTGTTTCCGGATAAGGTTCGTACAACCGTCCCACTTATCCGGATACAAAGAGGACTACAGAGACTCACAATTGTTGTATAAACATAAAACTTCCCACTGTAAGATGACATCACAGACGTGCCAAATATAACTCAAGGCCGAGTTAGTTACAACAAAAATCAGCAAAGGACAAAATGCCAAAACATACTGAAGCAGGACGAGGCTATCCTCTGTAAACACCTATTTAGGCACCAATAAAGTGTTTATAATAGGCATTGTAATATCTATATGTTATAGTTTCCTCTGTAAACACCTACTTAGGTACCAGTGTAGTGTTTACAATCGGCATTGTAATATCTATATGTTATAGTTTCCTCTGTGAGAACCTAGTTAGGTACCAGTGTAGTGTTTACAATCGGCATTGTAATGTCTATATGTTATAGTTTCCTCTGTGAGCACCTAGTTAGGTACCAGTGTAGTGTTTATAATCGGCATTGTAATATCTATATGTTATAGTTTCCTCTGTGAGAACCTAGTTAGGTACCAGTGTAGTGTTTATAATCGGCATTGTAATATCTATATGTTATAGTTTCCTCTGTAAGCACCTAGTTAGGTACCAGTGTAGTGTTTATAATCGGCATTGTAATATCTATATGTTATAGTTTCCTCTGTGAGCACCTAGTTAGGTACCAGTGTAGTGTTTATAATCGGCATTGTAATATCTTAAGTTATAGTTTCCTCTGTGAGCACCTAGTTAGGTACCAGTGTAGTGTTTATAATCGGCATTGTAATATATATATGTTATAGTTTCCCCTGTGAACACCTAGTTAGGTACCAGTGTAGTGTTTATAATCGGCATTGTAATATCTATATGTTATAGTTTCATTGTAATATCTATATGTTATAGTTTCATTGTAATATCTATATGTTATAGTTTCAGTTCTGAATCAACATATGCGCATTTCAACAAGTAATGTCCTATCAGTGATGCTAGAGTCAATAATTCTAAGTAAACCGTCATACCTGTAATCAGTGATGCTAGAGTTAATAATCCTAAGTAAACCGTCATACCTGTAATCAGTGATGCTAGAGTTGATAATTCTAAGTAAACCGTCATACCTGTAATCAGTGATGCTAGAGTTGATAATTCTAAGTTAACCGTCATACCTGTAATCAGTGATGCTAGAGTCGATAATTCTAAGTAAACCATCATACCTGCAATCGAAGTCGAAATAACAAAATCGAAAGGCTGATAAATTCTTTAAAAAATAAACGAAAATTTGGCCTTAACGGGACGAAAATACCCCCGCAGCAATATCCTTTGAAGAGTTTATCTTGGACGAAGGTCAAGCATCTATTGTGACCTTGACCCTAGGTTCAGATCATGAGACACCCTTAGGCCCTAAAGAACATTTCTGTGAAATATTATTGAAATCCATCCACAAGAGGAGGAGTTATAATCTGAACAAGGTTTAACTAATGGTGTTTATTGTATTCTTGACCGTTCATCTTGGTTCAAAGTCATGACACACCCTTAGGTCCAAAGAAATATTTCGTTGAAGTATTATTGAAATCCATCCACGGGGGGTGTTATGCCCTGGACAAGGATCTACCGATAGACCTTGACGTCTGACCTTAGTTCAAGGTCATGACACATCCTTATCCTCTAAGATACATTTCTGTGATATATCATTAGAATACATCGACAAGAGGAGAAATTATGCTCTGGACAAGGTTTTACTAATGATGTCTATTATGACTTTTACCTTGGTTCAAGATCATGACACACCCTTGGATTTTAAAAGAAGGGAGGAGATCTCCAACAAGACCCCGTTGCAGCATCAACAGCAAAACACCAAAACACCCGATGCAAAAACACAAAAGACGAGTACAGCACGAGACGGAAAAGAGACACACGACATGTAAACATCAAACACAAAAGACTACACATAAACCGACGAGACCAATGGGCAACCGGTGCCGACTTTGGACGGCCACTTGTCACGCAAGTCATTTCCGTGAAATGTGATTGAAATCCATCCAAAGGGGGAAGAGTTATACTCTGGACAAGGTTTTACTAATGTCTATTTCTACCTTTACCTATGTCCTTGTTTCAAGCTCATTCCCCCTTATGTCTAAGGAACAGTTCGTTGTCAAATGATTAATATCCATCCACAGGGAGAGGAGTTATGCTCCGGACAAGGTTATACTAATACTGTCTATTGAGACTTTGACCTTGGTTTAAGGTCATAACACACTCTTAGGTTTTACTAAGGGGCATGTTTGTAAAATATTATTGAAATCCATCCACAGGGGGAGGAGTTATGCTCCGGACTTATGTTCTAATTCGTTTCACTCAAACGAATATAAATCATTTAAAGAATAAACAACACATCTGTTGGATTAGGAGATGAAGCGCTCAGATGTATTCACAATCTTTACAGAGTCAAAAATCATTTTCTTCATGAAATTATCTCTCGCTCTACTCATCTCATCTCATCAACATCATGCATCGACATCGACATCATGAATGAACTATAAATAGAAAAAAAACATACATTAATTCTATGAAAAAAAAATTGCCATTGCATATATCAATGAACCATTAGGTAGATAAAGAAATAAAAAAACGAATATTCGTAAATTTCTGATAAAAAATTCGTCTATTAAATCGAAGGGAAGGGGGGGGGGGGGCGTGCGTGCAGGTGAAATCTGAGCCTTCAAATGACCCTATATTACAGGTATCCCTACATTTCTTATACCTATTCATACCTGAACACATTAGCCAATCACAAAAATCGTTACATACCCTTATAGTGCTACTTACTCGACCATAACAATATCATTTGCATAGCACATGCTATAGTACCTGCATTAAATACATAAGGTATGATGGACAGACAGACGGACGGACAGACGGGGTGATTCCTATTTGTTTGCAGGGTTAAAATATCCCTCTCAGAGGAAAAGTAAAACGAGGCTAACAGACGCAGACAAAGACACAGCCCACCCTTTATCATCATTTAATTTTAACTTATTTTATAAATAAGTTATTTGAGCATAATTACAGCGGTATATTTGAACAAAAATATATACATAATTATATTGTTGGTAGATTATAAAGGTGACCATTAAATCAAGAATATAATATTTACTCCATGACTTGTAAGGTTTGTTATCATACTGTGTCACATTATAAATGCGTTTTCAATTTCATACGGAAACCAACTCTCAAGTAAAATCTACCGCGTAAGGTGCAAATAGATAAGCCAGTTTTTATTTATCGCTTTCTTAGAAACGAGTGCGTGACCCTGACATGTAGATTCTAATAAGAAATTATAAATATTATTGTATTCTGAAAAGCGGAAAATGAGGGATTTTTTTGTTTTTGTTTGTTTTTTGTTTTGTTTTTGTTTAAAAAAACCTAAATGTTTACAAGCAGCTAGTGTAAAAAAAAATCGGTAAAAATATTCATAAAGCAGCCAATCATCCTATTGTTTATCGTTTACTTTGTCTATCATTTCATGTTCGATACCGTACATAGACAGCATTATTCTGGTCAGGTATAAATAAAAGCAGTATACCATAACTAGATCATGGCCAATACGGTAAAAAGACAGAGATCAGTATTCTGGTCAGGTAAAACTAATATCGGTATACCATAATTAGATCATGGCCGATACCGTACATAGAGAGCATTATTCTAGTCGGGTATTACTGAATGTAGTATACCACAACTAGATCATGGCCGATGGTACAGGATCTTCTTTAACTCATTTGTGTCACACTTATGCCCTTTGCCGTGTGGAGCTCGTAAAAAAAGTTCCCCTCGAGGGTTTTGACAGTAAGTGTTTTGAATATTTTTCCCTGACATTGTCGCCATAGCACTTTCTATATAGACGTGGCCTCCGACAGTGCATGCATTTTATATATTCTTTTCATTTTCGTGCGTGAACATCGACGGCGGGTGCAGCTAGCCAACATAGGATGCTTACTCCTCCCGGGCACCTGGTCCCACCTCTAGCTTGCTAGGGGTCTGTCGATGCTCAATTTGGTGCTCTATTGTGAGTGCTGTTGAGATTATCGTCAGGATCTTCTTTAAATCATCGACAGAGAACAGTATTCTGGTCAGGTATTTAGAAAAAACAGTATACGATAGCTAGATGACGCCCGATACGATACATAGACAGAAAACAGTCTTGTCGAGATTACTAAAACAGTTGACCATAACTAGATCATGAAGGATATGATACATAGACAGAGAGCAGTATTCTGTTCAGGTAAAACTAAAAGCACCGACGAGGGTTAAGTATCCTAAACGTGCATGTCTTGTCCATGCTGTTAATTTATCTGGTCTTAATTGATGCTATGGAATTTGAAGACGTTTAATAGTTGAACTACTTGGTGAGTGCCATTGCTGGTGGACAAGAGTCCCTGAGGGCACATGTAGCCAAATTCGATCAACTTCGGTTGATCGTCTGTCTTTTCAACACATTTGAAATTTTCTGTTACAAAATTTCTTGAAAATTCTAAAACGTGGGTCCTGTAGCATCATATCCCACCCATTCTGCTATGTCTTTCGGTACATTCTTTGACATAATAATTTTCACATTTTTTTCGACCATATTACATTGTTTAGATTGAAGATTACTGACGAGCATTTAGTACCCGAAACGTGCATGTCTGGTCCATGTTGTGAATTTATCCGGTCTTAAATGATGCTATGGAATTTGAGGACGTTTAACATACCACCACTAGATACTTAGACGGAGAGTAGTATTCTGTTCATGAACTACTATAAACAGTATACCATAACTAGATCATGGCCGATACGATACTTAGACGGAGAGTAGTATTCTGTACATGAACTACTATAAACAGTATACTATAACTAGATCATGGCCGATATGATACTTAGACGGAGAGTAGTATTCTGTTCATGAACTACTATAAACAGTATACTATAACTAGATCATGACCGATACGATACTTAGACGGAGAGTAGTATTCTGTTCATGAACTACTATAAACAGTATACCATAACTAGATCATGACCGATACGATACATAGAGAGCAGTATTCTGTACATGAACTACTATAAACAGTATACCATAACTAGATCATGGCCGATACGATACTTAGACAGAGAGCAGTATTCTGTTCATGAACTACTATAAACAGTATACTATAACTACATCATGGACGATACGATACTTAGACAGAGAGTAGTATTCTGTTCATGAACTACTATAAACAGTATACTATAACTAGATCATGGCCGATACGATACTTAGACAGAGAGTAGTATTCTGTTCATGAATTACTATAAACAGTATACTATAACTAGATCATGGCCGATACGATACTTACACGGAGAGTAGTATTCTGTACATGAACTACTATAAACAGTATACCATAACTAGATCATGGCCGATACGATACATAGACGGAGAGAAGTATTCTGGTCATGAACTACTATAAACAGTATACTATAACTAGATCATGGCCGATACGATACTTAGACGGAGAGAAGTATTCTGTTCATGAACTACTATAAACAGTATACTATAACTAGATCAGGGCCGATACGATACTTAGACAGAGAGAAGTATTCTGTTCATGAACTACTATAAACAGTATACTATAACTAGATCATGACCGATACGATACTTAGACGGAGAGTAGTATTCTGTTCATGAACTACTATAAACAGTATACTATAACTAGATCATGACCGATACGATACATAGAGAGCAGTATTCTGTTCATGAATTACTATAAACAGTATATTATAACTAGATCATGACCGATACGATACTTAGACAGAGAGTAGTATTCTGGTCATGAATTACTATAAACAGTATACTATAACTAGATCATGGCCCATACGATACATAGAGAGTAGTATTCTGTTCATGAACTACTATAAACAGTATACTATAACTAGATCATGACCGATACGATACATAGAGAGTAGTATTCTGGTCATGAACTACTATAACAGTATACTATAACTAGATCATGGCCGATATGATACTTAGACGGAGAGTAGTATTCTGTTCATGAACTACTATAAACAGTATACCATAACTAGATCATGGCCGATACGATACTTAGACAGAGAGTAGTATTCTGGTCATGAACTACTATAAACAGTATACTATAACTAGATCACGGCCGATATGATACTTAGACGGGGAGTAGTATTCTGGTCATGAATTACTAAAAACAGTATACTATAACTAGATCATGGCCGATACGATACTTAGTCGGAGAGCAGTATTCTGTTCATGAACTACTATAACAGTATACTATAACTAGATCATGGCCGATATGATACTTAGTCGGAGAGCATTATTCTGGTCATGAACTACTATAACAGTATACTATAACTAGATCATGGCCGATACGATACTTAGTCGGAGAGCAGTATTCTGTTCATGAACTACTATAACAGTATACTATAACTAGATCATGGCCGATATGATACTTAGTCGGAGAGCATTATTCTGGTCATGAATTACTAAAAACAGTATACTATAACTAGATCATGGCCGATACGATACTTAGTCGGAGAGCAGTATTCTGTTCATGAACTACTATAACAGTATACTATAACTAGATCATGGCCGATACGATACTTAGTCGGAGAGCATTATTCTGGTCATGAACTACTATAAACAGTATACTATAACTAGATCATGGCCGATACGATACTTAGACGGAGAGTAGTATTCTGTTCATGAACTACTATAAACAGTATACTATAACTACACAGGAAAATGTGCAACGTATGTGTCACACATGTTTGACTGAAACGTATGTGACACATATGACATTCATATGTTTAACATATGTAAGATAAAGACATATGTATAACATGTGTTGACAGACATATGTTTCACATATGTTAGCCCACATATGTAAAACATTCACATATGTAAATCACCTGTTTTTGTTCACCATATGTGTATCACATGTGAATCATATGTTTTACATATGTGAATGCTAACTCATGATTATCATGTAAAATATTTGAACTATCAAATTTGAAAAATTTCCAATATAGATATCTGTTCTATGATCCATATGTCAACATTGATATTCACATACGTTTAACATATGTGTTACATATGTTTTACATGTGGTAAATTTGATATGTGTTTTACATATGTGTGCCGCATATATGCCAAGATGCATTCATATACATGTATTGATTACATTTTTACATTAGATGGTGATGAGATTCACATTAATTTAACGTAAGATTAACAAGCTTTTGCTTTCCTATATGTATCATGTCTTAAATAAATTTTGAAATGATATTGGAATCTATTTCTCTGTGATACCTTGTACAAAACGGAGTCTACCACTTGCATGGCAAGGGTAGATTGGGAGGCAGCCTAGTGTTAAAAAATAAAGAAAGAAATAGCTGTCTGTATTTAAAACTGATGGAAAAAAGCTTTCAACACGATACACATCGATTCAAATTGATGAACAACTGTAATGCGAAGAGAAACATTGACCGCGCGAAGTAGCGCGTGCTCGAAATAGACTCATAGACAGCAGACGATCAACGGGAACCTGGTCGGAAACTGGGAAATAGATCTACGAAGAAGTCATCGGATCGGGAACATCAGCCGTGTAAACCCCTATGAGAAGATGTGAACATGTTTTTCCTAATACGAAAAAGTAATCTTTACTGTATCTAAATTATTTTTAAATCGAAGGAAACGATTTATCAAAATTTGCTCGAGCTTCCTCTGACCAGAAGAAACGAAACTATGATAGTGTGAAATAATTGTCGTGGACAAGGCAACTGATCTGTCCGGGCTGGGTTTATTAACAGCTGGTCATCAGAAGAGCTTACTTCTTGCCAAAATCAAAATTTAATTCCAGTTATGTAAGTTATTTTTACATTGAACAGTGTTGAAACATCTGAAATCGTAACATGTAGATAGATTTGATAGAAGAAATCAAGATAAGAGCAATGAATTATCTGTCCACATTGTCCTACGACATAGCTGTCAATTCGCCTGATTTTGGAGGTTCAGTCCCAATTTACATGCATACACCTTTCACATACTGAACCAGTTGCGGATGCAGGGGGGTACGGAGGGGGCATTCCACCCCCTCCCTGGCATTGTCATTGACCTGAAATGATCCAAAAACCCTTATATTTTGGCCCATTTTCTGACAGTAAAAATAGACAAAATTCGCCCCTTGACCCCCCAGCAAAGGGGGCGCTGGTTCTGCTACTGAGAACCCTACTTATAATATATCCCATGGCGTTCCCAGTTTTGTTTTTGGGGAGGGGGGTTCTACATTCAAGTCTACAGATACCACTTACAGCACTGGCAAGTGCGGCTAGTTAGGGCCACTGTTAGTCATGCCTACAGAATGTTTTAAGGTATTCAACCCCTAATGCATTTTCAATAATAAATACCAGAAATAAGAATTTTCAGTCTCTTTTAAGAAGAATGCTATACATACTTTTCTAGCTAAAATTAGGGATTACACTTCTCATACAATGATTTACTCTGACATCCCAAAGATTCCCTATTATGAAATCATCGGCATTTGTCAGGAAATCATGAAAATATGCATACATTTTAATCAGAAGTACTCTATTAGGGTGCGGGATCCTTAAAGTTAAAATTGTTTACACCAATCAAAGCTTTACTGTCCGCGCGGCTCACTTCTGAAATTGCATAAACTTGATTTTGATAACGTTGTCATGTGCAGAATTTAAGTAAAATCCATATAATTGAATAGATCTCGCTGAGTTGTGAATTTTGGTATATGTGACATGGTCGAGAGTTTATGTACATGTAATCAGATTATACAGACAAAATAAATTTTTAGGGGTGTTTTCAATGTTAGATTTCAGCGTGACATCACCAAGTTTAATATTGAGCCTATGGAGAGCGTCACTAGGTCATGATAAAAATTAGCATAGGAAATGACGAATCAAATACATGTCATGAATATTCGAATACCAATTTTAGGTACCAGTATTTGTTTCAGCTGTAGTCAACATTTTGGTCAAGGTGTTGCATTTAAGCTCCTAGAGAGAAAACTGCTTGGAGCAGTAACTTGAAACTTGACATGGTGATAGACCATGATGAGAAGAATCAAACTCAGCAACAAAATTTGATCTACATGTAGTGACCTTGACCTTGGAGTTTGACCTATTTTTGAAAAAGTTAAGCCTGGGCTATATCATGAACTATAGAGGATGTGGCTTTGATATTTCGCATGCAGAATCCTCATGACCAGACCTTTCACTTTTGACCTAGTGACCTTGACCAATGAGTTTGACCTACTTTAAAAAAAATTTAACCTGGGTTGCATTTTATATCATTAAATTTCCATTGTCATTTTCGAGAAACGAAGATTCTGATTGGCTGAGAAATTTTGTTGATACATCGATCAACACAATTTTTCACGGAAGTCTATTTATAGCACTATTTTTAGAACCGGGGGTTCCCTCAAACACGAATGAACTCGTTGCTGAAAATACAATTTGCTGATGTTTGCTTATCATTTCTAGGGTACCATTTCTTTTCTACTTACTCAAAAATTAACAGTGCAGGTAGACTTTGCTTAAACTGGTCCTTATTCCAAAGATATAGAGGGACGATCGTTCGCTGTTTGAATCATGGCGGCTGCCATAACTTGTTTTGGCAGACGTATCACTGCAAAACCTTCCAACTTACGAAATATAGTGCGGTGATTGATTGTTTTTAGATCAAAGAAAACAGTCTGTTTTCCATAATTAAATGATAAGAAATGAATCATTGATGCAGTTTTCTGTCCAATTTTTCGGGTGATACCTGCATCAACAGAAAAAATATAAGGTTCATTTCTTAAGTACCAAAAAGGGTAAGGCTTTAATACAATGTATTTCACATGTAGATTCCTCATGACTAGATCTTTCATTTGATATCATGAATTTGACCAAGTGATTTTGACTTTGACCTACTTTTAAACTATAAGTATAAGAGATAGGGTTTTGATATTTCACATATAGATTTCTCATGACAAGATCTTTCATTTGATATCATATCATGACTTTTGACCAAATGACCTTGACATTGACCTACTTTTAAACTTTAAGAGTTAAAGTTTGAAATTTTTTCCACATTTGGATTCCTCATGACGAGATCTTTCATTTGATTTCATGACTTTTTACCAAGTGACCTTGACCTTGGACTTACTTTTGAACTTTAAGGGGTAGGGCTTTGATATTTCACATGTAGAATCCTAATACCTTACTTTTTGTATACGCCCGTCATTTGACGGGTCGTACATGTATTATGGTATGGCGAAGTCCGTCTGTCCATCGGCTTATGGAGCGCAATAACTTGAATATGTGTCAACAGATTTTCACAATATTCATACATTATAATTAGACTGTTGGGATAAAGCCGCCTTTTGATTTTCAGGTTCATCTGGTTTGTCGTTACAGAGTTATGGGACTTAGATTTTTAAAATACAGTGAAAATATACTAAAATAGTTGAAAATTATTTTAAAATCTATTTCTGGTGGAAATGCTTTGAAATTTTGTATACTTCAAGTAGAAAGGTTGTTCTTTGACATATGTAACAGGTTTTTAATTTTTTTTGTCGCATAACAGAGATTTTTAAGATAGAAAACTTCATGAAATTACATGTGATAGATTTATACCTTGTAAATGAAATATCCTGTAATTTTAATCTTGAAATTTCAGGTAGAAATTGAAATGGCATATAGGATTTCATTTCCAAGACAGAGAAAGTACAGAATGAATAATTGAAGTTGTGAAGGTAATATTGAAATGATTATCCTGTTTTTGAACAGTTATTTTTGATAAAGAATGAAATTATTATATTGTTGAATGTTCTTGAACAAAGTTTTTATATGCCCCCATAATCGGAGATTGAGGGCATTTTATAGGTATTGTCGTGTCTGTTTGTTAGTCCCTCTGTCTGTCTGTCCGCAAGAACCAAAATTTTTTACCTTGTGACCTTGACCTCGAAGATTGACCTACTTATGAAAAACTGAAACCTTGGCCAGAACTTTTGAATGGTAAGTGGTTGGGTTTTCATATTGCATATGTGTATTTCGTGTGACAAGACCTTTCCATGGATAACAATATTTTGACCTTATGACCTTGACCATGGAGACTGACCTACTTTTGCAGAAATTTTAAGTTTGGCCATAATTTTTGAATGGTCAGTGATAAGGCTTTCATATTTCACATGCAACAAGACCTTTCCATGGATACCAACATTTTTGACTTGGAGGCCAGAGAATGAAATACTCCAAAGTACTTTTTGGCTCACCTGAGCAAAGCTCAAGTGAGCTATTGTCATAGCGTGGCGTCCATCGTCTGTCGTCCGTCCGTTGTCTGTCGTTAACTTTTTAACATTTTCGACTTCTCCTCTGAAACCACTGCACAGAATTTCACAAAACTTCACAGGAAACATGTACTTAATGCCCTCTTCCAAGTTTTTGTTTTTTCGAGTCGAGCCGATCGGAAATCCAAGATGGCCACCACAGGCTCTGAATGGCTGACACATTTTCAACTTTACGTCTGAAAACGCTGCATAGAATTTCACAAAACTTCACAGGAAGCAAGTAGTCAATGTCCTCTACCAAGTTTGTGTTTTTCGAGCCGATCGGAAATCCAAGATGGCCGCCTCAGCCTCTGATTGGCTAACACATTTTCAACTTCTCCTCTGAAACCGATGCACAGAATTTCTTGAAACTTCACAGGAAGCATACTTATTGCCCTCTACCAAGTTTGTGTTTTTCGAGCCGATCGGAAATCCAAGGTGTCCTCCATAGGCTCTGATTGGCTGACACATTTTCGACTTCTCCTCTGAAACTGCTGCACAGAATTTCTTGAAACTTTACAGGAAGCAAGTACTCATTGCCCTCTACCAAGTTTGTGTTTTTCGAGCCGATCGGAAAATCCAAGATGTCCTCCATAGGCTCTATTTGGATGACACATTTTTGACTTATCCTTCTAAACTACTGCACAGAATGTCACCAAACTTTACAGGAAGTAAGTACACATTGTCCTTCTCAAAGCTTCACTAAAAGCTATTTCCTTCAGGTCTTATACTGACTTTGATTAAAAACATACATACAGTCTCCTCAGGTGGGCAATGTGGCCCCCTTGGGCCTCTTGTTTCATTACAGCTGTTTTACTATAGAAAAAAGATGCCAACGGGGCAATCGTGTTTCAAAAACACTTGTTATTTTATTTTTATCAGATGTAGAAAACGTCATGAAATTACTAATCATTATCATAGATTAATTAAAATTAACAGTCCTTTAATTTTTATCTTAAAATTTCAGGTGCAAGTGTAAAGTTCATATTGGAATTCTTTCCAAGAATTGACAGAAATTCAGGATGGATATTTAAATTCATGAATTCAGGTAAGATTGAAATAATTTTGCATGTGACATTATATTCATCCTTGTACATTTTATCCAATTTTTAGCGTCCGTCCGTCTGTTGTAAACTTTTCACATTTTCAACTACTTCTCAAGAACCACCAAAGGGATTTTGATGAAACTTGGTAGGTATGAAGTACTCATGGTCCCCTACAAGTGTTGTTGTTTTTCGCCCAGATACGTCAATAGATGGCACCACCACAGGCAAAAGTATGTCACAGGGGGTACCCTCCTTTGACAAACTTCTTCTTCAGAACCGAAGCACATATCATCAAACCGAAAGCATCTGAACTGTCTAGAAGGATGTCTTAACAAGTGTTGTTGTTTTTGGTTCCAGTCTGAAATCAAATTTTGTACGCGTTTTTCATGCCTTTTTGGACTTTTTTTTTCTTTTGCTCATTTTTTAACTGTTTCTTTGACTAACTCTATAAATGAATGGTTTTCTGCCCTCATTTAGTGCATATTTGTCATATTTAAGTTACCATTTGCTTTGATATACATTACATGCTATAATCTTCTATTTTGGAATTTTAATGAATTTTCTAAAATATGAATCTAGACTTGTTTACTGTGCACATGGACCAAAGGGTTGGGGGTTCAACCGTTCAAGTCCCGGCGCCGGCACTCAATTTTTTTTTGTCTTCTTTCATTTTTTTCAATTTTGTCACCTTTTTTGCACTTCTAAATTATCTGAATACCTTTTAATTTCATTTTTGATCAAAAACATTTTTTTTCTTCCTTTTTAATTTTTTTATTCGTTTTGCACAATCTTTCACTGTGTATTTGACTTGACATATTTAAGTCTCTTATTGCTATGATATATATTTCATGCCTAAATCTTATATTTTTGAATTTTGAAGAAAGGTTTATGTGTATACTAGTCCCAGGATTGTGGGTTCAAATTCTGGCACTGACACTATCATAATGCAATATCAGTAGATTAAGAGTGTGCATTGGTATCAGGTGAGTGTTGTGCCCCTCTTTTACATGTGAGCTGTTTATGACAGGACTTAGACTTGCTAACACCTACTGATGTTCAAGGTTAAGGGGCAATAGGTCAGTTTTACCGTAGTTTTTACATTGCTACTTGGGGAAGAGTCTAACTAGTAATGTCTTGGGGTAGTAGAGGAGATATTGGAAAACCTTACACAAAGCAAAAGGTTGAGGAAGCAGTTTCCAAGGTCACCTTTTCTACTGATAGAAAATAGTTGACTGTTTCCCAAATAGCCATTTATTAATTGTTTCAATACCTTATATGCACTTGTCACATTTGCTCACAATGACCTGACACTTTCAAAGGGCAATAATTCATCACATGATAAACGGAATAGAGTAAACTGTTACCTTGTTGCATACACTTTGACTAGGTTGCATAGAGTGCAATAATGTGGAAATAATCAGGAAACAATGATAAATACATAATAATTTAGACTTAAGGTAATTAATAAAGGACAATAATATGTGAAAGCAATGTGGTCACACTAGAAATCACAATTTACTTCAATTAATCAAGTAAGATTCTTATAAAAAATGTTGGTGTATATCCAAATAAAGACGTGCTTGTAGAGTACTGATTGAAAATTGTACCCTTTCAGTTTTAGTACATGTATTTCATGCATTGTACTTATTATAGGTGATCAATTTAACTGTAAGGAAAGACCATACAGAATAAAGATGTCAGCACTGTTACACATGATGGGAACTTTAAGTTAGGAGGAGATAAAATAGCCAGTGATGTATCACAGACACCATTAGACTGAAAAGACTTCTAAACATGGTGAGAATTCTGTTGTTAGTGTGGTTTCTGCATGCAATCAATTTGTTGTATTCATTATAAACATATCAACAAAATGCTGAATAGTCCCCTACGGTTTTGCCTAAACTTTCCATCCAGTCTGTCTGACTGAATTGAGTTCTTGAAATCTCAAGACTTTTTATGCCCAAGATTCAGGGGCATACAGTTTTTGTCCTGTTCGTCTGTCTGTTTGTCTGAAAAACTTTGATATTGGGCACAACTTTTGAATGGAAACTGATAGAGCTTTCATATTTCACATGTGTATCCCTTGTGACAAACTTTGCAAAAACTTTAACATTGGGCATATTAAAGTTTTGAATGGTAAGTGAAAAGGCTTTCATATTTCACATGTGTATTCCTTGTAACAAGACCTATTCATAGATATCAAAGTTTTTGACCTCGTGACCTTGACCTTTGACTTACTTTTCAAAAACTTTAACATTGGGCATAACTTTTGAATGGTAACCGATAGGGCTTTCGTATTTCATAGGTGTATTCGTTATGTCAAGACCTTTCTATTAATACCAAAAGTTTTTACCTTGACTTTGACCTTTGACCTACTTTACACAAACTTGAACATTGGGAATAACTTTTTCATGGTAAGTGATATTTCACATGTATATTCCTTGTCACAAGATTTTCCATTGATACCAACATTTTAAGCCCATTGACCTTGACCTTGACCTTTCACATACATGTACATGTGTACTTGACAGAAAATAGTGTTTATACTAACAAAGATGCCATTGGGGGCATTCATGTTTCACAAACACAGGCTTTATTTTTTTAGAAATAAAGTTATTTACAAGTATTTATATATAAGTTTTAATATACACAGCACAAAGTAGTTTTACAGTATCACCAGGAGAGCTTCAATCTCATCAGAGACTTTCTTGTCCAATGGAATTTTCACCTATCAAAAAGTCATGGTCACAATAACATTTATAGAAAAATAGGTCACACAAGTCAAGGTCAGAGGGAATATGAGTCCCTCTAGCTTACAGGCAGTTTTACTTTAATACACAACTGAACTATGATATGTTAATTTGGAAGATTAATAAATTGAAATTCAGCTAAAAGTACATGTATGCGTAGCATTTGAAGAATCTGAATCTGAACTTATGATTTTTCCTCCATGCTTGTATTGTTCATAAATCAGGCATACAAGTGAGAAATATCTTTTTAGCTCACATCGACAAAGTTTAGCAAGCTTATGCTATACCCCCGCACATCCGCGTCCGGTTAAGAAGTTTGGGGTAGCTCAGTATTTGGCAAAGTTGATGCTACAGTAACCAAACTTGCACAAGTGATTCATCTTTGGATGCTGAGGTGAACCCATGCATTGGATGCTGCATCTGACCTTCATTTTCTGCTTGAGTGACTTGGTTAAGAAGTTTGGGGTAGCTCAGAGTGGCTTGTTTAAGAAGTTTGGGGTAGCTCAGTATCTGACAAAGTACTTATGCTACAGTAACCAAACTTGCACAAGATGCCGAGATGGACCCATGCATCGGATGCAGCATCTGACCTACTTTTTCCACTTGAGTGATTTTGCTTTAAAAAGCCAATATTGAGCAAAGTATAAGTGCTTCATGTACCAAACTTGCATATTGGATGTATCTTTGATCAAACTTTCATTAAATGACCATGACCTATTTTTTCTGCTTGAGTGATTTTGCCTTTAAATGCCAATATTGAGCAAAGTACAAGTGCTACATGTACCAAACTTTCATATTGGATGTATCTTTGATCAAACTTTCATAAAATGACCTTGACCTACTTTTTCCGCTTGAGTGATTTTGCCTTTAAAAGCCAATATTGAGCAAGGTATAAGTGCTACATGTACCAAACTTGCACATTGGATGTATCTTTTATCAAACTTTCATAAAATGACCTTGACCTACTTTTTCTACTTGAATGATTTTACCTTTAAAAGCCAATATACATATACTTAGAAATATGTTTGAATTGAAATTTTGCTGCCACGAGGTGAGCTTGTAATCTGTGATTACCTATGTTTTTAATCTTTTGCAGGAGACAGAGCCATAGACATGTTGGATCCTCAAAGTTTAAAGATATCTTGAAGAACTCTTAAATATTTCAGAGACCTAATCAACATATAGTACATTGTATAGCAATGGATATTCTATGTAATAAGATTAACTCCAGAAGCTCAAGAAATACATATTATAATAATATATTGTATTGTAAAGCCTGGATACTGTGTAATAAACATGTTGCATCTTATTCATTCTAGAACATTTGTTTTATTATTAAATTGGTCTTCATCTGGTTCTTATAACAATCTAGATTTACTCTGAATTTGGACAAGTGGAGTCTATAGTTATGACGTTAGATTGATAACGCATGTTTACCACATTTGTGATTCATATTGAATTAACGTTGGAGCTCGAAAGTGAGAGTAACATTAACATTGGAATATTGGCTCTGACATGTATGCAACAGGCATGAGGAATTAAAAAGCATGTTTCACATATATTAACCGTATGTTTTCCACATGTCTATCGCATAGAAAACACGCATGAAAATCTAAAATACATGTTAAACGTATATTAAATGTATGAGTACCATACGTCCGTTACATATGAAACACACATGAAAAATTTAATATACGTATCACGTATAGTAACCATATGTGTCACGCATGTTAGTCACGCATGTTACACACCTGAAAAAAGTAACATACGAGTCACGTATGTATAACATATGAAAAACGTATGTTTCATCACGCACGTTTCACGCCCAGGGCATTTTTTTTGCGTGAATTATACGTTGCTTAACGTATGTGTCTTATATGTTTTTCATATGTGACACGTACGTTGCACATTTTCCTGTGTAGATCATGGCCGATACGATACTTACATGGAGAGCAGTATTCTGGGCATTTAATACTCTAAACAGTATACTATAACTAGATCATGGCCGATACGATACTTAGACGGAGAGTAGTATTCTGTTCATGAACTACTATAACAGTATACTATAACTAGATCATGACCGATACGATACTTAGACGGAGAGTAGTATTCTGTTCATGAACTACTATAAACAGTATACCATAACTAGATCATGGTCGATACGATACATAGAGAGAAGTGTTCTGGTCAGGTATGGCTAAAAGCAGCCGTCTTCTTTATTCTTTTGCTTTTACCACGGGCAATGAAACAGATTTTCCTATTATAATCAAACGTGGACAATTAAGCATTATTAGTACATAATAAGTAATGTACGTTGCTTCAATTCAAATTTCATTACGATTTGTTCAATACCATATTCAAATACAATGACGTGCTTTCGTAAAACGGAATGAATATCTTAAAACATGTATCCGCCTCGTGATAGTTTGTGCATAGATTTTGACCGAAATAAACAGTCATTCAATATAAGCATTAAAGAGAAACCTACAAGGAAATAATTGTACTTTACAGTTTGAATCAACAAAACGTAAATTAGAAATAAGAACTATTGTGATATTGTCAAATACATTCGTACTGTTGTATAATTGATCGGAATACGCCCATGATATATATTAAATGACACTTTTTTGTCTTTCTATATCTAAACGCTTTAAATACAGATTCTTGCATATAACCTACTCACCCCCGTGTGGAAAAATGTCTCCTCAACGAGAAATAACTGCTGGTGGACCAGGAGTCCCCGAGGGCACATGTAGCCAAGTTCGATCAATTTCGGTTGATCGTTTCTTCAACGCAATCTAAATTTCTGTTATCAAATTTCTTGAAATTTCTAAAAAGTGGGTCCTGTAGCATCATATCCCACCCATCCTGCTACGTCTTTCGGTACCCTTTTTCGACATAGTAACTTTCATACTTTTTGGCATATTACATTGTTTAGATTTAGGACTAAGGATCACTGATGAGGGTTAAGTACCCGAAACGTGCATGTTTGGTCCACGTTAACAATTTATTTGTTCTTAAATGATGCTATTCAATTTGAAGACGTTTACATTTATACCACTTGGTGAGTGTCACTGCTGGTGGACCAGGAGTCCCCGAGGGCACATGTAGCCAAGTTCGATCAATTTCGGTTGATCGTTTCTTCAACGCAATCTAAATTTCTGTTATCAAATTTCTTGAAATTTCTAAAAAGTGGGTCCTGTAGCATCATATCCCACCCATCCTGCTACGTCTTTCGGTACGCTTTTTCGACATAGTAACTTTCATACTTTTTGGCATATTACATTGTTTAGATTTAGGATTAAGGATCACTGATGATGGTTAAGTACCCGAAACGTGCATGTCTGGTCCACGTTGCCAATTTATTTGTTCTTAAATGATGCTATTCAATTTGAAGACGTTTACATTTATACCACTTGGTGAGTGTCACTGCTGGTGGACCAGGAGTCCCCGAGGGCACATGTAGCCAAGTTCGATCAATTTCGGTTGATCGTTTCTTCAACGCAATCTAAATTTCTGTTATCAAATTTCTTGAAATTTCTAAAAAGTGGGTCCTGTAGCATCATATCCCACCCATCCTGCTACGTCTTTCGGTACGCTTTTTCGACATAGTAACTTTCATACTTTTTGGCATATTACATTGTTTAGATTTAGGATTAAGGATCACTGATGAGGGTTAAGTACCCGAAACGTGCATGTCTGGTCCACGTTGCCAATTTATTTGTTCTTAAATGATGCTATTCAATTTGAAGACGTTTACATTTATACCACTTGGTGAGTGTCACTGCTGGTGGACCAGGAGTCCCCGAGGGCACATGTAGCCAAGTTCGATCAATTTCGGTTGATCGTTTCTTCAACGCAATCTAAATATCTGTTATCAAATTTCTTGAAATTTCTAAAAAGTGGGTCCTGTAGCATCATATCCCACCCATCCTGCTACGTCTTTCGGTACCCTTTTTCGACATAGTAACTTTCATACTTTTTGGCATATTACATTGTTTAGATTTAGGATTAAGGATCACTGATGAGGGTTAAGTACCCGAAACGTGCATGTCTGGTCCACGTTGCCAATTTATTTGTTCTTAAATGATGCTATTCAATTTGAAGACGTTTACATAGAACATCAGATTGTCAAACATCTGGATTTTCACAGATCAGATTTAGAAATTACTAAGATATCATAAGGTCTAGGTTAACTAGTACATACTTTCTGGAATGTACATAAATTATTCACATCTTCTTTTCAAATCAAGACCTGTACATGCAATATATGATATTACATTGGAAATTTAACACAATACCTTTTACTTGACATAATACATAAAATAAGAAGGATAGACAATAGACAGAATTTCAATCCAAAACGAGGCCTTTTATACCTTGTTTATCATCCTGATGTTACTAAACGGACATTCTGCATGATACGTGATATATATATTACCTTATATAAGAGCGAGCATTCTTAACAATGTGGAAATGTACCTCCTTTAAGAAATTTCTTAATTTAACCAAAAAAAAAAAAAAAAACCCAACAATGCACCGTACACGTGTCTCGGACAGTAAATCCTTATCAGTGGCAGAGAAGCCGAAGTGATTTTGTGTTATTTTTTTAACGTTGTTAAGCCGAAGTGATTTTATGTGATTTTTTTGAAATTTTGTGTCAGCCGAAGTGATTTTGTGTTGTTGTTTTTTTTTTTTTTTGAAATGTTGTGTCAGCCGAAGTGATTTTGTGTAACTTTTTTTTGATTTTGTGTCAGCCCAAGTTATATTGAAACCGTAATAATCTTCTCAATTTTTCTTTTCAGTTTTTTGTAGCATAACGAATTTGTTCTGCATAATTTTATAGTCTACGAGACGTTTGTGTAACCGGACAGTTTGGAAGGTTGCACACAGGCAATTCGGATCGCCAAACCACCTACTACTCACGTGTTAGATCATTGCCCTTAATGGGCAATGATTGATAAATGATTATGTATTTCGCTTTATCAAAATTGAATATTGATATACATTTACAATTGTAATATGTGAATTTCACCACGTTCTACTCAAGTTCGAGTTTGTGACAATCAATATTGATATATATGTACAATTGTAATATGTGAATTTCACCACGTTCTACTCAAGATCGAGTTTGTGACAATCTATATTGATATACATCTAAACGTCTTCAAATTGAAAAGCATAAATTAAGAACAGATAAATTTGCAGCATGGACCAGACATGCACGTTTCGGGTACCCTCGTCAGTGACCCTCAAATCTAAACAATGTAATATGCCAAAAAAGTATGAAAGTAACTATGTCGAAAAAGCGTACCGAAAGACGTAGCAGGGTAGGTGGGATATGATGATATATGACTTGAGTTTTAGAGATTTTAAGAAATTTTGATAACGGAAATTTTAGAATGCGTTTAAGAAACGATCAATATGCCCTCGGGGACTCCTCAGCAAGTGGTATGAATGTTAAACGTCTTCAAATTGAATGTACAATTGTGATATGTGAATTTCAGCACGTTCAACTCAAATTCGAGTTTGTGACAATCAATATATCGGGAGATCGCTTCTTTTCATGTGGTGGAGGTTTTTATCTATTTTCTTTGGTTCCTGTTTTATCCTGATTTTGTATGCCTTCGGTTTCTGATTTTCTAAATTGCCGATTTTGTGCTGTATACATGGATATGGTCATTATCCATATTTGTCATTGATATACATGTACAATTGTGATATGTGAATTTCACCACGTTCTATTCAAGTTCGAGTTTGTGACAATCAATATTGATTTACATGTACAATTGTGATATGTGAATTTCACCACGTTCTACTCAATTTCGAGTTTGTGACAATAAGATAATGAAGATATGAGGAGATGCTGTTTATCTTTAAATTCCTAAAAGCAGGGTAAAGGTTTTCCCCAGTGAGCACCGGTCATAAAAGACAAATACAAATGTAGTGTGAATAATCAGTTTTGAAATATATGTTTAGTGTTAAGGGTATATCACACAACGCTGAAGTCGTCATTGCGGAAGTTCATTGCGCCTCTTGTTGCAGATTTATTTTTATACAGATATGAAAAAGAATTTATTCAAAATCTTCAAAAGCAAAGAAAACAAGATGATATGAAATGCTTCATTGGTACTTCTAGGTACCTGGATAATATTCTTACTATCGATAATCCTGTTTTTGAAAAGTATAATGATGTTATTCATCCACAAGAATTGACTCTAAACAAGGCAAACTTTACAGACACAGAAACACCACTTTTGGACATAAATATCAAAATTGTCAATGGAGAAATTCATACAAGTGTATATGACAAACGAGATGATTTTGGATTCAACATAGTAAATTTCCCCTGGCTTGACGGTGATGTCCCTAGATTACCGTCATACAGTATCGACAACGTTATCTTACATGCGTTAATCGTTTTCGTTCGTTTTTTCTTAATCGTCATGCGTTCGTTAGCTCTTAATCGTTAATCGTTTCCGTTCGTTTGGGGGTGCTCTGGATCGTTAATCTTTATCCGTTATTCGTTTTTCGTTATGCGTTCCGTTATTCGTTATTCGTTAATCGTAATCCGTTTTAAGTTATCCGTTAATCGTTAGGACCGTTTCCATGCAAATATAACGTATACTCATGATAGCTTAGAGAGATGACAAGTCGCTGTTCAAGAATTTCATTTTATGAATAATCATCTATACGTTACTTAAACGGGGCAATGTCTGTAGAAAACAAACACGACATAGAAAGCTGAGAGATTTAATAAAATGTGTAAAATATGTAAATAAACAACACGGAGAATGCGTGACAGATTCTTTAATACATGAAAGAATACATTTTTCGTTCCTCGGATATATCAAATAAGAAGTTGATAAATAATAATATGACGCGAGACTGCAATATCGGGTCAGCATATACTGTTACATGTATAATAATAATAGACCTAAAATTATTCGTCTATTATCTGAACATGACGGAGAAACGGTCCATTTTACATTCCGGGAGGGGGCCTTAGGGTAGTTTATTTATTTATTTATTTATTTATTTATTTATTTATTTATTTATTTATTTATTTATTTATTTATTCATTCATTTATTTATTTATTTATTAGCTACATATAGGTGAAGTACAGAAAACAATGCCAGTATCTTAACATTGCTGAAACAATAAGATCAATATGATAAATCGTCGATAAGTACATCACACGTAAATATAACACCATTCTTTTAAAATAAGTTTAAATATCAAGTTTCGCTAATTAGCCTCAGTTAATAATTACATGTTTGACATTGACCCATGTTACTTAGAATTTTCCTCATTTGAATCAAATCTTATACAGGTAAAACGCAGGTAAATTACAGGTAATCTGCGCTAATTGGTTTATTGGATACCCCTTAGAAGGCCCCTTTCACACCTTTAGACATAGTCATTGGAATATTTTCGACGTTCCGGGAATAAACCTTTCTTTTCACCGATCAAAGTGCCGCTTCAGTTTATTTTAATAAAACTGCAATATTTTGACTTAAATTGTAACGAAAATGTTATACACATCATGTTTACCCTTACCAAAATAAAAGCTCTCTGGCATATGCTTGCCGCAAGGTTGCCGAAAATGCTTGCGGCAAAGTTGCCGCAAATGGATTTTTCGTATGTAAATTAGGCTTCTGGCGCATAGTTTGCGGCAAGCTTCCGGCACAGTTCTGGCATACAATATTTCAATGCAAAATTGGTATAGGAATTGTTTGTATTTCTGGCACTATTGTGGCACAGTTGCGGCAAGGTTCTGGCACATACATTTCTGGTGCATTTCTGGCGCATACATTCCTGCATATTTAATGTAGTGTATAATATAGGTCAAGATTTAGAGATTATTTTTGAAGTACTGGTATTGGTATTTTTCAGCATCATACAAATAATTGTACAAAATTTCCAAACTCAATTCATATCAATGTAATCATTTATTGGTATTCTGCTTGAACTTGAAATACCATTAAATCATAAAACTTTAAATTTATTTATATATAATACAAACAAAACAAAATTTACATTTCAATTTTAGATTTGAATGTTGTTGTTTTTTTCAATTTTCTTCATGAACTGTTGTTGGTTTTCATTCATTAATTCCACTTTAAGCACAGTAATTATCTGAGAATTAATTATTAAACTGTTGTCTAAAATATCCAACACATGACAATGCACTTTAAACCACAAAAGTCCTCTTCTTTTTGTCTTCCAAACATCTGACTCAGAGTGCATTATCCAACCTTCTGTATACAAATCTGCATGCATAAGGAATATTGACCTTATCGATACACAGAGGATTAATCCAATTCTTTATAGGCTTTATACTGTAAAACCCAGCAATGAAGTCGCCTTTTCCAAAGAAAACGTGTATATGTTTATATAAATCATAATACGCAGAGCAGGGCCTCCAATTCAACTTGTCTCGTCAAGTCAACAGCATCTTGCAGCATGTCACTAGTTACACAAATTGAAAGATATTATAATTCCTCAGAGCTAAAGGCTGTGCAGCTTGAATTTCTTCTTCCTCTCAAAGAGAATTTTCATGGCAACTCCTACTAGGTGATCTGATCTACAATGTAAATATTCAGCACTTCAGAATAGGAAATTTAGGAATTCTGCGTAGCAAACTTCTATCAGCACTATTTAAGTAAAAGTTTTAGTTCAACTGTTCCTCTGATAGACAACATAAATGTTTGATTTGCATTTGGTTCATAGGTTATTTCTTTTTAATGAGTTAGAATGAAAGTCTCTTACCTTTTGGCATTTTATAGGATAAGTTGTAATTGCTAATGTCACTCCTATAAACCATTATACTTATGGCACTGTTCATCCTGGGCATCTCTTTGTTCTCTTCAAAATGGGTGCACAGAGCAATTTCTGAAATCTGATTGGCTGATTTAATCACCTGTGGACAAGTCATCCTATTTCTCTTTCATACTTACAACACTTCTGGCACACTTCTGGTATATACATGTATAAGAGTAATTGGTGAAATGAAAAGACTCTTTTCTGGTGCACCTGTGGCTCATAGTATCAGCAATCTAAGTCTATGCTGAGAAAGTAATATTTCTGGTACATTTCTGGCACACAATCCCAACTCAAAAATGTATGTGCCGCTATTGGCACACAGTGCGCCGCTACTGGTTTATACTGCGCCGCTAGCGGTTTTTGCTGTACAGTTCTGGCCCACAGTTGTGGTGCATGGATTTGTTTGCCGCAAGCTTGCAGCAAGCTTGCGGCAAGCTTGCGGCAAGCTTGCGGCAAAGAATTCATTTTGGTAAGGGTATTGCAAAATTGTGTGCATGCACGTTTAAGAAGTTTGAACATTCCTTCTAATTATATAGCATGTATATAGCGCTACACTTGATCAGTTCTTATACAACAGAACTAGACATGATGATATGGGTATGTCAATTAAAGTTTGAACATGCAGTAATGACGAATTTTATTTAATGTTGATCGACAGTTTAGTGATGAGAAAACAAAGATGGAGGGATACAAAAAATAGGATCGTGAGTGTCGTAAGGAAACGAAAAATGATAAATAACTGTTTTTTCTTTTTCTCTGGACGATATGGATCTTCATCATCCCCTGATCTGGAAAATCCAAAATAAAACACTGGACAGATTTTAGGATCCATTCTCGAAGAATTTGCTGCAATCACTTATTTTTCCGTTTTTAGTACATGTATATTCTTTTTAAAGCATGATTGGAACACCCCCCCCCTTCCCCGTGGAAGAGTTTCTAGAGCCACCCATGCATACATCCGCATACGAAATATATACAAATAAATCTTTTGCACATTCAAATTCGCTCTTAGTATATCATTACAGGTGTATATTGATTTCAAGCGTTTGTAAATATCATCAATTCAGTTACCATTTAACGGTAATCGGAAAGGCAAACTTGTTCAATGGGACTATGACCCTTTCCACTTGGACTTCAATGGGCCAATCTCAAAAACAATGGGCCATGTTTCCTCACGAAATGGCCATTCCAAAAAAAAAAAAAAAGATTTTTCGAAAAGCTTTAATACATCAGACAAATCTGTTTAACAGTGAATAGAGAATTCTTTTTTACTTCAGCACGTTTTATTTTAATTTATTCATATCATTATCATTTATTTATTTTTTTAGGGTTTTTTTTTTTTTTTTGGTTTTTTTTTTTTGTAGTGTACAAATTTTACTATTTCCAATGCAAAATCTACAGAACTATTTTTGCAAATATCACCGAACAGCCAAGTCCAAACTAATGTCTGTGCGTTGAGGGAGGGGGACTCAACTGTGATTGACATTTCTGTATAGCTTTATTACTTTTATTTGTACCCAATGAAAGACCACTTCAAAATGACATGATAATTTTACAGACGAATGCATTCACAAGTACCTGTATATATATAAGATAGGTAAGTGGACATTGGAGATTTATATCTCAGGTGCAGAACAAGGATAAAAAAGAATGTCGGAGAAAAATCAATTAGATCTACGTCAAGACGTACCTTAGATAAGACAAAAAAAAAACACCCCAAAATGGATACCGCAGAACATAGCCCAGAAGGGCATAATACTATGTCGCAAGGCGCATGGTTTTCCCGATCCATGCCGGCGACCAAACAATTTTAATCATGTACAAAAAAAGAAGAAAAAGAAAAATAATACCAATCAGACAGTGGCGGATCCAGCGTCCCCGTTGCAGGTGATAGGAGACGATATTTGACGATTTACATGATCTCGACATCATTGACAAGTCATGACCAAACAAAAATTGCCAAAAGGTTTGAGGGGGGAGAGGGTCATTCATTGCCGGGATGGGATAACTTAGCCCGCCACCGTTTGAAAACAAAATTATTCTCCCTTTAGTGCGTGCGAAAAAAAAAATCATTTTCCAAATTAATCGTTGACCTATATAATAATGTATATTTCTAGAAAAAACTTACTTTTCTTTTTCTTTTTAAAATCAAAATTCGAAAATAAATGTATGTGAATCTAGAAAAATATGCGGTACATTACATGCGTCGTCTCGATATAGAAATTTTTCTTTACTGGACATGTATACACAACATAAAGTTATCGCTTTATTTACAATGTACTTATTGGGAAATAGGTGCCCCATAGAAGGCCCCATTTAATCGTACCTGTAACCATAGTTACACGGTTCAGGGTATTTTGTATTGCGTATATTACCAGGAAAAGTGACACTCTCGGGTTGTTTATTCGACAACATTGTACAGAACAGGGATAAATGTCACAGAATATACAAATTAAAGAGTCACAGCAATTTTTTGTGCATTGTCCAATTTATGAATTATGTTGTACATGTAAATGGGACAAGAAACGAAGTAAAAATATTGTTAGAAATCCAAGAAAAAAAGAAAAGAAAAAGAAAGAGAACCTATCAATAAAATAACCTAAACATTGCAAATAGATTTCATATTTAACGATAAATGTACAGTAAAAATGTAAATCACAACTTTTCCTAGATAAAAGCAAAGTTTTGTTCGGTACAGTACTGCATGGATAACTAAGCCGTTTTGGCAAGGGTTTATAAAAGCACGTGAAAGACTCGGAGCAAATGAATCATTATATTAATTTCATAGTTTTTGTTTGTCTAACAAAACTTTCAAAACATTTCTAAGAGCCGGAAAATTATTTTTCGCCGACCCTTCGGGCAGGATTATTTTTTTTTTTAATTTTTCAATGTTGAAAATTACTCTCACAGCATGATTTTGGGGCCATATTAAATAATTCAAACATGGAGAGAAATCATGTTCCAACGAAGAGTATAGTAAGGCATTTCTTCCTAGAAGATCGCTAATTATGACTTTTTTTCAGTTTTTGGAAAGGCATTAGTAGCATTTGAAACCTACGTGTAACTTAAAATGATACTCAACGCAGACAGGCTAATTTCATTCCTTTGAATAAAGTTTGTTTCATTTTTATTTGTACTTAGTTATTAAATGACACACCAAAAACGTTTTTACATGTACCAAGCATATGGAAAGGTCGGGTGAGGGGGGGGGGCATTTCATGGTCCGGAATTATTTTTTGACGGCCCTTAGGGCCGGAAAATTGTTTCCCTTAAATCTCGATCCGGAAATTTTTTTGGGCAAAGTCTTCCTGTCCCCCCCCCCCTAAAAATCAAATGGTTGCTCCCTTATATACTTGATAGCATGTTACACTAGTCGGAAAGGGGAAGGTTTATACGCATGGACAGCAAGGGGACCCCTCCCTCGGTTTCTGATTTTAGTAAATCATAGGCACAGGATAAAAATTTACAAAAGTAACAGACATTGCCAAATGTAAACTAGAATGCATTATTTTTCAATCAATATTCACAAAAAATTCTGAAATATTCTACATAGCATCATCATAACCCGTGTTGTAGTTAACGGAACATATCATATTTTCCCCATTTGTACAAGAAAGTCATGATCATAATCTGAAAAATAATTTGCAAAATATGTCAGACAATCAAGTTGAATGGAAATGATGCGGTCATCGGAGCTAACATGTTAATTCATTAAATATTAAAAAAAAATCCCAAATATATTGAAAGTAACCGGATTTGTAACATATACTTGATACAACCGTGGTCATTCTAATGCAAAGGGGGAAGGGTGGGAGGCCGGAGGTGCACATCCTCCCCCCCCAACAAAAATAAAATGAAAGCAAAAAAAAAAATGGTTTTTAGCTATGGTTTGAATCATCATTTTCCCTCCCTCGCACTGCACTGTATCTTTAAAATGATAAATAGTCAGTGGCTAAGTGGAATCAGCGACGATACATTGTTACCTTGTGATTCAATTTATTTCACACTTTACGTGTTGTGAAATCCGGGTTCACCCACAGCCAGTACAAGATCGAAAACCTCATCCGCCATAATATTGTAGTTGCGGAATTGAGGTAAAACATTAAAAATAATAAAAGAAATTAGATTTACTTCAAATCATCAAAGAATATTTGATAAGTTAAATATTACAGGGTTATGCCCCCCCCCCCCCCCCATCGCTTTTCAAATTGTAAGTGGGGGGACGTGCCCCCACTGCCCCTCCCCTCCTTCTCCCTTGCTGCTTTTAGCTCGTGATATCGATTTACTTTTGTTCCAAAATGGAAAATAAAGTTATGAAACATTAGAAAATGGAAGGACATGTACAGGCCAGATTGATCTGTAGAATCAGCTCAAATCATGATACTCCATGGGCCTTACATTTTTCCGATTCGTTCAAAGATTCAAAATACATTCTTTGGGCCTTCCCTGGTATCCCTCCCGTAACCCCCCCCCCCCCTCCCCCAGTCGGCACTGCGCGTCTCAAATCGGTCCGATACAAACTCCCTCTCCTCCCAATGGATTAATCCCTTAATTCGGGAGTATATATGTAGAACCTCAAAAAGATATAAATGGCATTATTGTCTTCCAATTCTGTAAAAAATGCTGTTTTTTTTTACATGATTCATCTTTGTCTGGATACGCGTCCTTGATCAATTATTTTTACGGGCTTGAATGGAACCGTTTGAAGTACCAGAACAATACGCTAGCATTTTTTTTTTTGCTTTTTTTCTTTTTCTTTTTCTATTTTTTTTTTTTTTTTTTTTTTTGTTGCTGTTTTTTTTTGGGGGGGGGGGGGAGGGGGTTGTTGTTGTTTGTTTTTTGGCATTATCGGAATTTTTGGTTTTAAATAGGGGGGGGGGTCACTGTTTGCGTAAATAATAAATATTCAATCAATAATGAACGAAAAAATATATATATATACAGAAGATCATATCCACCACATTTACTTCTTTTTTTATCATCGTTAGAACTTGAAAATATTACGAAGCATACATATTCTAGTAAAACTGAGTATAAACTGAGTGTTTGTATTGCAATTATGCATATGTTTGTTTCGAAATGTAGGACAATTAAACATTTATAGATTTAGGGGCTAGGAAAGGAGTTATATATTTTTATTGAAATATTCACTGAAGTATTTACTTGAGACTATATTTGGTTAGCTTGTTTGAGAGAAAGAAATCTTGTAAAAGAATTGGGAAAGAAGAAACTAATTAATGAACACACGAACATTTTATGAAATAATCTACTATCCAAATGTCGTTATATTCAAGAGTCAACTTTTGTTATGAATTCGTCCTCCTCGCTTTCGCGGGACGATAAATAAAATGTATTTTCGATAAAGGCCGGTTTGTTCTTTCATTGAAAAGGCGTAATAAATGCTAATTATCTATTATGAGAAAATTTCTTATCTTGTAAAAAATAAAGTATTTTAAGAAATAATAATTTTCCTAAAATAATATAAACATACTAGTATATACGCAGTATCTTTTGAAATTTAGCGATACGAATAGCAATGAAGTACCAAAGCCATGACACTGACATCTAAAGAACCGAGCATACACTACTCCTCTACGCTTGGTTGATCACACAGTAGTCCGTGAGATAATGATTGACAGCTGGCCCGAATAGGTCAAAGGCGGGGCTTAGAATAGACGTTGTACAACTGTACCTGTACTGAGTGACCATACGTGCATTATTTAAGTTGAAGATTGAAACCGTTACGTCATTTATTTCATCAACTCTGATTACATTAGATCATCTGACAGATATTTAAAGTCTAGGATTTAAATAAAAAGAATCGATTCTAACAGATGAAAAAAAACCCAAACAAACTAAGAATCCCTTTCGGCGTTGCCGGTAGGGGACTAAAAACAGAAAAAAAGTCGTATCGTAGCTGTAATGTATATGTTACAGGGAATAAGTGTAATCAGGGATTTCATGAAATTCCTGAAATTTAGGGATTTCGTGTAATCCCTGTTTCGATTAGTTATTACGTATAATTCCTGAAATTGGCCAGGTATTTCATGTAATTCCTGAATTTTTCATGAATTTTTACACTTATTTCCTAACCTTAATTTCTCCTTATTTTGATGTTTACGATCTATTATTTTTGGCTCAGTTGATGCTGGATATCCTCTCTGTCAAGTACCAAGAAATGTTTATGCCAAATAAGTGAAAATATTCAAACTAGACCAGGTAATTTTTATCATAATATTTCCCAAATTACGAAGTTAATTCGTCATGTTTATCATTATCTATGCAAAATGGACATAAAACAAACGCATGAGCGCAAAGAAAGGAACTTATCGAACAAAATCGATGGTCAAAGTACTATAAAACACATATCGAAAGTTTCAATCAAAAAACAGAAGTATTTAACCTTTATCAATGTATCTTAAGAATGGGCAAAAGTAAGAAGAAATTATAAAAATGTTCTTATTTTCAATTATTCATTATGTGATGTCTAAATAGGTTTATCATTAGATATATTCAAAATGATATTTTTTGGCTAGACAGTGGGTGTCCCCGCCCAACGGCAAGCATAAAACACCAGTATGAAGGTCCACAAAACAAATCTATGTAAATTGTTTGTATTTCCCAGTAAAACACAAGTTGGACATCCCCCTTTCTTCGTGTATATTTAAATACTACAATTTTTATTTGCAACAATGAGTTAAAGAAGATCCTGACGATAATCTCAACAACTATCAAATTTCATTGAAATTGAATAGATGCAAAGAAAAGATTTCGAAATGAACATGATGAACGGATCGCTCTGGTACTTTGGTACAATAGCTGTATTGAGTACATACTAATAGTCCAATCAAGATTCAATGCATACAATTATACCGAGTACATGTACTTGTATTACATGTACAGAGATTGATTTAACATATCAGTGGGCCAAAATCTATCTGTGAAACCAAATTTTCTGCTCAAGAGTTTTTCTAACATATCATTTTTCTATCAATTTTAAATTCATATAATCAAACTTAAAAGCATCTCTGACTTTATATGAAACATTTTTTTCTCTTTCAGTAATAGGATTTTATATTATGAACATGTAAAATAGCTATCGGTATCACAATTTCATCATTTTTATATGATTTTGGCCGTCAGGAAATAAGTGTAAAAATGCTCAAATATTTCAGGAATTACATGTAATCCCTAAAATTTTGGGGATTTCATGTAATCCCTAAAATGACCAGGAATTACACGTAATCACTGAACCTTCCAGGAATTACATGAAATCCCTGATTACACTTATTCCCTGTAACATATATATATCTCTCCACGATTAATAATTTATCCAATGCTTTTTGGCTATTGAACTTCATTAAATACCTTGTAATTTTTTTCTTCCTTTCTGCAATGCAATTATTTTGTTATGTATATCACAAATATTTAGTACATATCTACGTCTAAACATGCAAACAATTTTAAAAACAGTCTGCTCTTTTTTTCCTCGATAGCGAGAAGACAATAATTGCATTATTTCGATGAGTTTAAAATCATAGAAATCGCCTTTCTTTCTATTTTTATTATCTTTTTTATTTCTTTCTTCTCTGTCAAAATAAGGGACAGTTCTTTGAAGTGACTGTGGCGGTAGATAACACTCCGACGGTATTTACGTAGACGTACATTATATTTATAATAACAAGTACGGCATGAATTAAATGTACATTTGCACACCTTCTAACCATACGGTGCATATAAAAAGAATATTAACAGAGATGTATTCACTGGGTGCAGAAGCGGCATTCGGCCTCCTCTTATGCTGGAAGTTACCCATCCTCCAAACCATGTATTTTGTAAAATTTTCAGCAAGTTCTGATTGAAATCAACAAAAAAGGCGGTATTGGATCCGCCAATGAAAAAAGATATAAATACATTTAGTATTCGACAATCAATATAAAAACCAACACGCAAAAAAATCGCATGATGATTTTAAGAATCGTACATTAGTTATAAACATGTACGTTGCTGATTTTAAAAATGGATGTCATTAATTCTTTTATCGTTTGTTTATAACAAATAAAAGAACATAAAAACGAATAACGCATAATAGAAAACGATTAACGAATAACGCTTAACGAAAAACGGATAACGATAAACGATTAAGGGATAACGGATAACGAAAAACGGATAACGATTAAAACGAAACGATTCCTACAACGTTAAACGTTACCGTTCGTTTTTCCTTCATCGTTATGCGTTATGCGTTCGTTACATCTGGGTCGTCAATCGTTTCCGTTCGTTTATTGCTTGTAAGATAACGTTGTCGGTACTGTACGATATCTACATTTCACAGCTCATCCGATATGCTAGAGCATGTACTGATGTTTTGGATTTTCATAATAGAAATCTACAAATTACAAAGAAACTTTTAGGTCAAGGTTTTCGCTTTCACAAACTAGTAAAGACTTTCTGGAAATTTTACATAAATTATGATCAACTTCTTTTGAAATTCAGACCCATACAAGCAACGGAGTATATCACTTTAGGTATTATGGTGACATAATTAACAAAATAAGATGGATCAAAGGTAGACAGCATATGTATCGAAAATGCGTCAGAGTCATCAAACGCCTTTTATACCGTGGATATGATCCTAATGTCACCAGACGGACACTAAGCTTGGTACTTGACCAATATACAGTCTTGTACGAGCGCATTCTTAAGACTTGCACTCTGACTGACTGTGACGACGGGACTCCATGACGGGCCCTGTCCAAACCTCCTTAGAGAAGAGAGGGCTCCGACCACCTGTCCTCTCTGAATGTCAGTCGGACTCCTCGGGTGATAACATATATGAGCTCGCTACAGCCGGCGGAGCACGGACTGTATTACGCACGTCCTCTTTTTATATCCATTTTCATATTCATCTGTGTTGCTTGGATCCATGTGTTTTACGGTCTTGTTTGTGTGTGGTCATCTAACAGTGAGGAGGTTGTTTTACACCATAATTGTGCGTTCTTCGAGACCTCTGGGAAATCGGAATAGTGGGAGGGTTGTGCGCACGTAATCCAGGATAACCACACCGTCTGCTACTTGTATTTACGTGGCAGATGGCCGTCCTAAGTCGGCAGCGGTTGCCCATTGGTCTCGTTGGTTTATGTGTAGTCTTTTATGTTTCATGTTTCTATGTTGTGAGTTGGCGTTCCTTGTCCATTTTGCGTCTCTTTCTGTGGGTATCTGTTCTGTGTTTTTTTGCATGGGTGTTTTGGGATTTTGCTGTGGGTGCTGCAACCAAGTGTTGTTGGAGATCCCCTCCTTTCTTCTTCGATCGCTACGGGATATTATAAAAGCATATAAGATCCCTCTTTCCAGAATGATCAGTGACATTCTACATTGTGATTAAATGGCTGTCGTCATGAACAAACAAGACATATTTACCTGATCTGTTCATCAAAATGTACATCTAGACAATCAACAAATGTGACAGGTTTCCATGGAGCTGTTGTGACGGGTGTTGAATACAATCAGGAGACGCTGACTCTCCACGGGCACCTGGTCTCACTTGAAAATGATGTTCAATCCGTGGTTAGCAACCGTTTCGATGGGAATTATTACGATTTGGCCTTGCCATCTCCACTTTGAGACTGATTAGCTGTTAGGTACTTCTTTGATGTTTATTTATATTATATATACTAGAAAAGAATAAGCGCAAGCGCGAAAAAAGTGGCAAGTGGCTGCAAATATGATCGTTTTTCTCCCCTCCCTTTTTTCTTTGACATCACAACTATTTTCAGACATGATTCGGAGAAAGAAAAAAAAAGGGGGGATCATATTTTCAAATAGAAGCTCGATGTCAGGGATCTACAATCGCATCCTCCCTCTCTTAACTTTAAAGGAAAGTGAAAGTACTGTAGAGAAGGGGTGTATATAATTCAGGATTGTAAGCGCCGAGCTTCTGAGATTTTTTCGGCCCCTGTGGACATATTAATTAATTATCTAGTTTCTACAAATCTTATTTTGATTTTTTAAGCCATTAGCAACAAAAAAGAACGTATACATTGTCACGGCTTGTGTTTCATTATACATGATGTGCATTACCCTTTGTTGTACGTCATACGTGCATGGCTACCTGCTATGAACACCCCTCCCCTCACACACACACTCCCTCACACACACACCCTCACACGAACGACAGCGTAACTATATCCCCCTGCAACTATGTTGCGCGGGGATAATAACATATTCCAGTGTTTATATTTTTTAATGATTTTTTTCTGACAGTTTTCATGCCATAGATTTTTTTAGATCCATTGACATAGAAGCTGTGTTACAAGAGACTGCTGCGTTAACTATCGTATCCATATTTGTCAGTTATTTCTTTTGGCAAGAAGAAGAAGCCTATTGATTGCCAAGATCATAGGTAAATGCCAAGAAATAGGTGTATGAAGTTTTGTAAAGATTCAAATTTAAACTGAGTTCTGTAGGCTTTATACAAGGATTTTAGACATTTCCAATCTTTGACCTTGGCCTCTGGAATATGACCTTGAAAATCAAGAGGGTTCTTTCTCTTGCCATAAGGAGTAAGTGTATGAAGTTTGGTCAAGATTCGATTAAAACTGTGTCTGCTAGGCTTCATACAAGTATTTTAGCCACTTTCACTCTGATCTTGACCTTTGACCTATGACCTTGAAATCAATAGGGGTTCTTCCTCTTGCCATAAGAAATAAGTGTATGAAGTTTTGTACAGATCCGATCTGAACTTTTTCCTGTAGGCTTTATACAACGATTTTATCCAATCTGTGACCTTGACAATTGAGCTATGACCTTGAAAATCAATTGGGTCTTTCCTTTTGTCATAAGGAATAATTGTATGAAGTTTGCTAAAGATCCCATCAAATTTCTAGGATGTATACAAAGTGTGACTTACGAACGAAGGCGTTACTATATTCCCCTTGCAACTATGTTGCGCGAAGATATTAACAGATCCCTGTGGTTATATCTTTGATTGATGACCGTTTCTGTGATTGTATTTCGGTTCGATGACAGTTTCATGTGACTGTATCCGACTTTTATGACAGTTTCTCGTTCTGACTGTTATGACAGTTTCTTGTTGTTGTATCCGACTTTATTGACAGATTCTTGTTGATGTATCTGACTGTAATGACAGTTAATGACAACTTCCAGTGGCTGAATCTGACTGTAGTGACAGTTTCCTGTGGTTGTATCTGACTATGCTCAAATTTATATGTTCTTAAATGATGCTATTGAATTTGAAGACGTTTTACATATAATGAATATTTCCAGTGTTTGTATCTGACTGTGATGATACTTTCTTTGTATCTGGGTTTTATGACAGTTTCCTGTGGTTGTATATGATTGAAATGACAGTTTCCTGTGAATATTATGCGACTGCTATGACATTTTCCTGTCGTTCAATCTAAGGGTAGTGACAAGTTCCTGTGTATTTGACGTTGATAACATTTTCCTAGCTTTTATTGGACTTTATTGACAGTTTACTATTATTGTATCTGACTTTGATAATGGTCTCCTGTGATTATATCAGACTTTAATGATAATGTCCTGTGGCTGTATTTGAATGTTATGACAGTTTCCTGCGCTTGTGTCTGACTTCAGTGACAGTTCCTGTGGTTGTATAAGACTGTCATTGGAATATCCTGTTGTAGCATGTGACTGTTATGGCAGTTTCCTGTTGTTGTATCAGACTTAATTGACAGTAACCTATTGCTGTATCTGACTTTTATGACAGTTTCCTGTTGTTGTATCTGACTGAAATGACATTAGGTTTTATTTGACTTTTGTGACAGTTTACTATTATTATATCTTACTTTGATTATGGTTTCCTGTGAATGTATCAGACTTCAATGATGTGTCCTGTGGCTGTATTTGAATGTTATGACAATTTCCTGTGGCTGTATCTGACTTAAATTACAGTTTCCTGTTGCTGTATGTGACTTTAATTACAGTTTCCTGTTGAAGTATATGACTGTTGACAGTTTACTGTTGTTGTATCCGATTTCATTGACAGTTTCCTGTTGTTATATCTGACTGTTATGACTATAACTTGTTGTATCTGACTGTGATGACAGTTTCCTGTGGTTGTATCTGACTGTAATGACAGTTTCCTGTTGTTTTATTTGACTGTTATGACTATTGTTGTTGTATCTTACTGTGAAGACAGTTTCCTGTGGTTAAATCTGACTGAAATGACAGTTTCCTGTGGCTGTATCTGACTGTAGTGACAATTTCCTGTGCTTTTATCTAACCATGCTGTAAATTTATCTGTTCTTAAATGATGCTATTGAATTTGAAGATGTTTCATATATAATGAACGTTTCCACTGTTTGTATCTGACTGTAATGATAATCTCTTTGTATCTGGGTTTAATGAGAGTTTCCTGTTGTTGTATATGATTGAAATGACAGTTT
This sequence comes from Pinctada fucata, assembly GCA_028142955.1. Classification (NCBI taxonomy): domain Eukaryota; kingdom Metazoa; phylum Mollusca; class Bivalvia; order Pterioida; family Pteriidae; genus Pinctada; species Pinctada fucata. The sequence goes on from AP027110.1 coordinate 10,563,219, forward strand.
CCTGTGATTGTTTTGTGACTGCTATGACATTTTCCTGTCGTTCAATCTAAGGGTAGTAACAGGTTCCTGAGATTGTTTTGTGACTGCTATGACATTTTCCTGTCGTTCAATCTGAGGGTAGTGACAGGTTCCTGTGATTGTTTTGTGACTGCTATGACATTTTCCTGTCGTTCAATCTAAGGGTGGTGACAGGTTCCTGTGAATGTTTTGTGACTGCTATGACATTTTCCTGTCGTTCAATCTGAGGGTAGTGACAGGTTCCTGTGAATGTTTTGTGACTGCTATGACATTTTCCTGTCGTTCAATCTGAGGGTAGTGACAGGTTCCTGTGATTGTTTTGTGACTGCTATGACATTTTCCTGTCGTTCAATCTGAGGGTAGTGACAGGTTCCTGTGATTGTTTTGTGACTGTTATGACATTTTCCTGTCGTTCAATCTGAGGGTAGTGACAGGTTCCTGTGAATTTAATGTGACTGCTATGACATTATCTGTCGTTCAATCTGAGGGTAGTGACAGGTTCCTGTGAATGTAATGTGACTGCTATGACATTTTCCTGTCGTTCAATCTGAGGGTAGTGACAGGTTCCTGTGAATGTTATATGACTGCTATGACATTTTCCTGTCGTTCAATCTGAGGGTAGTGACAGGTTCCTGTGAATGTTATATGACTGCTATGACATTTTCCTGTCGTTCAATCTGAGGGTAGTGACAGTTTCCTGTGTATTTGACGTTCATAACACTTTCTTAGCTTTTATTTGACTTTATTGACAGTTTACTGTTATTGTATCTGACTTTGATAATGGTCTCCTGTTATTGTATCAGACTTTAATTATAGTGTCATGTGGCTGTATTTGAATGTTATGACAGTTTCCTGCGCTTGTGTCTGACTTCAGTGACAGTTCCTGTGGTTGTATAAGACTTTAATTAGAGTTTCCTTTTGTAGTATGTGACTGTTATGACAGTTTCGTATCCGATTTTATTGACAGTTTCCTATTGCTATATCTGACTGTTATGACTATTACTTGTTGTATCTGACTGTGATGTCATTAGTTTTTATTTAACTTTTTTGACAGTTTACTATTATTATATCTTACTTTGATTATGGTTTCCTGTGAATGTATCAGACTTCAATGATAGTGTCCTGTGGCTGTATTTGAATGTTATGACAGTTTCCTGTGGTTGTATATGATTGAAATGACAGTTTCCTGTGAATATTATGCGACTGCTATGACATTTTCCTGTCGTTCAATCTAAGGGTAGTGACAAGTTCCTGTGTATTTGACGTTGATAACATTTTCCTAGCTTTTATTGGACTTTATTGACAGTTTACTATTATTGTATCTGACTTTGATAATGGTCTCCTGTGATTATATCAGACTTTAATGATAATGTCCTGTGGCTGTATTTGAATGTTATGACAGTTTCCTGCGCTTGTGTCTGACTTCAGTGACAGTTCCTGTGGTTGTATAAGACTGTCATTGGAATATCCTGTTGTAGCATGTGACTGTTATGGCAGTTTCCTGTTGTTGTATCAGACTTAATTGACAGTAACCTATTGCTGTATCTGACTTTTATGACAGTTTCCTGTTGTTGTATCTGACTGAAATGACATTAGGTTTTATTTGACTTTTGTGACAGTTTACTATTATTATATCTTACTTTGATTATGGTTTCCTGTGAATGTATCAGACTTCAATGATGTGTCCTGTGGCTGTATTTGAATGTTATGACAATTTCCTGTGGCTGTATCTGACTTAAATTACAGTTTCCTGTTGCTGTATGTGACTTTAATTACAGTTTCCTGTTAAGTATATGACTGTTGACAGTTTACTGTTGTTGTATCCGATTTCATTGACAGTTTCCTGTTGTTATATCTGACTGTTATGACTATAACTTGTTGTATCTGACTGTGATGACAGTTTCCTGTGGTTGTATCTGACTGTAATGACAGTTTCCTGTTGTTTTATTTGACTGTTATGACTATTGTTGTTGTATCTTACTGTGAAGACAGTTTCCTGTGGTTAAATCTGACTGAAATGACAGTTTCCTGTGGCTGTATCTGACTGTAGTGACAATTTCCTGTGCTTTTATCTAACCATGCTGTAAATTTATCTGTTCTTAAATGATGCTATTGAATTTGAAGATGTTTCATATATAATGAACGTTTCCACTGTTTGTATCTGACTGTAATGATAATCTCTTTGTATCTGGGTTTAATGAGAGTTTCCTGTTGTTGTATATGATTGAAATGACAGTTTCCTGTGATTGTTTTGTGACTGCTATGACATTTTCCTGTCGTTCAATCTAAGGGTAGTAACAGGTTCCTGAGATTGTTTTGTGACTGCTATGACATTTTCCTGTCGTTCAATCTGAGGGTAGTGACAGGTTCCTGTGATTGTTTTGTGACTGCTATGACATTTTCCTGTCTTTCAATCTGAGGGTAGTGACAGGTTCCTGTGATTGCTTTGTGACTGCTATGACATTTTCCTGTCATTCAATCTGAGGGTAGTGACAGGTTCCTGTGATTGTTTTGTGACTGCTATGACATTTTCCTGTCGTTCAATCTGAGGGTGGTGACAGTTTCCTGTGAATGTAATGTGACTGCTATGACATTTTCCTGTCGTTCAATCTGAGGGTGGTGACAGGTTCCTGTGATTGTTTTGTGACTGCTATGACATTTTCCTGTCGTTCAATCTGAGGGTAGTGACAGGTTCCTGTGATTGTTTTGTGACTGCTATGACATTTTCCTGTCGTTCAATCTGAGGGTAGTGACAGGTTCCTGTGAATGTAATGTGACTGCTATGACATTTTCCTGTCGTTCAATCTGAGGGTAGTGACAGGTTCCTGTGATTGTTTTGTGACTGCTATGACATTTTCCTGTCGTTCAATCTGAGGGTAGTGACAGGTTCCCGTGATTGTTTTGTGACTGCTATGACATTTTCCTGTCGTTCAATCTGAGGGTAGTGACAGGTTCCTGTGAATTTAATGTGACTGCTATGACATTATCTGTCGTTCAATCTGAGGGTAGTGACAGGTTCCTGTGAATGTAATGTGACTGCTATGACATTTTCCTGTCGTTCAATCTGAGGGTAGTGACAGGTTCCTGTGAATGTTATATGACTGCTATGACATTTTCCTGTCGTTCAATCTGAGGGTAGTGACAGGTTCCTGTGAATGTTATATGACTGCTATGACATTTTCCTGTCGTTCAATCTGAGGGTAGTGACAGGTTCCTGTGTATTTGACGTTCATAACACTTTCTTAGCTTTTATTTGACTTTATTGACAGTTTACTGTTATTGTATCTGACTTTGATAATGGTCTCCTGTGATTGTATCAGACTTTAATTATAGTGTCCTGTGGCTGTATTTGAATGTTATGACAGTTTCCTGCGCTTGTGTCTGACTTCAGTGACAGTTCCTGTGGTTGTATAAGACTTTAATTAGAGTTTCCTTTTGTAGTATGTGACTGTTATGACAGTTTCGTATCCGATTTTATTGACAGTTTCCTATTGCTATATCTGACTGTTATGACTATTACTTGTTGTATCTGACTGTGATGTCATTAGTTTTTATTTAACTTTTTTGACAGTTTACTATTATTATATCTTACTTTGATTATGGTTTCCTGTGAATGTATCAGACTTCAATGATAGTGTCCTGTGGCTGTATTTGAATGTTATGACAATTTCCTGATGTTGTATATGACTTAAATTACAGCTTCCTGTTGCTGTATCTGACTTTAATTACAGTTTCCTGTTGTAGTATGTGACTGTTGACAGTTTACTGTTGTTATATCCGATTTCATTGACAGTTTCCTGTTTTTTTTAACTCACTATTATGACTATTACTTGTTGTTGTATCTGACTGTCATGACAGTTTCCTGTGGTTGCATCTGACTGAAATGACAGTTTTCTGTTGTTTTATTTGACTGTTATGACTATTACTTGTTGTTGTATCTGACTGTGATGACAGTTTCCTGTGGTTTAATCTGACTGAAATGACAGTTTCCTGTTGTTTTATCTGACTGTTATGGGTATTACTTGTTGTTGTATCTGACTGTGATGACAGTTTCCTGTGGTTGTATCTGACTGTAGTGACAATTTCCTGTGGTTTTATCTAACCATGCTGCAAATTTATCTGTTCTTAAACGATGCTATTGAATTTGAAGATGTTTCATATATAACGAACGTTTCCACTGTTTGTATCTGACTGTAATGATAATCTCTTTGTATCTGGGTTTAATGAGAGTTTCCTGTTGTTGTATATGATTGAAATGACAGTTTCCTGTGAATGTAATGTGACTGCTATGACATTTCCTGTCGTTCAATCTGAGGGTGGTGACAGGTTCCTGTGTGTTTGACGTTCATAACACTTTCTGAGCTTTTATTTGACTTTATTGACAGTTTACTGTCATTGTATCTGACTTTGATAATGGTCTCCTGTTATTGTATCAGACTTTAATGATAGTGTCCTGTGGCTGTATTTGAATGTTATGACAGTTTCCTGCGCTTGTGTCTGACTTCAGTGACAGTTCCTGTGGTTGTATAAGACTTTAATTAGAGTTTCCTTTGTAGTATGTGACTGTTATGACAGTTTACTGTTGTTGTATCCGATTTTATTGACAGTTTCCTGTTGCTTTATCTGACTGTTATGACTATTACTTGTTGTATCTGACTGTGATGACAATGTCCTGTGGTTGTATTTGACTGTAATGATAGTTTCTATTGTTGAATCTGACTTTAATGACATTTTCCTGTGGTTGTATCTGACTATATTGACATTTTCCTGCTGTTGAATCTGACTACAATTACAGTTTCCTGTTGTTGAATCTAACTTTATCTGATCTTAATAACAGATTCTTTGCATGTATTTGACTTTATTGACAGTTTACTGTGATTGTATATGATTTGACATCCTGTAGTTCTGACAGACTTTAATGATAGTGTCCTGTGATGGTATCTGACTTTAATGAGTTTCCTTTAGTTGTATTTGACTGTAATGACAGTTTCTTGTTGTTAAATCTGGCTGTTATGACAGGTTTCGGTGGCTGTATCTGACGTTAATGACAATTTCTCAGCTTGTAATCGACTTAATTGACAGCTTACTGTGATTTTATATTACATTGATAACGGTTTCCTGACTTTATTGACAGTTTTCTGTGGTTGTATCACACTTCAATGAGAGTGACCTGTGGCTATATCTGACTTTATTGATAGTTTCCTGTAATTGTTGTTGACTGTAATGACAGTTTCCGGTGGCTTTATCTAACATTAATAACTGTTTCTAGTGATGTCTGGCGTGAATGACAGTTTTGTAGCTTGTATCAGACTTTAATGACTATTTACTGTATTTGTATTTGACTCTAATGATAGTTTTCTGTTGTTATATCTGACTGTAATTATATTTTCCTGTGATTGTAATGACAGTTTCCCCTTCCTTTATCTGATTTTAATGACTGTTTCCTGTGATTGTATCTGACTATAAAGACAATTTCCTGTTGTTGTATATGAATTTCATGACAATTTCCTGTTGTTGTATCTAACTTTAATGACTGTTTCTTGTGATTGTTTTTAACTTTTATGATAGTTTCCTGTTGTCATATCTGACTTTAATGACAGTTTCATGTGGTTGTATCTGATTGTAACGATAGTTTTCCCTTCCTGTATCTGACTTTTATTACTGTGTCCTGTGATTATATCTGACCTTAATGTAATTTTCCTGTTGTTGTATCTGACTATAATGACAATTTTCTGTTGTTGTATCTGACTTTAATGGCAGTTTGATGTGATTGTATCTGACTGTAATAATATTTTCCTGTGATTGTAATGACAATTTTCCATTTGTATATCTGACTATAATGACAATTTCCTGTTGTTGTATCTAACTTTAATGATAGTTTCCTGTTGTTGTATCTGAAAATAATGACAATTTTCTATTGTTCTATCTGAATATACTGGCAATTTCCTGTGTTGTATCTGACTTTAATGACTGTTTATTGCGATTGTATCAGTTTTAATGACAATTTCCTTTTGTTGTATCTGACAATAATGACAATTTCCTGTTGTTGTATCTGACTATAATAAAAATTTCCTGTTTTTGTATCTGACCTTAATGACTGTTGTGATTGTATCTGTTTTAAATGACAATTTTGTGTTGTTGTATCTGACTTTAATGATAGTTTCCTGTTGTTGTATCTAAATTTAATGACAATTTCCTTTTGTTGTAACTGACTTTAATGACAATTATCTGTTGTTGAATGTGACTTTACTGACTGTTTCTTGTGATTTGATCTGACGTTAATGACAGTTTCCCGTTCCTGTATCTGATTTTAACGACTGTTTCCTGTGATTGTATCTGACTATAATGACAATTTCCTGTTGTTGTACCTAATTTTATTGACAATTTACTGTTGTTGTATCTGACTTTAATGACAGTTTCATGTGGTTGTATCTGATTGTAACGATGGTTTCCAGTTCCTGTAAATGACTTTTATTACTGTGTCCTGTGATAGTATCTTACTTTAATGATAGTTTGATGTAATTGTTTCTGACTGTACTGATATTTTCCTGTGATTGTAATGACAGTTTCCCATTTCTGTATCTGACCATATGACAATTTCCTTTTGTTGTATCTTACTTTAATGACAAGTTCATGTGATTGTATCTTACTGTTATGATATTTTCCTGTGATTGTAATGACAGTTTCCCATTGTTGTATCTGACTTTAATGACAATTTCCTTTCGTTGTATCTGACTTTCATGACAGTTTCATGTGATTGTATTTTACTGTTCTGATATTTTCCTGTGATTGTTATGACAGTTTCCATTTCCTGTATCTTACTTTAATGACAATTTCCTTTCGTTGTATCTGACTTTCATGACAGTTTCATGTGATTGTATTTTACTGTTCTGATATTTTCCTGTGATTGTTATGACAGTTTCCATTTCCTGTATCTGACTTTAATGACTATTTCCTGTTATTGTATCTGACCGTAATGACAATTTCCTGTTGTTGTATCTGACTTTAATAACTGTTTCTAATGATTGTATCTCACTTTAATTATAGTTTCCTGTTGTTGTTTCTTACTGAAATGAGAATTTCCTGTTGATGTATCTGACCATGATGACATTTTCCTGTTGTTGTACCTGAGTAAAATAACAATTTCCTGTTGTTGTATCTGACTTTCATGACTGTTTCTTGTGATTGTATCTGTTTTTAATGACAATTTCCTGTTGTTGTATCTGACTATAATGAAAATTTCCTGTTGTTGTATCTGACTTTAATGACAATTTCCTGTTGTTGTATCTAACTTTAATGATAGTTTCCTGTTGTTGTATCTGAAAATAATGACAATTTTCTATTGTTCTATCTGACTATACTGGCAATTTCCTGTGTTGTATCTGACTTTAATGACTGTTTATAACGATTGTATCTGTTTTAATGACAATTTCCTGTTGTTGTATCTGACAATAATGACAATTTCCTGTTGTTGTATCTGACTATAATAAAAAATTTCCTGTTTTTGTATCTGACCTAAATGACTGTTTCTTGTTATTGTATCTGTTTTTAATGACAATTTCCTGTTGTTGTATCTCACTTTAATGATAGTTTCCTGTTGTTGTATCTAAATTTAATGACAATTTCCTGTTGTTGTAATTACTGACTTTAATGACAATTACCTGTTGTTGAATGTGACTTTACTGAATGTTTCTTGTGATTTGATCTGACGTTAATGACAGTTTCCCGTTCCTGTATCTGATTTTAACGACTGTTTCCTGTGATTGTATCTGACTATAATGACAATTTCCTGTTGTTGTACCTAATTTTATTGACAATTTACTGTTGTTGTATCTGACTTTAATGACAGTTTCATGTGGTTGTATCTGATTGTAACGATGGTTTCCAGTTCCTGTAAATGACTTTTATTACTGTGTCCTGTGATAGTATCTGACTTTAATGATAGCTTGATGTGATTGTTTCTGACTGTACTGATATTTTCCTGTGATTGTAATGACAGTTTCCCATTTTTGTATCTGACCATAATGACAATTTCCTTTTGTTGTATCTGACTTTAATGACAGGTTCATGTGATTGTATCTTACTGTTATGATATTTTCCTGTGATTGTAATGACAGTTTCCCATTGTTGTATCTGACTTTAATGACAATTTCCTTTCGTTGTATCTGACTTTCATGACAGTTTCATGTGATTGTATCTTACTGTTATGATATTTTCCTGTGATTGTTATGACAGTTTCCATTTCCTGTATCTGACTTTAATGACTATTTCCTGTTATTGTATCTGACCGTAATGACAATTTCCTGTTGTTGTATCTGACTTTAATAACTGTTTCTAATGATTGTATCTCACTTTAATTATAGTTTCCTGTTGTTGTTTCTTACTGAAATGAGAATTTCCTGTTGATGTATCTGACCATGATGACATTTTCCCGTTGTTGTATCTGAGTAAAATAACAATTTCCTGTTGTTGTATCTGACTTTCATGACTGTTTCTTGTGATTGTATCTGTTTTTAATGACAATTTCCTGTTGTTGTATCTGACTATAATGAAAATTTCCTTTTGTTGAATCTGACTTTAATGACAATTTCCTGTTGTTGTATCTAACTTTAATGATAGTTTCCTGTTGTTGTATCTGAAAATAATGACAATTTTCTATTGTTCTATCTGAATATACTGGCAATTTCCTGTGTTGTATCTGACTTTAATGACTGTTTATAACTATTGTATCTGTTTTAATGACAATTTCCTGTTGTTGTATCTGACAATAATGACAATTTCCTGTTGTTGTATCTGACTATAATAAAAAATTTCCTGTTTTTGTATCTGACCTAAATGACTGTTTCTTGTTATTGTATCTGTTTTTAATGACAATTTCCTGTTGTTGTATCTGACTTTAATGATAGTTTCCTGTTGTTGTATCTAAATTTAATGACAATTTCCTGTTGTTGTAATTACTGACTTTAATGACAATTACCTGTTGTTGAATGTGACTTTACTGAATGTTTCTTGTGATTTGATCTGACGTTAATGACAGTTTCCCGTTCCTGTATCTGATTTTAACGTCGTTTTCTGTGATTGTATCTGACTATAATGACAATTTCCTGTTGTTGTACCTAATTTTATTGACAATTTACTGTTGTTGTATCTGACTTTAATGACAGTTTCATGTGGTTGTATCTGATTGTAACGATGGTTTCCAGTTCCTGTAAATGACTTTTATTACTGTGTCCTGTGATAGTATCTTACTTTTATGATAGTTTGATGTGATTGTTTCTGACTGTACTGATATTTTCCTGTGATTGTAATGACAGTTTCCCATTTCTGTATCTGACCATATGACAATTTCCTTTTATTGTATCTTACTTTAATGACAAGTTCATGTGATTGTATCTTACTGTTATGATATTTTCGTGTGATTGTAATGACAGTTTCCCATTGTTGTATCTGACTTTAATGACAATTTCCTTTCGTTGTATCTGACTTTCATGACAGTTTCATGTGATTGTATCTTACTGTTATGATATTTTCCTGTGATTGTTATGACAGTTTCCATTTCCTGTATCTGACTTTAATGACTATTTCCTGTTATTGTATCTGACCGTAATGACAATTTCCTGTTGTTGTATCTGACTTTAATAACTGTTTCTAATGATTGTATCTCACTTTAATTATAGTTTCCTGTTGTTGTTTCTTACTGAAATGAGAATTTCCTGTTGATGTATCTGACCATGATGACATTTTCCTGTTGTTGTATCTGAGTAAAATAACAATTTCCTGTTGTTGTATCTGACTTTCATGACTGTTTCTTGTGATTGTATCTGTTTTTAATGACAATTTCCTGTTGTTGTATCTGACTATAATGAAAATTTCCTGTTGTTGTATCTGACTTTAATGACAATTTCCTGTTGTTGTATCTAACTTTAATGATAGTTTCCTGTTGTTGTATCTGAAAATAATGACAATTTTCTATTGTTCTATCTGACTATATTGGCAATTTCCTGTGTTGTATCTGACTTTAATTACTGTTTATAACGATTGTATCTGTTTTAATGACAATTTCCTGTTGTTGTATCTGACAATAATGACAATTTCCTGTTGTTGTATCTGACTATAATAAAAAATTTCCTGTTTTTGTATCTGACCTAAATGACTGTTTCTTGTTATTGTATCTGTTTTTAATGACAATTTCCTGTTTTTGTATCTGACTTTAATGATAGTTTCCTGTTGTTGTATCTAAATTTAATGACAATTTCCTGTTGTTGTAATTACTGACTTTAATGACAATTACCTGTTGTTGAATGTGACTTAACTGAATGTTTCTTGTGATTTGATCTGACGTTAATGACAGTTTCCCGTTCCTGTATCTGATTTTAACGACTGTTTCCTGTGATTGTATCTGACTATAATGACAATTTCCTGTTGTTGTACCTAATTTTATTGACAATTTACTGTTGTTGTATCTGACTTTAATGACAGTTTCATGTGGTTGTATCTGATTGTAACGATGGTTTCCAGTTCCTGTAAATGACTTTTATTACTGTGTCCTGTGATAGTATCTGACTTTAATGATAGTTTGATGTGATTGTTTCTGACTGTACTGATATTTTCCTGTGATTGTAATGACAGTTTCCCATTTTTGTATCTGACCATAATGACAATTTCCTTTTGTTGTATCTTACTTTAATGACAAGTTCATGTGATTGTATCTTACTGTTATGATATTTTCCTGTGATTGTAATGACAGTTTCCCATTGTTGTATCTGACTTTAATGACAATTTCCTTTCGTTGTATCTGACTTTCATGACAGTTTCATGTGATTGTATCTTACTGTTATGATATTTTCCTGTGATTGTTATGACAGTTTCCATTTCCTGTATCTGACTTTAATGACTATTTCCTGTTATTGTATCTGACCATAATGACATTTTCCTGTTGTTGTATCTGACTTTAATAACTGTTTCTAATGATTGTATCTCACTTTAATTATAGTTTCCTGTTGTTGTATCTTACTGAAATGAGAATTTCCTGTTGATGTATCTGACCATGATGACATTTTCCTGTTGTTGTATCTGAGTAAAATAACGATTTCCTGTTGTTGTATCTGACTTTCATGACTGTTTCTTGTGATTGTATCTGTTTTTAATGACAATTTCCTGTTGTTGTATCTGACTTTAATGACAATTTCCTGTTGTTGTATCTGAATTTAATGACAATTTCCTGTTGCTGTATCTGAATTTAATGACTGTTTCTTATTGATTGGATCTAACATTAATGATAGTTTCCTGTTGTTTTATCTGATTATAATGACAATTTCCTGTTGTTGTATCTGACTTTAATGACAATTTCCTTTTGTTGTATCTGACTTTAATGACAGTTTCATGTGATTGCAGCTTACTGTTACATGTATGATATTTTCCTGTGATTGTTATGTCAGTCTCCCGTTCTTGTATCTGACTTTAATGACTGTTTCCTGTTATTGTATCTGACCATAATGACAATTTCCTGTTGTTGTACCTGATTTTATTGACAATTTCCTGTTGTTGTATCTGACTTTAATGACAGTTTCCCGTTCATGTATCTGACTTTTTGACAGTTTGCATTTAGTCTACTTATTGTATTTGAAGTATTCTTTTTGCCGGGATATTTTTGAAGCCGATTTTTTTTTCATATGCCGTCTTCTAAAATCAAATTATAGTTACTACATTATAGCAACAGTAAACTGACCTAGAGACCCATATCAACCATGAAGATCTATCTAAAGATCGAAATATGCCACCATGTCCAGGTGAACTCCGATTTAACTTAAGGACACTGTCATTAAAGCCCGATACAACTACAGGAAACTGTCACAGAATCCAAACTGCAGCTGATAATGATGATAACTATATCGGACTTTGCTGAACTGTCATCCCTCTTTTCATATAAGATTGTATCCGATAAAGACATCAGATCGATAAGATCTAACCTAAGCCTATAGTGACAAATAATAGGCATGGGTTTAACCTTAATTTTCTCCTAAATCGTCTAAAAGGAACTTTTAAAGATTGCTCAGACAATAGTTAAACTAGGTCATGGTCACTTCATGTAACTTTGTGTACATATGTATTTTATATGCAAGTTTGATACATCTACAAATTGTAGTTTTTGTTTCATTGTAACATTTAATCGCAAAATCACTAGAATAATTAGGTCAAGTAAGATTGCACCACAAGTTTTCATGTTTGTTAGCAAATCAGAATGTTAAATTAACTATAAAAACATGCTTATTTCCTGATTTTGATTTGACATTAAGAATGCATAAAAATATAACTCTTTTGGTCACGGCTCCAATAAGTATTTTTGGACACAAATCCCCTTTGTGACTCTTGCACCTCTAATCTCTGCATTTCGTTATATCCACTGTATAAAGTTTCATTGAAATCAACCAAATTCTTCACCAGTTCAAGTCCAAGTGCCATAATTTAATTGTTACTTTTTCAGCAGCTTTTCATGACATTTAAATGCATAAAAATCTAAGTTCATGAGCCGTTACTCGTGTATATTTTTGTCGACAAATATTCCTTCTTCATACACATGTACATGTAATGACGCCTTTCTCATTACTGTGATCACATTCTGCTAGAGTTACCTCTCTTTGTCTATGAACAACGAATATTTCTGAAGAGTAATTTAATTATAAATTTTCTTCATTTTTCTTTTTTATATACAAAGGACTGAATATACACTATATATACAATACATAATTATAATACAATACACTAAAACGGACATATAATATCATCTCCAAGTTCCGTAACATATAGAGGCTGTTACAAAAAATATCTTCCTTTTTACATGTTTTACGTATATATTTATCGATTTTTTTTCAAACTCATATGTTGAAACTATAACGAATTCCGAACTACGACATAAAATCATGAATTGCCGGCCTCCCCAGTAAACTATTCCCCTCTCCGCCCCCAAGAACCTCACGTACATGTTAACAGCGCCCCCCCCCCCTCGAAAAAAATAACCCCATAAAATTGTCTAGATCAACCTACGATTCTAAATTTAAAAGAAAACAGGAAAACATATTGAATGAAAAGAAATAAAATAATACAAGACATCTCTGTTTCCTAATAACATGTCGCCTGTCTATAATATAGCTATATTATACAATTATTGACTGGGAATGAGGGCAATATATGATTTGTTGGACCTGAAGACAAAATATTGCCCGTGGCCGAAGGCCGAGGTCTATATTTTGTCTGAAGGTCCAACAAATCATATATTGCCCGAATTCCCAGTCAATAATTGTTTTGTTATACCTTACATGAATACTGCAGCAACGAACCGATTAACCCGGCATGTTTACGTTCATTTTCTTCTATAAGAGAAAGAGCGCGGAAAAATAAATAGAGCTAATAGCGTCATCAATGACGTGACGTCACAAACGATGTACCGTTTATCGGTCAATATTTTTTGAAATATTGCCCTAGGGCCAATATTGATGTAAATATTGACCGCTTGGTCAAATATTCGAATTTATAGGCATTTTTCCTATGGGGATGTTATATAGAGATACTGACAAGGGTATAACAACAAACTTTATATCTAATATGCATATTTGGAAGGTAGCAGACAAATTTCATTAATCTATAATGATTTTCTTTAACGACGACTTTGAAGGGTAACTTCCTGTAATTTTGTCATTTTTTCATAATCTTTAATATAATCTTTAAACATGGTAACAACCCCCACCAATAGATCCGCCCATGATCAATACAACATTAATACACAGTACATTAAGTTCATCGGTTTTCAGAAAACATAAAATGTCAGTCTCCTCAGATTTCTGAAAACTCGTCAACCTGGAAATAAACATCGCGTACAAAACATTATGTAGCCTAACACAGTGTACAGATATGGTACTGGGAAATAACAGATAAAGAAAGCTTCATTTACAAACACAAATATTTGGGGGGGGGGGGGGTTTAGTATGTTTACTGGGAAAAGTAGCATAACTTATCGTAAGAAATACTGACTGGAAAATTAACCATATTTGACAAGATCTTAGATATTGCTTTATAAGTACTCACCTTTGTTTTCTTGTTCCACTCTGGATTTTATTTTAGATTAAACATTTCAAATTAAACTGAATAAAAAAAGAAATAATAAAAACTTACCTTGTAATAAACAAATCGAAACACAAACAGAAGAAAATAAGTAATATTAACTACATAATCAGCCATATTGACCTTGATACTGTGTTGACTTATGATAGTTATAATATTGTATTTATAATAAAACAAAACAACAAACTTACCTTATTATAAATCTGTGATACACAGAGGAGTTGATTTATTGTAAACTTAACCTATTTAAGCAGTCAGATTTAAGTTATAACAATATAATATTTATTGTGTGTCCTGTGTCAGTGGCCATACTCTGGTTAACTTAAACCAACCACCATCCCGTGTTACAGATAAATGTGGTGAGGAGTGTATAGTAGACAAAGTATGTCTGTCTATGTTGGTGCCCCACAGTGTAACATCAAACTGATGGTGGATATCAATAACAGACTGTAGCCACCTACCCCACCCTGATGATGTCATATTTACTCCCCATAACCTTACCCACTGTAACAATGTCATATTTGGTGTAAGGCCCAGGTCCCTGTCACCCAGTGTCACGTCAGACAGATCTAACTCCTGTAACCTGTCACACTGACACAGTACAGGACCAGGTACCGTGTTAGTGTTAGCTACTGTAACATGGTACAGACATAATGCCCTCAGTGACGGACCACAGATCTTGTTTATAGTCCTATCTGTGCCACCATAAATATAGACCATGGTCAGTGACCTTGTACGGTGTGGATCACTGAGTAAGTTATTAACTACTGTGTTAGATATACCACCCTCTCCGTCAGTAGGTACCGACCATAAGTACAGTGACCTTATATCTGTATGGTGATCAGACAGGAGTTCCCTAGTCACCCTCACTGTCTCTATGTCACTGTTATAACGAACATAAACATCTGATACATGGAATGTCACTGGGCTGTCTGTCACTGGGCTGTCTGTCTGTCCGTACTCTAACTCCCTGAGCCAACTTACCTGTAGTTTGTACAGTTCCTCCACTGTACTGTTACCTAGGTAAGGTGATTCTCTGTATTTACAGATCTTTGTGTCACTGTCTGCCACACTTACAACACGCTGTGATATAACACTACCCAAACACGGACACATACCACATATAAACATAATAACATTAGATAACTCCATAATGACCTTGATATCACACAGATGTATACAGAATAAATCACTCACCTCTTTGTGGGTGATGATGTAAATAGCAGCCAGGAATTCCTGAACAGATTTGTGGAAGAAATGAACACTCACCTTCTCCTCCATAACGCTATGTACATCTCTCTGACTGATCAAACCTACATCAAGGGCAAACTGTAATTCTCTCTCACCTATTTCTGTCTCCAAGTCATCTTTCTGAAAAACTAACTTCATTTCTTTAGACAAAAGACCTTCATATGCTACTTTTCCCAGTTTTAACAAGACATTAAAGAATTTTTTGATATTTTTCTTTGTAGACATTTGTTTAGGTAAAATAACATTGATTGATTCAAAACTCAATTTTTGAGTGTCATATTTAAGATGAGCTCTTTTTATCAACATATTGACCATGGCTATATAGAAACTGGTCATACTGTCCCCCACCTGTTCCCCATCATACCATATCTGTACACATACTACAGCTAATAAAGGTATCTTTATAAATGATTTTACAGTTTTGTTTTTCAATTTACTTGTAATGTCTTCATATTTGGCCTCAAATTCAGCAGTACCTGGTTTCAGTTCATGATAATGTTCAAGTACTTTTTCTATCACGGATTCGATACCTGCGTCGTCCAGTCCCAGTATTTCAATCACTCTATCTTCGTTCTTTACTCCCTGCACTTCAGAAAACTTCCAAGGCCGCATGGTGGTGAAGATAACACAGTTTGACATGTTATCTATGTTAGGCATTCCTTTATACTTGAGACGATCTATGACGGACTGATCGGGCTTCCACTCGTCTAAGCCGTCCATCATTATAAAACATCGGTATTCCTTGCTAGATAACACGTGTTTGGCTGTTGCTTGGAGATCAGTATCAGATCCTAGAATGTCCTGACAAATCATATCAGTGACGTCAGCTCGTGACGGATCTACATGACGTAGTGGTATATGGAAGACGAAATCAAACTTACTCAAGGCGTTTTCCCATTCATTTAGTTTTTTGCCGCTCACATTGGGTTGTTGCGTATTGCACCATGTTTTAAGAAACCACTTGCAGTACGTAGTTTTGCCGTGAGCGGCTTTCCCCAACATAAACACACGGGGGACCGGCTTACCGTTTTTAGTCAGCATATCCTCGGGACTTTTCACTGTTTTGCCCTCTTGCTGTTCCTCACGCTGCGCTGACTTTTCCCCCTTACGGTTCTCCTTGACATCCTCCCTGATAACCACTGACGAGAACAGGTGTTCTATAGGTAAGTTATCACCGTCCGTAGTTACCGATGACAGGGGGATCTCTCGTGTCTGCTCGTCATTCATATCAATTAGTTTCTGTTTTAAAATGTTCACGCCAGGTTCAACGTCTACAAAGATATAAGTTAATCATTAGAGCAAAGCTGACTAATATTGTAACTTTCCATTTTTAAAATTTATAATTGTACACCCCATAATCAATATCTGACTATTTTAATAAATGAGATGCAAATATAAGAATGATGTGATTTTCACATTACGACAACATGAAGTTTCGATTACTTTCATCGTAACAATGATTCTCACTATCACATCAATGATTTTGTCTTAAATTCTAACATGACTTGAGATTTTCTCCCTATATGTACTATAGAACTCGCCTGGTGTAAAATCTCCAACAAACTTCCAGTTCGCTAAGCTCCACCCATGCACGTGCATAGGAGCTCGTGCAGAACAATTATATTAGAATATAAATAAAAACTAGCTATAGCTGGGATTTATTGTCCAGTAATTCCCCTCGTCGCATAAACCAAGCTTCGTGGCTCGGTGATAATTTCATTGGTTTATGAGACTCGGGGAATTACTGGACAACAAACCACGGTTAGCTAGTTTTTATTTCTTAAGTAACAACTCTTTCTAGCATCGAAGCATTGATTCCTCGATTCCTTAAAGAGATATTTCGTATAATTATGTTCAACGCTTCGACAAATCATAACAACACTTTGTCACATCAAAACAACTCTTCGTGACAACTTTAGAATGCTACTTAACATAGAAAAATCGCGTTGTTACTCATAACTACATTTCGGCATATCGTAACAACGCTTCAACACATCGTAACAACGCTTCAACACATCGTAACAACGCTTCAACACATCGTAACAACGCTTCAACACATCGTAACAACGCTTTAACACATCGTAACAACGCTACAACACATCGTAACCACGCTTCAACACATCGTAACCACGCTTCAACACATCGTAACAACGCTTCAACACATCGTAACAACGCTTCAACACATCGTAACAACGCTTCAACACATCGTAACAACGCTTCAACACATCGTAACAACGCTTCAACACATCGTAACAACGCTTCAACACATCGTAACAACGCTTTAACACATCGTAACAACGCTTCAACACATCGTAACAATATTTCGCCATATTTTTACAACACTTCGTCATATCGTAACAGCGTTTCATTATATTGTAATGTTACAACGTTTCATTATATTGTAACAATGCGTCGTCATATCGCTCAAGCACTCCGTCATATTGTTACAACACTTCGTCATATCGCAACAACGTTAACATTTCGTCATATCGTAACAATGCTTCGTCGAAACCCTACCCCTTACAGCTCAAAAGAAGGTCAAAGGTGAAAGACAAGGCCGCTTTGTCAAAAGTCATGATATCAAATGAAAGATCTGGTCATAAGGAATATATATATGTAAAATATCAAATTCCTAACTTTCATAATTTAAAAGTAGATAAAAGGTCAATATTAGGGTCGCTTGGTCAAGTCATGATATCAATGGTAGATTTTGCAATGGGAAATCTATGTGTGAGATATCAAAACCCTATCTTTTATAGTTTAAATGTAGGTCAAAGGTCAAGGAAATTGGTCATAGGCTAGGGTAAAGTATCTTTTTAAGAAAGTCAAAGGTCAATGTGAAGTTCACTTTGTCAACAATTATGAAATCAATGAAAGGTCTTGTCATGAGGATTCTACATGTGAAATATCAAAGCCATATCTTCTATAGTTCAATAGATATAGCCACTTTTTTAAGTAGGTCAAATTCCAAGGTCAAGGTCACTAGGTCAAAATTTGTTGTTGAATATGCTTCGTCAAGTTCCAGGTTGATTCTTATATACCCCCCCCCCCCCCACTTTATTTGCGGGGGTATAAAAATGTGAAAAGTTTACGACGGACGGACGGACATACGGACGCCAGACGGAACCCTTTCAGGTGACCTACAAATTGAAGAAGAAAAAAAATCGGTCCCGCCGGGATTTGAACCCAAACCCTTGGGTCATCGGGCATGGAGAACATACCTATGTACAATCTTTTAGAAAATGTTGAAAATCCAAAAGTTGATATTTCGATAAAGTTCTTTCGCAGTTGCATTTCTGACTATAAATATAAAAAAGTTTGTAAGATGTTGAACATGTCCCACATGGTGAGAATGTTATTCATTAATTTATATTCCACTTTAGTCATTTCTGTGTTTTAATTCATATGTGTTGAAAATGTTAAAGAAACAATTCCAAAACAACCATTTTTTCTTTTTCTTTATATATGAAAATCTTCGGAAGCCAGTTCGTGCCATGTTATATTTTTTTTACTATCTCGTAGTAACGAGACGCGTTTCACATAGTTACGAGAAACTTTTCTCGTAGTTACGGAAAAAAATTCTCGTAATTACGACAAACTTTTCTCGTAGCTACGAGAAACGTTTCTCGTAGTTACGAGAACTTTTTCTCGTAGTTATGATAAACTTTTCTCGTAGTTAAGAGAAACTTTTCCCGTAATTAAGAGAAAGTTTTCCCGTAGTTAAGAGAAACTTTTCCCGTAGTTACGGGAAAAAAATGTCGTAGTTACGAGATTTATATCAACTAGAATAACTACGAGATTTCTTTCCCGTAACTACGAGAATTGTTTCTCGTAACTACGAAAATTTTCCCCGTAACTACGAGAAAAGTTTCTCGTAACTACGAGATAGTAAAAAAAATATAACATGGCACGAACTGGCTTCCGTAAAAATCACATGACAGAATGCTTCTCAGTGAAATCTTAAAACGCTTCAGTGGTCACGTGTAATCGCCGTGAGAAAAAAACTAGCGGTACTTTTTCTATCAATTGATATAGTTTTACCAGGTAATTTAAAAGAATTGTGCGAACACGTGCGTGGAATTGTGGAACTTTTTCGTTTACTTCTTAATAGAAATAACAATAATGTATTTAGCTTATTGATTTATATAATTGATCAAAAGAAATCTATGGATAGTATCGTTACAGATGAGTAATCTTGATGCCACCTATGACTCGAATATGTAGTTACAATTCACCCTTCCACAATAATAGATACAATATGGTGTGGTTGTCAAGTGAGTTAAGTCGCAGACTTCAAATTCTGAGGATATGATGAGGCGTAGGATCGAATCCGAGTGTGTTTTGTTAGAGGTTATGCTTCATTTTTTCTTTTTTTTTTTGGTCAAACAACCATTACAAAATACCTCTTTTTCATTCTCAAATTGTATAAAGTTTAAAGAAAAAAAAAAAGAATATACTATAAAGGTGGTAGAGAGAGAATCCAAGTCATTTCGCTCCTAAACGCTCGATGTAAAAGTTGCGTAAAGATAGTGTTAATGTACGTAAATATCGCGTTAAGCTGTCTTAAAGGTTCCTTTAAGCCGGGCTTCCACTGTTGCGAATGCGAATGTAGGAGAGAATGAGCTACGATCAGAGGCGAATGGAAAATCGTGTCGCATTCTTGTATGTTCTCATGAAGTACTTCTCCTCCCTTCTTCTTGGCGCGATAGGCACACGATAGCGCCGCGAATGCAACAAGAATATGCTACGCGTCCGCTACGATAGTGAGGTGAGTGTGGTAAGAATAGAGAAGAATGCGACACGATAAAAAGACACTTGGGCGAATGAGAGGCGATTTCAGGAGATTGAGACACGACTTTAACCCGATTGCGCAGCGATGCAGGAGATTTAGACACGAATTTCATCCTATAGCACTGCGATCAGGACCAGAATTTGACATGAGCAAAATAAAAATCATTTGACATATCCAGGAGCATCAATGCCCTTTACTTTCACCTCTTTCCAGGTTGTTTGTTCAAAGTTTTCAAAATATTGCCCCACACACTTTTACATCAACTTTGAGATAATTATCATTGTCACTGTTGTGTGTGTATGTACTACTATCGTGGCAATATCGTGTCAAGATCGCGGCTGATTCGCGTTGATTTTTTCATTCGCGTCACATTCTCAGCGCATTCGCATCACATTCATGTCGGATTTTTTCTTTATCGGGGCTCTTTCGTGACTAATTCTCACAACCTTGAGAACAAGAATGCACGAGAGTGTGAGGAGAACGCGCTGCGAATGGAGGAGAATGCAAGGCGAATGCATGTGCCGCGAGTGTGAGGCAATACAAATTCAGACGCGAATGTTTTAAAGCCGGGCTTCCACTGTCGCGAATGTAGAGGAGAATGAGCTACGATCAGAGGCGAATGAACAATCGTGTCACATTCTTGTCTGTTCTCATGAAGTATTTCACGCCTCGAATGCAACAAGAATATGCTACGCGTCCGCCACGATAGCGAGGCGAGAGTGATAAGAATAGAGAAGAATGCGACACGACGTGCCACGATAAAAAGACACCGAGGCGACACGACACGACTTTAACCCGATAGCGCTGCGATCATGACTCAAGAATGTGACATGAGAAAAATCAAATTTAAATCATTTGACATATCTAGGAGCATCAATACCCTTTGTTGACTCTGACCTCTTTCCAGGTTATTTTCTCTCGCAAGACATTGTTAAAGTTTCAAAATATTGATCCGAACACTTTTACATAAACTCTGAGATAATTATTATTGTCATTGTCGTGTGTGTATGTAGTACTGTCGTGGCAATATCGTGTCAAGATCGCGGCTGATTCGCGTTGATTTTTGTTCATTCGCGTCACATTCTCGGCGCATTTGCAACACTATCGTGTCAGATTCTTTCTTGTCGGGGCTCTATCGTGGCTCTATCGTGTCTCATTCTCCTCCACCTTGGGATGCACGCGAATGTGAGAAGAACGCGCTGCGAATGGAGGAGAACGCGCTGCGAATGGAGGAGAACGCGCTGCGAATGGAGGTAAATGCAAGGCGAAGCGCTGCGCATGTGCCGCGAGTGTGAGGCGAATAAGAATTCAGACGCGAATGTTTTAAACAGATTGAAGCATTCGCGTCGGTGTCGCGAACATAGGAGAATGCATGAGAACATGACACGATAGTGACACGATGAGACGAGAATACCCGCGATTGATAGGAGAATGCGCTACGATTAAACAAAATCACCTAATCGTAGCTCTATCGCCTCTGCATTCGCGACAGTGGAAGCCCGCTTTAAGCATTTGGTCGGTGCCGCGAACAGAGGAGAATGTAGGAGAACAAGACACGATAGTGACACGATGAGACGAGAATACCCGCGATTGAGAGGAGAATGCGCTACGTTTAAACAAAATCACCTAATCGCAGCTCTATCGCCTCTGCATTCGCGACAGTAGAAGCCCAGTTTTAAGCTATATTTACGCTTTCTTTATATTCCCTTTACTCGGAGCGTAGAGATTTACTTTTCATCTTGTGAAGAGTATCAAATTAAGTGCAATATATGCACTTTATACTTTCATTTTTTTAAACATTATGTCAATTTGTAATTCAAAGAAAGATGATTTCTCTATAATACGATCTTCTGAAACTCATAATCGATTGCTCAAAATGTCTGTGGGACAGAGCGTGGACAATGTAACCACCCCCCCCCCCCCCCCCACACACACACACACATTTTCCCGGCCTTGCCTAATCTTATAAGGATCGAATGGTGACGGACATATGTGTTTCTGCTATTGACCTCTGCGTATAATTTATTTTATTACCATATTCAATTTTGGTCCATTGAAAAATAATACAATACAAAAAAAAAAAAAACATGTGTTTGTGGAAACACGAATGCCCCCGTTGGCATCTTTGTCGGTAAAACAGCTGAAAAGTAGTTCATTTTCAGGTCAAGGTGAATAGGTCAAATTTGTTATTCATGGAAAGGAGTCATATGTGAAATATGAAAGCTCTATGACTTACTATTCAAACGTCATGGCTTAAGTTTAGATTTTCAAAAGTAGGTCAAACTCCAAGGTCAAGGACAAAAGGTAAAAAAAATTGGTATCAATAAAAGGTCTTGTCACAAAGTCTGAAGGAATACGCAGGTGAAATATGAAATCCCTGTCACTTAGCATTCATAAGTAATGACCAAGCTTAAAGTTTTTCAAAAGTAGGTCAAATTCCAAGGTCAAGGTCACAAGGTCAAATATTTTGGTATCCATGGAAAGGTGTTGTCACAAGGAATACCATGTGATATATGAAAGCCCTTTAACTTACCATTCAAAAATTATGGCCAAGGTTATTAATAAAGTTTTTTCAAAAGTATGTCAAACTCCAAGGTCAAGGTCACAAGGTAAAAAATGTTGGTATCCATCGAAAGGTGTTGTCACAAGGAATACACATGTGGAATATGAAAGCCCTATCACTTACCCATCAAAATGTATGGCCATGGTTAAAGTTTTTTCAAAAGTAGGTCAAACTCCAAGGTCAAGGTCATAATGTAAAAACTTTTAGTATCCATGGAAGGTGTTGTCACAAGGAATACACATTTGAAATATGAAAGCCCTACCACTTACCATTCAAAAGTTATTGCCAAGGTTAAAGTTTTTGCGGACAAACAGACAGACAGACGGACGGACAGACCAAAAACTATATGCCCCCGAATCTTCGATTATGGGGGCATAAAAAGGGGAAAGGGTGGGGGTTCAATCCCCTCCGAGTCGATTTTACTTATGATGTGACCTGCTCTATCCTTTTTATCTTTTTATTTTCATTTGTTTATTTACATCTCTTGTTTTTCATATATTCATTTTTATTGATATAATAATTTCTTTCTCAGATAAAATAACCTAGCATTTATGTTGGCATATAGAAAGGACGTCATTTTGAACAAAACATGCCCTAAATGACGTCACAAAAGGAAAAATGACACATTGTGACGAAACCGGAATGTCCGAGATGACGTAATTGTTATATGCATCAATTTTCATTCGAAAGGAACGCAACTTAAAGGTGATCTCGCGAACGTCTGTTTTTAGCGTTCGTTTTTACAACAAGCGCCAGTTAGCGTAATCATGACGTCATAATAGGAGAATTCTCCTTGGAATGAACAGAGTTAAAAGGATTTTTTCCAGACGGATTCTTTATCTATTCTTTTCATTATGCATTTCATTTTTCTTTTTCATTCCTGAAATTGAGCCTAATCGAAATGATACATTACTTGCAAATTCGATAAGTTTCCAATATTCATATAAACATACTTATTAATATTATCATTGTTTTTTTTTCATACATATGATTCATTCTGTAAATAGTCTGGGATGTATCACTGGGTTGGGTGCAACCCCCCCCCCCCTTTATCCTCAAAAACCGGTCTAACCATGCGCGGATCCAGCATTTTTGGCCAGAGGGGGTCCAAAATTGTAGGATGACTACCTATCATGTAGGTATTTTTCGGTGCACATCATGGGGAGGGGGCAACGTATGCCCTAGGGATTGATTTTTTGAGGGGAGGGGGGGGTATTGTTAGCTTTCCTTTCACGTTGAATTTTTTTTAGATATGAAATATCATTTTGTCTTTGATTCGATCAAAATGATTATTTATAAAATTGAATTTTTTACTCCTTATATCGGCGAGCGGAGGGAGCCGCGAAAATTTTGATTAATTCACATTTTGTTTATATTTCATGAGAACAAATAGATAAGTCATTTTCCCAAATAAACTAACATCATAGAATGTCAAAACCTTGAAAAGATGAGGAAGGTTACATCCTATAAAGAAAGGGACTGTTAAAAATAGGACTTCATGAGGCCCAAGGCAGTTATATAAAATTATTTAGTATAAAAAACTAAAAATGATTTAAGGGATTCTGCAGAAAAAATAATTGTGTATTTGTAAATGACGAGCGAAGCGAGCCGAAATTTAAGGTTTCAAAGCCTTTTAATGCATTTTTAGACCCCTTTCAATTAGAAATGGGCCAAAGCTGAACCCCATCTCCGAAAATCTCAGGGGGGTCCAGACCCCCGATCCCCCCCCCCCCCCTCTGGATCCACGCATGCTAATTTTGTAGCATTTTTTGCGCTCTTTCCGAAAAGAATTGTGTCATGGAAATTTCCGTTGCAAAAATGGTGTTTTGAGGGGAAAACATGTTTTTTAGTCAAAATAACTGAAAATAGGAACAAATTATTACTTTTATTTGGTTGATGTTTTTAAAAATTGAAGTGTGAATATAAATAGTATTTTTGATGCTCTTTCAGAAGAAATAAGCTACCAGATCCATTTCCTATTTTTACTGTGTGTTTTGGGGTAAAAAAAAGTCGAATTTTTGCCAAAATTCACAGAAATTTGACGAAATTTTAATTTATTCCTGCATCTCAGCTCCTCAATATTGCATATGATCGTTCATTGATGATTTCAAAAAACATCTTTAAAGTCCCCTTTTTCAAATGACATACATTTTATTGTGGTTGAAAGGGTGCGCACAATATGGTTGTGCGCCCCCCCCCCCCCCCCCCCCCCCCACTTTTCAAAGTGGGGGATGTTCCCCGGCTCCCCCCCCCCCCCCCTTCTCTGAATAGTGTACATTTTAGAAATCTTCGTCATCTTAAGTTATATGAACATGATTAGTGTAAATAGTGTACATTTAATAAGTCTTTGTCAAGTAGAAATCTTCGTCATCTTATTTGAATAGTGTACATTTTAGAAATCTTTGTCATCTTATATGAATGCCATAATGATTGTTGTAAATAGTGTACATTTTAGAAATCTTCGTCAGATCAGACAGTTCATCTAGAAATTTAGAGAAAAATAATAGATCTGAGAGAGAGTGAGGGGTTTCTGGGATGATTTTGTAATTTTGAAAAGGTATTATAATCGGGGAAAATGAAAATATTTGACGAATTTCAAAAGGAGAGGCCCAGAAGGGGGGGGGGTTATTTACATCTGCGCATGGGACAGTCCCTCCCATTTTCCATTTTTTTTTTTAATTTTACCCTTTTGTTCGGTTGTTTCCTGTGTTTAAGCGACCAAGGCACATGCACCAAGAACGCTTAAATTTTGAAATATTGATAAATGCAGGATATGATTTCATGGGCGGATCCAGTTTACAAACATTCTTCCGCCTCAGTTTACCCAGCATGCATCATGGAGTCTGCACATGCGAATTACAGCAATTTGGGCCATTCCAATAAGCATAGGATATTTTCTCCTGTCTGGAATGAAAGTCCCATCAAATGCAAAACAAGAGGCCCAAGGGGCCACATCGCTCACCTGAGTTGCAGACAAAGGGCTAAGAGTCACAAAAATACTTCTATAGATCAAAGCCCTTGACAGCCATATTTGTTGACCTATCGACAAGAAAAACACAAACTTGGCAGAGGACCTTGGGTACTTTCTTGCTGCAAGGTTTCGTGAAATTCTGTGCAATGGTTGCAGAGGAGATTTCGAAAATGTGTAAGCCAATCAGAGTCCTCGGCGGCCATATTTGTTGACCGATCAACACAAAATACACAATCTTGGTAGAGGACCTTGAGTACTTTCTTCCTGTAAAGTGTAATGAAATTCTGTGCATTTTTTTTTTTGCAGAGATGTTGAAAATGTGTTAGCCAATCAGAGCCCTTGGTGGCCATATTTGTTGACCGATCGGCACGAAAAACACAAACTTGTTGGAGGACCTTGAACACTTCCTTCCTGTAAAGTTTCATGAAATTCTGTGCAGCGGTTCCAGAGGAGATGTCGAAAATGTGTCAGCCAATCAGAGCCCTCGGCGGCCATATTTGTCAATCGATCGACACAAAAAACACAAACATGGTAGAGGACCTTGAGTACTTCCTTCCTGTAAAGTTTCATGAGATTCTGTGCAGCGGTTGCAGAGGAGATGTCGAAAATGTGTCAGCCAATCAGAGCCCTCGGCCGCCATATTTGTTGACCGATCGGCACGAAGAACACAAACTTGTTGGAAGACCTTGAGTACTTCCTTCCTGTAAAGTTTCATGAAATTCTGTGCAGCGGTTGCAGAAAAAGATGTTGAAAATGTGTCAGCCAATCAGAGCCTTCGGCGGCCATATTTGTTGACCGATCGGCATGAAAAACACAAACTTGGTAGAGGACCTTGAGTACTTCCTTCCTGTAAAGTTTCATGAAATTTTGTGCAGCGGTTCCAGAGGAGATGTCGAAAATGTGTCAGTCACCTCGGCGGCCATATTTGTCGACCGATCGGCACGAAAAACACAAACTGGGTAGAGGACCTTGAGTACTTCCTTCCTGTAAAGTTTCATGAGATTCTGTGCAGCGGTTGCAGAGGAGATGTCGAAAATGTGTCAGCCAATCAGAGCCCTCGGTGGCCATATTTGTTCACCGTTTGGCATGAAAAACACAAACTTGGTAGAGGAGCTTGAGTACTTGCTTCCTGTAAGGTTTGGTGAAATTCCATGCAGCGGTTGCAGAGGAGATGTCAGAAATGTTAAAAGTTTACGCCGGACGGACGACGACGACAACGACGACGACGACGACGACGGACGGACGACGGACGGCGCGCTATGACAATAGCTCACTTGAGCTTCGCTCAGGTGAGCTATAAAAACGCAGTTATTTCTGTACCATTAATCCTCGTAAATTGACATATCACAAGTGTTTGAATTAAGAAGATCTTAAAATATTATCGGAATGAACAATTAGAAACTTTTCTTGCTTGAATAGGGCAAAATGTTATATCAAACAAAATATTCTATTTGGAAAAGTAACACATTTTCTATTTGTGCTGATGCAGGGAGTGGAGACAAGCTGAGTGCTCTCTTGATTAGAAAAAAAAAGTTGTTCAAGACTTTTTTCCATGCACTTATTTTCTATCATAAAAAAAAACGGATGGAGAGGGGGGATGGTTGGGGGGGAGGTGTCTGGATTCTTGAAGTCTTCTTGGAATTTTCAAAAAATTATCGGGGGAGGCCCCCCGAATCCTCATCAATGGGAGGGGGAAATCCCCTCCAATATACCCTCCCCCTTCGGGCCTCGCTTGTCATCCATCCCAAAAACGTATGAGCGTTTAACTG
The DNA here is from genome assembly GCA_028142955.1 of Pinctada fucata. NCBI lineage: Eukaryota > Metazoa > Mollusca > Bivalvia > Pterioida > Pteriidae > Pinctada > Pinctada fucata. Next base: position 10,590,701 of record AP027110.1, read on the forward strand.
TCCCAATCCCACTGTCTAGACTGATTTGAATACACATAATTTCTACTCTGGCTACGCGCCTGAATACATTTGCTATGGGTTCGCACGGGCCGGGCCGCACCCTAAGCTTTTTCGAAGGCTAAGCTTGTGTTGTAATGTATCAGTAGCGTGTGGATCACAGCTTACTGTACATGGCCAGTCAGAAGCAAAAAATTCTGCTCCGCTTACCCGAACGATTCTTTGCTATTATGATACAATACTGATTTTTCTCCGTCATTTTTTTTATCCACGTTCTTTGCCTGATATTTAAATCTCCAACGTCCATTTTGGTATCTTATCTACGTAAAGGTATTTCTATTTGTGTATGCGTTCGTCCGTAAAATTATCATGTCATTGACTCATTTACGTGGTCAGTTTGATTCAATGATTGCAGTTAACTACCTCCCCCCTTCTTCCCTAGTATCAACAAAGCTGTCCATACATGGACACGAAAAATACAGGATATGTTGCTGAAGTTGGGTCTTGGCTGTTCTATGATATATGCAAAAATGTACTGTAAATTATTCATTACTCATGGTAAATATGGGAATGAACGACTAGAAAAAATGGCTAACGTCTGAATTACATGCATTGTATGCAAAGCTTTTCGAAAAATTAAATTGATCATTTTTTGGAATGGCCCTTTCGTGAAGAAGGCCCATTGTTTTTGAGAATGGTCTATTGATGAAGGGGCCACAGTCCCATTGAGCAAGTTTGCCTTGAAGTCCCAGTCACGGAACAAATTGCATGTCATTCAATTTTCCTACTTTCTTAAATCGTCCGTCTATATACACTGTGGCGTATCACGTGATACACAAATGATATGCTCCACGGGAATCCACTTTGATTAAACCAAGAGAATACTGTTTAAATCTTCTTTATATGAATTTATTTTAGGCCTATCATATGGTCATTATTGTTAATTATATGATGGCGCATGCTCGAGACCGGGACGGTCATGGAAAATTCTCGCTCTCCATAAAAATGTAAATTTGGCTTGTTTCTGCCAAAAGGAGAAGGACAAAATGTGAGTTTGTGAATATTATTGAATTGCTTTATATATGTATGAGTGTAAGCAGTAATATAGCTATCAATTTACAACAAGGCCATTTTCGAACACTCAATCAACACCATGCTCGTCATGCTTGAATTGTGCGCCATGTTTAACGAAGTGTACCTGGCTGTGACACTGAACAAAAATGTAAACACAATCGTTGTCCTGATATGAACTCTGAAAACAAACGTCGTTTATCTTCAGGCAGTAACTCTAGCAATTCTTACAACCAATTATCGAAAAAACTGAGGGAACAGTCTTCATTTGACTCTTCTATAATGTCCGAGAAGGAAGAATCACCACTTGGACGAAATATCCAATCCCCCGGCTTCATAGCTCCCCAGCTGCCGTACATGATCCACCCTCAACTTATGTCAACCCCCGTTTCTGTTGCTATGAACCCCCCGCCCGGCCAGCCTTCGTCCTCCTTATCCGATTACGATATCCAGAGAATAGTAATGGCTATAAAGGGTCAAGTTGTGGCTGAAGTACACGCCGCGTTCCATCAACAGTTTGAACACATGAAAACTACAATTGATACCCTATCTGAAAAAAATAAGGAGTTGTCCAGGAGGGTCGACGACCTGGAAATGTATAGTCGTCGGAGCTGCGTGCGTATTACCGGGGTACCGGAAGTCGAAAATGAAATCAAGGAGGGTAAAGAAACGAAAGTTAAAGAAAATACGACCGAAAAAATCGTTCAGTTGGCTAAGCTCATCAATGTTGACATATCGGAGGCTGACATAAAGGTATCACATCGGATCAATCGAAGAGACGGACGCCGCGATCGCCCAAGACAGATCATCGCTCGCATTGAGGACTATGAAAAGAGTCACGCACTCATTTCAAACAGCTACAAATTGGGTAAAATGCCGGAGAAGCGTGGGACGTACATCTGTCAAGAGCTCACGAGGGCTAGGTCAATGATCGCTTTCCAAGCTCGCCAATTGGTCCGAGAAAAGAAGATCCGTAGTAGTTCTGTCTGGGATGGTAAAATTCTCATGACAGATCTTGGAGGAGGCAAGCACTCTGTGCAATCATTCGATGAGTTTATAAGTGTTGTGAATTCTCTCGGCATAGGAAAATACATTCCGCCCCAAGTTAGTGCCGAGGGCTCCACATAGATGGCGTCATTACAGAGTGTACTCCCTTATTTGTTATCATGAATTACATCGTCAGCATAATGCTAACCCAAGTTCTGTTTAGTTTTTCCTAATACAAGTAGTATTATACTCATTTTACATGAATATAGTAACTGTTCACGTTTAGTTAATTGTAGTTTGAATGTCCAAATCCGAGGGCTAAACTTTTTGACATTATATATGACAATTATGCTATATAGTTTTATGTCCTTAGTTTCAATTGTTGTTTTCTCTCTTGTCTCCTGTCCTATACTCATCTCTAACCAAAGTCCATCGTATCAACTCTCACTCATCACCAACTTTACTCATTTACAAGTGAAGCAATTTATTATGTCTTACATACCTATCCTGGTTAACTACTTTGATGTTAGAGACCTTGGTGTTACATAATGGATATAGGTCTAACCTCCTATAGAACCAGGATAGGTCTGTTTTACTATACAGCTACCAAACAAAAAGGCAAAAAGATAAAGATGAACTTCAGATTAAAACATGTACATTGTCAGATTTCTTTGATATTTTACATATATGTTGCATCATTTTCATTGAGGTTATCAGTCATTCTTTGCATTATACATTTACTACTTCTACTTTCAGGTGATGTAGAGACTAACCCAGGTCCTAGCACCAGTTCCATCACTAATACAGACACGTCATCTACCATTAGTTCACTGTCAGCATGCTCATCTGAAGATCATCACCTTTTCCCTAACCCTAATGCACTCCCATCTCTCATACACTTAAACATTCAAAGTCTTAAACCTAAAATTGATTTGCTAGAAGGTATTTTAAACGAAATAGATATTTTAAGTTTTTCTGAAACATGGTTAAATAAAAATATTGAGAACTATGAAGTAAACATTCAAGGTTATAGTCCACCATTTAGGTGTGACAGAGACGATAAACAAGGGGGCGGGGTCGCTGTTTATGTAAAAAAAGATATAGTATGTAAACGAAGAACAGATTTGGAAGTAAAAGGAGTCGAATGCGTATGGCTAGAAATTAATATTAAACATGTAAATTATTTAATAGGTACTTTTTACCGCCCACCGAATTCGCCCGTCTCCACTTGGAACCTGATTGAACACTCGTTTGACCTAGCGAACGACTCTAACATTAGAAATATAATAATAGTAGGTGACTTCAACGAAAATCAATATAACCTTAACCTACCGAAACTTAAACTTATATCCACAAGACAGGGCCTCACACAATTAATAGATAAACCGACTTCATACACTGAATATTCAGAAACCCTAATTGATCTTCTCCTTACTAATAATAGAAATTGCATTGACAGCTCGGGTGTCCTTGAACCTTTCCTCGATGTAAACTTAAGATTTCACTGCCCAATTTATTGTTTAATAAATCATGTTAAGCCCCAAACGATAAAAAATAAACGCACTATCTTCCTGTATGATAAAGGTGACTATGCAAAATTGAAACACAAAACGAGTAATATTAATTGGAATGAAATTATAAATGATAACACTGATATAAACGCAAGTTTAAAACACATGACGAGTAAAATAAATGAAATAACAAAAGAATGTATTCCAAATAAGACAATAACTGTAAGAAAAGACGAACTACCATGGATAACAAACAAAATAAAACTAACTATGAGAAAAAGAAACAGGGCTAGGAAAAAAGCCAAAAAGACAAATAAAGAAAACGACTGGAATGCCTTTAAAAACTTGAGAAATAAAGTAATTAGTCAATTGAGAAATGCTAAAGAAAAACATAAATCTAAAATAAGTGAAAAAATCGAAGACAATAATAATTCACCTAAAGCATGGTGGAAACTTATTAATGAAATAAGCGGTATAACAGATGTAAAAAAAAATATACATGCGATTATGACCAGGAGTGGTGAAGTGATTTACGACGATACAGAGAAAGCAAACGCTTTGAATGATTTTTTCGCTTCGCAGTCAACAATAAACACAAGTAATGATCAAATTCCAAGTGAAAATTATGAAAATCCGATTGAATTAAATGAAATATTAATTAAAGAGCAAGATGTTATCGACGTTATCTCTAATTTAGATACCACCAAAGCATGTGGACCCGATTCGATGAGTCCAAAAATAATCAAAACTCTATGCAACGAAATCTCGCGTCCTTTAACTGACCTCTTTAATCAATCTCTTGCAAGATCATTTTTTCCCGATGCCTTGAAAATTGCAAACGTGATACCAGTTTATAAAAAAAATGACCCACTTAAAGTTGAAAATTATCGTCCTATTTCCTTACTATGTATTTTGAGTAAAATTTTCGAGAAATGCGTATATAAGTATCTTCACAACTTTGTTATTTCAAATAATCTCATAACTCCCCATCAGTCAGGCTTTACAAAAGGTGATAGTACCGTGAACCAACTTCTTTATCTTTCGGATGAAATCGCTCGCGCTCTAGATGATGGAAAAGAAATTCGTTCTGTATTCTTTGATATTAGCAAAGCTTTCGACCGAGTTTGGCATGGGGGGCTTTTATACAAAATTCAAAATTTTGGGATTAAAGGTAAACTATATGAATGGATAAAAAGTTACTTAAGTGATAGAAGCCAAAAAGTAATTCTAAATGGGAGAAGTTCTAATATGATAAAAACAAACGCAGGTGTTCCACAGGGATCTATCCTTGGACCCTTCTTTTTTCTAATCTTCATTAACGATGTAGTCTTAGAGGTAAATTGTAATATCAAACTTTTCGCCGACGATACGTCAATTTATGTCATAATCAATAACCCCCTCATTGATGCTGAAAATCTCAACGAAAATTTATGTAAAATCCACGCATGGTCAGAGAAATGGTTGATCAAATTTAACCCATCTAAAACAGAAAGTCTTACAATAACAAGGAAAAATGACACTTACCACCCGCCCTTAACGATGAATAATACAGTAATTAACGAGGTAAACAAACATAAACATCTAGGCCTAATACTAAGCAAAAATGGTAAATGGATTGAACATACAACTGATATTATTGAAAAATCTTCCAAAAAATTAAATATCTTACGTTCTTTGAAATTTAAACTGCAACGAAAATCACTCGAAAAAATGTATTTCTCATTCATTAGACCTTTAATGGAGTATGCAGATATAATTTGGAGTAATTGTCCTCAATATATAAAAGAATCATTAGAAAACATCAATTTACAAGCAGGAAGAATCGTCACAGGAGCCACAAAGTATTGCAGCAACCAGTCCATATATAATGAAACCGGATGGCCTACACTAGAACAAAGGCGTAAAGAGCATAAATTAATTCAATTCTATAAAATATTTAATGGTCTTACTCCCAATTATCTCTTTTCTCTTCTTCCACCTCAAGCTATAGACCAACATAGGTATCCCACGCGGAATGTCCAAAATTTCACTAATATCCATTCAAAAACTACATTTTATCACGACAGTTTCCTACCATCTACCATTCGATTGTGGAACGATTTGCCGCTTGGAACAAGACAGTCTAAATCCATAAGTGAATTTAAGAAGAAAATATCCATTAAAACACTAGTTCAACCACATTACTATACCGGTACACGACCCGGCCAAATCCTACACACAAGAATTCGAATGAAATGCAGTGGCTTAAATCAACATCTTTTTCTATGTAATCTTACCGATAGTCCACTTTGCACATGCGGAAAAATTGAATCTGCCTCTCATTTTCTCTTGTACTGCACTAATTATTTGAGTCTCCGTGATAAATATATTACACCGCTACAAACACTTTGTAACATTACTTGCAATGTACTTTTGTTTGGGAATGAAAATCTTACAATTGATGAAAACAAATACATATTCATAAAAGTACAAAGATTTATTCTTAAAACAAAACGCTTCGGTTAATGTACTTCTTTCTTAAATTGCTTCCTATGTCCAGTAAACATCACAATTTATATCTTCATCTCTTAACTCATCTATTAACATAACTTAAATCCTCATCTCTTCGCATATATCAATACTATTCACTTGCATTCTAAGTTCTAGCCTCCCTTCTCTTCTTTATCTCTTTTCTTCACTTTATTCATGATCGTCCAGTGCATAAAGAAATATGAGAAACGAATTGATATAAGCGATTATCGCTTGTTTTCTATCTCATCAGTGAATTTACTTATTTTTGTTGTTATGTACTGATTCGAAATATTACTGAATAAATACAGTTTAAACTAATTATATGATGGTAAATTCTGGTCAAGAATAGACGTATATTTGGAGAACACTTAAACAGAAATTTTGTATCTGTCTGTGCACCATATCATAACGTTACATGCATCACTGATGAGAATGTAATATTCGAAACACGTGTCTGGTGCATGTAAATTGGTTTGGAATTTTCTTCAAGAAGGTAGAGAGTTGGAACCCTTCGACATTATGTGGTGAGCATTGAAACATTTCTGTTCAAGTGTTATCCGAATACACGTCTATTCTTGACCAGATTAGATAACCATCGTATCATTGATGATAATGACCATATGATAGGCCTAAAGTAAAATCATATAAAGAAGATTTAAACAGTATTCTCTTGGTTTAATCAAAGTGGATTCCCGTGGAATATATCATTTGGGTATCACGTGATACGCCACAGTGATTATATAAACTTTAAAATCCTCGGTTATGTATTGGATATACGCCGAAAACAATTCATTCTTAAAGATATTGGTCAGTTTGAGGCCCGCAGGGCCGTAAACTGTCCAATATCTTTAAGAATGAATTGTTTGAGGCGTATATCGTACTTAAAACATTGATCACTATTCAAAGTGGCATGACCTTTGACTTTGTTCTTATTATGTTAATTGCCTTTACTGTAACGAAATGTAATCACTCCAGAATCTAACATTCTCACTACTAGCAGTAGTGAGTCGTTTATATAAGGAGATACCGGAGATGAAATTTCCAATTTAAAAAAAAGGTTGTGACAAATTATGACGCAGATTCCGTAAACCAATTCGAAATTGGATGCGATTTTTGGGAGAAAAAATCAACGAGAATATTCTGCGTGATGACGATTTAGTTGAAGCTTCTTTGGATATATATAGAATAAAAGGGCGTGTCTCTAAAAATGTTGTTTTCCGGACAAGCAAATAATAATATAGTGCCTTTAAATACCGAAAAGAAATCAGTGGGGACGTTCAACTTATTTTGTGCAAGATTAAATGATGAAAGAAACAATTCAGGAAGGAAAAAAAGAAAAAATTGGCTGTACTATAGTGTCGTAAACATTGTCATTTCCGACACAACGGCCGGTTCTAAATAGATATTATATATAAGATTGTGCTGGATTTTGTCAACTCCGGAAAAAAATAACAAAAAATTGGAATAGTCAGTACCACGATACATATGCATGGAATTCTTGTCACGTGATTTCTAAATAAGGATTGTAACGGTTGTTCTATAGATGTCAAAGTACATTTACCTATGACTGTCCAATATTTAATCTAGGTCGCGTATATTTTTTCTAATTAACGCGACCTAGATTTGATATTGGACAGTCAAAGGTAAATTTTGGACTGTTCGAACAAAGGCATGACGTCACATCAATGTCTTAAGTCCAGGTTACAATACAGTATACATGTACACGTAGCGTGACAAGATGATCACTTTAATCCTTTTGAGCTCTCAACACTTGGTTGATTGGTAAATGGAAATTAAGAGTGAATGTGGACAAGACAAAGACAATGGTTTTCGGTAAAAAAGTGCAAAATGAAACTTTCACATTTGATAACACGGCCTTAGAAATCGTTAATAGCTATAAATATCTAGGGATATATTTTACAAAAACGAGGTCATTTAAATACAATATTAAAGAACAATATGATAAAGCCACTAGGGCAATGTATGGAGTAATAGCAAAATGTAAACAGCATAATTTACCCATTGATAGTCAACTAGATCTATTCGACAGAATTGTACAGCCTATTTTGCTATACGGTTGTGAAAGGAGAAGGTCCACTAACCGTGATTTACGGCCCTGTATTTAGTGCCTTTTTAAAAAAAATATAATTTTGAGTCAGTTTGATGTTAATCTATCTATCAACATTGGTAATTGTCAGCGGTAAAAAGTTTGCGAACCTGTGCGTTCCATGACGTCATTAATGACGTCAGAAACTGGTGACGGTACGGTAATATCCGTATTTTTCGTTAATTTTCATACATTCTTTGCAGTTTTTCGCTAACAACACAGGCGGGTGCGTACCTAATTTTTGTTTTAGATAAACAATCTTGACATATTCTCAATATCAACGAATTTTCATCTACGTACCTACTTGTGCTCTATATGAAAACCTTTAAAATGTTACGATATTTTACTTTTAACCATCTGGTTGCAGTAGGGGTCACAGGTAGTGATGGGAAATCGGTTCAGAATCATAATCGATAATCGGTTAGAATCGGTTGGTGTATCCAATGCGATTCTACCGATTATAATCGGTCATATTATTTTCCTGAAAATGTCAATACTTTTATTATTTTTATCTAAATAAAACATACGTTTCATTCATTACTGACCAACAAAGCAGCTCTGGATCTATATGTTTTAATTACATGCGCTTTAATTGTAAACAATCAAATTTAATCAAAGTAATCAAAGGCCTTCTTCTTACAGCTGTTTCATTTAAAAATAATGTATGATGAAAGGTATACAAAAACGGATCATTTTTGGCGGAACGTGTGGTGTGGAATGGGGGGGGGGGGGTTTCACATTTGCTTGCAAGTACAGTACATGCATCTGTGAAAGCAAACAGTAACATCAAAATTCAGACAGAAACACTCGATAAATCTCAATCAAATATTTAATCAGTTTTAACTTAAAATTTGTAAAGGATAATTGAAGTAGAACATACTGTCACCGTCGGTACGTCGTACATATGTAGTCCTTTGAGATTGTAATAACTGATTTTTTTTTACAAGTTTTCTCTCTAATTATCAGGGATTGCCTTATGCTACAACACTCATTTCCACAGTAAGAAAGTTTTGACCATTAGACAGGATTTTCTCTGATCTTGCCCCCCCCCCCCCTCCTTCATTTTCCCGCTATCGATTATTCTACTTTCAAATCGATTATCGAAATCGGATGACTTCAACACGCCGCTAATCGATTATTATCGATTATCGGCCCATCACTAGTCACAGGAGTCGTTTTACCGATCGCTGCGTGTCCTTCTGCAGTTTCGGTGTACAAATTCCTCTGATTTGTTTCTTGGCGGATTTTGACAAGTTTTGTATTGATGAAACCGGGAAAGAAAACACAAGTTTAACGATTAAACGATATACTGGGTAAGATATATCAAAGGTTTGGTATCTTTAATTATCTTTGATTATAAGGACTTTTCTCCATTTTTTTTAAACTTTCGCACTTGGCAGCGAAATGTTAATAATATCAAACAAAATGTCTTTATTTGGAAACTTTAAGCGAGTTAATTTTAGTTTCGTTCAAAGATGTATCCATTATACAGAATATTTCACTCATTATCGAGAACGAGCGAGTTGAATGACGTTCATTTATTGAACTGGAACGTCAAAATTTTAAACGCCTCCGTTTACTGAATGAATCCTCCCCATAGGGAATTACGTTTATATAATAAATGACAATAAACACATAAAGTCAAAAAATTGTTGGCCTCTCGTTTACGTTTTTCTTTCCCTCTGATTTTATTAACGAACATGGAACTAGAAATGAATATTTGCGGAAAAAGCTCAATATTCTATTTTGGGGGGGGGGGGGGGCAAAACTGTTACCTATAAAGCATGACAGGTCAGTTTATATACTAGCAAGTATTAGTCAAGAACAGGTATGTTGCTTGTTGTATGTTTGATCCTAAATCTAGTTTAAACATATCTTATTTTCCAAAACATGAAAATGGGATTTGGCAAAAGTTATACCAACATTATAAACGCCCTCTCCCTCAGTTACATGTACGTGAACTTGAACTTTAAAGTGACCTTGACCTTCATTGAATGCCGAGTTTCATCATGCTATACAATTCCTGCAAACTCTAAAACGTGTCTGATGTGTATCAAGTTTATTTGTTCTAGCGCTAGCGAAATACATGTACAATGTATTTGAAAGTGTGACCTACAGAAAGACGGACGCCGTGCAAAGTGATCTCTTTATGTCGCTCTTGCGTTTCAGGCGACATGAAAAGAAAGGGTCGATGAATAATATGCTTGACCATAACACAATAATGTTACATTGTTGATTTTTTTTCCAGCACATTATTTGTAAAGTTCTTTATTTTGACGTGTGTAAGGAAAACAAATGAAAATAAACGAATCATGGGATTAATCTTCCTTGTACATGTTGTACCGAGTCGAATGCTGGGTGGAAAGAGGGTTTTCTCGCTCAACTCGGAGTTACTATGGTTGTATTTCATAACTTTTCATTTTTTATTTATTTATTCATTTATTTATTTATTTATTTATTTATTTATTTATTTATTTATTTATTGTTGGTTTTTTTGTTTGTTTATTTTGAGGTGTTTTTTTTTTTTTTTTTTTTTTTTTTTTTTTTCGTAGAGTACATTTTTATGTATCCATGTAGACATGAAATTCAGAATTAAATGATGAGAACTGAGGACAATTAAAGGTCATGATAATAGATAAAGAATATATACTTTCCGATCGCAGAGTAACTTACTTCTGTAATCGACAACAAACAAAAAGACGAAATTGAAACTAAATATGCTTGTCACTGACATATATTATAATTGTTCATACCGACATTTTAATTTAAAAAAAAACATCCAATGTTATAGATGAAACAATAAAGAATACAAAACTGGAATCTTAAATGGGGTCAAAACAGATTTAAATTGCTAGGTATTCAATTTGATGTTGGTTTAGAAAATATATGTAAACTAAATTATCAGGATAGAATGAAAAAGATTGAAAATACGATAAAGCAATGGAGAAAAAGAAAGATAACTCCTATCGGAAAAATAACAATTATTAAATCACTAATAATTTAAACAACTAAATTATTTAATAACTAAATAATTTAAATAACTAAAAATCACAGTTTAATCATTTATGTCTTGCCTTACCAAATCCGGAAGATGAAATAGTTACAAACTTAAAGAGACTGATTTTTAACTTCATATGGGACGGTAAACCTGATAAAGTAAACCGTGATGATTTGTGTAAAACTTATGAGGAAGGAGGACTTAATATGGTTGATTTACATGCTTATATTAACGCATTGCAAACTACTTGGATTAGGAAGATTCTCAACTCAGATGGTATGTGGCAAAATATTTTATTTCAAAATATAAAACAAGAATTTTTGCTCAAATGTGGTACTAGTTACATAGAAAAATGTATTCTAGAAACTAAAAATAAATTCTGGAAAGACGTTTTGTGGGCATGGAAAACAGTTCATCAAAATGAGAAGAAATATGGTAAATTCAATAAAATCAATATTGCAAGTATGCCACTCTGGCTAAACAATGATATCAAAATTGGAGGAACTGCACCTTTTTACAAAAATCTGTTTGATCTAGGTTATATCTATGTCAACGATATTTTAAATGATGACGGTTCTTTGTTTTCACACAACGATATCTCATCTAAAACCACACTAAGAATAAACTTCTTAGAGTTTTTAAGTATTAAGTCAGCAATACAATGCTACGCAAACAAAAATAAACAATTCATAATGGAAAAAATCAATGGCCCTTTTCTTCCTTCGGCCTTTTCAGTCATCATGAGAAAATCAAAAGGTTCAAAGGATATGTACGACATATTAAGGAAGTCACCAAATATTAACCAGATTTGTAAAATTCAAAAATGGTCAAATTTAATTGAGAATGATGATTTTTCTAAATGGCGTAAAATTCATAGATCGATCAAGAACGTATCTGACCCTAAGCTAAAATGGTTTCAATTCAGAATTAATCGTCACATACTAACTACGAATCAATCAGCATTTAAAATGAGATTACAGGATGACCCTTTCTGTACTTTTTGTAGAGTTGAGAATGAAACGATATCCCATATTTTTTTGGGAATGTCAGCATGTCCAAAATATATATAGAAGAATAAACACTATTTTTAGATGTTTTGATATTGATATTAAACTAGATACCATGGAAAAGGTTATTTTAGGACCATATAAAGAGGATGTAGAAAGTATTGTGACTCTCAGTACTAAATATTACATTTATGTTACAAAGTGTAAATCCGGTACACTAGATGTAAGGAGTCTGATTCATTATTTAAAATTTGTTATATGCTGCTACAAATTAGTTCTTACAAAACAAGATAGAAATGAGGAATATTGTCTAAAATGGACTCCCGTAAAGAATGTTTTTGAAACTTATCTTTCATCATAATGAAATTTGTAAGATGCTTCTTTAAAGTTAACAGAATATTTCTTGTCTCTGTGCGTGTGCGTTTTATTTATTACCATTTGAATGATATGAAATGTATTATGTGTTTAGTGTGTTTGTGTGATGTACGAGTATGTGTCCATCTGAAGCCATTACATTTCTTCGATATTGATAATCATCATATACCATAAATCTTATTTTCAGACACCAAGGACGTTCCCTGATAAATATGAACTTACTTTATACCATATGAAATCATTATAGCCCTGTTGTGAAAGCATTGATTAATATTATAGATGCTAGTTAAGAATGATAGTGGTAAATAATTATGTGAGAAACCATAATTCTTGAGAGTTGAGCAGAAAATGTCAAATTGGTGATATAAATGTATTCTATTATTTATATATTGATATATCATGCAAAATTATTACATAATTTGTGTTTGTATATTATACACGTGATGGAACCTTAAAAAAAAAAAATAAATAAAAAAAAAAATAATAAAGAATATATAAATTCTACAGATTTGTGAAGACGGAGATTTCACGGGCGTAGCCAGGCGTACATTTGTACGCAAAAACGTCCACATTTTTTTTCGCAAAAAAAGAAGGGAGAAGAGATAAGGAGACCCCACCATTTCCCCAAAAATATCGGGTCTACTTAAAGGATGTAATAAATGATAAAAGTGAAACATGTACCAGTGATATAGCCCAAAAACACTCAATAATGATCGTGTTGAATTTTTTTTAAATTTTCTCAGGCGTAGAAATTCGCGCTAACAATGTGCGCACGGTCGATTTAGACAGATGTATGGTTGCAAATAAGCGTATGTGAATTTAAAATAGCAAACAGCATTTTATGTTCATATCGGCATATCGGATATTTCCTTTATCTTAGATACGTTTCGTGCTCTTGATCCCTTTTCAATGCGGCTCAAATACGCTCAAGATCCATGCACCAATTTGCTTCACTTTCTCAAAATCTTCTCTGACCGATCCCCTACCCCCCCCCCCCCCCCTCCTCCCTCAACAATGAGAGAGGGAAACTTTCTTCCATATTGTCCCTTACTTCGATTTTATAAGTCATCCTCATAAAAAAGAATGCGTCGACATCGAAAACACCCTAGCTACATGTACGGCATCATATTTTTAATTTGAACAACTTAACAAAAAAGATGTATATAGAATCATTCTTATGTGATGAATCTCTATCCCTCTCTCTCAACTTCCTGTGAAGCCCTCTCGGCAAAAAAAAAAAAAGAAAATGACGATCATAGTCGCTTAAAGCACCCTTCCCTTTTTTAAAATTTGGTTACGCTAATGCGTAATGAACCTTACCATCTCCTTTGTCCTAAATTGCATTTGTTTTGAATTTTTCAGATAATTATTGCGTTTTTAAATATTGTAAGAGCAGTCTATACAAAAACATTGATGATATAACTTCCGTTATGAGATGACAAAATGTCAAAATTGACAGGAACTACTTTCACACTAACGCAACAGAAATCAAGAATTGTCTAACGCATGAAATAAACGATACAAATGGTCTCAAATAATCCATTAAAACTTGAGACAGTTGGAACCATGTGTCGACTCATAAACATGATCATGATCATCACAGCACAGTACTGTGAATGTTTGCAGAGATTACATCGGTTGCTACGCGCATGATTTGAAAACTGCAACAAGTGAACATGAACGGCAGTTTGTTGACGGATTTCTTGTGTTTCTAGGGAAATTTCATGCGATAAATGCACTTGCTGTGTGTTGTATACCCGTAACAAAACACAAATTATGACATTTATTCTATATATATGTACCACAGTTGTTTATTTCATTCTTGTTTTCTGAAATCGCGTTTTCTAGGTAAAAGGGTGACGTTAAGATTCAGGTCACCGCGGGCTCAGTTTGCAGGTTAGAACAGCCGTCGCGGCATGCTTCTTTAGATCTTATGCATTGTGACGTCACGAGTGTTAATACACGAATTGCAGCACGTTTTTTTCAATAGTAACATCTCAGGGAATTACATTGGTTGTGCATATATATGCAAATAACAATTTCCGAAGTTTACCGAAATCGTATGTACCAGAGAGTAAAAACGTCTATAAAACAAAAAAATGTGAGAGATATTTTATGTCAGTAATATATAGATGTTCAAATGGTAGTACTTAAAAGCTATTTACGGTAAAACTTCATTATTGACAGTTTAATCCCTGTTAGACTATATGTACCTTTAAGATCACTTTTGAAATATAATTCTAAACATGGCGAGAAGATGAAATATTCATAATAATAAAAAGAAATAAAAAAAAAAGCCTGTGTTTGTGAAACACGAATGCCCCCGGTGGCATCTTTGTTAGTATGAACACTATTTTCTGTTAAGTACATGTATGTGAGGTCACTGGGTTAAAAGGTCAAAGGTCAAGGTCACGAGGTCAAACATTTTGGTATCAATGGAAATGTCTTGTCACAAGGAATACTCATGTGAAATATGAAAGCCCTAGCACTTCCCATTCAAAAGTTATGCACAATGTTAAAGTTTTTGAAAAGTAGGTCAAAGGTCAAGGTCAAGGTCACGAGGTCTAAAATTTTGGTATCAATGGAAAGGTCTTGTCACAAGGAATACACATGTGAAATATGAAATCCCTATCACTTCCCATTCAAAAGTTATGCCCAATGTTAAAGTTTTTGAAAAGTAGGTCAAAGGTCAAGGTCACGAGGTCAAACATTTTGGTATCAATGGAAAGGTCTTGTCACAAGGAATACACATGTGAAATATGAAAGCCCTATCACTTCCCATTCAAAAGTTATGCCCAATGTTAAAGTTTTTGAAAAGTAGGTCAAAGGTCAAAGTCAAGGTCACGAGGTCAAACATTTTGGTATCAATGGAAAGGTCTTGTCACAAGGAATACACATGTGAAATATGAAAGCCCTATCACTTCCCATTCAAAAGTTATGCCCAATGTTAAAGTTTTTGAAAAGTAGGTCAAAGGTCAAGGTCAAGGTCACGAGGTCAAACATTTTGGTATCAATGGAAAGGTCTTGTCACAAGGAATACACATGTGAAATATGAAAGCCCTATCACTTCCCATTCAAAAGTTATGCCCAATGTTAAAGTTTTTGAAAAGTAGGTCAAAGGTCAAGGTCACGAGGTCAAACATTTTGGTATCAATGGAAAGGTCTTGTCACAAGGAATACACATGTGAAATATGAAAGCCCTATCACTTCCCATTCAAAAGTTATGCCCAATGTTAAAGTTTTTGAAAAGTAGGTCAAAGGTCAAAGTCAAGGTCACGAGGTCAAACATTTTGGTATCAATGGAAAGGTCTTGTCACAAGGAATTCACATGTGAAATATGAAAGCCCTATCACTTCCCATTCAAAAGTTATGCCCAATGTTAAAGTTTTTGAAAAGTAGGTCAAAGGTCAAGGTCAAGGTCACGAGGTCAAACATTTTGGTATCAATGGAAAGGTCTTGTCACAAGGAATACACATGTGAAATATGAAAGCCCTATCACTTCCCATTCAAAAGTTATGCCCAATGTTAAAGTTTTTGAAAAGTAAGTCAAAGGTCAAAGTCAAGGTCACGAGGTCAAACATTTTGGTATCAATGGAAAGGTCTTGTCACAAGGAATACATATGTGAAATATGAAAGCCCTATCACTTCCCATTCAAAAGTTATGCCCAATGTTAAAGTTTTTGAAAAGTAGGTCAAAGGTCAAGGTCAAGGTCACGAGGTCAAACATTTTGGTATCAATGGAATGGTTTTGTCACAAGGAATACACATGTGAAATATGAAAGCCCTATCACTTCCCATTCAAAAGTTATGTCCAATGTTAAAGTTTTTCGGACAAACAGACAAACAGATAAACAGACAAACAGACGGACAGGCCAAAAACTATATGCCCCCGAATCTTTGATTCCGGGGGCATAAAAAAAAAATTCCGACCTACCTACCCTATTTTTTTTCAGCATGTTATGGGAAACACACATATTTTTTTTCTTGGCCTAAAGGCAACCCCCACCCCTCCAACCCATAGGCTTTATCAGCCACTGTAAATCATTCAACTCATTTGATTATTTTGCAAATTGCCATTTTCTCAAGTGAACTTTTAAAAATGAGTTGAATCTCTGAATTTTAATCTCCGTAAACTGTAATTAAAACAGTATGCTTGAAAGACGGATTGAGAGTCGAGGGGTGGACAGGATGAAAGGCAGAGAGAGGAAGGGCAAAAGGGGCGGGATGGGGAGGGAGGTGAGGGCGGAGGTAAGGTGACGGGAGGGGAGGAAGGGGGTTGGAAGGGAGAGATACCCCTCCCCCTCAAGCCGAGGGACAATGAATGGTAACATTTTTGTAGTGGGATAATGCCTGTAGGAAGCACAGGCACATGCAGATAGAGGGTCAATATAATTTATGATGCCCCTTTACAGGTCATACATGTAACACATATGTATTTACCGACATACAGGTCATACATGTAACACAGGTCATACATGTAACACATATGTATTTACCGACATACAGTTCATACATGTAACACATATGTATTTACCGACATACAGTTCATACATGTAACACATATGTATTTACCGACATACAGGTCATACATGTAACACAGATGTATTTACCGACTTACAGGTCATACATGTAACACAGATGTATTTACCGACATACAGGTCATTCATGTAACACATATGTATTTACCGACATACAGGTCATACATGTAACACATATGTATTAACCGCACATATGTATTTACCGACATACAGGTCATACATGTAACACATATGTATTTACCGACATACAGGTCATATATGTAACACATATGTATTTACCGACATACAGGTCATTCATGTAACACATATGTATTTACCGACATACAGGTCATACATGTAACACATATGTATTAACCGCACATATGTATTTACCGACATACAGGTCATACATGTAACACATATGTATTTACCGACATACAGGTCATACATGTAACACAGATGTATTTACCGACATACAGGTCATACATGTAACACATATGTATTTACCGCACATATGTATTTACCGACATACAGTTCATACATGTAACACAGATGTATTTACCGACATACAGGTCATACATGTAACACAGATGTATTTACCGACATACAGGTCATACATGTAACACAGATGTATTTACCGACATACAGGTCATTCATGTAACACATATGTATTTACCGACATACAGGTCATATATGTAACACATATGTATTTACCGACATACAGGTCATACATGTAACACATATGTATTTACCGCACATATGTATTTACCGACATACAGGTCATACATGTAACACATATGTATTTACCGACATACAGGTCATACATGTAACACATATGTATTTACCGACATACTGGTTTTTCTTATACCCAGTTGCAACATGTGCCTGTGTTAGGAAGCACATGACGTAAAATGTCAATGAAATCGGGAAACAGACTTTCATTTCTATGACTACTAAATCTTCATGTTCGCCGAGTTACCGATTGTGGACATAAAGAGATACATTAACTAAGCCTGGATTACTTACATTATCCATTCTTTACTGTCCTATAGCTGTCTAACGTTCACAATATGACGTTTCACAGTCCTGAACTAATAATTTCCACCAAACGACAATAACGTCACACAGCTTGTCTCTATATATAGATCCTACCAAGAACGAAACTAACAACTTCTTGGAACTAACGATTTCAGAAAACCAGTCTTAAAATAGTCCATACATGTAGCAAATACGTTTTTGACCAGGGGCGGAGACAGGGTCTAGCTTTTAAGGGGGCCTGATGAATATAGAAAAAAATTACAGATTATGGGTAGTTTTGGTCCCATATTGGCTAAGAGCGATAACTGGAGGGGTCAGAGGGGGAGGGGCGGGGACGGGGGCTAAGATTTATAATGATGTGTTGTGAATGTAGATGTCCATGTATTGAAACTTATGAAAAATATTTATTTAAGGCCATACCAAATTTATTAAATGTTCTTCGGATTTTCTTGTGAAAAAAAGGGTGCGAGCGAGCGAAAATATAATTATTTTATTTATTTTAAGTATTGCAGTTTTTTAAAGTACCAGTCTTCGTAAGAATCATGCAAAAAGTGATACACCCTATGTCACAGATTTTCAAAATTTTTATGTCATGCTGTTGATTATGTTGAGTTATGATATAATTCAAAATTCATTTCATCAATGTGTCCCTCGTTGCTAAGATACAGAGGCTACTTAGTTACAGGGTCACTGCGATCGAAAATGATGATTTGATACATGTGAAATTACCATAGTTTGAGGTCCTAAAAGAAGCTGTTCTAAACTGAAATTAATATTGAAACTTAATTAAGACTATAAATCAAGAGTCTAGTTTCATACTTAAAAAGAAAATTTTCATACAATATTCATATTTAAAGTTGGTTGCTAGGTGAGAAGTTCCCTAACAACAGAGATTTGCTCAACACATAAAAATACAAGTATTTTAATTCAAAAAATAAATATCCTTCCTCGATGCTTTTGAAATTATTTCATCAGCAAGAAAAAATAGCAATCCAAGGAATGCTTGTGTCGCCTGCGAAGCGGTTTGATTATTATTCTAGAAAGTGGATCAAAATTCTTGAAAAGTAGGTCTAGGTCAAATATCTAGATCAAGGTCAAAAGGTCAAATTTTATGGTCTATGTAGAAAGGTCTTGTCACAAGGAATACACATGTGAAATACCAAAGCCCTATCACTTACCAATCAAAAGATATATCTATTCTTAATTTTTTTGAAAAGTAGGTCAAATATGTAGGTCAAGGTCAAAAGGTAAAAAAATAATGGTATGTGTAGAATGGCATTGATACAAGGAAAATACATGTGAAATATCAAAGCCCTATCAGCTACCAATCAAAAGATATAGCCAATATTACTTTTCTTGAAAAGTAGGTCAAATATCTAGATCAAGGTCAAAAGGCCAAATTTAATGGTCTGTGTAGAAAGGTCTTTTCAGAAGGAATACACATGTGAAATATCGAAGCCCTATCACTTACCAATCAAAAGATATAGCGAATCTTATCTTTTTTCAAAAGTAGGTCAAATATCTAGGTCAAGGTCACAAGGTCAAAAATTATGGTATGTGTAGAAAGGTCTTGCCACAAGGATTGCACATGTGAAATATCAAAGTCCTAACACTTACCAATAAAAAGATATATCCATTCTTAATTTTTTTTGAAAAGTAGGTCAAATATGTAGGTCAAGGTCACTAGGTCAAAAATTATTGTATGTGTAGGAAGGTCTTGTCACAAGGAATACATATGTGAAATATCAAAGCTCTATCACTAACCAATCAAAAGATATAGCGAATCTTATCTTTTTTTCAAAAGTAGGTCAAATATCTAGGTCAAGGTCACAAGGTCAAAAATAATGGTATGTGTAGAAAGGTCTTGCCACAAGGATTGCACATGTGAAATATCAAAGCCCTATCACCTACCAATCAAAAGATATATCCATTCTTAATTTTTTTGAAAAGTAGGTCAAATATATAGGTCAAGGTCACTAGGTCAAAATTTATGGTATGTGTAGCAAGGTCTTGTCACAAGGAATACACATGTGAAATATCAAAGCCCTATCACTTACCAATCAAAAGTTATGGGCTGTGACACCCAAAGTGTGACAGACAGACAGACGGACAGACGGACGGACGGACAGACGGACAACGGACAAAGTGATCCCTAAGTGTCGCTATGCTTCGCAGGCGACACAATAAAACAACATTAACACAACAAAATATGAAAAAATCACCAGATACACATGGGTTAGATTTCTGACAATTTGAGGCTAAAAATTGACTATTTTTGATTTTTCTCGAAAATGCACTTTTTTTCTGTTTTCGTTATAACTTGCTCCTTTCATCTTTTGTTCGATGATTGATAATAAGATTGAATATGAGAAGAAAGCTATTTTGCTCAGAAAGATATCTAAGTTATATGATTCTGTAACAAAAGCAAAAATACCTTAGCAATGAAATATATTCCTTGGCAACCGTTCAGAAATTGTCCAATTTTTTGCTTCAATCAATATCTAATTGATATCTGAGTCAGAACAATGCAGAATTATGGACAAATCTGATTAGTAAAAGCTCTGACAAAATATTCTGTACCGTTATCATATGAAACATGCAGAAACCCCATAGCAACGACCTTAATACCATAGCAACTGTTCGATTGTATTCCCGTGGGTCATGTATTTTTTCAGAATAAAGAGCACAAGACAATCTTACTTTGTTGCAGCAAACTACAGATACAATTCACAAACTTTCATAAATGAGTTTTAGGGGTTTGATAATTGAACAGCTGTATTTCTGAAAACCATAGAAACGATTTTGATATTCCGTAGCAACCTTTGCATTTGTCTCATTTACTGAGTTACGAAGCAGTTCTATGTAACATGCCTGCTAATATGTCTGAAAGAAAGTATAACTTTGTCCTGTGTAATGATGGACGAGGTACTAGTACATGTATGTGCATATCTAATGGCATATCTTGCTTAGTTAATGTATCCATGGCAACATATATACCCCTTTAAGCCCTTGAAATCAAAGATATTAAAGAGAGCATACTGTACATGTACTTATACTATAGTTGTTAATGTGTTCGTTTGTAAAAGCTTCATCCTTTGGTTCAAGGGATACAGTTGAGTTTTTGAATAGAGTTTTAAAAAGTACATGTAGGTCAAAGTCAAGGTCAGTAGGTCGTGGTTTCAGTAATGGCGCCTAGGGTATATCATGACCTCTCCGGACTTTCGTCCTGGCGAGCTAAATTCATTAAACAAAGCAAAGGCAAAATAAGTCACATTTCGAAGTTTTTCTTAACCCTGCTATCTTGATATCACAAACGTTTCAGTAGCCTCCCTTAGACCAGAATTTCTAATTAAGAAATTTCCATGCTGAAGATTTCCGATCTTCATAACTTAAAATATCTTGATGGCGTGATCTTGTAATGAGCCCATACTGGGCAAGTCAATCCAGTGGCGTACGTGGCTCAAAGGTGGAGCCCTCGATTAGCATTCGGGATGACCCTGGTTTGAGTCTGTAGGAGGGTGTATTTGAAGGAAGGCACATACGCTTTTTTGCATTTCTCACATACATAAGCATACATGTACATGTACAAGTAAAGGATGGCTGCAAAATAGCTTCCAAATTCTCAAAATTTTGAAAGATGCCCTCCTAAATTAATATTGGCTTTGATATCTTAATCATATTCGAAAATAATAATAATTTTTTATCCAAAAAATTATCCTAAAACATAAAACGTGTGACATAACCTGCATTTTTACCTATTATGAAACTTAGGTGTAACCAAAAATTTTTTAACAATACTTGGAATCCCAGGGGCCTTTTGCAAAGATTTCTTCTATTTCCATGAAACCATACTTCAATCAAATCCCAGCTACCCCTCCACCTTTCCCTTATTCTGTGTAGTATATATATAGAATCCGCAGGAAATCGTTGTAGTTTATTGAAGGGGGCTGTAGCATTTTGATGGTAGTATGAAAAAAAAAGAATCCTCACAACAAGTTCCTGTTGTTTGAATGAATTAATGGCCAAAACTAGTTAAAAGTCAGTAGATGAAAAAACAAGGTAGGTTGAGCGGAAGCAGAAATATGCCTATGGCCAACTACAGATATATTTCAAAATTTGAAGGTCATGTTAAAATCTCAAGATCATATTGCAATGGCAAGATTATAAACTGAAAATTGATCCTCTTATTTTGTTGTATTTCCATGCCAAAATCTAATATGACTTTGTACAATATAAATCACCTCCATAATTCTTTTTAAAACTTGAAAGTAATAAAGATAAATTTAATCAGTAAAACCGATGGGTACTTTTGTCTCGACATTTACGCCTCTTGTTCACATTAATTTAAGCGAAACATTGAAGCCCGTTCTCTGTTGACTCGCTTCATGAAAAAAGTGTACTTTTGAAAAGAGATAAGCGCTATACGTATCCATTTTTATATATTCTTGATGTTTCTATACAAACGACCTTGACCTTACATGAATAACTTTCAGTGACCTTTGGGGGGAGGGGGTCCTATTTAAAGTCCGAAATTTTGAAGAGCAAAAAAAAAAAAAAAAGAACTTGATTAATTCAGTTTCTAATTATACAAATGTAAATAGACTAGATGACTGGCGAGCTTTAGCGAACAAAAAAATTGACCGAAATTTCACATCATATATACTTGATTATTGATTGTCAGTATTAATATGTAAATAAAACAAATGGCGAGCGATAGCAAGCCAGTGAATTTTTCGGAGGATTTGAATAAAATTCGCTATTCGCGTCTTTTTCAGTTTCTTTACTCTTAGTGCTGCTGTTTGTTGACACATGGGTTGTACATACGAAAGCGCATCATCATCTGAAAATAACGTACATGTATGTAATAAATTCTGGCAAGCGGAAACGAGCCAGAGAAAATTTTTGAAATACTGACGGCAAAATATTATCAAAATGAAAGATTTCCAATACAAATTCACGTTATAGTTTTCAAATATTATGACAACAAAAGGGGAATCAGGACCTAATCTTAACAGATATGTATATTTATGAAAAAAAACTATGCTTCGGAAATTTCAGGGGGGGGGGGGGAGTCCGCAACCCCCCCCCCCCCCCTTTTCTAAATCCGTGATTGCACTTCCTAGCCGTGTTGTCTCTCTAGTATATCCAAATGAAAACTGCCCTAAAAATGTTGATAAAGAAATGTTCTTTGGCTCTACGTAAACTTTCATTGTCTGACTGTACGAAATACACCATGTAGTGCACACTTCGATAATTGTGGACATGGAAAATTCACTATTTTTCCGTTTTACAAAGTAAAATCAGACAATGAAAATTTACGTAGAGCCAAAGAACATTTCTTTATCAACATTTTTAAGCCAAAATTAAACCGATTATAAGTTCTGAATAGAGAAACTTCATTTATTAATGATATCATTCTTAATATTATTATTCATTTATTTTTTTATTTATTTTTTTATTTTATTTTATTTATTTATTTTTTTTTTATTTATTTATTTATTTATTTTTATTATTTTTTTTAATAAGAATTGAACAGTCAGACATTCTTTATATCAATATTCTTGAATATTTCAATGTTTACTTTCTTATTGCTAAAGAGAACGTAACGTATTTATGTAACGCCATTTAGCGCCATTACATTGTCATATTGTTCATTGTTATACCCTTGTAAGTATCTCTATATAAAATCCCCATAGGAAAAATGCCTACAAATTCGAATATTTGACCAAGCGGTCAATATTTACATCAATATTGGCCCTAGGGCAATATTTCAAAAATTATTGACCGATAAACGGTACATCGTTTGTGACGTCACGTCATTGATGACTCTTTTAGCTCTACCTGTTTTTCCGCGCTCTTTCTCTTATAGAAGAAAATGAAGGAAAACATGCCGGGCTAATCGGTTCGTTGCTGCAGTATTGATGTAAGGTATAACAAAACAATTATTGACTGGGAATTCGGGCAATATATGATTTGTTGGACCTTCAGACAAAATATAGCCCTCGGTCTTCGGCCTCGGGCAATATTTTATCTTCAGGTCCAACAAATCATATATTGCCCTCATTCCCAGTCAATAATTGTTTACTATGAAGTCATGATATGTTTGCCGTTATAATCATAACATTTCCACTGAAGAGGCCGAGTGGCGAAAACGTTTTGGGAAATAAAGTATGAATAATTTCTGAATCTTTCTATATATTTCAACTATTCCGAGAGAACTTGAACTTTATACTATATATATATATATACATATATATATATATATATATATATATATGAGGGAATGAGGGACGTACTGTCCCTTGTTCCGTCTGGATACAAGTACATATTCGTGTATCCAGAGGGCTCAAGGGATGTACTGTCCCTTCCGCTGGGTTTAAACACGTTTAGTGTCGTGGTCGCTTGTACCTTTTTTTGTGCTTTTATATATATATATATATATATATATATATATATATATATATATATATTATATAAAGCACAGGAAAAAAAAATAAACAACAACGTTAAGTATTCAGAAAATGTCGGATCGGCCCAAAGGCTAATGCATGTCTCTCGCAGAAAAAAGATATAAAGAGCACAAAAGTGGTGCGAGAGACTCACGACATTAAATTAATTTACCTCAAATTTTCAGAGCACCTCGGCTCCTTCTTCAGGAGACACTCAGAACATACATTCAGAAAAAAAAAATGAAAAAGGAAAAGAAAAAAAAATGATGAAAAAAAGACAAAGAAAAATAATGGTGTTATGAGGCTATGCTCTGGAAGGCATGTCATAAAACCATGGCAGTCAAAAAGTGAAGAGGGACGTTACAATGTAAGGCAGACAAATAAAAGGGGACGTGAAAACCATCCATTCTACTTAGACATGATCGCTAGGAAAGGAATCATAGAGTAAAACGAGGGAATGAATGGCAGGAAAAAATGAATGAAATTAGACCGCCATCTAGCGGATAAACGGTATTACTACGAACATGGAATATTTATTGAAATTATCTATGTTCCTAAAGAAAAATAACGGATACTGGAGAAAAATGGGCAAATAAAAGGTGAGATGAAATGAAAAATACATACAACACCTTTAAAAGTAAGAAAAACAAGGCAAACACCCCCCAATAAAACATACATCCATACTGTAGCAAAGTGACCGGTGAACTGTCTATATATATATATATATATATATATAGACAGCACAAAAGAGGTGAAAACAACCACGTTCACTATTCAGACAATGTCGGATCAGCCCAACAAAGGGCGAATGCACGTCGCTTGGAAAAAAAAGATATAAAAGCACAAAAAAAGGTACAAGCGACCACGACACTAAACGTGTTTAAACCCAGCGGAAGGGACAGTACATCCCTTGATTTTTCGTTTCATTTTACTTAGTCAATCGAGTCCCTTACGTTTATATAGAGTGGGGGAGGCGGTTTTTTGTTTGATTTTACTCACTTGATAATATGTTACTTAATCAATCAGGGAGCATCTTTTCAGCTTTTTTTTTTTTATTTTGAACCTATAGAAGTCTTGGACGTGTTTCTATCGATCAGGCCGTCCAGACTTTTTGGCAGCGGGTGTTGCATGCAAACAGGAGACGCTGACTCTACCTAGGCACCTGGTCTCGCCCCTCGCGGGGTCTGCTTTGGTTCATGAATTGAGAATATTACCTACCTGGCTACTAGTTATAGCCTTTCGAGCTTCAGTATAGTACAGGTTCTGACTAGCATGAGAGTGTGTGTATGTTTTTTTTTTTTTTTTTATGTACTTGTGTCCGAACGGAATGAGGGACGTACTGTCCCTTGTTCCGTCTGGATACAAGTACATATTCGTGTATCCAGAGGGCTCAAGGGATGTACTGTCCCTTCCGCTGGGTTTAAACACGTTTAGTGTCGTGGTCGCTTGTACCTTTTTTTGTGCTTTTATATATATATATATATATATATAATATTAGTTATACAGTGTTTTACAGGGGGGATACAGAAATATATTGGGTCGATGAAAAAAGTTGTATTGGGCGAGGCGAAGCCGAGCCCAATACAACTTTTTTCATCGACCCAATATATTTTTGTATCCCCCCTGTAAAACACTGTATAACGAATTTATCCCATCGATGGCTTTTGGCATGTGTATGTAACGTCAACATATTTTAAAGCATTTCGGTGACGTCAATATCGTATTAAAGCGTGTTAGTAGAAGCAGGATATTAGAATAATATCCCGTCAGTAAAATGATACAATATAATATTCGGTTCTTCTCGACCAATCAGATTGCAAGAAATTTGCCAGAGGTGGGATAAATATATATAGGTAACCGCACCACTTCTGATGTTTTCCGTACTCACAAAGGAATCTGGAGACTAGGAAGCCTGGCACGTAGCTGTACGGAAACGATTTTCGAACATTTCCCCTCCTTGACTTTCAGTGCCATGTATTTGCTCCCGACGAAATTTTTTAAACACAAAAAGTGTAATTTTCTTCGAAATTTGCACAATCTGAGACTTCTAGAAGCTTTAAAATGTGCAGAAATCAAGACCGACCCTAAAAAATTCTTGAGCCAGAAATTTATTGGTGCGGGCAATCATTTTATTTTTATAATATTATTTTTTGAATTTTGATAAATATAGTTCGGGGATTCCAAAGAACAATAAATTAATTTGGTATGGCCTAAACGTCTTCAAATTAAATAGAATGTTTTAATAACAGATATGTATGACGAGCAAAGGGAGCCAGCGATTTTCTAGTATAATTTTATAAGGGGCGGGGGGGGGGGGCGCAGAAAATATCCTATTCGTGTATTGTAAGGATAAGTGGACTTACCTGTTATATCAGAAATAAACCGGTCATATATTTTATATAAGGCATGGTCCAATTGATATTCTTGGGGGGAGGGGAGGGCTTGGGTTTTTTGTCCGAGCAAGATTATTTTTTCGCCCTTGACCGGAGCAATTTTTTTTTTTGGCAAAGCAGGAGCAAGAATTTTTTTTTCTAACATTTATAGTTATTTGCAATATTATATTAAGAATGTTTGTGTTTTATCAATAGAAATTCCTAATTTTTACTAAAAACTCTAGAATATACTTTGCTTTTGTGCAAAAATTTAATTCACTTCTAAATAAAAGAATTTACAATATTATCCTAAGTACATTTTGTACTTAAACAAAATTCATATAATGTACAAGTAAGAGGGCCTGAGGGGAGGGTCTTCTGAAAAAAATTTTCAAATTTAGAATTGTAAATTGGTGAAAATCTGAAGTTCTCCTTCAAAGCTTGTATATAAAATTAGACTCTATGACTATACATGAATCTATCAATAGTAATACATTATATTGATATTATATTTGAGCCTTTAAGGAAGCCCTTTTTCATAAACGTGCATTCTTTTGATATTTCCAAAAATGAACTTTGCCATCACAGAAATATGTTTTTGATAAAAACTATGGCGTATACTAAATTGGAAATTTTCAAGAATAAAATGCTATGGTAATTCTTCAAATTCAGATAACTTGTAAGAGCAAGATTATTTATTTTCTAACACGCCATAAACAAATTTATTGTTTTCATCAAAGTTCAGAGCAATTTTTTTTACGAAAAAAAAAACCAAAGCCCCCCCCCCCTTCCCCGAATATTAAATGGACCGTGCCTAAAGATTATTTATAATCATTCGAACACTTTTCATTAATTTACATTACATGTGCATATTGATTGGTTACCCTAGGTTTACACTATGTTCCCAGCGACCACGGCAGCAACAGCGGCCAAAAATATGACACGACGTAAGATTATTTGTCAGTTTTTTTATCTTGATATTCAAGATCTATTAGGTCTTGTTATGTTTTAGCAAAGTCTGTTTATGCGTGTCGAACCACGGCTCCTACATGCCGAAGATATGACGGTGCACTACGTTTCAACCAACGGCTTGTTACGATCGTTTGCACGTTTCCTCAAGACCAGCCTCATTCTGATGGGACTAGGATCGTAAGTTACCGAGTCACACTGTTGCTTCCCGTTCCGCTACGGACGCTTTCCCAAGTTTTGTTTCGGTCTGTAACGTACTGTCAAGTTACCCTGCGTTCGGTCCGATTTGCTATGACCTCTTAATTAGGTCATCTGCACCGTGTTGACAGTTGAAACATTTGTCCCGTCAGTCCCAGCAATCATGGCTAGTTACGTTTGTCGATCTCGTTCCCCTACGTGTTGTCTAACGGTCACCACGTTTTGTCCACGTTGGCTTGAAATGTGGCCTCCGTGGCAGCATGATGTACACGCGGGCGGGGGGGGGGGGTAATATGGAATACGATATACTTGAGTGTTTTAACGCATGATTAGACGATTATATATAGGGCCTGTAAGCAGAGTGCCTTCAATTCGATGGATCATTCTCGGTAGTGATGGGGAATCAGTTGCGCATTCATAATCGATCATCGGTTTTATCGGTAGACCAGCTGATGCAATTAAATCGATAACCAATCGTTTATGCAGACTTATCATCATACCAAGAATATACACGACATTGAACGACTGTCATTTTACACTACTTCAGACAGCTCAACTTGATTTTGCTTCTTTAAAGGTTTTTTCTTTAAATCACAGCTGAATAGTCCATTATTGATAGCCATAATCGATTATCGGAATTATCAAGGGATAATCGATTTTCAGTGTTTTTTTTTTGGTACACCGACATCCCCCATCCTGTACCTATACTTTTGAATTCTATAATTGATAAATATGTCTTATGTGTTAGCCCCCCCCCCCAAAGAAAACCCTATTTCCCATCAATCGACCGACCCTAAGGCGCGGTCCATTTAATATTCGGGGGAAGGGGCGTGAGTCGTGGATGATCTCTATTTATTTTGGTGTCAAAATGTCAAGGTCATTAGACATTGATAATTGAAAAGTATTTCCATGCCATATTAGAGCCTATTATCGTGAAACTTAAATTCTTTCCAATGAATCAAGAAGTTCCCTCTTGAATTCGAGGTGAAAATGTCAAACTCATACAACTCTGATAGTTGAAAATGGTTCCAGGATAATATAAAAATGTGTAATGCACCTATCAACCTGAAACGTGCCAATAATGTTTCCAATCTGTCAAGACCTTATATTTTGTATAATATAAGTCTGCTTGTTCATATTTACATTACATTTTTGTATAATATAAGTCTGCTTATTCATATTTACATTACAGTTTTGTATATTATAAGTCTGCTTATTCATATTTACATTACATTTTTGTATAATATAAGTCTGCTTATTCATATTTACATTACAGTTTTGCAGCTCGTCACTTTCCATTTTTGATGCATTGTAACTTATATTTTATTCTGGTTTTTTTATGGCAAAACGTTCCTGCAAACGCATCACTGCGTGCCTGATAATTAACCTAAGTTACATAGTGACATTATTCCTTGTGATTCAAAAGGTCGAGTATGAATAAAGTCATGTTAAATGATAATCATGATAATACGTTGATATCTTTTTACTGTAAGTTATCATGATAATTCGTTTATCCCTTATGAAGTCTAATGATATGTCCTTGCCTACTCGACATTGAGACTGAATAACTTCTTTATTGCCTTTGAACATAGAAATTACTAGTTTTAATGTGTCGGAAGGTATGAGGAAGACAAGTTGGTGGTCAGGTATGGTATAAAATTTAAATAAAGTTGGTATTTAGGTTTGATACAAAGTCGTCGGTATTTGATACAAAGTCGTCGGTATGTATCGGTTGTCCCGTAAGATATTAAGTGGTAGGTATGAGGTGGCAGTCAAGTTTGGTATAAAGTAATGGGTATGAATGGCCAGTAAGGTTTGGTATGAAGTGGTAGGTATGAATTGCCAGTCAGGTTTTTTATGAAGTGGGAGGTGTCGTATTAGTTGGCAGTCAGGTTCGGTATGAAGTGGTAGATGGGAAGTGGTAGTTTTCAGTGGACTCGCTTGTTTGCTTTGGTTCCTGTTTTATCCTGGTTTTGTATGCCCTCGGTTTCTGATTTTCTGAATTATCGATTTTGTGCTGTAAACAGGGATATGGTCATTATCCATATTTGTCATTTGATATTAAGCGGTAGTTATGAGTTGGTATCCAGGTTTGGAATGTAGTGGTAGGTAGGAAGTGGTAGTGCGCTGTCAGATTTGATATTAAGCGGTAGGTATGAGTTGGTATCCAAGTTTGGAATATAGTGGTAGGTGAGTTCGCAATCATATTTGATTTGGCGTGGTACATGTATGTAAGATTTGGTAATTAAGTATGGTAAGAAGTGGTTTGTATGAGTTGGCTGTCAGGTCTGGTATGGAGTAGTTTGTATGAGTTGGTAGTCAGGTCTGGTATGAAGTGGTATCTATGAATTGGTAGTCAGGTGTTGCATGAAGTGGTATTAATGGGTTGGCAGTCAGGTTAAGTATTAAGTGGTACATATGTTTATGAATTTGCAGTCAAGTTTGGTATGAAGTGATATCTATGAATTTGAAGTACGGTATTGCATGAAGTGGTATAAATGGGTTGGCAGTCAGGTTGAGTATGAAGTGGAACATGTATGTATGAATTTGCAGTCAGGTTTGATATGAAGTGGTATCTATCAACACTCCAGTGTTGCATGAAGTGGTATTAATCGGTTGGCAGTCAGGTTGGATATGATGTGGTACATATGTTTATGAATAGGCAGTCAGGTTTGATATGGAGTGGTATCTATGAATTGGTAGTCATGTGTTGCATGAAGTGGAATTAATGGGTTGGCAGTCAGGTTGAGTATGAATTGGTGCATATATTTATGAATTGGCAGTCAGGTTTGATATGGAGTGGTATCTATGAATTGGCAGTCAGGTTTGATATGGAGTGGTATCTATGAATTGGTAGTCACGTGTTGCATGAAGTGGAATGAATGGGTTGACAGTCAGGTTGAGTATGAATTGTGGTGCATATATTTATGAATTGGCAGTCAGGTTTGATATGGAGTGGTATCTATGAATTTGCATTCAGGTGTTGCATGAAGTGGAATTAATGGGTTGACAGTCAGGTTGAGTATGAATTGGTGCATATATTTAGGAATTGGCTGTCAGGTTTGATATGAAGTAGTATCTATGAATTGGTAGTCAGGTACTGCATGAAGTGGTATAAATGGGTTGGCAGTCAGGTTGATTATGAGGTTGAGATGGTATGAAGTGGTATCTATAAAATGGAATTGGAATTAATTGGTTGGCAGTCAGGTTCTGTATGAAGTGGTACATGTATGTATGAATTGTATTAATTACTTTACAGTCAGGTATGATATATAGTGGTAGGTATAATTGGTACCTGTATTTATGAATTGTATTAATTATTTTGCTGACAGGTATGATATATAATGGTAGGTATAAGTGGTACATGTATGTGTGAATTGCATTATTTTACAGTTAGGTATGATATATAGTGGTAGGTATTTAAGTGGTAAATGTATGTATGAATTGTATTATTTTACAGTCAGGATTGATATATAGTGGTAGGTATAAGTGGTACACGTGTCTGGTGCATGGAAATTGGTTTGGAATTTTCTTTAAGAAGGTATAGAGTTGGAACCCTTTGACATAATGTATGTATGAATTGTACTATAGTGGTAGGTATAAGAGGTACATGTATGTATGAATTGTATTAATTATTTTGCAGTCAGGTATGGTTTCTAGTGGTAGATATAAGTGGTTCATGTATGTATGAATTGTATTAATTATTTTGCAGTCAGGTATGATATATAGTAGTAGGTATAAGAGGTACATGTATGTGTGAATTGTATTAATTATTTTGCAGTCAGGTATGATATATAGTGGTAGATATAAGTGGTTCATGTATGTATGAATTGTATTAATTATTTTGCAGTCAGGTATGATATATAGTGGTAGGTATAAGAGGTACATGTATGAATTGTATTAATTATTTACAGTCAGGTATGATATATAGTGGTAGGTATAAGTGGTACATGTATGTATGTATTAATTATTTTGCAGTCAGGTATGATATATAGTGGTAGGTATAAGAGGTACATGTATGAATTGTATTAATTATTTACAGTCAGGTATGATATATAGTGGTAGGTATAAGAGGTACATGTATGAATTGTATTAATTATTTTGCAGTCAGGTATGATATATAGTGGTAGGTATAAGAGGTACATGTATGAATTGTATTAATCATTTAACAGTCAGGTATGATATATAGTGGTAAGTATAGACATTACCTCAGACAGTCCATGTTTTTAAATATTGTTTTCATTTTCGTGAATGAACATCGACGGCGGGTGCGGTTAGCCAAACAGGGGATGCTTACACCTCCAGGGCACCTGGTCCTACCTCTAGCTTGCTAGGGGTCCGTCGATGCTCATTTTAGTGCTCTATTGTGAGTGCTGTTGAGATTGTCGTCAGGATCTTCTTCATCTCATGTATGAATTGTATTAATTATTTCTAGTCAGGTATGATATACAGTGGTAAGTATACGTTGACAGTATACATTACAATGATTTACATCGATCTCTATTCTTTCTCCTAAAATCTTCCATTTTAAACAAAGGGACATCCCTTTTCCTGTTATGTAAATTTGTTAACGAATAAATTGTGATAAAGAATAAATTTTCAATAATCTTTATGCAAAATTTCAATACGATACATTGGTTATTAATGATTTTACAGCATTTTAAATGAAAGAGTTTGTGCTGCCGTTTACTACAGGATAACGTCAAAATGACGTCGTGGTTTGCTCAGGGATGAAACTCCGAAGTCCAATATTTCTAAAAATGGCATAGTTTCTTCAAATGACGTCGGAATTTGTTCAAACTTCATAAGGAGAAGAGAGTGTTGTATTATATCATCGCTTTAGTGCAAACGGTAATGTTCACGGAAAGGTAAATACAGACGTCAAAAGTATTTGCTAGTTATACGAAAAATGTAATACATCTCATTTGGTTCAAGGCTACTCTCTTACACACTTCGCATACTCACAGCATGGATAATTTTACCTCGTATATCTCGTGTATTCGTTAATGTATTTGCCTTTATCTTATATTACCATTATTTATCATATATTTCGTATATTTGTACATGTATTTGCCTTCATCTTATATTACCATTATTTATATGTCATATTTCGTGTATCGTACATGTATTTGCCTTTATCTTATATTATAATTATTTATGTTATATTACGTGTATTCGTACATGTATTTGCCTTTATCTTATATTACCATTATTTATATGTTATATTTCGTGTATCGTACATGTATTTGCCTTTATCTTATATTATCATTATTTATGTTATATTACGTGTATTCGTACATGTATATGCCTTTATCTTATATTACCATTATTTATATGTTATATTTCGTGTATTTGTACATGTATTTGCCTTTATCTTATATTACCATTATTTATATGTTATATTACGTGTATTCGTACATGTATTTGCCTTTATCTTATATTACCATTATTTATATGTTATATTTCGTGTATTTGTACATGTATTTGCCTTTATCTTATATTACCATTATTTATATGTTATATTACGTGTATTCGTACATGTATTTGCTTTTATCTTATATTATCATTATTTATATGTCATATTTCGTGTATTGTACATGTATTTGCCTTTATCTTATATTATCATTATTTATATGTCATATTTCGTGTATTGTAAATGTATATGCCTTTATCTTATATTACCATTATTTATATGTTATATTACGTGTATTCGTACATGTATTTGCCTTTATCTTATATTATCATTATTTATATGTCATATTTCGTGTATTGTACATGTATTTGCCCTTATCTTATATCATCATTATTTATGTTATATCACGTGTATTCGTACATGTATATGCCTTTATCTTATATTACCATTATTTATATGTCATATTTCGTGTATTGTACATGTATTTGCCTTTATCTTATATTATCATTATTTATGTTACATTACGTGTATTCGTACATGTATTTGCCTTTATCTTATATTACCATTATTTATATGTTATATTACGTGTATTCGTACATGTATTTGCCTTTATCTTATTCTACCATTATTTATATGTTATATTTCGTGTACTTGTACATGTATTTGCCTTTATCTTATATTACAATTATTTATATGTTATATTACGTGTATTCGTACATGTATTTGCCTTTATCTTATATTACAATTATTTATATGTTATATTTCGTGTATTCGTACATGTATATGCCTTTTTCTTATATTATCATTATTTATATGTTATATTTCGTGTATTCGTACATGTATTTGCCTTTATCTTATATTACCATTATTTATATGTTATATTACGTGTATTCGTACATGTATATGCCTTTATCTTATATTACCATTATTTATATGTTATATTACGTGTATTCGTACATGTATTTGCCTTGATCTTATATTATCATTATTTATATGTTATATTACGTGTATTCGTACATGTATTTGTCTTTTTCTTATATTACCATTATTTATATGTTATATTACGTGTATTCGTACATGTATTTGCCTTTATCTTTTATTACCATTATTTATATGTTCTATTTCGTGTATCGTACATGTATTTGCCTTTATCTTATATTATCATTATTTATATTATATTACGTGTATTCGTACATGTATTTGCCTTTATCTTATATTACAATTATTCATATGTTATATTACGTGTATTCGTACATGTATTTGCCTTTATCTTATATTACCATTATTTATCATATATTTCGTGTATTCGTACATGTATTTGCCTTTATCCTATATTACCATTATTTATACGTCATGTTTCGTGTATCGTACATGTATTTGCCTTTATCTTATGGTATCATTATTTATGTTATATTTCGTGTATTCGTACATGTATATGCCTTTATCTTATATTATCATTATTTATGTTATATTACGTGTATTCGCACATGTATTTGCCTTTATCTTATATTATCATTATTTATATGTCATATTTCGTGTATTTACATGTATCTGCCTTTATCTTATATTATCATTATTTATATGTCATATTTCGTGTATTGTACATGTATATGCCTTTATCTTATATTACCATTATTTATATGTCATATTACGTGTATTCGTACATGTATATGCCTTTATCTTATATTACCATTATTTATATGTTATATTACGTGTATTCGTACATGTATATGCCTTTATCTTATATTACCATTATTTATATGTTATATTACGTGTATTCGTACATGTATATGCCTTTATCTTATATTACCATTATTTATATGTTATATTACGTGTATTCGTACATGTATATGCCTTTATCTTATATTACCATTATTTATATGTTATATTACGTGTATTCGTACATGTATTTGCCTTTATCTTATATTACCATTATTTATATGTTCTATTTCGTGTATTTGTACATGTATTTGCCTTTATCTTATATTACCATTATTTATATGTTCTATTTCGTGTATTTGTACATGTTTTTGCCTTTATGTTATATTGCCATAATTTATATGTTCTATTTCGTGTATTTGTACATGTATTTGCCTTTGTATCATATTACCAATATTAAATATATTCGTGTATTCGTACTTGAATTTGCCTTTACATTAACATAATTCATATGTTATATTCTTTTTTTGTTAAGTTTCTGTTTGCATATGTTCGCTGTAAGTTTTGATCATAAAGATGGCTTATAGAAAACCAATGATATTGAAATAGATTGATATATACATACCACAAAATTCGTATCCGATAATCTGTTTTATATTTGATTCATCTGAAAATAAACAGTCAACAATAAGTATTTATTTTGACAGTTTTTATACTCTTTGATGAAATGCTTATCATTGTGCGTTATAAGGTGACATATGAGTAGATTTAGAGTTATAACCTTATTATCTGAAATTCATAGAATCGAAACAAAAACCGTGATATCTTCATTTTAATTGCTTTGCTAGTTTATCTTTATTTAGGATTCAAAACAAATAGTGATCCTACTTCCTTAAATAAATATCGTTATTGCTTATTTTTCACCTGATATCCAATATAAATCTCATAAATTTACCCAGACAACCCTTTTATTACCACTGACATCCCATATAACTGTTATATTTACACCCCATATACACTTATATGCATATCCTGATTTTACTTCGGTATTCCATATATCTGTCATATTGTCTATTGTCAAATATATTTACCAAGATATCCCTTTACTGTACCCAAAATATCCCATATCCGTTATTATAACAAAAATATCCAATATATTAGCAATGTATCCTCTATACTGTAAAACGAGAATATTTAGCGCAAACATATTTAAGCGCATTGAGGGATGAGAACATTTTGGCGCAAATTTAATTTGACACCATCTGGTCAATAACCCCACTATCCCATATATTTACCAAGATATTCCGTATATTTGTCCACCAAGTCCTGTCTGCCAATCCCTTGAAATCCTTCCAAAAGAATCCTGAGTTGTTCTGAAGCTTGTCGTTCCTTGTTTTTCTGCCTCCATAATACAAATGCTTTCCAGTTCTTGGTAACTTGATTGAATCCACGATCAAAATCAATCTGCTCCAATTCAGCGTTCACCAATCCCAGCTCGATGAATAGAAACTGCCATTCTGCCCCTATTTCTGAGGCGAGATTTTTTAGAAACTTCTCTGAAATATAACAATGACTTTCTGTTACTTCAATTTAGATGACAAATACGGATAATGACCATATATTCATACAGATATGACCTTTTGACGATAACACCTTAGATATTATGAGTTAAAACAAAGTAATGAAAATAGTAGTCAAAGCAATGGAAATAGTATTAAAAGTAATGGAAATAGTAGTCAAAGTAATAAAGATAGTAGTCAAAGTAATGGAAATAGTAGTCAGAGAAATGAAAATAGTAGTCAAAGTAATAAAGATAGTAGTCAAAGTAATGGAGATAGTAGTCAAAGTAATGGAAATAGTAGTTAAAGTAATGGAGATAGTAGTCAAAATAATGGAGATAGTAGTCAAAGTAATGGAGATAGTAGTCAAAATAATGGAAATAGTAGTCAAAGTAATCGAAATAGTAGTCAAAGTAATGATGATAGTAGTCAAAATAATGGAAATAGTAGTCATATAAATTGAAAAAGTAGTTAATGTAATGGAAATAGTAGTTAAAGTAATGGAAATAGTAGTCATATTAATTGAAAAAGTAATGGGAATAGTTGTTAAAGTAATGATAATTGTAGTCAAAGTAATGGAGATAGTAGTCACAGTAATGGAAATAGTAGTCAAAGTAATGGAAATAGTAATCAAAGTAATGGAAATAGTAGTCAAAGTAATAAAGATAGTAGTCATAGTAATAGAGATAGTAGTCAAAGAAATGAAGAAAGTAGTCAAAGGATTGAATATAGTAGTCTAAGGAATGAAGATAGTAGTCAAAGTAATAAAGATAGTAGTCAAAGAAATGGAAATAGTAGTCAAAGTAATGGAAATAGTAGTTAAAGTAATGGAAATAGTAATCAAAGTAATGGAAATAGTAGTCAAAATAATAAAGATAGTAGTCATAGTAATAGAGATAGTAGTCAAAGAAATGAAGATAGAAGTCAAAGAAATGAAGATAGTAGTCTAAGAAATGAAGATAGTAGTCAAAGTAATGGAAATAGTAGTCAAAGTAATGTAAATAGTAGAGAAAGTATTGGAAATAGTAGTCAAAGTAATAAAGATAGTAGTCAAAGTAATGGAAATAGTAGTCAAAGTAATGAAAATAGTAGTCAAAGTAATGAAGATAGTAGTCAAAGTATTGGAGATAGTAGTCAAAGTAATGGAGATAGAACTCAAAGTAATGGAAATAGTAGTCTAAGTAATGGAAACATTAGTCAAAGTATTGGAGATAGTAGTCAAAGTAATGGAAATAGTAGTCAAAGTAATGGAAATAGTAGTCAAAGTAATGGAAATAGTAGTCATAGTAATGGAAACATTAGTCAAAGTATTGGAGATAGTAGTCATATTAATTGAAATTGTAGTCAATGTAATGGAAATAGTAATCAAAGTAATGGAAATAGTAGTCAAAGTAATAAAGATAGTAGTCATAGTAATAGAGATAGTAGTCAAATAAATGAAGAAAGTAGTCAAAGAAATGAATATAGTAGTCTAAGAAATGAAGATAGAAGTCAAAGTAATAAAGATAGTAGTCAAAGAAATGGAAATAGTAGTCAAAGAAATGGAGAATGTAGTCAAAGTAATGGAGATAGTAGTCATAGTAATGGAAATAGTAGTCAAAATAATGGAAATAATAGTCAAAGTAATGGAAAAAGTAGTCATATCAATTGAAATAGTAGTCAAAGTAATGGAAATAGTAGTCAAAGTAATAAAGATAGTAGTCATAGTAATAGAGATAGTAGTCAAAGATATGAGGATAGTAGTCAAAGAAATGAATATAGTAGTCAAAGAAATGAAGATAGTAGTCAAAGTAATGGAAATATTAGTCATAGTAATGGAAATAGTAGTCGAAGTAATTGAAATTGTAGTCAAAGTAATGGAAATAGTAGTCAAAGTAATAAAGATAGTAGTCAAAGTAATAAAGATAGTAGTCAATGTAATGGAGATAGTAGTCAAAGTAATGGAAATAGTAGTCAAAGTAATGGAAATAGTAGTCGAAGTAATTGAAATAGTAGTCAAAGTAATGGAAATAGTAGTCAAAGTAATAAAGATAGTAGTCAAAGTAATGGAAATAGTAGTCGAAGTAATTGAAATAGTAGTCATAGTAATGGAGATAGTAGTCAAAGTAATGGAAATAGTAGTCAAAGTAATGAAGATAGTAGTCAAAGTATTGGAGATAGTAGTCAAAGTAATGGAGATAGTAGTCAAAGTAATGGAAATAGTAGTCAAAGTAATGGAAAAAGTAGCCAAAGTAATGGAGATAGTAGTAAAAAAATGGAAATAGTAGTCAAAGTTATGGAAATAGTAGTCAT
The DNA here is from genome assembly GCA_028142955.1 of Pinctada fucata. Lineage (NCBI taxonomy): Eukaryota > Metazoa > Mollusca > Bivalvia > Pterioida > Pteriidae > Pinctada > Pinctada fucata. Next base: position 10,629,731 of record AP027110.1, read on the forward strand.
ATTAATTGAAATAGTAGTTAAAGTAATGGAAATAGTTGTTAAAGTAATGGAAATAGTAGTTAAAGTAATGGAAATTGTAGTCAAAGTAATGGAAATAGTAATTAAAGTAATTGAAATAGTAGTCAAAGTAATGGAAATAGAAATCATATTAATTGAAATAGTAGTTAAAGTAATGGAAATAGTCAAAGTAATGGAAATAGTAGTCAAAGTAATGGAAATAGTAGTTAAAGTAATGGAAATAGTAGTCAAAGTAATAAAGATAGTAGTCATAGTAATAGAGACAGTAGTCAAAGAAATGAAGATAGTAGTCAAAGAAATGAAGATAGTAGTCTAAGAAATGAAGATAGTAGTCAAAGTAATGGAAATAGTAGTCAAAGTAATGAAAATAGTAGACAAAGTAATGTAAATAGTAGTCAAAGTAATGGAGATAGTAGTCAAAGTAATGGAAATAGTAGTCAAAGTAATGGAAATATTAGTCATATTAATTGAAATAGTAGTTAAAGTAATGGAAATTGTAGTCAAAGTAATGGAAATAGTAGTCAAAGTAATGGAAATAGTAGTCAAAGTAATGGAAATAGTAGTCAATGTAATGGAAATAGTAATCAAAGGAATAGAAATAGTAGTCAAAGTAATAAAGAAAGTAGTCATAGTAATAGAGATAGTAGTCAAAGAAATGAAGAAAGCAGTCAAAGAAATTAATATAGTAGTCTAAGAAATGAAGATAGTAGTCAAAGTAATAAAGATAGTAGTCATAGTAATAGAGATAGTAGTCAAAGAAATGAAGATAGTAGTCAAAGAAATGAAGATAGTAATCTAAGAAATGAAGATAGTAGTCAAAGTAATGGAAATAGTAGTCAACGTAATGAAATTAGTAGACAAAGTAATGTAAATAGTAGTCAAAGTAATGGAGATAGTAGTCAAAGTAATGGAAATAGTAGTCATATTAATTGAAACAGTTGTCAAAGTAATGGAAATAGTAGTCATATTAATTGAAATATTAGTTGAAGTAATGGAAATAGTATTTAAAGTAATGGAGATAGTAGTCAAAGTAATGGAAATAGTAGTCAAAGTAATGGAAATAGTAGTCAAAGTAATGAAGATAGTAGTCATAGTAATGGAAATAGTAGTCAAAGTAATGGAAATAGTAGTCAAAGTAATGGAAATAGTAGTCAAAGTAATGAAAATAGTAGTCATAGTAATGGAAATAGTAGTCAAAGTAATGGAAATAGTAGTCAAAGTAATAAAAATAGTAGTCAAAGAAATGAAGATAGTAGTCAAGGTCACTGAAATAGTTGTCAAAGTAATGGAAATAGTAGTCAAAGTAATGGAAATAGTAGTCAAAGTAATGAAAATAGTAGTCATAGTAATGGAAATAGTAGTCAAAGTAATGAAAATAGTAGTCATAGTAATGGAAATAGTAGTCAAAGTATTGGAAATAGTAGTCAAAGTAATAAAGATAGTAGTCAAAGAAATGAAGATAGTAGTCAAGGTCACTGAAATAGTTGTCAAAGTAATGGAAATAGTAGTCAAAGTAATGGAAATAGTAGTCAAAGTAATGAAAATAGTAGTCATAGTAATGGAAATAGTAGTCAAAGTAATGGAAATAGTAGTCAAAGTAATAAAGATAGTAGTCAAAGAAATGAAGATAGTAGTCAAGGTCACTGAAATAGTAGTCATAGTAATGGAAATAGTAGTCAAAGTAATGGAAATAGTAGTCAAAGTAATGAAAATAGTAGACAAAGTAATGTAAATAGTAGTCAAAGTAATGGAGATAGTAGTCATAGTAATGGAAATAGTAGTCAAAGTAATGGAGATAGTTGTCAAAGTAATGGAAATAGTAGTCAAAGTAATGGAGATAGTAGTCAAAGTAATGGAAATAGTAGTCATAGTAATGGAGATAGTAGTCAAAGTAATGGAAATAGTAGTCAAAGAACTGGAAATAGTAGTCAAAGTAATGGAAATAGTAGTCAAAGTAATGGAAATAGTAGTCATAGTAATGGAGATAGTAGTCAAAGTAATGGAAATAGTAGTCATAGTAATGGAAATAGTAGTCAAAGTAATGGAAATAGTAGTCATAGTAATGGAGATAGTAGTCAAAGTAATGGAGATAGTAGTCAAAGTAATGGAAATAGTAGTCATAGTAATGGAAATAGTAGTCAAAGTAATGGAGATAGTTGTCAAAGTAATGGAGATAGTAGTCATAGTAATGGAAATAGTAGTCAAAGTAATGGAAATAGTAGTCATAGTAATGGAGATAGTAGTCAAAGTAATGGAAATAGTAGTCATATTAATTGAAATAGTTGTGAAAGTAATGGAAATAGTAGTCATATTAATTGAAATATTAGTTAAAGTAATGGAAATAGAAGTTAAAGTAATGGAAATAGAAGTTAAAGTAATGGAAATAGTAGTTAAAGTAATGGAAAAAGTAGTTAAAGTAATAAAGAAAGTAGTCATAGTAATAGAGATAGTAGTCAAAGAAATGAAGAAAGTAGTCAAAGAAATTAATATAGTAGTCTAAGAAATGAAGATAGTAGTCAAAGTAATAAAGATAGTAGTCATAGTAATAGAGATAGTAGTCAAAGAAATGAAGATAGTAGTCAAAGAAATGAAGATAGTAATCTAAGAAATGAAGATAGTAGTCAAAGTAATGGAAATAGTAGTCAACGTAATGAAATTAGTAGACAAAGTAATGTAAATAGTAGTCAAAGTAATGGAAATAGTAGTCAAAGTAATGGAAATAGTAGTCAAAGTAATGAAGATAGTAGTCATAGTAATGGAAATAGTAGTCAAAGTAATGGAAATAGTAGTCAAAGTAATGGAAATAGTAGTCAAAGTAATGAAAATAGTAGTCATAGTAATGGAAATAGTAGTCAAAGTAATGGAAATAGTAGTCAAAGTAATAAAGATAGTAGTCAAAGAAATGAAGATAGTAGTCAAGGTCACTGAAATAGTTGTCAAAGTAATGGAAATAGTAGTCATAGTAATGGAAATAGTAGTCAAAGTAATGAAAATAGTAGTCATAGTAATGGAAATAGTAGTCAAAGTAATGGAAATAGTAGTCAAAGTAATAAAGATAGTAGTCAAAGAAATGAAGATAGTAGTCAAGGTCACTGAAATAGTTGTCAAAGTAATGGAAATAGTAGTCAAAGTAATGGAAATAGTAGTCAAAGTAATGAAAATAGTAGTCATAGTAATGGAAATAGTAGTCAAAGTAATGGAAATAGTAGTCAAAGTAATAAAGATAGTAGTCAAAGAAATGAAGATAGTAGTCAAGGTCACTGAAATAGTAGTCATAGTAATGGAAATAGTAGTCAAAGTAATGGAAATAGTAGTCAAAGTAATGAAAATAGTAGACAAAGTAATGTAAATAGTAGTCAAAGTAATGGAGATAGTAGTCATAGTAATGGAAATAGTAGTCAAAGTAATGGAGATAGTTGTCAAAGTAATGGAAATAGTAGTCAAAGTAATGGAAATAGTAGTCAAAGTAATGGAAATAGTAGTCATAGTAATGGAGATAGTAGTCAAAGTAATGGAAATAGTAGTCAAAGAACTGGAAATAGTAGTCAAAGTAATGGAAATAGTAGTCAAAGTAATGGAAATAGTAGTCATAGTAATGGAGATAGTAGTCAAAGTAATGGAAATAGTAGTCATAGTAATGGAAATAGTAGTCAAAGTAATGGAAATAGTAGTCATAGTAATGGAGATAGTAGTCAAAGTAATGGAGATAGTAGTCAAAGTAATGGAAATAGTAGTCATAGTAATGGAAATAGTAGTCAAAGTAATGGAGATAGTTGTCAAAGTAATGGAGATAGTAGTCATAGTAATGGAAATAGTAGTCAAAGTAATGGAAATAGTAGTCATAGTAATGGAGATAGTAGTCAAAGTAATGGAAATAGTAGTCATATTAATTGAAATAGTTGTGAAAGTAATGGAAATAGTAGTCATATTAATTGAAATATTAGTTAAAGTAATGGAAATAGAAGTTAAAGTAATGGAAATAGTAGTTAAAGTAATGGAAAAAGTAGTCATAGTAATGAAAATAGTAGTAGTCAAAGTAATGAAAATACCGTAGTGGTCAAAGTAATAAGAATAGGAAAAGGAATGAAAATGGTAGTCAATGTCATGAAAATAGGAAAAAGGGATGAAGATAGATATTATATTTGTAAACAAGGGTATGAATAATGATCCGCAAATATGTTTAACACTATTTGTAGAATGACGCAAAAGGATACCAAAACGGTCCAGTAGAATTATTAGCCATATTAATACGGAATCATGTTTAATATAAATTTCGAAGCAGAATACTTCTAGGAAATATTGCATGGCAAATGATGAGAAGCTCAGAAACGAAATGGACAATCAATCTGTATGGTTAAAATAATTTCTTACCTGAAAGTACCATGTGCTTGTTAAATGCACTTCGTATCTCATTGTGACTCTGTGGCTGAGACGTTGATGGCAAGGGGACATCTTGACCTCGATCAAAATCCCGTGACGTTGTTGGTGTTACCATTGTTACATCTCGACCGTGATCAAAATCCCGTGACGTTGTTGGTGTTACCATTGTTTCATCTCCACCGTGATCATAATCCCGTGACGTTGTTGGTGCCATCATTGTTACATTTCGACACTCATCATGACTCTGTGGTACAGATGTCCGGTCACCTCTTGAGAAACATTTCCCCATCTTGATTTGTAGAGTAAACAACTAACGACCTTGAGTACTGTGAACAAGGTATATTTGTTTTATTAGAAAAAAAATCTGTGTTCCTTTTCAGTAATTAAATGTCTTGATGTTTAAATAAAAATTGTGGCGATTTCAATTTCCTCCCTACATTTGATTCCCTTATTTAATTCTGCAGATAATAGATTGCTTTACGTTGATTCCCTTATTTAACTCTGCATATGATAAACTGCTCTTCGTTGATTCCCTTATTTAACTCTGCAAATGATATATTACTTTACGTTGATTCCCTTATTTAAGTCTACATATGATAGATTGCCTTACGTTGATTCCTTACTTAACTCTGCATATGATTGATTGCTTTACGCAAAATACTTTAAATATGATAACGTTTAGAGTTACATTATGATACATTTCTAAATAAAATGGAAGAATAACATACATTACACACATAAATCACATTCATAATTAGATTACATTATAAAAAAGGTTTGAATCAATGTTTTTTACCGTTTAAGATGATCGGTCAAGTAGTTTCTCACGTAAATGTTTAAAGTTGTGTTTTGCTTTGTTCATATAAAGATTTATCTTCGTCGTCTGTACTAAGGTCCTGTGGATGGATTCTACAAGTGACTCTGTTCCAAAGATGGCGGTGATATTTTTCTGATCGTTCTTCCTTGTTGAAGCACCAGTTGTGCAAAGTTAAATAAGACTAGCCTATGATATATCTAGGTTATATAGACGGCGGAGGGATTCCCCTTACTTTCTTCCTCGTTACGGCACGAGGTCACAATGCTGATGTTATACTGTTGACAAGGACCTTTTTCCTATTATGTCAACGTTTCATTCTGTATACTTTTACGGATTAATGATGTATTGATTCGCAATCATGTATGTTACAACTAACGTTTATAACATCTAACGTTTATTGCATATGACGTATATTATATCTTAAGTTTATTACATCTAACGTATATTTCTTTTTTTCAAAGAATAAGACGAGTAAGAGAAAACTAACGCAAAACATAACTTGACAACTAACGCAAAACATAACAAGACAGCTAACGCAAAAGATAACAAGACAACTTATGCAAAAAATAACAAGAGAAATTAAGCAAAACATAACAAGACAATTACGCAAAACATAAGAAGACAACTAACACAAAACATAACAAGATAACTTACGCAAAACATAACAAGACAATTACGCAAAACATAACAAGAGAACTTACGCAAAACATAACAAGACAACTTACGCAAAACATAACAAGACAACTTACGCAAAGCATAACAAGATAACTTACGCAAAACATAACAAGACAATTACGCAAAACATAACAAGATAACTTACGCAAAACATAACAAGACAATTACGCAAAACATAACAAGACAACTAACACAAAACAAGACAACCAACGCAAAACATAACATGACAACGCAAATCATATCAAGACAACTAACGCAAATTATAACAAGACAACTCACGCAAAACATAACTAGAGACGTAACGCAAATCATAAGAAGACAACTTATGAAAAACATAACAAGACAACTAACGCAAAACAAATGAAACAGATCTAAAGCATGAAACACACAGCGTTTTGATAACTTAATTTGACTACCTTCCTATATTTTAATTCCCATCTTTACAAGTCGCATCTAAGGTTTATTACATATAACGTATATTATATCTAACGTTTATTAAATCTAACGTATGAATTATGATTCCCGGAAATTGACTAATGTGATTCTTTCTTGATCGGTTTAATTAAAACATGCCACGGAATTGTATCTATAGAAATCTAGAGTCGTACATACCTCACAAAACAGATACTCTTACGAGAAATTAAAAAAATATTAACTACAGAGCGCCATTAAAGCTGAGCTCCCAGGATTTAAACGCAAGTGACGTAATATTTTTTGGGGGACGGAGATTGTTAGAAACAGACTCTAACAATCTCCGTCCCATGCCATAAAAAAGGTGTGTTCTCATTTCGCCTTAACTGAGAATTTCAGGTAGAAAAAAAATTCCCATTTCGCCTTAGTGGGTTTTCGTAACTGCCGTTAAGGCGAAATGGGAACTAATAAAAACACTTTTATTATCGATATTTAGTTGAATAAATAATGAATTCGATGCTCTAATCTATAACAAGTATTACTTTCCAAAACAGTTCTGGAAATATTAACATTTATTTCGTCTTGCAAAAGTTTGATGGAAAGAAAAAATATATTTTGAAACAATATATCTGTTCGTCTCATTCCGTTTCTATTCGTTCCATTCCGTATTCCATTGCGTTTCATTACGTGTCCAAAATTGTGCTTATATCAATTCATCGGGACAAAACGTTATACTCGCATACCAAAATTAGTTTCATCCCAGTATCTCTACAAATGGCGAAACATCTGGAAAAGTAAAGTGTGACAGACAGACGGACTGGTACATAGACGGACGGAGTGGAAAGTATAGAAAACGGCTCTGTCAGAAGAGAAATAATCAAAGCTTATATGCAGTAATTTATTGTCAGGGCACTCGATCGTTAAAAATTCGGCAGAAATTCTGATGAATTTCTCTGTAATAGATAAAAAAAATCCCCATCATATTCAGTTGCTTTGATAAAAACAAACCCGAAAATTGGAGAGGAACTTGTAAGTTTGATAACTTGTTTACAACCAATTAGGTTTTTAATGCAATAAAATTAATATGTTTAAAAAAAACCCTTAAAATTACAGAATATTACGCTTAAAAAGACTCGATTTATTCGATAAATCAATCAAAGTCTGAACAGTGAAAATCATTATTCCTCAGGATACAGTCTATATCGATTGATTTGTTTTTTGTCCCATTTCATTTCTTAGTAAATTGTCGTTGATACCCATCCCCAAAGCGGAGAATGTCCATATCTAGGCCTTACCAAAGAATTGGAGAACGTTGATACCCAGATTTTAACTCTTTTTCACAATGCAATACACGGTGCAAAGCTTAATTGAGAAGTATGATAAAAAATGAAATGCAATAACAAAAAAAAAAACTGGGAGATTATGACTGATATAGTTTAACTGTTTTGGGGAACCGCTATTGAAGGGGGGGGGGGAGGGGGGAGCAAAGTCTGCATTTTTGGAGGCATTCTCCAAGTCCACTGAGTTGGATGGTCTGCCTAATGGAGGGTATTGGTGGTACAGTGCGGAGAATGTTGAAAGCCGACTGGCTATTTCTCGTGTCTGCGAGTCCCCTAGTTGATAGTAGACGGCATCTAAACTCTGAATCGTACCTTGTTTGACTGCTTCTTTATTCATTCATGTAACTTTTATATGATTATATTGTGGGGGTCCTTAATCATGCAAATTAATTCAAATCTAAATTGAAGAAGAAATATGGAAAAATTCATTTTTTTTTGTGCAAAAATATTAATGTTAAGATAAGAAAGATTTAAGATAAAAAGCCAATTTGCAGTTAAAAGGCAAGGAGTTGTTAAATTAATGCCTAATTGATGACAATTAAGACTTAATTAAAATTTAATTACACCACCCTGGTTCCCATTTCGCCTTACGAAAATTCCCATTTCGCCTTAGTACTTTTCCACATAAAATTTACCTGAAATTCATAGTTAAGGCGAAATGGGAATAAACCATAAAAACAAGCTATAGCGACCTTTAACACCTCTTGACGTATGCATACTAATGAAGGTACGACCTAAAATTCCATGTACATCGCTCTAGTCCCGGTATATAAGACGAGCTTCAAACCCACATACCGTGCCATTCAGTGATTAGAAATCTGAAAGGCAAGAACACCTGAAACGAGAAATGTAGTCAATTGATTAAATGTTGTATAATCAAATATTTGGTAAATATAATAAAACTAAATCGAATAGTTTTATAATTCACAGTGAAAAAGTAGTCATAACATCATGTAACCGCAAGTACAGGCACAATACAAAACAAGCAACTTCTCATGCGTCTGAAACTTTTCAATGTAGGCCTTGTTTCTGCAAATAATCAGCAACATTTTACATGTAACAGCATGTTCAGTATACCAAATGTAAATGCCAACCTCCAACGTTTAAACCCCCCCCCCCTTCGACCTTCTTCATCATGACAAATATGGATAATGACCATATCCCTGTTTACAGCACAAAATCGATAATTCAGAAAATCAGAAACCGAAGGCATACAAAATCAGGATAAAACAGGAACCAAAGCAAACAAACAAAAACCTCCACCATATGAAAAAAAAGCGAACTCCCGATATGGAAGTGAGACCAGGTGCCCAGGAAGAGTAAGCATCTCCTGCTTGCATGCAACACCCGTCGCTTCAATTCGGTAGAACTGTCACATCCGGTTACTTCCATTTTGGAAGATATAGAGTACAATCTTTGGTTGGATGGTTCAAATGGTCTATGACAGAATATCATCCACCATTCTGGATAATGGGACATCATAGTGTATGACGAGTGCCCCATATCGACCGTAGAACTTCCTCAGTGACGATGTTAGTCGGTCACAAACATATCCCTGACTGAGAGGCTTATCTGAAAGACGCCTAGCTCTCAGAACAAAATCCGTATTTTTGGTACTTGCTCTGGCATAGCGTATCAACTGAGATATGAACACGCCATAAGCAGGCGATGAAGGGATGTTGCTACTCAGAAAAGGAAAGTTTGTAATGCTGAAATTGAAGTCGTCACGTTTGTCATAGAGTAAGGTGTTCATGTGACCATCAGTGTCGTAGGACAACATTATGTCCAAAAAGGATGCTGAATTATTTGTCTCTGTAGTTTCTTTGACTTCAAGCTCCGAAGGATAGATACTGATCAGGTAATCCGCGAATTTTGGATTATTGATGGACAACACATCGTCTATGTATCTGTAAGTGAAGTTGAAGTCAGAAGCTAAGTATCTTTTCCCTTCAGAGACCAAAGATTGAATGAATTCAGCTTCGTACGAGTACAGGAAAATGTCGGCAAGGAGTGGGGCACAATTGGTCCCCATTGGAATTCCGACAATTTGCTGGAAGACCATCTTCGGACTCATTACTCCAACAAGTACTGAATAATGTATTTCCATTTCACACTAGCATAGAGATTAGCTTTTATATTTTGATAAATAGGGAAAACCCGCTACATCTTACCTTGTTGAACATGTAGGCAAGTTCGATCAATTTCGATTGATCGTTTCTTCAACGCATTCTAAATTTCTTTTTATCAAAATTTCTTGAAATTTCTAAAAAGTGGGTCATGTAGCATCATATCCCACCCATCCTGCTACGTCTTTCGGTACACTTTTTCGACATAGTAACTTTCATACTTTTTTGGCATATTACATTGTTTAGATTTAGGATCACTGATGAGAGTTATGTACCCGAAACGTGCATGTCTGGTCCACGTTGCCTATTTATCTGTTCTTAAATGATGCTATTCAATTTGAAGACGTTTACATTTCAAAGATTCAGAATTAAAAGTTAGAAAAAGACTTTATTGACAAAAAGAATCAATCTAAATTTTGACATTCTATAACACTGAAATGGTTCAGTTTTACCTCACCTGAGCTCAAGTGAGCTATTGTCATTGCGGGTCGTCCGCCCGTCCATCGTTAACTTTTAACATTTTCGATATCTCCTCTTCAACCGCTGCACAGAATTTCACGAAACAATTAACAGGAAGACCATCAGTACTCAAGACCCTCTATCAACTTTTTGTTTTTCGTGCCGATTGGTCAACAAATATGTCCGCCTAGGACTCTGATTGGCGTACGTGTTTTCGACTTCTCCTCTGCAATCGCTGCACATTTCAGAAACTGATGCACAGAATTTCTCAAAATCTTACAGGAAGCAAGTACTCAAGGGCCCCCACCAAATCGTTCTTTGTCTGCATATCAGGTGAGCGGTGTGGCCTCCGTGGGCGTCTTGTTTCAATAATTTGATATTTCTTTTACCAACAGCCAAATCGATGTATAAATCTGCAATAAAAGTCTTATTAGTAAAATGATGCCTTGGTAAGATTATTTTAAGGCCTGCAGATAATCGTTTTTCTGTTTTCATAAGAATGTACTAGTTTGTGGAAAAGTAGTAGATGAAATAAGTAATCCTTTTGAAAACTCTCTAGATCCGACTACGGAAAGCATATTGCATCTTCATACAATTATGATGCTATTGAGATGCATTTATACCGTATGTAAATAGCATGAGACTAAAAAGAGAAATCGGGCATGAGAAGTCAGCTGAAAATAACATTGGCTAGCGAAATGAAACTATGCCATTTTTTCTCAAAATTAGTTGTGTGTGCGCTCCCCCCCCCGAATCCCATACTTGACAATATAACAAGATTGAATTTGAGAAAATACGCTTTATTTGTCCCTGTACATTGCTTGTGACTATTCCATTCTTTTATATACACGTACATCTTACTATGAAATCAAAACTTGGTCTCTTTTTTTACCTATGTATTTCTATCACACTTTATTACACGTAGTTTTCAAAATACAAAAATGCTGCTCTCATGAAAGGGGTAAGTCAATACATTACATTTGTACATAATGAATTGAAAAACAAAAAAAAAAATGTAAAGAATACAAAGAATATGAAAACTGAGAAAAAGAGAAAGTGCAATAGCAAGGTATTTGTTTACCTGGTAACTTTCTGATATATGTATGTAACAAACCATCGAATCTAGTTAATGGATCATTGAGGAATTTTAAAATATTTTTCGAATAATTCAAAATATGCTCATTATGAAAATTCCCCTTCTCCATTTTAACAAAAAAAATGAACGAACCCTCTCAAACCTGTTTATACCGGAAGTGACAAGGCTAAGGAGAAATGGAGGGATTCATTTGTTTATCAAGTAAGATAGTAAAATACATATTGCAATTTCAGGTTGAAAAATCCATAATATTTCCTTGACATTTCTTCACATGGGGAATGAAAAGTTGGGATTCACATAGGCGGATCCAGAATTTTACTGTTTGAAGAAAAAAGAAAACCAAATACAATGTACAGAAGCACTTTTTATTGAATCAATAAATAGGAGTTCTAGCCCTCCCCCAATGTCTCATATACCTGATTGTTTTGTTTCAGTAAATTTCAACAGAAACTATCCTGCCCCCCCCCCCCCCCCCCTTCCGATTATTGTTTAGGTTGGTTTGATTACAGCTGACTAGAACTCCTTTTTTGAACATTTCAAGAAAACGGAAACTATGCGATCTCTGTGGCTGTAATAAATGAAATAAGTAAAAGTCAGAAAACTCGCGTGTTTATGCGAGTTTGGGGGGAGGTTTGTTGGGGTAAATTTGACATATTGAGAGAGGTTGGCATTTACATTTGTTACCAATGTACAGGTACATGCTGTTAAAATGTTCCTAATTATTTGCAGACGCATGTGAAGTGTGCTTCTGGGGGGTGTTGATTTGTATTGTGCCTGTAATTGCGGGCCCATGATAGAACGACTACTTTTTCACTCTAAATTATGGAAATATTCGATTTAGTTTTTATTACATTTACCAAATGTTAATTTTAACATCATTTAATCAATTGACTACATTTCTCGTTTCAGGTGTTCTTGCCTTTCAGATTTCTTATCACTGAATGTCACGGTATGTTGGTTTGACGCTCGTCTTATATACCGGGACTAGAGCGATGTACATGGATTTTAGGTCGTACCTTCATTAGTATGCATACGTCAAGAGGTGTTAAAGGTCGCTATAGGTTGTTTCTATGGCATGGGACGGAGACTGTTAGAGTCTGTATCTAACAATCTCCGTCCCCCCCAAAAAAATTTATTACGTCACTTGCGTTTAAATCCTGGGAGCTCAGCTTTAACATAAATATGGCTGTGCCTGGTAGACAAAAATGTACCAATGATGAGAATTTACTATCCGAAAAACGTGTCTGGTTCATAAAAATTGGTGTTTTAAGTTGTGTCTGGTTCATTAGAATTGGTTAAGTTGCTCAAGAAGGTTACGAGATAGAACTCTTCACTATTTCTATGAATGAATTGATTGAACGTTTGAGGTAAGGTACATATATCTGACTATGTACCAATGTTAAATGTCTTCAAGTTGAATAGCATCATTTAAGAACGGTTCAATGAGCAGTATGAACCAGACATGCACCAGACATGCAAGTGTCGGATACATAACCCTCGTCAGTGATCCTGAATCTAAACTTAAAGAGTGTGAAAGTTATTTTGTCCAAAAATGTATCGAAAGACGTAGCAGGATGGGTGGGATAAGATGCTACAGGATCTATGTTTTAGAAATGTCAAAAACTATGACAACACAAATTTTCGAATGCGTTGAAGAACTTGGCTATATGCCAATCTTATATTGTTTGCGTGAATTCGATGGTGGATTATTTAAAAAAATGAAATTAAATAGATAAACGGAAAAAATATTGCACACCAAAATGCGAAGGAATGTATGATTATACCGACTGTTTTACTGTTTGCCAATATTAAGAACAATTTTCTTGCTTGAATGTTCATATTTTGTTCCGGGAACACTAGGTTTAAAACTCAAGTACCAATAAACATTATTTCCGTAGAACAGGAAAAAGTATTAAGAGATGATTTTGGAATCAACATAGTAAATTTCCCCTGGCGTGACGATGACGTTACCAGACTACCGTCATACTGTATTAACATATCACAGTTCATCCGGTAGGATAGAGCGTGCACTAATGTTTTGGATTTTCATAGTTGACATTTACATATAACCAAGAAACTTTTAGGTCAAGGTTTACGCTTTCATAAACTAGTCAAGACGTTTTAGAAATTTTACAAGAAATTACAGGCAGCTTCTTGTCGGACCTATTCAAGCAACATAGTATATTACTTTGGGTATTTCACAACCTACAATTTATGGTGACATAATAAACAAAATTAGAAGGATCAAATGCAGATGATCATCTAAAATGCGTGAGAATCATCAAACGCCTTCTATACCAAACGGACACTCAGCATGAAGCCAAGTTCGATCAACTTCGGTTTTTTTTTAAATTTCTAAAACGTGGCTCTTGTAGCGTCATATCCCACCCATCCTTCTACATCTGTCGGTATTTTTTGACATAATAATTTTCACCCTCTTTGGCCATATTTCATTGTTTAGATTGAGGATCACTGAGGAGGGTTGAGTATCCGAAACGTGCATGTCTGGTCCATGCTGCAAATTTATCCGTTCATAAATGATGCTATTGAACTTGAAGACGTTTAAACTGGTAATGGACCAATCTACAGCCTTGTACCAGCGCATCCTTAAGACTTGCACTCTGACCGATTGTGACGACGGGCCGTCATTCACTTCGGGTGTTTTGCTGTTGGTGCTGCAACCGGAACTTGTTAGATATTCCCTCCTATCTTTCTCTTCTCTTCAAATGGTAGATACCTCTTTTTTATTTTCGTGCTTAAACATCGACGGCGGGTGCGGCTAGCCAACAGGGGATGCTTACTCCTAGTGCTGTTGAGATTATCGTCGGGATCTTCTTCAACTCATTTGTGTCACACTTATGCCCTTTGCCGTGTGGAGCTCGTAAAAAAGTTCCCCGCGATGTTCCTGACATTGTCACCATAGTACTCTCTATATAGACAACGTCAGACAGTGCATGCGTTTCATATATTGTTTTTATTTTCATGCTTAAACATCGACGGCGGGTGCGGCTAGCCAACAGGGGATGCTTACTCCTCCCGGGCACCTGGTCCCACCTCTGGCTTGCTAGGGGTCCGTCGATGTTCTATTTTGTGCTCTATTGGGAGTGCTGTTGAGATTATCGTCGGGATCTTCTTTAACTCATTTAGAGAAGACATGACCCCGACCATGAATAACAAATATGGATAATGACCATATACCTGTTTAAAGCACAAAATCGATAATTCAGAAAATCAGAAACAAAAGGCATACAAAATCAGGATAAAACAGGAACCAAAGCAGACAAACAAAAACCTCCACCATATGAAAAGAAGCGAACTCCCGATATGGAAGTGAGACCAGGTGCCAAGGAAGAGTTAGCATCTCCTGCTTGCATGCAACATCCGCCGCTTCAATTCGGTAGAACTGTCACATCCGGAAACTTCCATTTCGGAAGACAAAGAGTACAATCTTTGGTTGGATGGTTCAAATGGTCTATGACAGAATATCATCCACCATTCTGGAGAGTGGGACATCATAGTGTATGACGAGTTCCCCATATAGACCGTAGAAGTGACAGTGAAATGTCAGTCGGACTCCTCGGGTGATAACATATATGAGTTCGCTACAGCCGGCAGAGCACGGAATGTATTACGTACGCTCTATTTTTATATCCATTTACATATTCATCTGTGATGCTTGGGCCCCTGTGTTTTGCGGTCTTGTTTGTGTGTGGTCGACTGACAGTGAGGAGGTTGTTTTACACCATTATTGTACGTTCTTCCAGACCTCTGGGTAATCTGAAAAGTGGGAGGGTTGTGGGTACGTAATCCAGGAAAACCACACCTTCTGCTTTTTCCATGGCAGTTTGCCGCCCTAAGTCGGCACCGGTTGCCCATTGGTCCGTTGGTTTAAATGTTGTCCTTCGTGTTTGATGTTTTTGTCTTGTGCGTTGACGTTCCTTGTTCCTCATACGTCTCTGTCTGTGCCTGTCTGCTTTGTTTTTTTGCATTGGGTGTTTTGGGGTTTTGCTGTGGGTGCTGCAACCTGGTGTTTTTGGAGATTTTTATTTCTGTTCCTTTGCCTTAGGTCTGGGTTTATCCTGGTTTTGTATGCCCTTTGTTAGATGATTTTACGATTAACGATTTTGTATTTCTTGAAAGGGATATGGTCTTTCATATTTGTCATCATATGTATAGAGGGAGGTCAAGATCATAGATCAACGGAACTCCATGAACTACAGGCACAGGTTTGCATATATGACATCAGGATTTTAAGTTCATATGTGAAAGCTCTTTAAAAATAGATATTCTTTACTTAGAAATAGGGATTTGTGGCAGGCCCCTGCCTATATTTATGTGAGTACATGGATACTCATGCTGTGTTAGAAGATGTTTTGCCTCTCTTAGTTTTTTTATTCATTATGTCACGTGAAAGGTATTGTTTAACGTATTCAAATTCAATAGCATAATTTATAAACAGAAAAATTTGTACCGTGTACCAGGCATGTGTTAAGTGCCCGCTATAATATACTCTGTTGCATGTAAAGGTCTAGATTTCAAAAGAAGATGTGAGTAATTTATGTAAACTTTCGAGAAAGTATGTACTAGTTAACCTTGACCTTATGATATCTTAGTAATTTCTAAATCTGATCTGTAAAAATCCAAATGAATGAAATGTTTTAGACAATCTGATGTTTTATCGCTCGTTGAGGAGGGATTTTTTCACAATCAAAGAAAAAAAGGGGTGAGTAGTTTATATGCAAAATTTGTACTTAAAGCGCTTGGATATAAAAGACAAACAAAAAATGTCATTCGATATATATTATGGGCGTATTCCGATCAATTATACAACAGTACGAATGAATTTGACAATATCACAATAGTTCTTATTTCTAATTTAGGTTTTGTTGATTTCAAACTGTAAAGTACAATTATTTCCTTGTAGGTCTCTCTTTAATCCATATATTGTATGACTGTTTAGTTCGGTCAAAATCTATGCACAAACTAGCACGAGGCGGATAAATGTTTTAAAGTATTCTTTCCGTTTAACGAAAGCACGTAACTGTATTTGAAAAGGATATTGAACAAATTGTGAGAAAATTTGAACTGAAGCATTGTACATTACTTATTATGTACAAAAGGTTTGCTTCATTGTCCACGTTTGTTTATTACAGGACGAAAATCCGTTTCCTTGCCCGTGGTAAAAACATACGTATAATGAAGACGGCTGCTTTTAGTAACATCTGACCAGAATACTGCTCTCTAAGTATCGTATCGACCATGATCTAGTTATGATATACTGTTTAGCGTATTAAATGTCCATGATACTGCTCTCCGTCTAAGTAACGCATCGGTCATAATCTAGTGGTAGTAAACTGCTTTTTTTGTAGTTCCTGACAAGAATACTGCTCTTTGTCTATGTAACATATCAGCCATGATATAATTGTGGTATACTACATTCAGTAATACCCAACTAGAATAAATCCTTTCTATGTCCGGTATCGGTCATGATCTATAATGATATACTGATTTTAGTTTTACCTTACCACAATACTGATCTCTGTCTTTGTACCGTATTGGCCATGATCTTTTTATGATAAACTGATTTTAGTTTCATCTGACAAGAATACTGATCTCTGTGTTTGAACCGTATTGGCCATGATCTAGTTATGATATACTGATTTTAGTTTTACTTGACCAGAATACTGATCTCTGTATTTGTACCGTATTGGCCATGATCTAGTTATGATAAACTGATTTTAGTTTTACCTGACCAGAATACTGATCTCTGTCTTTGTACCGTATTGGCCATGATCTAGTTATGATAAACTGATTTTAGTTTTACCTGACCAGAATACTGATCTCTGTCTTTGTACCGTATTGGCCATGATCTAGTTATGATAAACTGATTTTAGTTTTACCTGACCAGAATACTGATCTCTGTATTTGTACCGTATTGGCCATGATCTAGTTATGATAAACTGATTTTAGTTTTACCTGACCAGAATACTGATCTCTGTATTTGTACCGTATTGGCCATGATCTAGTTATGATAAACTGATTTTAGTTTTACCTGACCAGAATACTGATCTCTGTATTTGTACCGTATTGGCCATGATCTAGTTATGATAAACTGATTTTAGTTTTACCTGACCAGAATACTGATCTCTGTCTTTGTACCGTATTGGCCATGATCTAGTTATGATAAACTGATTTTAGTTTTACCTGACCAGAATACTGATCTCTGTATTTGTACCGTATTGGCCATGATCTAGTTATGATAAACTGATTTTAGTTTTACCTGACCAGAATACTGATCTCTGTATTTGTACCGTATCGGCTATGATCTTGTTGTGGTATACTGTTTTTAGTAATACCTGACCAGAATAATTCAGTCTACGTACGGTATCGGACATGAAGTGACAGACAAAGTAAACGGCAAAAAATAAGGTGATCGGCTGCTTTCTGAATATTTGTACTGATTGATTTTTTACACTAGCTGCTTGTAAACATTAAGGTTGAAGTAAAACAAAAAGCAAATCAAAACAAAACAAAATAACTCAAAAAATTTCCGCTTTTCAGAAATCAAATATATTTATAATTTCTTCTTAGAATCTACATGTCAAGGTCACAAACTCGTTTCTCAGAAAGCTATGAACAAAAATTGGGCTTATCTAATTTGCATCTTACGAGGAAGATTTTACTTGAGAGTCGGTTTCCGTATGAAATTTAAAACGCCTTTACAATGCGACACAGTATCATAACAAACCTTAGAAGTCATGAAGTAAATATTATATTCTCAATTTAAAGGTCACCTTTATAATCTACCCACAATATATGTTTTTTTTTTTCAAATACACCGCCGTAATTACGATCATATTACTTACAGTATTTATAAAAAGGGTTAAAAATTAAATGATGATAATGGGTGGACCTTGTCTTTGTCTGTGTCTGTTAGCCTCGTTTTCTTCTGAGACATTTCTTTTTTATTTTTTAAAGAATTTCTTAGTCTTTCGATTTTCATATTTCAACTTCGATTGCAGGTATGCCGGTTTACTTAGAATTATCAACTCTAGCATCACTGATTACAGGTATGATGGTTTACTTAGAATTATCAACTCTAGCATCACTGATTACAGGTATGACGGTTTACTTAGAATTATTAACTCTAGCATCACTGATTACAGGTATGATGGTTTACTTAGAATTATCAACTCTAGCATCACTGATTACAGGTATGCCGGTTTACTTAGAATTATTAACTCTAGCATCACTGATTACAGGTATGACGGTTTACTTAGAATTATCAACTCTAGCATCACTGATTACAGGTATGACGGTTTACTTAGAATTATCAACTCTAGCATCACTGATTACAGGTATGATGGTTTACTTAGATTTATTAACTCTAGCATCACTGATTACAGGTATGATGATTTACTTAGAATTATTAACTCTAGCATCACTGATTACAGGTATGATGGTTTACTTAGAATTATCAACTCTAGCATCACTGATTACAGGTATGATGGTTTACTTAGAATTATCAACTCTAGCATCACTGATTACAGGTATGACGGTTTACTTAGAATTATCAACTCTAGCATCACTGATTACAGGTATGATGGTTTACTTAGAATTATTAACTCTAACATCACAGATTACAGGTATGATGGTTTACTTAGAATTATCAACTCTAGCATCACTGATTACAGGTATGACGGTTTACTTAGAATTATTAACTCTAGCATCACTGATTACAGGAATGATGGTTTACTTAGAATTATTAACTCTAGCATCACTGATTACAGGTATGATGGTTTACTTAGGATTATCGACTCTAGCATCACTGATTACAGGTATGACGGTTTACTTAGAATTATTGACTCTAGCATCACTGATTACAGGTATGATGGTTTACTTAGAATTATTAACTCTAGCATCACTGATTACAGGTATGACTGTTTACTTAGAATTATTAACTCTAGCATCACTGATTACAGGTATGACTGTTTACTTAGAATATTAACTCTAGCATCACTGATTACAGGTATGATGGTTTACTTAGAATTATCAACTCTAGCATCACTGATTACAGGTATGACGGTTTACTTAGAATTATTAACTTAGCATCACTGATTACAGGTATGATGGTTTACTTAGAATTATTAACTCTAACATCACTGATTACAGGTATGATGGTTTACTTAGAATTATCAACTCTAGCATCACTGATTACAGGTATGACGGTTTACTTAGAATTATTAACTCTAGCATCACTGATTACAGGAATGATGGTTTACTTAGAATTATTAACTCTAGCATCACTGATTACAGGTATGATGGTTTACTTAGAATTATCGACTCTAGCATCACTGATTACAGGTATGACGGTTTACTTAGAATTATTGACTCTAGCATCACTGATTACAGGTATGATGGTTTACTTAGAATTATTAACTCTAGCATCACTGATTACAGGTATGACTGTTTACTTAGAATTATTAACTCTAGCATCACTGATTACAGGTATGACTGTTTACTTAGAATATTAACTCTAGCATCACTGATTACAGGTATGATGGTTTACTTAGAATTATTAACTCTAGCATCACTGATTACAGGTATGTCGGTTTACTTCTCCTCCCGGGCACCTGGTCCCACCTCTAGCTTGCTAGGGGTCCGTCGATGTTTAATTTTGTGCTCTATTGTGAGTGCTGTTGAGATTATCGTCAGGATCTTCTTTAACTCATTTGTGTCACACTTATGTCCTTTGCCGTGTGGAGCTCGTAAAAAAGTTCCCCGCGAGGTGTTTGACAGTAAGTGTTTTGAATATACTTCCCTGACATTGTCGCCATAGCACTTTCTATATAGACATAACGTAAGACAGTGCATGAATTTTATACATTTTTATTTCCATGCTTCATAAACATCGACGGCGGGTGCGGCTAGCCAACAGGGGATGCTTCTCCTCCCGGGCACCTGGTCCCACCTCTAGCTTGCTAGGGGTCCGTCGATGTTTAATTTTGTGCTCTATTGTGAGTGCTGTTGAGATTATCGTCAGGATCTTCTTTAACTCATTAGAATTATTAACTCTAGCATCACTGATTACAGGTATGACGGTTTACTTAGAATTATCAACTCTAACATCACTGATTACAGGTATGACGGTTTACTTAGAATTATTAACTCTAGCATCACTGATTACAGGAATGATGGTTTACTTAGAATTATTAACTCTAGCATCACTGATTACAGGTATGACGGTTTACTTAGAATAATTAACTCTAGCATCACTGATTACAGGTATGATGGTTTACTTAGAATTATCAACTCTAGCATCACTGATTACAGGTATGACGGTTTACTTAGAATTATTAACTCTAGCATCACTGATTACAGGTATGACGGTTTACTTAGAATTATTAACTCTAGCATCACTGATTACAGGTATGACGGTTTTCTTAGAATTATTAACTCTAGCATCACTGATTACAGGTATGATGGTCTACTTAGAATTATCAACTCTAGCATCACTGATTACAGGGATTGACGGTTTACTTAGAATTATTGACTCCAGCATCACTGATTACAGGTATGATGGTTTACTTAGAATTATTAACTCTAGCATCACTGATTACAGGTATGATGGTTTACTTAGAATTATTAACTCTAGCATCACTGATTACAGGTATGACGGTTTACTTAGAATTATTAACTCTAGCATCACTGATTACAGGTATGATGGTTTACTTAGAATTATTAAGTCTAGCATCACTGATTACAGGTATGATGGTTTACTTAGAATTATTAACTCTAGCATCACTGATTACAGGAATGATGGTTTACTTAGAATTATTAACTCTAGCATCACTGATTACAGGTATGACGGTTTACTTAGAATTATTAACTCTAGCATCACTGATTACAGGTATGACGGTTTACTTAGAATTATTAACTCTAGCATCACTGATTACAGCTATGACGGTTTACTTAGAATTATTAACTCTAGCATCACTGATTACAGGTATGACGGTTTACTTAGAATTATTAACTCTAGCATCACTGATTACAGGTATGACGGTTTACTTAGAATTATTAACTCTAGCATCACTGATTACAGGTATGACGGTTTACTTAGAATTATTAACTCTAGCATCACTGATTACAGGAATGATGGTTTACTTAGAATTATTAACTCTAGCATCACTGATTACAGGTATGACGGTTTACTTAGAATTATTAACTCTAGCATCACTGATTACAGGTATGACGGTTTACTTAGAATTATTAACTCTAGCATCACTGATTACAGCTATGACGGTTTACTTAGAATTATTAACTCTAGCATCACTGATTACAGGTATGACGGTTTACTTAGAATTATTAACTCTAGCATCACTGATTACAGGTATGACGGTTTACTTAGAATTATTAACTCTAGCATCACTGATTACAGGTATGACGGTTTACTTAGAATTATCAACTCTAGCATCACTGATAGGACATTACTTGTTGAAATGCGCATATGTTGATTCAGAACTGAAACTATAACATATAGATATTACAATGAAACTATAACATATAGATATTACAATGAAACTATAACATATAGATATTACAATAAAACTATAACATATAGATATTACAATAAAACTATAACATATAGATATTACAATGAAACTATAACATATAGATATTACAATAAAACTATAACATATAGATATTACAATAAAACTATAACATATAGATATTACAATGAAACTATAACATATAGATATTACAATGAAACTATAACATATAGATATTACATTGAAACTATAACATATAGATATTACAATGAAACTATAACATATAGATATTACATTGAAACTATAACATATAGATATAACAATGAAGCTATAACATATAGATATTACAATGAAACTATAACATATAGATATTACATTGAAACTATAACATATAGATATTACAATGAAACTATAACATATAGATATAACAATGAAGCTATAACATATAGATATTACAATGAAACTATAACATATAGATATTACATTGAAACTATAACATATAGATATTACAATGAAACTATACCATATAGATCTTACAATGCCGATTATAAACACTACACTGGTACCTAACTAGGTGTTCACAGAGGAAACTATAACATATAGGTATTAAAATGCCGATAATAAACACTACACTGGTACCTAACTATGTGTTCACAGAGGAAACTATAAAATATAGATATTACAACACCGATTATAAACACTACACTGGTACCTAACTAGGTGTTCACAGAGGAAACTATAACATATAGATATAACAATGCCGATTATAAACACTACACTGGTACCTAAGTAGGTGCTCACAGAGGAAACTATAACATATAGATATTACAATGAAACTGTAACATATAGATCTTACAATGAAACTATAACATTCCTGTTTTGTCCTGATTTTGTATGCCTTCGGTTTCTGATTTTTGAATTATCGATTTTGTGCTGTATACAGGGATATGGTCATTATCCATATTTGTCATATAGATATTACAATGAAACTATAACATATAGATATTACAATGCCGATTATAAACACTACACTGGTACCTAACTAGGTGTTCACAGAGGAAACTATAACATATAGATATTACAATGCCGATTATAAACACTACACTGGTACCTAACTAGGTGCTCTCAGAGGAAACTATAACATATAGATATTTCAATGCCGGTTATAAACACTACACTGGTACCTAATTAGGTGCTCACAGAGGAAACTAAAACATATAGATAATATGAATTATGGCAAAGCCATTGTGAGGACGCAGATGAAATATAATTTCAATGAATTAATACCCATTTTTTACCATACATCATTGAACATTTTTTTACTAAGTTGATAAGAATAAAATATGTCATACAATATGTGTTCTTGTTATTTTTTCCACCATCATTTTTACCGTCTTTATCAGCCTTACATTAGTTTTTTTTTCTTGAAATCCAGAATCATCTACAGGAGAGGGGATATTATAGACAATTCCTAGATCGACAGCATGCACATAACTCGTAAATGCGGGGAAACAATTCTCAATGTCACAAAACAATCAGTAAACAATATGAAATCGCAATGCTTAATTTTGAAACATAAATGACAGATAGAAAAGATCAAGTGATGTCATCTTAATCTATACATTTTAATTCCTTGAACCTTGACGAAAACCAAGGAAAAGAGAACTCTTTTACTGTTTTTTGAAGTATTTATATATTGTAAGATTAACATGTATCTTCATTATTCAATGAATTCAATTAAACTTTTAAATGTTTACTTTTTAAATTTCATGGGGTGATAAAATGTCAGTTGTCATATCAGGAATATGTACCCCCCCCCCCCTTGCACCCACCCACCCCTCTCCCCTTTTACTTTCACCGGAAAAAATAGCATCCAAAATGTAAAAAAGAGAGAAAACTTCCTTTTCGTCGCCGTCTATAGTGTTATCAGCAATATATCGTTTTATGGGATGATCTGGAAAAGGGGGTTAAAACTTACAAATTAAGTACATTATAACATTAGTATTACAGGATTTTACCTTCTAAATAATGTTAATGATTTTCCAATGTAATATCTGAAGACAAAATTCTTGCTCATTCCTTTACTTTAAAAGAGGGTGACAGGGAGGGGGAGGGGCGGGGGGGGGGGGGAGGAGAGAGGGGAGGGGGAAGAAGGAAGGGTGTGGGAGGGGAGTTAAGGGGTGGAGAGAGCGGGTACCCCATGTCTGCTCCCCGACCCCATAAAAGGCAAGGATGAATGGGAGGGGAAGGAGGCAGCTGGAGGGAGGCAGAATGGAGGGAGGGACAGGTTAGGGGGTGGGAGAAGGGAGCGGGACATATCTAAAAAAATCTTAAGCCTTCACCCCTCTACCTTGGATCCGCTTATGATTTACCTCCAAGGGTAAAAAATACCCAGCCTTATTTCTGACAGAAAAAAATATACTTCATGCTTTGAACAGAGCCCCAGCTGTGTTGACCTATTTGTACTAAATACTGTAAATGATGACGTAAGTTGTGACGCGTTGTAAACAGAACCATAGGCAGCAGACATTTAGAAGTTTGTGTTGGGATTTACACTGCATAGATTTCCTGTATATTCTACATGTAGATCTTATATATGTGGAGAGAAACCACATTATTCGATCTACAGGTATCAAAATATCAGATGCAAATCATCCTCGAAAGCAGAATGAAGTTGCTGATCGTGCTGATATTTTTTTGTTTTTGTTTTTTTTTCTCCCAGCATTATGAGTTTATCCATGGATTTTTCTGAGGGAGCTGTCGATGAAAGAAAGTCCGCGAAACAAAGTTGTATGCTGACGGCGCGTCGCATGCTGACGTCACATTGTAATTTTCAAAGAGGATATTCGGACTAAACATGATATATGTTGGAAATGATGGTGCAATGTCAGTATTACGTGAAGCAAAGTACAAATCATACAATGGGACACTGGAGGAGTAAGCCAAACGAAGAATATTCGATGGAGATCGCGAAATCTTGGTCATCGATGGGTTTCATTCTGTCGTCAAGTGACATTGTCAAAAAAATAAGCTTGCGCTTCATGCCGATCAAATGGGCATTGGGGAATGACGTCATTGACCACGGTTTTGGAACCTATAGGTATAGCATAGAATTCAATTGAAAAACACGATTTTTCCTATATATATACACGTGTTACCTTGATGAGGACTACTATAGATATTTCAATGCCGGTTATAAACAATACACTGGTACCTAACTAGGTGCTCACAGAGGAAACTATAACATATAGATATTACAATGCCGATTATAAACACTACACTGGTACCTAAGTAGGTGCTCACAGAGGAAACTATAACATATAGATATTACAATGCCGATTATAAACACTACACTGGTACCTAAGTAGGTGCTCACAGAGGAAACTATAACATATAGATATTTCAATGCCGGTTATAAACACTACATCGGTACCTAACTACTTGCTCATAGAGGATAGCCTCGTCATGCTTAGAGGATCGGGAGTTCGCTTCTTTTCATATGTTAGAGGTTTTTGTTTTTGTTTGCTTTGGTTCCTGTTTTATCCTGATTTTGTATGCCTTCGGTTTCTGATTTTCTGAATTATCGTTTTGCAATGTAGACAGGGATATGGTCATTATCCGTATATGTCATTCAATATATTTGCTGTCTTCAGCTGATTCTTGTTGTTACTAACTCGGCCTTGATTTCCATTTGAATTGGATATTTGCAAATATCATACTTTATTATCACAGCATTTTATAAATATCACTATTCAATTACTTAAAATTATATGGTACGTTTATCAGTTTTTGTATAATGAGCAAACTTTGCCGAATTTGGACTGCCATGGTCCGATCAAGTATACAACAAGTACAAAGAGAATGAACGATGTCACATAAGTTATTATTTCTAATTTACGTTTTCATGATTTGAAATTGTAAAGTACAATTATTTCCTTGTAGGTCTCTAAGTATATATATTTTATGCCTGTTTAAGTCGGTCAAAATCTTCGTGCAAACTATCACGAGGCTGATGGCTGTATACAAGTATTCTTTCCGTTTTATGAAAGTATGTCACTGTATTTGAATAGGGTTATGAACAAATTATATTAAAAGTTCAGTTCAATCAACGTGAGTAGCTTATTATAGAAAAGAAGCACGTTTAATTGTCAACGTCAATAAATAGAAACAAAAAACCCGTTTCATGAGCCACGTTAAAACAATAGTACAAATGATACGTTATTACTATATATTTGGAATTATCATTTATATAGATTGAATATATTTTATCATTTCTTATTAATTCCTGTGCTCAGGGCAATAATTATTTTATATTTCCTTGACTCATTGTCTGGGACAAAATGGTCTAGATATTGTCAACAACATATTGCATGTTTAGTGATATATAATTAACAAAATAATTATCGAAACTGTGTTAGAATCAGCAAATGCTTTTTATATCGATGTTATCCTTCTGTCATTAGATGGCCACTTGGCTTTGTACTGGACCAAAATGCAGCTTTGTATTAGCGTATTCATAAGAATTGAACTCTGGCTGACTGAAGACAGGACTTCATGTCGATGACAAATATGGATAATGTCCATATCCCTGTTTACAGCACAAAATCGATAATTCAGAAACCGAAGGCATACAAAATCAGGATAAAACAGGAACCAAAGCAAGCAAACAAAAACCTCCACCATATGAAAAGAAGCGAACTATCGATATGGGAGTGAGACCAGGTGCCCAGGAAGAGTAAGCATCTCCTGCTTGCATGCAACAACTGTCGCTTCAATTCGGTAGATCTGTCACATCCGGTAACTTCGATTTTGGAAGACATAGAGTACAATCTTTGGTTGGATGGTTCAAATGGTCTATGACAGAAAACCATCCACCATTCTGGAGAGTGGGACATCATAGTGTATGACGAGTTCTCCATATCGTCCGTAGAACTTCCTCGGTGACTGAAACTGAAACTGGAACTGGTTTATTTGATTAAACGCCTAATTTTACAGACGTATTCAATGGCGTTGTACATACGATGTAAGTCGGTCACAAACATCCCTGACTGAGAAGCTTATCTCTGTCCAAATCTCTTTAGAGAAGACAGGGGTCCGAACATCTGTCCTTAATCTCAGTCGGACTCCTCGGTTGTTTATATGCACGTGCAACAGCCTGAAGAACACGAAATACACGTCCTCTTTTTGTATGCCCATTCATATATCCATCTGTGTGTTTCTTGCGTCATGCTCTCTGTATTGTCATCTTACAATGAGGAGGTTCTTTCTTCATAATTGTTCTTTCTTCGAGACATCTGTGTAATCAAAAAAGTGGAAGGGTTGACCGCACATCATCCGGATAACCACACCGTCTTCTAGTGGGGTGGCAGGTAACCGACCTTAGTCGGAACCAATTGCTCAATGGTATCGATTGTTTGTGTTATCATATGTGTTTGATGTCTCTAAATGATAAGGTGTTCCTTCCGTACATGAACACAGACGGAGAATGCAGGCAAACAGGGGATGCTTACTCCTCCCGGTCACCTGGTCTCACCTCTAGCCTACTTAGGAGATTGTCTTTAGGATCTTCTTTATCTCATTTGTACCTTTTGCGTCTCTTTCTGTGCGCGTATGCTCTGTGTTTTTGCAAAAGTGTTTTGGGGTTTTGCTGTGAGTGCTGCAACTGACTGTCGTTGGAGATCACCTTCTTTCTCTGAACAGAATGCTGCTCACTGTTACGAAGTCAGATACTTGTTTTATGAGACACTATCAAAATACCTAATCAATGCCTCTTCCCGAACGAACCAAGGTATTATAAACAGTATTATGTATCGTAAAATTAAAGTGAAATAACATCAAAGATTACCCATCAATTATTCAGTCTCAAAGTCGAAAATTAAGGCAACATCATAAGAACTTTGATTGGAAAAGCTGTTTATAATAAACAACATTCCAAAGTGAGACCAGGTGCCCGGGGAGAGTCAGTGTCTCATGTATGCATATAAATCCCATCACAACAACTCCGTGAAATCTTTCCAAATTCTGTGATAGTCTTGATGCAGGTAAAGATGTCATGTCTTATAATGTTGAAAACTGCTTGCCCTTTTTGTTACGGCTTTTAAAAATGAAAACAAATCAAATAACATTTGCACATAGGCTTTTCTTTAACATATATTCTATTCGGTTTCTGAATATATCGGTAAGAACTTAAAGTAACACTTTCACGAGATGGTTGAATGTATATAATATTTTTTCCGCTTTCATTCGATACTTAAATATGTTCGGAGAAGGCTCTACCCTAAAGTATGATCATTCAAATGAATAATTTGTAGTAAAGTTTATTAATACAAAACGGAAATTATTTCTATATACAGCAATTTACATTGACCATAACAAGGCAATCCAGTGAAGCATGCTCTTAGGGCGTGTTATTCTTATACAATAGTGCAAATATCTGACAAGGACTAAAATATATCTGAATGCATTGTACTTGACTAATTTAAATATGTATCATCTGTCAGCATTTGCACTGGAAAGGTCGGAAGAAGGGGATGGAAGGGGGGCCATTTCAATCCGGAATTTTTTCCAAAGTCTTCCTGCCCCCTTCCCCCTAAAAATCAAATGGATGCTTCCTTATAAATGTATTGAAGTAAACATTTCATTACATGAAAGACTGTTTTGTAGACATAATCAGGAAATAGCTCGTTGCTTTGTAAACAATTATGTATCAGTTCACATTAGCCAACTTTGAGTCCTTGGATACGAGCATCGAAGCTGAAGCCATCTGAAAAAAAAAATTAATCTAAAATGAATTTTGGACTCTGCTTTATCATGTACATGTATGTAAAACACATTGTGTATTAAAGCTTATATCGTTTTTTAAGGCTACGAAAAAAGTAAGAAATACTCATTCTTATATGATATGGCAAAATTACTATCGCAACCACCATCATTTATTTTGTGTTCTTATAAAGGCTTATACATCGAATTTGAACTTTATGGGACTCAAAATAACCTTTTTATGATAATAATAATGCTAACCAAAAAATAAAAAAGAAAATTTACCACGGCAAAATATGTTCAAATGACCTTTTCATGGCTTTTGAAAGAGCTCTTTTTGTTAGTTATATCCCAACGATTATCATCTGTTCATAATCTTCAACATTACTCTGAAGTTGCAAAATAAGTAATATTATAGACCATAGTTACCGGAACAAAGAAGTGACGGGTTTCTAACCTGACCCTGTTGCAGCACTAACACCAAAACAACCGCTTCGAAAACAAAGGAGGGGATCTCCAACAACACCAGGCTGCAGCACCCACAGCAAAACCTTAAAACACCCAATGCAAAAGCACAGAGCAGAGAAGCACAGGAAGATAAGCAAAAGGGACAACGAACGTCAACGCTCAACACTATAAAATGAAACACAAAGGACTACACATAAACCAACGAGACCAATGGGCAACCAGTGCCGACTTAGGTGGCTGTCTGCCCCTAAAATAGCAGAAGGTATGATTATCCCTGATTACGTGCTGAGAACCCTCCCACTTTTCCGATTATTTAGAGGTCTCGAAGATCGAAAATACGAAGACGAGCATAGTAAGATACATACGACATTTAAAAATCAAACACACAAGAGAACACATAAACCAACGAGACCAATGGGTAACCGGTGCCGTATTCAGACTGTCATTTTCTGCTACAAACCGGTTGATCTTCAGTGTTCTCATTATATAAAATAAATTTCATTTCCCTATCATATACCATAGACCATTTGAACCATCCAACCAAAGATTGTACTCTATATCTTCCAAAATGGAAGAAACCGGATGTGACAAGTCTACCGAATTGAAGCGACGGGTGTTGCATGCAAGCAGGAGATGCTTACTCTTCCTGGGCACCTGGTCTCACTCTCATATCGGGAGTTCGCTTCTTTTCATATGGTGGAGGTTTTTGTTTTTGTTTGCTTTGGTTCCTGTTTTATCCTGATTTTGTAAGCCTTCGGTTTCTGATTTTCTGAATTATCGATTTTGTACTGTAGACAGGGATATGGTCATTATCCATATTTGTCATATAACATCATAGGAGAAGGAAAACGGAAAATACGAACAGCGTTATGAAATCAATTCTTATTGGCAATATCATACACAACCAGTGAACTTATTCACAAATTTAGGCCTTAGGGTTTATATAAAATATCATAAATTAATAAAATATTATGGAGCTTAAAAAGGCTGAATTTTTAATTTAATAGGCCGTTTCCATGGTAACCAGATGACATAGTTATATTTCATTTGTCCCTATAGATAAGTGTAAAATATCATATAAATCGGAGACCAGAAGTACCGAAATTGTTTAACCCTCTAATACCCAAATCTATTTAACGACATAAAAATATCAAACATAAATGACTATACAAAAACCAACGAGACAAATGGGCAATCGATGCCGACTAAGGACGGCCATCTGCAAAGTACAGACCAGCAAACTTGCATACTCCTCCCGGGCACCTGGTCCTACCTCTAGCTTGCTAGGGGTCCGTCGATGCTCAATTTGGTGCTCTATTGTGAATGCTGTTAATGTTTAACGTCTTTATATTCAATAGCATCATTTAAAATCTGATAGATTTACAGCATGAGGATCACTGACGAAGGTTAAGTACCCGAAACGTGCATGTCTGGTCCATGTTGCCAATTTATCTGTTCTTAAATGATGCTATTCAATTTGAAGACGTTTGCATTAATACCACTTGGTGAGTGTCACTGCTGGTGGACCAGGAGTCCCCGAGGGCACATGTAGCCAAGTTTGATCAATTTCGGTTGATCGTTTCTTCAACGCATTCTAAAATTTCTGTTATCAACATTTCTTGAAATTTCTAGAAAGTGGGTCCTGTAGCATCATATCCCACCCATCCTGCTACGTCTTTCGGTACGCTTTTTCGACATAGTAACTTTCATATTTCTTTGGCATATTACATTGTTTAGATTTGAGGATCACTGACGAAGGTTAAGTACCCGAAACGTGCATGTCTGGTCCATGTTGCCAATTTATCTGTTCTTAAATGATGCTATTCAATTTGAAGACGTTTGCATGGACCAGACAAGATTATCGTCAGGAACTTCTTTAACTCATTTGTGTCACACTTATGCCCTTTTCCGTGTGGAGCTTTTAAAAAAGTTCCTCGCGAGGGGTTTGACAGTGTTTTGAATATTTTCCCTGACATGGTCGCAATAGCACTTTCTATATAGACGAAACCACAGACAGTGTATGTATTCTTTATAAATTGTTGTCATTTCGATGCATGAACATCGACGGCGGGTGCGGCTAGCCAACAGGGGTTGCTTACTCCTCCCAGACACCTCGTCCCAACTCTAGCTTGCTAGAGGTCCGTCGATGCTCCATTTGGTGCTCTATTGTGAGTGCTGTTAAATTATCGTCAGGATCTTCTTGAACTCATTGATGTTTCATATTTGATAAGAGAGGGTCAAATAATTACACACAAAAAGTGTAAAAAGGTCAAGAGACTTTGGCATAGTGTTGTGGGTCACGTATTATTTTAGTTTTACTTTATGTGTAGGTACACATGTACTTAGTCATGTTATTAAATGATTTCATAATAATTCTTTCTAGATTTTACTATGTCATGTTTATTTCATCAGAGA
The DNA here is from genome assembly GCA_028142955.1 of Pinctada fucata. Lineage (NCBI taxonomy): Eukaryota > Metazoa > Mollusca > Bivalvia > Pterioida > Pteriidae > Pinctada > Pinctada fucata. The sequence continues at coordinate 10,661,245 of AP027110.1, forward strand.
ATATTCCAGTCCTTTCTTTGTTACATCATTATCATCACATGACTGTGATGTCTAGAATTTACTCTATTGTTAATCATTTGTAATGAATCATTGTTCTAGGAACTTCTGGTAAATTCATTGGTATTAAGTATAAATACCTCTGAGGAACTTTGTTGACGGGGCATTCGTACACAATCGTAGACACGCTTCATTCATCCATTCGATATACTGGGATACTTTATTTGTTGAGACTTTGATATTAGAGCTACATGCTAAAGCATGTACTGATGTTTTGGATTTTCATTGTAGAAATTTACAAATTACCAAGAAACTTTTAGGACAAGGTTTTCGCTTTCACAAACTAGTAAAGACTTTCTGGAAATTTTACAAAAATTATTGTCAACTTCTTCTGAAATTCGGACCAATACAGGCAACAGAGTATATTACTATGGGTATTTCACAACCTGCATTTTATGGTGACATTATTAACAAGATAAGAAGGATCAACGATAGACAACATCACTATCGAAAATACGTCAGAATCATCAAACGCCTTTTATACCGTGGGTATGATCCTAATGTCACCAGACGGACACTAGGCTTGGTACTTGACCAATCTAGTCTTGTACAAGCGCATTCTAAAAACTTGCACTCTGACTGACTGTGACGACGGGACTCCATGACGGGCCCTGTCCAAACCTCTTTAGAGAAGACAGGGCCCCGACCACCTGTCCTCTCTTAATGTCAGTCGGACTCCTCGTGTGATAACATACATGAGCTCGCGGCGACAGAGCACGGATTGTATTACGTACGCCCTCTTTTTATATCCATTTACATATTCATCTGTGTTGCTTGGGCTACTGCGTTTTGCGGTCTTGTTTGTGTGTGGTCATCTGACAGTGAGGAGGTTGTTTAACACCACAATTGTGCGTTCTTCGAGACCTCTGGGTAATCGGAAAAGTGGAAGGGTTGTGCATACGTAATCCAGGATAACCATACCTTCTGTTATTTCCGTGGCAGATGGTCGTCCTAAGTCGGCACCGGTTGCCCATTGGTCTCGTTGGTTTATGTGTAGTCCTTTGTGTTTGATGTTTCTGTGTTGTGTGTTGACGTTCCTTGTCCCTTACGCGTCTCTTTCTGTGCTTGTCTGCTTTGTGTTTTTGCATTGGGTGTTTTGGGGTTTTGCTGTGGGTACTACAACCTGGTGTTGTTGGAGATCCCCTCCTTTGTTTCATCCATGTAACAACGTTTGGACACCGAGCTTTCGAGAACGTTTGTGATTACAGGAAACCATTTATTTGATAGACTTTGTGGACCGTAACGGACACTTTGATCCGGACATTGTATTGTAAGTTGTAATCATTTTCGATATATATATTTTGTACATAATTAAACTTGTTAATTTATAGTATTTGTCTGATTTTTGCTGGCGTTTTGGGGTATTCTGACCCACAACAATAGTTTACATCTGTTCTTGTTATGTTATGTATATACGTATATATATAGGAATTATATTTTCTCGAATATTCTGAAATGTGGGTCTGACGAGAGTTAAGTACCCGAAACGTTCATGTCTGGTCCATGATGCAAAATCATCTGTTCTTAAATAGTACTATTTAATTAGAAGACGTTTTACACTTGTATCATCATATCCCACCCTTCCTTACATATTTTTGGACATAACTTTCAATTTTATTTCATTGTTTAGATTGAGGATCATTGACGAGGGTTATGTATAAGAAATGTGTCTTGTTACCGATTATCGTCATATGGTATTGTACTCTATGTTTTCCGAAATGGAAGTTACCGAATGTGACAATTCTACCGCATTGAAGCGGCGGGTGTTGTATGCAAGCAGGAGATGCTTACTCTTCCTGGGCACCTGATCTCACTCCCATATCGGGAGTTCGCTTCTTTTCATGTGGTGGAAGTTTTTGTTTGTTGCGTTGGTTCCTGTTTTATACTGGTTTTGTATGCCTTCAGTTTCTGATTTTCTGAATTATCAATTTTGTGCTGTATATCCATATTTGTCATCTATATTTTTTAGAAATTCACAAATTACTAAGAAAAGTCAGAGTTTTCGCTCTCACAAAATAGTTAAGATTTTCTGAAGATTTTACAAAAACTGTTGTCAACTTCTTTTGAACTTCGGACCAATACAAGCAACAGAGCACACTTATGTCCTTTGCCGTGTGGAGCTCGTAAAAAAGTTCCCCGCGAGGGGTTTGACAATAAGTGTTTTGAATATTGTTCCCTGACATTGTCGCCATAGCACTTTCTACATAGACAGAACCATAGACAGTGCATGCACACATAGACAGAACCATAGACAGTGCATCCATTTAATATATTTTCATTTTCGTGCGTGAACATCGACGACGGGTGCGGCAAGCCAATAGGGGATGCTTACTCCTCCTTGGCACCTGGGCCCACCTCTAGCTTGCTAGGGATCCGTCGATATCCATTTGGTGCTCTATTGTGAGTGCTGTTGAGATTATCGTCAGGATCTTCTTTAACTCATTTGTGTCACACTTATGCCCTTTGCCATGTGGAACTCGTAAAAAAGTTCCCCGCGAGGAGTTTGACAGTAAAGTGTTTTGAATATTGTTCCCTGACATTGTCGCCATATCACAATCTATATAGACAGAACCATTGACAGTGCATGTTTAAATATATTTATATTTTTGTGTGTGAACTTCGACGGCGGGTGCGGCTAGCCAACAGGGGATGCTTACTCCTCCCGAGCACCTGCTGCCACTTCTAGCTTGCTAGAGGTCTTTCGATGTTCTATTTGGTGCTCTATTGTGAGTGTTGTTGAGATTATCGTGAGGATCTTTTTTAACTCATTTGTGTCACACTTATGCCCTTTGCCGTATGGAACTCGTTAAAATTTTCCCCGCGTGGGAGTTGACAGAAAGTGTAAACGTCTTCAAATTGAATAGCATCGTTTAAGAACTGATTAATTGGCAACGTGGACCAGACATGCACGTTCCGGGTACTTATCCCTGATCAGTGCTTTGCATATTGTTCCCTGATATTGTCGCCATATCACTTTCTATATAGACAGAACCGGGCACCTATATTTAGGACATAATATTCACAGATTTTGGCCATATATCATTGTTTAGATTGAGGATCACTGACGAGGGTTTCATACCCGAAACGTACATGTCTTGTCCATGTTGTAAATTTATCTGCCCTGAAATTATGCTTATGAATTTCAAGACGTTAGACATTCTACTTTGGCTATTTCGGATTCTGCACTTTATGGTGACATGATAAATAGAATAGGAGGGATCAAAGGTAGACAGAATAACCATCACAATTGTGTTAGAATGACCAAACACCTTTATACCGTGGATATAATCCCTCTGTATTCAGGCGGACACTAGGCTTGGTACTGGACAAATTAACATCCATGTACCTGCGCATTCGTAACAAAACACTCTGTCTGACTGTGACGACATGACTCCTTGACAGGTCCTGTCCAAACTTTTTAACGAAGACTGGGCCTCGAGAACCTGCCCTTATGAATGTGAATCGGAATCAAATGCATGAAAGAAAGGATGGAATCCCCAACAAGACTCGGTTGCAGCACGAACAGCAACACACTAAACACCCCAAGTGAAAACACAGAGACGACACACACACAGCAAGAGATAATGAACAGACATCAAACACAAAATACCACACAAAAACCAACGAGATAGGCAATCGGTGCCGACTTAGGGCGGCAAACAACCAAGTTAGGAGCAGATGGTGTAGTTATCCTGGATAACATGCGCACAAACCTCCCACTTTTCCGGTTACGCTAAGGTCTCGAAGAACGCAAAATTGTTGTGCAAAATAGCCTCCTCAATTTCAGATGACCATACAAACAAGACAGCACAACGCAGGGGCATCAGCAACACAGATGAAAATGTAAATAGATATAAGGGGGGGGGGGGGGGCGTGCGAAATGAAGTCCGTGCTTTGCAGGCTGTAGCGAGCTCATGCATGTTATCAACCGAGGAGTCCGATCAACACTCAGAGAGGACAGGCAGTCTCTTACGAGGTTTGGACGGGGCCCGTTACGAAGTCCAGCGTCACAGTTCACGCTACAACCAGCAGAGCCAGACTATATTTCGAACGCCATCTGATTTTTATATTCATTTTCATATCCATCTGTGTGCTTCTTGGGACCCTCCATCATAATGTAAAATTGTACAGTAAACTCCACTTACTACGAACAGGCTTATAACGAATTCATATTTATTGCGAACCGATTTCAATTCCCCGACCAAAACTCCATATACATACATGGAAAAAATATGCTTTTAGCGAATTTTGTTAGTGCGAACTTTTGTTTATTGCGAACCAAATATGATGTCCCAAGAATACGATTTCCTATGTAATACACTCCCTTATTGCGAACCGATTTATGATAATTAATTATAACTAAGCAATCAATTAGTGCAAGCTATTTTTCACCTGGACTCTGTTAGAAGGTGATATATAATTACATTGTAATAAAAACATGACATAAATCGGTTTACTTAAATTCCCATGCATTTAAGAATGGAATCTAGAAGAATTATGAGATGAGGGTATCAATAATAAGTGAAGTTTAGGAGAGGTCTACTGCATATATATTGATTTCGGTATTCCAATAAAACATTTTAAAAATTGCGAGTACATATAAATTATATTACAAACAAAATTTTGAAACTGCGCCGATATATGACTTTACTCAGAGAAAGCGTCATCATTACGCACACAAATGCTGAGCGTGTTTTATCTTATATAAACGATTTAGTGTTCGCTTGATTTATGGAAAGAATCTTAAGTTGATCCGTCCAGTCCGAGGAGCTTGAACAAGAAATGTATTGCATGTATTGTTAAGTGGCGGTCAGTCCCCTGTATTTTTGGACTCGTTTCGGACGGTCAGAAGCGGCAAACGTTGTCCTTCAATCACCGGCAAAGGTATACTGGATTCTGAGGACGTTTAACATCTCTACTTGAACATAATAGCATATATTTACAACGTTTAAGACAAAAACTTGACGTGAGATTGTTTGTCGAGTATTCAGAGTTGAATCCAGAGATGTAAATACAGCGCTCGAAGTAAGAAGACCCCCTCCCCTCCAATGAAAATATCGCCCTGTGATATTTACTATGCGACTGATGCTGGGCTATTCTAAACATTGATACCTAAAAAAATCCTTCGACAAAATAGGGGGTAATAAGACAAAAAAAGTGATCCCTAAGTGTCGCTTTGCTTCGCAGGCGACACAAAAAATGAGGCTATATGCGGGTCTAATATTACACGTCGTTGTATTTCTAATGTAAAAAAAAATATATGCTTATAGCGAACTGTCTTCATTAACTGATCAAAGTTCGTTGTATGCATTAGACGAAGTATGGATGGTATTAACCCCTGGCGATTCTTTATAAGCGTGTTTTACTGCATGTACATTTTGCAGCGAGGAGGTTATTTTATACCACAATTGAGCGTTCTTCGAGACTTCTGGATAATGGGAATAGTGGGAGGGTTGTGAGCACGTAATTCAGAAAAACCACACCATCTGCTACTGGCATGGCAGATTGCCGTACTAAGTCGGCACCGATTGGTCTCGTTGGTGTATGTGTAGTCATTAATGTTTGATTTTTTTCTCTGTCATTATGCGTTCCTTGTACCATTTACGTTTCGTTTTGTGCGTGTCTGCCTTTTGTTTTTGAAGTTGGTGTTTTGAGGTTTTCCTGTTGGTGCTACAACTAGGTGTCTTATCAATTCTGCAAGTGTTTCTGTTCTTAACATGTGAAATTATCTGCTACCTCATAGCATTTGGTACCTTCTCTTGTATGAATTTAACTTCAAATTTTGTCTGTGTGATCAGAGTGGGGATCAACGTATCTATCTTACATAGTTGATCTGGTCGCTTAAAACTTCAAGCAGATCTAAACAGACATTAATAGTACCTATGGTGCACTAAAAATTACAATATCCCTTTCTTAATACTTTATTTTTTATTGAAACAATACACACTGATATCAATGTCAAGAGGAACCTTGACAGAAGAATTGATTAAAAGAGCTTCAGTTCTTCATTCCTAACTGAAGAGCAAAGTTTTAAAGGGACAGAAACATTGTTGAATTTTCAATAAAACAATACAGAGGAAGATAGGGAAAAATTAAATGCTCTCTGTGTGGTCTAATGTATTTTTTAGACAAAACTATTGATGACAAAACACTGTTTACTAAGTTTTTATCTATCAAGCTTATAGTTCATCCCTACGTTTGTCTAAAGGATACTCTTAACATATTACATGTTTGTCATAAATTGGAGAAACAGTATAATATTTCTTTTTTTTACATCCAAAAAGTGATAACTCTAAAACTCAATATTCGCAATTCAGTTTTATCAATGAGATTTTTCTTAACTTACTATAGACACACGAAATTAAGGAAGCGTTATTTTTTTTATAATAATTATACACTGCTGTGTTCGACGTAAAATAGAAAAAAAAGACTTAATCATCGTCTGAATATTTTTATTATTTGAAATTAATATGTATGTCCTGGAATATGACTGTGTGTATACATTTCCAAAACGAACTTTTGTCGCGTTTTTGAGAAGTTATATAAAATATTACTTTAATTTACGATGTTAAGTACTTACGCAAATGAAAAAAAAAATCAGAGATTCTTGCATATCTCACGGTTTTTTTTTCTCGAGAAATAAGAGCCACATCTACGTGATTTTTTATACAATGTAGTTTTACATTTTCTTTAGATACATAATGTACCAAGTTTTCGTGTATTTTATTATTTTGCTGTATTTGGCGACATAATTATTATTAAGCGAAACAATAATTTTATCTAAAAACGCAATAAGTACAGGTATTACTGAAACCGTATTTGCGACATTATAACTCGTTTATTTTATACCCGGTCAACACAGTCTTTTTACTGTCAAACATTATAAGATATTCTCTACACATTCCGCTATGATTTTTTGTATTTTAATGGTTTTCTGGATATTTCGGAAAACATGTCATTTACCCAACGACCTTAAGGAAGACGAGCTCGGTTTCATTTTTTTAAAAAATGTAATAGAAAAGTTAATCATTCCTACACTAATTATTACTTTCTTAAAAATTAACATTTTGGGAGATGTGTAGAAAAATTGACCGTTCGGTATAGTTAGAGGGACCGTCTGAAAAAAGGGCCTATTTAACCTACGGTAGTATATGAATAATACTATAATAGAGATTTGATTTAAATTGCAATGAAAAATTACTTTATGGACGATTAACGCAATGTATTTATGAAAAAAAAGACAGTCCGTTATGCAAACGAGGAGGGGCATTAACAACTATGAGAATCTAACAAAATGTATAATACGAAAAGAAAAGTTTTTCAATTTTTCATAAGCCTTTTTCAATATTGCGAGTCAAGAAATGAATGTTAATCATCTCGCTCGTTCTCGATGATGCGAACAGTTACTTGTAGAATGACTACATCTAGGCACAAAGCAAAGTTCATACTAAAATCAACTTGCACTGAAAGTTTGTAAATAGAGACTCTTTTTCGATAACATTTTCCGTGCAAAGTACGAACGTTTACAAGTGTGCAGAAAAAGTCATAATCAAAGATAATTCGAGATACTATACTTGAAATTTCTTATCCATTATATCACAAAAATGTTCAAGAAATGTCCTGTTAGATCATCAAACAAAATGTTTCCTGTTTGACTTTGCTCCCAAGCAACAAGCTGTTAACTTTCCGATTGTGACGTTATAAATTCATTTACGGCGATAGCCTGGTGGTCTATTTACTAGATATTTACGTACATTTAAATTTAACTATAAATCATACCTTATACTTATTATTAAAGGATTCTAGATGATAGTTCTCTATTATTTTTTTATACCAAACTTGTCGAAATCGCTAATGAGATCGTTATGCATGTAACCATACGCAATGCGCGATAACTCGTACAGAACTCGGCCTCGTTAAATATGGGTTTTTACAATCAATATGAATATATTAGTTAAATCAACGTCGTTTCTTTTACCTAGTCTCATATTCTAGGTTTGTTTATCTTCTTTATTGCTCAAAGTTTATCAGTTCTAGGGTAAAGGCATCATTCCTATGTTAATTCTTCCTTTATATAAGTCCAATATGGTTTTTTGCTATCTTCCTTGTATTCCTGCACTAGGGTAAAACTTATTTTTCGACATAAATCGCTTGCTCATAAAGTAGGACAGTTTTTCGAACCGGCCATGGTCTAGTTATGGTATACCGTATTTTATAATACCTAATTAGAATACTGCTCTCTCTGCCAGGGGAGTTCTGTTTTTTTACTCGTTTTTAATTATATCAAAATACCTTGCCTACTTCTTGCGATGTTTAAAAATAAACCTCGCGTGAGAATTTATTTCGTAATTCGTAAGCCTCTTGATTATGATTCTTAGAATCTGGATTTGGTTTTTTCTATTTGACTGTCAGTCACTCATTAATATCAATATCGTTTGGTGGATTTGAGCAGTTCAATTTCGCTCTATTTTTCATTAATTTTGACAAGGGTTGCGATCATATCATTGCTGTGTGTAGATGTGTAGGGAATTGCCGGTAAAAAAAAACAAGGGGCTCACAATTTGCATATTTAAACGATAATTCGATATTTTTTCCCCTAAAACTGGGATCGCTACAATCGCGAAGAAACGGTTTCCTATATTGTTGCACACCTGATTACATATTAACTCTCCATGAGTACCTGGTTTCAATTTCGAATGTTGTTCATTACGGGGTTCGCAATCGTTCCGATGGAAATTCTTACGATTTGGCCTTGCCTTCTCGACTTTGAGACTGATTATCTGTTAGGTACTTGTTTGATGTTTATCATTAATAAACATACAGAACGTACAGCCCCTATAACTTCCAAGGGTACTACTACCGCCACCTATTGTCATCATTATTAGATGTTCCGTGTAATTGAAACTGAATGGTCTGGCCATCTATTGTCACCATCAGACGTTCGTGTAGTTGAATGGTCTGGCCACCTATCGTCACCATCAGACGTTCGTGTAGTTGAATGGTCTAGCTACCTATTGTCACCATCAGACGTTCGTGTAGTTGGGTAGTCTGGTCACCTATTGTCACCATCAGACGTTCCTGTAGTTGAAGTTGAATGGTCTGGCCACCTATTGTCACCATCAGACGTTCGTGTAGTTGGAGTTGAATGGTCTGGCCACCTATTGTCATCATCAGACGTTCGTGTAGTTGGAGTTGAATGGTCTGGCCACTTATTGTCACATTCAGACGTTCGTGTAGTTGAATGGTCTGGCCACCTATTGTCACCATCAGACGTTCGTGTAGTTGAATGGTCTGGCCACCTATTGTCACCATCAGACGTTCGTGTAGTTGGAGTTGAATGGTCTGGCCACCTATTGTCACCATCAGACGTTCGTGTAGTTGAATGGTCTGGCCACCTATTGTCACCATCAGACGTTCGTGTAGTTGAATGGTCTGGCTACCTATTGTCACCATCAGACGTTCGTGTAGTTGGAGTTGAATGGTCTGGCCACCTATTGTCACCATCAGACGTTCGTGTAGTTGAATGGTCTGGCCACCTATTGTCACCATCAGACGTTCGTGTAGTTGGAGTTGAATGGTCTGGCCACTTATTGTCACCATCAGACGTCCGTGTAGTTGGATGGTCTGTTCACCTATTGTCACCATCAGACGTTCGTGTAGTTGAATGGTCTAGCCACCTATTGTCACCATCAGACGTTCGTGTAGTTGGAGTTGAATGGTCTGGCCACCTATTGTCACCATCAGACGTTCGTGTAGTTGAATGGTCTGGCCACCTATTGTCACCATCAGACGTTCGTGTAGTTGAATGGTCTGGCTACCTATTGTCACCATCAGACGTTCGTGTAGTTGGAGTTGAATGGTCTGGCCACCTATTGTCACCATCAGACGTTCGTGTAGTTGAATGGTCTGGCCACCTATTGTCACCATCAGACGTTCGTGTAGTTGGAGTTGAATGGTCTGGCCACCTATTGTCACCATCAGACGTTCGTGTAGTTGAATGGTCTGGCCACCTATTGTCACCATCAGACGTTCGTGTAGTTGAATGGTGTGGCTACCTATTGTCACCATCAGACGTTCGTGTAGTTGGAGTTGAATGGTCTGGTAACCTATTGTCACCATCAGACGTTCGTGTAGTTGAATGGTCTGGCCACCTATTGTCACCAACAGACGTTCGTGTAGTTGGATGGTCTGTTTTCATGGGGTTCGCCACCTATTGTCACCATCAGACGTTCGTGTAGTTGAATGGTCTGGCCACCTATTGTCACCATCAGACGTTCGTTTAGTTGATGGTCTGTTTTCGTGGGCTTCGCCACCTATTGTCACCATCAGACGTTCGTGTAGTTGAATGGTCTGTTTTCGTGGGCTTCGCCACCTATTGTCACCATCAGACGTCCGTGTAGTTGAATGGTCTGGCCACCTATTGTCACCATCAGACGTCCGTGTAGTTGGATGGTCTGTTCACCTATGTTCACCATCAGACGTTCGTGTAGATGATGCGGACAGTTACTTCTAGAATGACTACATCTATGCACAAAGCAAAGTTCATACTAAAATCAACTTGCACTGAAAGTTTGTAAATAGAGACTCTTTTTCGATCACATTTTCCGTGCAAAGTACGAACGTTTACAAGTGTGCAGAAAAAGTCATAATCAAAGATAATTCGAGATACTATACTTGAAATTTCTTATCCATTATATCACAAAAATGTTCAAGAAATGTCCTGTTAGATCATCAAACAAAATGTTTCCTGTTTGACTTTGCTCCCAAGTAACAAGCTGTTAACTTTCCGATTGTGACGTTATAAATTTATTTACGGCGATAGCCTGGTGGTCTATTTACTAGATATTTAAGTACATTTAAATTTAACTATAAATCATACCTTATACTTATTATTAAAGGATTCTAGATGATAGTTCTCTATTATTTTTTTATACCAAACTTGTCGAAATCGCTAATGAGATCGTTATGCATATAACCATACGCAATGCGCGATAACTCGTACAGAACTCGGCCTCGTTAAATTTGGGTTTTAACAATCAATATGAATATATTAGTTAAATCAACGTCGTTTCTTTTACCTAGTCTCATATTCTAGGTTCGTTTATCTTCTTTATTGCTCAAAGTTTATCAGTTCTAGGGTAAAGGCATCATTCCTATGTTAATTCTTCCTTTATATAAATCCAATATGGTTTTTTTGCTATCTTCCTTGTATTCCTGCACTAGGGTAAAACTTATTTTTCGACATAAATCGCTTGCTCATAAAGTAGGACAGTTTTTCGAACCGGCCATGGTCTAGTTATGGTATACCGTATTTTATAATACCTAATTAGAATACTGCTCTCTCTGCCAGGGGAGTTCTGTTTTTTCTTACTCGTTTTAAATTATATCAAAATACCTTGCCTACTTCTTGCGATGTTTAAAAATAAACCTCGCATGAGAATTTATTTCGTAATTCGTAAGCCTCTTGATTATGATTCTTAGAATCTGGATTTGGTTTTTTTTCTATTTGACTGTCAGTCACTCATTAATATCAATATCGTTTGGTGGATTTGAGCAGTTCAATTTCGCTCTTTTTTTCATTAATTTTGACAAGGGTTGCGATCATATCATTGCTGTGTGTAGATGTGTAGGGAATTGCCGGTAAAAAAAAAAACAAGGGGCTCACAATTTGCATATTTAAACGATAATTCGATATATTTTCCCCTAAAACTGGGATCGCTACAATCGCGAAGAAACGGTTTCCTATAATGTTGCACACCTGATTACATATTAACTCTCCATGAGTACCTGGTTTCAATTTCGAATGTTGTTCATTCCGGGGTTCGCAATCGTTCCGATGGGAATTCTTACGATTTGGCCTTGCCTTCTCGACTTTGAGACTGATTATCTGTTAGGTACTTGTTTGATATTTATCATTAATACACATACAGAAAGTACACAGCCCCTATACCTTCCAAGGGTACTACTACCGCCATCTATTGTCATCATTATTAGATGTTCCGTGTAGTTGAAAATGAATGGTCTGGCCATCTATTGTCACCATCAGACGTTCGTGTAGTTGAATGGTCTGGCCACCTATTGTCACCATCAGACGTTCGTGTAGTTGAATGGTCTGGCTACCTATTGTCACCATCAGACGTTCGTGTAGTTGGGTGGTCTGGCCACCTATTGTCACCATCAGACGTTCGTGTAGTTGAATGGTCTGGCCACCTATTGTCACCATCAGACGTTCGTGTAGTTGAATGGTCTGGCCACCTATTGTCACCATCAGACGTTCGTGTAGTTGAATGGTCTGGCCACCTATTGTCACCATCAGACGTTCGTGTAGTTGGAGTTGAATGGTCTGGCCACCTCTTGTCACCATCAGACGTTCGTGTAGTTGAATGGTCTGGCCACCTATTGTCACCATCAGACGTTCGTGTAGTTGAATGGTCTGGCTACCTATTGTCACCATCAGACGTTCGTGTAGTTGGAGTTGAATGGTCTGGCCACCTATTGTCACCATCAGACGTTCGTGTAGTTGAATGGTCTGGCCACCTATTGTCACCAACAGACGTTCGTGTAGTTGGATGGTCTGTTTTCATGGGGTTCGCCACCTATTGTCACCATCAGATGTCGTGTAGTTTAATGGTCTGGCCACCTATTGTCTCCATCAGACGTTCGTGTAGTTGTATGGTCTGGCCACCTATTGTCACCATCAGACGTTCGTGTAGTTGATTGTCTGTTTTCGTGGGCTTCGCCACCTTTTGTCACCATCAGACGTTCGTGTAGTTGAATGGTCTGTTTTCGTGGGCTTCGCCACCTATTGTCACCATCAGACGTCCGTGTAGTTGAATGGTCTGGCCACCTATTGTCACCATCAGACGTCCGTGTAGTTGGATGGTCTGTTCACCTATTGTCACCATCAGACGTTCGTGTAGTTGAATGGTCTAGCCACCTATTGTCACAATCAGACGTTCGTGTAGTTGAATGGTCTGGCCACCTATTGTCACCATCAGACGTCCGTGTAGTTGGATGGTCTGTTCACCTATTGTCACCATCAGACGTTCGTGTAGTTGAATGGTCTGGCCACCTATTGTCACCATCAGACGTTCCTGTAGTTGAATGGTCTGTTTTCGCCACCTATTGTCACCATCAGATGTTCGTGTAGTTGAATGGTCTAGCCATCTATTGTCACCATCAGACGTCCGTGTAGTTGGATGGTCTGTTTACGTGGGATTCACAACCTATTGTCACCATCAGACGTCCGTGTAGTTGGATGGTCTGTTTACGTAGGTTTCGCCACCTATTGTCCCCATCAGACGTCCGTGTAGTTGGATGGTCTGTTTTCGTGGGTTTCACCACCTATTGCCACCATCAGACGTCCGTGTAGTTGGATGGTCTGTTTACGTGGGATTCACCATCTATTGTCACCATCAGACGTCCTTGTAGTTGGATGGTTTGTTTTAGTGGGTTTCACCACCTATTGTCACCATCAGACGTTCGTGTAGTTGAATGGTCTGTTTACGTGGGATTCATCACCTATTGTCACGATCAGACGTCCGTGTAGTTGGATGGTCTGTTTACGTGGGATTCACCACCTATTGTCACCATCAGACGTCCGTGTAGTTGGATGGTCTGTTTACGTAGGTTTCGCCACCTATTGTCACCATCAGACGTCCGTGTAGTTGGATGGTCTGTTTTCGTGGGTATCACCACCTATTGCCACCATCAGACGTCCGTGTAGTTGGATGGTCTGTTTTCGTGGGTTTCACCACCTATTGCCACCATCAGACGTCCGTGTAGTTGGATGGTCTGTTTTCGTGGGTTTCACCACCTATTGCCACCAGTATTAGATGTTCGTGTAGTTGAATGGTCTGTTTCCGGGGACTTCACCTATTGTTATCATTATAAGATGGTCGTGTAGTTGAATGGCCTATAACTCTCTTCAACAAAGGAGTGATCGTAGTTAAGACCCCCCCCCCCCCAAAAAAAAACTCTCTGAGGTAAAATGCTGGATCTGCGCCTGCAATGTCAACCTTTTAAAATACTTTTTATTTAACAAAAGAATAGAATAAAGAAAAACCAATGCACGTGTCAGTAGACTATAGAAAATACAATGTACTTATAGCCAATTATATCAGCGAAACATATGTGTAACCTAACGTATTCTTTCCTTGAATTAAAAAAAACTGTTTACTAATCAAGCTTTTCATTCACATAGATTCTTTTCGACTTCTAAATAAATCGATAAAAAATAAAGTCACGCTATCACGAAACGGATGAACATATAAAAGTACTTTTGTCCGCTTTATTAGATACCTCGGTATGTTCCATAAACGCTTTGATTTAAGTAAGTAGATTCAAGTAAATTATTCGTTCCAAATAATAGAAAACGGAAATGATATCTTGATACGATTGTCCATGACAAGGTAATTAATTGAAGTACTCACTCACGGAGTGTGATATTTAAAATAACTTATTTCCGCTCTGGTATTAGAGAGACTGTCACAAATTATAAGCTACGCATTAACGACGAGTAACAAGAGCCCCAGGGGGCAAAACGCTCACCTGATACCCATGCAAACTCTTAACATGTTAATATTGCATTATGATAGACTAGTGTCAGTGCCAGAATGTGAACCCGCAATCTTTGTATTATATACACACATAAACCATTTTTGCAAAATTAAAAAAAAATCAAAATCTGGCATGAAATATATATCACAGCAATAAGAGACTGAAATATATCAAATACACAGTGAAAGAGTGTGCAGAACAGAAAAAAATGAAAATGGAAAAAAAAATTGGCCAAAAATGAGATTAAAGGTATTCAGATGATTTAAAAGTGCATACAAAGGTGACAAAATTGAAAAAAAAATATACGAAAAAGGAAGAAAAAACACTGGGGTGCCGGTGCCGGGACTTGAACCCAAAACCCTTGGGTCCATGTGCACAGTAAGCATATCTATTCATATTTTAGAAAATTCATTTACATTCCAAGGAAGAAGATTATATCATGTAATGTATATCAAATCAAATAGTAACTTAAATATGACAAACATGCACTAAATGAGGGCACAGAACCATACATTTATAGATTTTGTCAAAAATAAGCATTTCCGACAAAGTCCGAAAAGATGTCAAAAACGCGTCAACAATTTGACTTCGAAGTGAAACCAAAAACAAGAGCACTTCTTAAGACATCTCTGTAGATCATCCAGATGCTTTCGGTTTGTCGATGCGTGCTTCTGTCCCGAAGAAGAAGTTTGTCAAAGGAGGGTACCCAACATGGCCTACTTTTGCCTGTTGTTGCGCCACCTGTTGAGGGATCCGGACGAAAAATAACAATAATTGTAGGGGACCATTAGTATTAGCCAAGTTCGATCAATTTCGGTTGATCGTTTCTTCAACGCATTCTAAATTCTGATATCAAAATTTCTTGAAGTTTCTAAAAAGTGGGTCCTGTAGCATCATATCCCACCAATCCTGCTACGTCTTTCGATACACCTTTTCGACATAGTAACTTTCTTACTTTTTTGGCATACTTCATTGTTTAGATTTGAGGATCACTGACGAGGGTTAAGTACCCGAAACGTGCATGTCTTGTCCACGTTGCCAATTTATCTGTTCTTAAATGATGCTATTCAATTTGAAGACGTTTACATTTATACCACTTGGTGAGTGTCACTGCTGGTGGACCAGGAGTCCCCGAGGGCACATGTAGCCAAGTTCGATCAATTTCGGTTGATCGTTTCTTCAACGCATTCTAAATTCTGATATCAAAATTTCTTGAAATTTCTAAAAAGTGGGTCCTGTAGCATCATATCCTACCAATCCTGCTACGTCTTTCGATACACCTTTTCGACATAGTAACTTTCTTACTTTTTTGGCATACTTCATTGTTTAGATTTGAGGATCACTGACGAGGGTTAAGTACCCGAAACGTGCATGTCTGGTCCACGTTGCCAATTTATCTGTTCTTAAATGATGCTATTCAATTTGAAGACGTTTACATTTATACCACTTGGTGAGTGTCACTGCTGGTGGACCAGGAGTCCCCGAGGGCACATGTAGCCAAGTTCGATCAATTTCGGTTGATCGTTTCTTCAACGCATTCTAAATTCTGATATCAAAATTTCTTGAAATTTCTAAAAAGTGGGTCCTGTAGCATCATATCCCACCAATCCTGCTACGTCTTTCGATACACCTTTTCGACATAGTAACTTTCTTACTTTTTTGGCATACTTCATTGTTTAGATTTGAGGATCACTGACGAGGGTTAAGTACCCGAAACGTTCATGTCTGGTCCACGTTGCCAATTTATCTGTTCTTAAATGATGCTATTCAATTTGAAGACGTTTACATTTATACCACTTGGTGAGTGTCACTGCTGGTGGACCAGGAGTCCCCGAGGGCACATGTAGCCAAGTTCGATCAATTTCGGTTGATCGTTTCTTCAACGCATTCTAAATGTTGATATCAAAATTTCTTGAAATTTCTAAAAAGTGGGTCCTGTAGCATCATATCCCACCAATCCTGCTACGTCTTTCGATACACCTTTTCGACATAGTAACTTTCTTACTTTTTTGGCATACTTCATTGTTTAGATTTGAGGATCACTGACGAGGGTTAAGTACCCGAAACGTGCATGTCTGGTCCACAATGCCAATTTATCTGTTCTTAAATGATGCTATTCAATTTGAAGACGTTTACATTTATACCTACCAAGTTTCATCCAAATCCCTATAGCCGTTCTTGAGAAGAAGTCGAAAATGAGAAAAGTTTACGACGAACGGACGGACGCCATGCTATGACAATAGCTCATTTGAGCTTCACTCAGGTGCGCTAAAAACGGTAATCGTTGATATAGAAACACAGAATCGGTTAAGTCAGCGTCTATTTGGATATCATGTTGCCTTTTGACGCCCATGGTAATATGAACACTTCATTCTATGGCAAACGTGACGACTTCAATTTTAATGTCACAAATTTTCCCTTTCTGAGTAGCTACATCCTGGGCGGATGTTGCATGCAATTAGAAGGATATGTTCACTCTTCCTGGACACCTGTTTTTAATTCTTTGCAGGGTGTTCACTTCTCTTCATGTGTTAGATGTTTTTTTCTATTTCTGTTAATTTGCCTTAGTTCAGATTTTATCTCTAGGTTTTGTATGTCTCGGAAAGATTTTTTTTTCGGTTAACGATTTTATACTTCTTAACAGGGATATTGTTTTATTTCATATTTGTCATTGAATATATATGTAATGTGTGTTCTGTTAATTATATGTTTTTGAAAACTTAAAATTGAGTGCAAATCGGTCACGCTTGATATTGACCAGTAGTCCTCGAGGGAACATGTAACCAAGTATAATTAATTTCGGTTGATTTTCTCTTCAAAAACAGACCTGTCTACCTGTTTCTTACAAAAAGTGTAAACTTTTGCTGAAGAAAGTGTAATTTAGGGAAGTAAAGTGTAGTATAAACAATTGATTGTAATTTTGGAAAAGAAATCATTTTGTGCTGTATACAGGGATATGGTCATTATCTATATTTGTCATCGTCCTTGTCGCTACTTTGACATTTACAATACACTATCATAGTTTAGCTTATACATGTACCACTGACAATGTCATCATAAAATTCTCTCCACAAATGTAATATTTGTCTGGGAATGTTGATGATATTCGTTTCGATAGACTGAAATTTAGCTGAGTCTTTTGTTAACATTATCAAAATTTATGAAACAAAGGAGGGGATCTCCAACAACACCAGGTTGTTGCACCCAAAGCAAAACCCCAAAACACCCAATGCAAAAACACAAAGCAGACAAGCACAAAGAGACGCGTAAGGGACAAGGAACGTCAACGCACAACACAGAAACATCAAAGACAAAGGACTACACATAAACAAACGAGACCAATGGGCAACCGGTGCCGACTTAGGACGGCCATCTGCCACGGAAATAGCAGAAGGTATGGTTATCCTGGATTACGTGCGCACAACCCTCCTATGCGATTACCCTTGAACCGGTCTCTTATCACTATGATGGCAGCGGTAGGATTCAGACGCACTTCTCGATGAAATCACAGAAAGGTGTTACATATCGACGAAACCGTCTGCATATTCGACCAACCGCTGTTTCACGAGTAATTAGTGATGACTCTCTGACATGTGTTCCCGAATCGAGCATAGAGGAGTCGTTTCCAGTTATTCAGCATCCGAATCCGAAAACTGTGAAAGATGCAACTATTCAACCGTCGCAATCTAGTGACATTTTACCCGTAATTCCGCAAACTGATGCTACTCTTATAACACAGCCACCCGCTCCTACTCAGAAGAACGTACCGCCATTACGCAAATCTGCAGCCTGTTTCTTAAAAATACTTACGAAAATTCCTACCAATTGTAACTTTCGTCATAAAACAAAAGGCTAAAGAAGTTTCACTTTTATAATGTATCATGTTTACTATCATTTCTACATATTTAATAATAAAGATTACAGAGGTACCCATCAGTTATTGTCTCATAGTCGAGACGACAAGACACAATCATAAGATTTTCCACAGGAACGGTTGCGAACATCGGAATGAAACAAAATGCCGAAGTAAGACAAGGTTCCCGGTGTGAGTCAGCGTCTCCTGATTGTATGCAACACCCGTCGCAACAGCTCCATGGAAATTGAAAATGATTAAGGAAGCATAAGACCTTGATTTTTAGCTTATGAGAAGAACTCAAGATTTCTAAAAAAGATTCGCAAGTATTTTTGTGAAACAGACTACTGACCGTTAAACGTCTCCAGATTCAATAGCATGATTTTCATAAATATCGACGGCGGGTGCGGCTAGCCAACAGGGGATGCTTACTCCTCCCGGGCACCTGGTCCCACCTCTAGCTTGCTAGGGGTCCGTCGATATTTAATTTTGTGCTCTATTGTGAGTGCTGTTGAGATTATCGTCAGGATCTTCTTTAACTCATTTGTGTCACACTTATGCCCTTTGCCGTGTGGAGCTCTTAAAAAAGTTCCCCGCGAGGGGTTTGACAGTAAGTGTTTTGAATATACTTCCCTGACATTGTCGCCATAGCACTTTCTATATAGACATAACGTCAGACAGTGCATGAATTTTATATATTTTCATTTCCATGCTTCATAAATATCGACGGCGGGTGCGGCTAGCCAACAGGGGATGCTTACTCCTCCCGGGCACCTGGTCCCACCTCTAGCTTGCTAGGGGTCCGTCGATATTTAATTTTGTGCTCTATTGTGAGTGCTGTTGAGATTATCGTCAGGATCTTCTTTAACTCATTTGTGTCACACTTATGCCCTTTGCCGTGTGGAGCTCTTAAAAAAGTTCCCCGCGAGGGGTTTGACAGTAAGTGTTTTGAATATACTTCCCTGACATTGTCGCCATAGCACTTTCTATATAGACATAACGTCAGACAGTGCATGAATTTTATATATTTTCATTTCCATGCTTCATAAATATCGACGGCGGGTGCGGCTAGCCAACAGGGGATGCTTACTCCTCCCGGGCACCTGGTCCCACCTCTAGCTTGCTAGGGGTCCGTCGATATTTAATTTTGTGCTCTATTGTGAGTGCTGTTGAGATTATCGTCAGGATCTTCTTTAACTCATTAATGATAGATATATTCGCAGCATTGACCAGACATGCACGTTTCTTGTACTTAACCCTCGTCAGTTATCCTCAATCTAAACAATTTGATATGGCCAGAGTGTGAAATTTATTATGTCCAAAAATGTACCAAACGAAGTAGATGGAGAGGATATGATGCTACAGGACACATGTTATAAATTCCAAGATAGCAGACACTTTTGATTGCGTTGAAGGTCGAACTTGGCTACATTTGCGCTCGGGGACTCCTAGTCAACCAGTAGTACAACTGTTAAATGTAAAATGCGAAAAAAGTGACACGTAGATGAAAAATGACAAAACCACATAAAATACAACAATATTCACCAAACATTATACAAAACAATCGAAAAAGACATACAGAAACATCAAATGTTAATCACCACATATAAAAGGAAGGAGACCAACATAACTGGTCCATGCTGTAAATTTATCAGGTTTTAAATGATGCTATTGAATTTAAAGACGATTGACAATTGCACCTAACCCCGACTTGGGGTGACCATCTGCTAGTAGCAAATGGTAAGGTAATCCGGATTACGTGCGCATAACCCCCACTTATCCTGATAAATAGAGGTCTTTGTGGGCGTACGATTGATGTTTGAACATAAAGCTTCTCATTGGTTAGCATTGATCACGACTGAATAATAGTCCAATAGAATTTGAACATGGACGAAATGGCAAGGATCACATGAAAGAAAAATACAAGCTTAATGGCTTCGATAAGAAACATAATGTTATTTATGAGTTTTGGGGTATTTTTTTTTTCAAGACGGAAGTCAATTTACTACAATGAGGATTTACTATTAGAAAGTAAAGGAATAAATTAAGAAAATTGTTTTATTTCTCTTTTTCAGAATCATCAGCAACATAAACCATTCAAACATAAAGAGGAAAATTATGTCCTAAATATACCGAAAGACGTAGCAAGATGGTTGGGATATGATGAATTTGAAGATGTTAATCATTTGTTCCACTTGGTGAGAGTCACTGCTGGTGGACCAAGAGTCCCCAAGGGCACGTGTAGCCAAGTTCGATCAATTTCGGTTGGTCGTTTCATCAAAGGCATTTAAACATTTCTGTTTACAAAATTTTCTCAAATTTCTAAAACCTGGGTCCTGTAGCATCATATCCCAGGCATTTTGCTACGTCTTTTGGTATATTTAGGACATAATTTTCACAGATTTTGGTCATATTACTTAGTTTAGATTGAGGATCACTAACGAGGGTTAAATACCCGAAACGTGCATGTCTGGTCCATGCTGAAAATTTATCTGCTCTAAAATGATGCTAATGAATTTGAAGACGTTAATCATGCTACAGGACCCAGGTTTTTAAAAATTTAAGAAAGTTTTGTAAATAGAAATTTTGAAATGCGTTTGAAGAAAACAACCAATCGAAATTGATCGAACATGACTACATGTGCCCTCAGGGACTCCTGGTCCACCAGCAGTCACACTCACCAAGTGGTTCAAATGCTTAACGTCTTCAATTTGAATATGAGCATGGACAGAATTCTTTAGGATCCACATCTGATTGATTCCATTTCTGGAATATGCTGTCTCGCAGTATGTTTTAAGATCTAGCTTGATGCGAGTTAATATTTACGTAAGCAAAATGGAAAGAGGTTTTGTTGAGCACCTGGACGAACCGGCAATAAATCGGTGTTTTTAACGATTTTTGTGCATTTTTAAAATCAAGTAGATATAAGGCAGTTCATGATCAGAGTCATCAGTATGAATACCGAATGACTCAAGAACAGATTTGTGGTTGTCAAGTATTCCAGATACGGATAAGTTTGCAAGTGTGTATGTTGGATTTCAAGGTGCTGAATATAGTCCTAGTTTCTCTCTCAAGCATTTGAAATAGTATGACTTGCAAACAAAAGTAAAATTGTTTGCCGCTTTGTCAGCAGGAACGATGATATATTTTTTCATGGAGGTCAGAAAGTTATTTGGCAACAATAGGGTCATGCAAAATTGACTCGTGTCTGTTATTAACTGAGTGCTGAAGACGCCCAATTCTTCTTTTAAGTAATTCTCTCAAGGACTTCATCCATTCGGAGAGTGTGTCTAGTTCCACGTCCTCCCTCAAGGACTTCATCCATTCGGAGAGTGTGTCTAGTTCCACGTCCTCCCTCAAGGACTTCATCCATTCGGAGAGTGTGTCTAGTTCCACGTCCTCCCTCAAGGACTTTATCCATTCGGAGAGTGTGTCTAGTTCCACGTCCTCTCTCAAGGACTTCATCCATTCGGAGAGTGTGTCTAGTTCCACGTCCTCCCTCAAGGACTTCATCCATTCGGAGAGTGTGTCTAGTTCCACGTCCTCCCTTTTTACCCTCCGTCTGGCGTACTCCACTGGCGTACTATTGGCGTATATGAAAATGATTTTATCAAATATTATCTATTAAAACATTGATGTGACGTCATGCCATTGTTCGAACAGTCCAAATTTTACCTTTGATTGTCCAATATCAATTCTAGGTCGCGTTTATTAGAAAAAAAATACGCGACCTAGATTAAATATTGGACTGTCGTAATTGTACTTTGACATCTACAAGACAACCGTTTCAATCCTTATTTAGAAATCACGTGACAAGAATTCCTTGTATCGTGGTACTGACTATTCCAATTTTTGCTATTTTTCCGTAGTTGACAAAATCCAGCACAATCTTATATATCTAAAGAATCGGCCATTGTGTCGGAAATGATCATGTAAGAGGCACTATAGTTCAGTCCTGTTTTTTTTTTTTTTTTTAATTTTTCCTTCCTTTTTACTTTACTTTTAATTAAGATTTTTGCTCTCGTTCTTCTTGTCCGAAAAACTTGACCTAATTCCAGCCTTTGGCAGTTATTTTGACCAAGCCCAGCCCCCCCCCCCCCCCCCTTCCGGTGCAAATAACCGTCAAAGGCTGGGTATAGGTAAGGTTCTTCTAACCTCATTCCTTCAAAATATCTTCTGAATTGTTTCTTTTATTTAACCTTGCACGTAGTCGGTTGAACATCCCCACTGATTTCTTTTCGGTATCTTAAGGTACTATATTTTTTGCTTGGTCGGAAAACGACACGTTTAGAGACACGCCCTTTTATTCTTTATCTCCAAAGAAGCTTCAACTAAATCGTCATCACGCAAAGTATTCTGGTTGATTTTTCCCCCAAGAATTGCATCCAATTTCGCCTTGGTTTACGGAGTCTACGACATAGTTTGTCACAACTTTTCTCATTTGAAAATTTCATCTCCATTATCTTCTTTTATACATGTAAACGACTCCCTACTGCTAGTAGCGAGAATGTTAGAACCTGGAGTGATTACATTTCGTTGCAGTAAAGGCAATTAACATAATAAGAATAAAGTATAAGGTCATGCCACTTTGAATAGTGATCAATGTTTTCAGAACGATATGCGAGCCTCAAACTGTCAAATATCTTTAAGAATGAATTGTTTTCGGCGTATATCCAATACCTACTGATATTGTACATGTACCAGTTGAATCCCATATATTAGTAGTAGAATGTGCTAGTATTTTCTTTGGAACTGTTTGAAAATAAACAGACTGTTACATGTGTACCTCATTTTAATAACATTTATTGATATAACCATGTTGCATTTTTAGATTTTTTTTATTATATTACATACACCTTCATCATGTTCATCAAATAAATCAGGCCAAGAAAACTAATTGGATTCTAAACCACAAGTAAGTGAAATATAATACTTATAATGTTGTATCTTGACAAAGTTTTGCAAACAGTCTCTTACGATGCTTATGATTATGTACCAATAAGTTGCAAAAATTAGTGTATTAGTTTCGAAATAGGATATCAGGGCTTTATATGTGTGACACTCAGGTGACAAGTTGCATAATAATAACAGTTAAAAACTATACCGTTCCCCTTGACCAGACCTATTTCTCAAGGTGAATCACAAGTGATTGTGGAGGAACCAAAATCGTGCTATAATTCCCTCAATTATATTAATTTTTGTATACTTTCACTGTATAATATTTAATTAAACATTCATTATCAAAACATCAATAGCTTTTATAAGAATAACTCAAATTTATTGGGTTTTTTTTATTTTCGGGAGGGTCATAGAGAAAGGCAAGGTAACATTAGAGAAGATAGCACTGCCATCAGCCTTGCAAAAGAAAAGCCAAAACCCTGGATATGCGTTATGTTACAAACGTTTACCCCTTCTTTTCACAATTGAGGAAATTGCGAGATCGAGGGAACAGGGAATTATGAAAGCCAAGGAGGGAGATCTCAGACCAGCATTAGACACAGACAAAATACAGATCTTGAAAGTTAATCATTGAATGAGTAAAAAGTCGTACATGTATTCGGATATTGTACACCAAAGCGAAGTCAGGATGAGTGTTCATAAGAAATATTATATTCCTATCTAACTGTTACATTAGGTTCATTCACATCATTCAAAAAAAAAATTAACAAGTAAACAGTTTACGCATAATTTGATTAAAGCCATCTCGTATCCAATGTGAAAAATAAACTAATAATGGTGATCATGACTCTTTGATTAAAATCAAGAGGAAACATTGTAAATGTTTATTAATCTTTTTTATTTGTTTCCAGACTACATCCCATCCTGGTGCAAGACCAATGGCTTTTCAAATCCTTCTGAGGTAAAAATTAATGAGGGGATAACAGATCGAATAGCGTACAGTAGAAGATTGTTCAAACAACCTGAGTAGATCTTTGACTCATCTGAAAAGGGACCACAGCTAAAAGAAAGGAGGGGATCTCCAACAACACCTAGTTGCAGCATCAACAGCAACCTCCCAAAACACCCACTGTAAAACACAAAAATGACACGCACAGAAAGAGACGCAGTAATACAATGAACGTCAAATCACAGAAAAACATAAAACACAAATGACTACACATAAACCAACGAGACCAATGGGCACACGGTGCCGACTTAGGACGGCCATCTGCCTCGTCAGTAGCAGACGGTGTGGTTATCCTGGATTACGTGCGCACAACCCTCCCACTATTCCGATTACCCAGAGCTAAGTCATTATGGAACAACTGATTGATCATAGCTGTCTTTAAATGAAGTGAAAATACGGATGTGTGGCACCAGGTCTACATGTACCAATTTCGTATTGATTATTAGACTCATAATGCAATTAAGATCAAATGACACCTCTAACAATCAAACATGTTTTATATATTGAAAGGCTTGTGTGTTAAATAGTGTTGTCTAGTAGATAAATGAAATGCACAAATACTTTATTTCTTAACTTTTTGCATAAAATAATTGTTGCAGAAGTTTTTTGAACTATTGACCTCAAATCTGGCATCAGAAGCTGACTTAATCAGAAGCTTAGCTTTTGAAAATACTGCCGTATGTTAGGAGCCGTATAATTTTCCCGGCAAGAGGGAAAATACTACCGTACATGTATTATCAGAGCTGTATTTTCCTTGGTTGATTAAAAATACTGCCATATTTTAGAAGCCGTATTTTACCTGGCAATTTGAAAATACTGCTGTCTTTTCAGAGCTGTGTTTTCGTGGTTTTATGGAAAACAAAACCGTATGTTTAGAACCGTATATTTGGGAGAATTATGCAACAAATACGGTAGTATTACATGTCTTGCACGGCGGTACATTCTATATATTTATCATTTTTATTCATCAAAAATCCACCCAAATTTTTACTCAAAATACAGCCATATAAAGATTGAGAATACCTGTTGTATTTTCCGTATGGGCTACCTCTAATCTTGCAGACCTTCTGTCTAGAGATGTTGTATTTTATTCATTCAGATAGAAGTAATTTGGATACTGAATTTCGACACATTTTGGATTGATACAAGGTCAAAATTGTCAAAATTATGAAAGCTTTGTTACCAGAAATTTTGATTTCTAAACTGTATAAATTATCATTAATTAAGAAATGCCTAGCAATTCTCAGAAAATTTGTTATAATTAACACTAAGAGTGTCCATGCAGTGATCTAGTGGATAAGGTTTCGGGCCAGTGACCAAAAGGTTGCTGCTTCGAGGATCGCTAAGACCACGGGTTGGTCGACATATACTAGTGTTGTAACGATTATCGCCGACATCATCGCTAATACCCTTCGATTTCGATTAATCGATTATGTTTTTAAGAATCGATAATAATCGGAAATATACAATGTAGAAAAGAATGAAATAGTTTTCTGTCGAATACGCGTATTACAAGTACGAATAAAACGAAAGTAGATCAACGATCGTTTTCACGAGTTAAAGTTACAGGCATAGCGTAAATTATTCGAAAAGTATACGCTTTCTAAGGAATGCAATAGGTTGGATCAGGATTCTCCTTAAATTTTATAGTAATGACAAGTGCTGTAATAGAAAGCTTCGACGTCAAACGCGATACGTCAATATCTAGTCGTCTGGAAAAATGCCGAACTCCATAGCTTTAATTGTAAGAAGGACAAATTGAGAGAACTCCACGGAGAAATTGCTTGATTCTTCATTGAATAAGCAAAAACTTAATTGTTGGGTTGTATAGATCACACCCCCCCCCCCTTGCATCTGCCGTATGAAGTTGCAGACTATTACAATAACATCTTTGTTTTGGCTCTATTACTGCTGTTATCTGGACAAAATATTTTATTTACTAGACAGGATTTTATCATTCTATGGTTGGAGTTCTTTCTAGACACTTAGCTATGTATATTAGCATATGATTTGGTGAAGGTTTGTCATTACTTTGCATATTCTGTTCAGTAAAAACAAGAAAAACATATTTCCGATTAAAACGAAATAATCGATTAAAATGCTGTCCGATTATAAACCGATAATCGATTATGAAATTTGTCCGATTATACAACACTAACATATACTCATCTATGTTCTTCGTTATATACTAAAAATGTCCATGTCTGTACATGGTATACATGTCTGTAGTGTTTGATTAAAAAACAAAACAAAACAAAAACCACTAATAGTAAGAGAATGCTTTATTATACACGTACATGTTTTAACATTCGAACTACTTTTAATTTTTTGGTACTAATATTTTGTTTTGTTGAAATCTTTTGACACTTTTCCTTTGCTGTTTCGTAATCTTTTTACACTTTTCTTTCTTTGTGCCGAAATCTTTTCACCATGTTCTTTTGTTTTATCGAAATCTTTTCACCATGTTCTTTTGTTTTATCGAAATCTTTTCACCATGTTCTTTTGTTTTATCGAAATCTTTTGACACTTTTCTTTTGTTGTGTATATTTCATATACATATCAAAGGAGGGGATCTCCAACAACACCAGGTTGTAGCACCCACAGCAAAACCCCAAAACACCCAATGCAAAAACACAAAGCAGACAAGCACAAAAAGAGACGTGCAAGGGACAAGGAACGTCAACGCACAACACAGAAACATCAAACACAAAGGACTACACATAAACCAACGAGACCAATGGGAAACCGGTGCCAACTTAGGACGGCCATCTGCCACGGAAATAGCAGAAGGTATTTTTATCCTGGACTACGAGCGCACAACCCTCCCATTTTCCCGATTACCCAGAGGTCTCGAAGAAGGTACAATTGTGGTGTAAAACAACCTCCTCACTGTCAGATGACCACACACAAACAAGACCGCAAAACGCAGGGGCCCAAGCAACACATAAATACAAATTCAAATTCTTTATTACAATCAACTCCAAATTTTGAGTCATTATGCATAACAATATCATCATAATGTTAATAATAATGATAGTAATACAATTAATAAAAAGCAAATATATTTTTGTATCATACTGAGCAAAGAGATCATGCACAGGCGTATACATGTAAACACTAAGACCTTCTCGGGTCGTTATTTGATAATATATATTTGACCAAATGCATTGTTTGTTTCAAAATTTTGCCACCACTGTTCATTAAAAAGTTAAACTGATCAGTTTTATCAAGATTATTATAATTTGGACATTCATGACTTATTCTATTAAACATGTCATATCTTTGTTGTCGGTATAATTCACAATTCAAAACCAAAATATATATAGTATTGCCATCAGTGTACAAATGCAATGGAAAAGGGACAAATATTGCTGAGGCATCAATTAATTCATGTTCATGTGCTAATTCCGGATTTTCAACAACATGAGCTGGAACTTAATCATCGAACAGCGATGTTTCATACATCCTTAATCCAAAGTATACATATAGAGAATAAGTGTCTTAATTTGTGTTTTGTTACGGGTTTGCAACACACAGCAAGTGCATTAATCGTTCGTAACAAAACACAAATTATGACATTTATTCTATATATATGCACCGTAGTTGTCTGTTTCATTCTTGTTTTCTGAAATCGCGTTTTCTGGGTAAAAGGATGACCTTAAAATTCATCTCACAGCGGGTTCAATTTGCAGGTTAGAACAGCCGTCGCGGCATGTCTCTTTAGATTTTATGCATTGTGACGTAACGAGTGTTAATACACGAATTGCAGCACGTTCCTTTCAATAGTATCATCTCGGGGAATTACATTGGTTGTGCATATATACTGTTTGGAATATTACCGATAATTGCTTCTCCAATCCATATATAACATAATCTTCCGAATTCAGGTTGTCCATCTTTTTCACCAAAAGCAATCTCGTATTCATTTGGAATGAAATTTCTGTCGATGAATTATAATCCATGTGACATTATACACATGTTTTATGCATTCATTATCAATGCCAGTAAAGGCATTTATTTTTTGCCTTGCCTCCACAAGATTTGCAACATGAGATGATTTTCCAACAATCAAATCATTGCAAAATAGAGGGTGTTTCTCACATGCATTTAAAGCACATTCATATGTAGCAAACTGTTTGACTTCTCAACATTTTTAAATTTCCTAGAACCTGCCATCTTTTGCTTTAGAAACTGATGTTTCCTTTCAAATCGCATTGACCATATATTTACAAGGGGACCATATTTTTTAATTGTAGATGGTGAACTGAGTAATGCTGCTTTGAATAATATTTTAATGAGGAAATAGCTCTTTGAATTTTCTGCAGTGTCTTGAAATTAAAACTTTCAACAATTGTACAGTTTCAATGCTTATGACAGGTGCTTAAATAACAAAGCTCAGTTATGAATTAAAGAAAGGGATTATCTATATCAACATCCAATTTCTTTACAAGGAACAATGGAAGCATTCTAATTAAAACAATCATACTTGATGATGATTGTTTCAGTGCCATAGTATCCTTATTGTCCAAAACTTTCTGGGGTATGATATTTGGTTTACATTCTTTATGTTTGCATCGATACGGGAAGTTCTATATTCTATTCAATTGCCTAAGAGTAAAAACACCATCAGAAAACATGTTACTCAAAACTAGACGTGTTTAAAAAATGACAATACCCTCAAACAGAACATGCATGAAAACGTCTTCAAATTGAATAGCATAATTTAAGAACAGATAAAATCGCAACGTGGACCAGACATGCATGTTTCGGGTATTTAGCCCTCATCAGTGATCCTCAAATCTAAACAATGTAATATGCCAGAAAGTATGAAAGTTACTATGTCGAAAAAGCGTATCGAAAGACGTAGCAGGATGAGTGGGATATGATGCTACAGGACCCACTTTTTAGAAATTTCAAGAAATTTTGATAACAGAAATTTAGAATAATATCTTCAGGCACAATATTTATAATATCAAAATGAGGAAAATCCCTTGTTTTGCTGCGTATGTTGATTCCATATGCCATAGACAGACGATTTCTCATACCAACTGTTTGGGCAGCAATTTTTAATTTTTTTATTTTAAACCATTTATTAGAAAATAAATGATAAAGTTGTCTACTTTTTAACACCTGCTGTACAGCGCCTGCAAACATATGTCACAGGTATATCAAGCATTTTTACATAGTAATTATCACCTGTCCAGTATGTTTTTATTACTCTTGTTTTCTACATGGTAAATTGATTAATTGTCTTGTATGTTAAACGTCATTAAATTCAATAGCATCATTTAGATCCCCTCCTTTCTTAAAACCTGATAAATTTACAGCATGGACCAGACATGCACGTTTCGGGTACTAAACCATCGTCAGTGATCCTCAGTCTAAACAATGTAATATGGCCAAAAAGTATGAAAATTGTTATGTCCAAAAATGTTTTGAAAGAATTGGAGGGATATGATGCTACAGGACCCACGTTTTAGAAATTTCAAGAAAGTTTGTAACAGGATATTTCAAATGCGTTGAAGAGACAGACGATCAACCAAAGTTGATCGAACATGGCTGTCACATCTAGAACCCTCCCCCCTTATTTGTTTGGTCACCGCTGTAGACGTGTTTAATACATAGGTAGTGCGTGGTCATTGTCCATGACGTTCTATTTATAACTCGCTATAGGTACTTAGTGTAGACCGGGTCGAGACAGCCTACGTGGCACATGTGTTATTTCAGTATGTATAGTTAATGCCGGTATATTCCTGTGTGGAAGTTTATAATAGAAATTCCTGTGTGGAAGTGTAATGGAAAGTCCTGTGTGGATATGAAAGTCCCTTCTGGAAACCCAATATGAAGTGTTTTACAATATAAACTTTTTATTGAACGTCTACAACGGTGAGTTTCACATATTATTACTATGACAAATATGGATAATGACCATATCCCTGTATACAGCACAAAATCGATAATTCAAAAATCAGAAACCGAAGGCATACAAAATCAGGACAAAACAGGAACCAAAGCAAACAAACAAAAACCTCCACCATATGAAAAGAAGCGAACTCCCGATATGGGAGTGAGACCAGGTGCCCAGGAAGAGTTAGCATCTCCTGCTTGCATGCAACACCCGTCGCTTCAATTCGGTAGAACTGTCACATCCGGTTACTTCCATTTTGGAAGATATAGAGTAGTGTCTAGTGTCTATGACAGAATATCATCCACCATTCTTGAGAGTGGAACATCATAGTGTATGACGAGTTCCCCATATCGACCGTAGAACTTCCTCAGTGACGATGTCAGTCGGTCACAAACATATCCCTGACTGAGAAGCTTATCTGAAAGACGCCTAGCTCTCAGAACAAAATCCGTATATTTGGTACTTGCTCTGGCATAGCGTATCAACTGAGATATGAACACGCCATAAGCAGGCGATGAAGGGATGTTGCTACTCAGAAAAGGAAAGTTTGTAATGCTGAAATTGAAGTCGTCACGTTTGTCATAGAGTGAGGTGTTATTTAAGGAATCATTGTAATATTTTTTTGGTTGATCGAGGTATCAACACCAAAAATTGAGGGAAAACTGCATCGTGCGCGTAGCGCATGATGCACAAGTTTTCCCTCAATTTTTGGTGTTGATACCTCGATCAACCAAAAAAATATTACATTGATTAATTATCATTTCATTTCGTCGCTTTTCGACGTTTATTTGCAGCTTTGAAATCGTGTTGCTAACGACGTTGCTTATGACGTTGCTAAGCGCGTACTTCCGTTTTGTGTTGATACAGGTATCAACAAAATTTCTCGGCCAATCAGAATCGTTGTTTCTTAATAATAACAATGGAAATTAAATGATGTGACCATCAGTGTCGTAGGACAACATTATGTCCAAATAGGATGCTGAATTATTTGTCTCTGTGGTTTCTTTGACTTCAAGCTCCGAAGGATAGATACTGCTCAGGTAATCCGCGAATTTTGGATTATTGATGGACAACACATCGTCTATGTATCTGTAAGTGAAGTTAAAGTCAGAAGCTAAGTATCTTTTCCCTTCAGAGACCAAGGATTGAATGAATTCAGCTTCGTACGAGTAAAGGAAAATGTCGGCAAGGAGTGGGGCACAATTGGTCCCCATTGGAATTCCGACAATTTGCTGGAAGATCTTTCCTCCAAACACCACAAAAATGTTGTCGATCAGGAAGTTTAACATCTGAATAACGTCTGTTTCAGTGTACTTATTTTCAGAATCGGACTTTTCTTTTACAAAGTAGGTTTTGTCATAGTTAACAACAATAAATTTGTATTTGCGATTACCGTTCTTACTTGTAAACGCATTACTTATAATTTTTGCGAGTCTTTCTTTCAATTTAGAATGTGGAATTGTAGTGTAAAGTGTCGAAAAATCAAATGCTTTGATCGAATGGACTCTACTAAAATGAGTGGATTTCAGATGTTCTAAAAGTTCCTTCGAATTCTTTAAAATCCACATCTGGTTGATACCACTGCGAGAATACACTGTCGAACAATATGTTTGAAGCCCAGATTTGATTTCAGATAAAACTTTGGTGAGTAAGATCGATACAGATTTGGTAGAACATTTTGAGGAACCAGCGATGAAACGTTGTTTGTACGGATTCTTATGCATTTTAGGTATGCAGTACAAGTATGGTAAATCTAAATCTAAATTGGTACTGTCGAAGCCAAAGGAAGTAAGAGCTGATTTGTGGTTATCTATTATTTCAGAGGCAGAAAGGTTTGTTGGGGTGTAAGTGGGATTTCCAGGTGTCGAATATAAACCCAACTCTTTAACTAGACTGTCGAAATAGTACTTTTTGCAAGTAAATGTGAAATTATTTGAGGCTTTGTCCGCTGGTGTGATGACATAATGTTCTTGGAGGTAGGTGAGCTCTGTGATAACATCAGGGTCTTTAAATATAGACACGAATCTGGTGTTCACAGTTGATTTTAATCGGTTAATTCTAGATAAAAGTAACCCTCTGATTGATTTTATCCATTCGGAAAGGGTGTCGAGCTGTACATCCTCTTTCTTTGCCCAACGTCTTGCATATTCCTCACAAGAGTCCATGATAATTTTGACATTTTGGTTCCATGTAAAGGACATATGTTTACTTTTGCATTGTTTTTGTTTCTTTGATCACTTAATGATTGAATATATATATTGTGAAAATGCCAATATTTGAGATTTCTGCAGTTTTTTACTAAGTAGAATACGATTTACCTGTATTAATTAAATAAGTTAATATGTGATATTCGAACACTCTATTTTTGTAAGTTTTAATGAAATTAACAGTCAAATCAAATATGGATAGGTATTTAGTATTTAAATCAATATTGTTTTAGGTGACCAAAATGTGATGTTTATTCCTGTGATGTCTGGACACTTTCGAACTATGGAGGCCCATCCAGTATCATGAACAATTAAGTTAGGACACTATCCTTTATAAGGAGGCCCATGGAAGACGACGATTACAGAAATGTTTGTGTTCATTTGTATTTGTACTTGGTCATTGATTTGTACTGCAATGTAAAGCAAGATGTACTAGTTTAGGTTTTGTTTATACATGTATTATTTGTACTCCGGAGTGTATGTGTGTATGTACCTTTGTATTTTCCTTTTTCGTGTTTTTTTTTTTTTTTTTTTTCGTTTTCTTGTAAATAAATTAATTAGATTTAACTCAATATTTTTGTTGGTCTTTGACAGTTGATGGTATTCAAGGATTATCATACATTCTAAAAAAAAAAAAAAATTGTGACAATAGCTACATGTGCCCTCGGGGACTCTTGGTCCACCAGCAGTGACACTCACCAAGTAGTTCGAATGTTAAACGTCTTTAAATTCAATATGCTACATTTTTGAGATATTGCTTGAAGTCTTTCAATGAAAATGATGCATTTTAGCATGATTTAATAAATATTGTAAAAAAAGAAATAAAGAAAAAAAAAAAGATGATGAGAATTATAAAGAGGTCATTTAGCACTGTGCAGCCGGGATTTCCTTTTTTCACTCAAATACATATTGGTTTACCGTCTGTCTTTGGTTGATAAATGTACAAAATGATGATTTTGTGTGCGTGTAAAATGATTTGAAGAAATAGTGTACTGGGCCTTGCTGGCGGTTGAATCGTCTATGTAAGAATACAATGGACAAGATAAATATACAAATCATGTATTTTTTTTTAATTAGAGTCAATTTTTATGAGATTTTTGCCTAAAAATTTCATTCTCCATAATCCTCTCAGTCTTCGGAGTCTTTGGCAGTAGATCATACGGCATCTAAGATTTTAGGCCCACATTCTGACGTTTTGGCCGTGGAGACAACCGAAGACGGCAATTGTCTATTTAATGCCTTATCTTTCGGTCTTCAAAACGATGAAAATCTTGCATCCAAGTTAAGGTAAAGGACCTGCCTTGAAATTATTGAACATCGATCTTTTTACATAGACTCCCAAAAACACGACGGACTTACACTCGTAAGAGGGACAATGGCATACTAACGGAAAATCCCGAGTTTTGGAGAAAAAAAGATTGTCAGCGTAATATTGATTAATCTGTGTCGTCTCGTCTTTTCTTGAACTTTTATTGTTTAGTTTACTTAAACTTTATCAATTATCTGTATATACCCATGTACAGTAATCAGCCGGTTATCGATGTATGTTTTGATAGTAATAGGTTCATAAAAGGCCGGCTGTCACACAAACGTCGCTAAATACATGCATGTAGGCTTTATCTTGTTTTTTGTTTGTTTGTTTTTTTTTTGTTAACGAAAAAAATCGATCATTGAAATAAAATCAATAAAGCAATAGCTACATGGAACGTGCATGTCTGGTCCATGCTGTAAATTTACCAGGTTTTAAATGATGCTATTGAATTTAAAGACCTTTAACATGTATACGATGTTGGAGTGATACCATTTACATAAGCCAAAATATGAATTAATTTTTATGAGGAGAACATGTAAACAAGATAAAAAAAAAGAAGAAAGTACGGCAACCACGGAACGCTCTAAAGTGATCATAATATGCTCTTTATTATTATCACATAAAAAACTCTCAATACTAATGAGAGTTCGTTTGCGTAGTGTCGTTTTTAATACCCGAGTCATTAAGTTATCGATTGTGTATTGCATTTCAAATAAAAAAGGGTAGGTAAGTTTGCTGAAGCGCCACTAATAGGAGTAGTCTACTTATACAGTGCACATTAATAAGCTTTATTTTTTTCTGTGATGTTCTTTCGTTTGCAAAGGGCAAATATCTAGTCCAATTTTGGATTGCAATATCTGAAGTTCAACCTCCTAAAAGTGTTATTCTTTGTCCCTCATCGGCGTAATATTTGTTCCGCTTTTTGTCTCTCTTTCCAATTACAAATCTCCGAAAAATTATGGCAAGTATGCAATGGACGAATCAGTGCGAGCATGTTCTGAAAATGTTTCCTTTTCTTCGGCTTATAAATACCATTCATGCAGCATCTTCTGTTATTGGTAGATCTATTTGGTCATTTTATCCCGCAGTTAATGAAATTCTTTACAAATCTATTGGTATTTTGAGCCGCACATGTTCTAAAAAAAAATGTAAAAAACCCTATTTCCTTTTTTTTTGGTCAGGCATTATTCCCTTTTCTGGAAACGGAAATCGTCAGGATCTTCTTTAACTCATTTGGATACCAAATCATTTTGTTTTGCTTCTAGAAAAATCTTCAAAACGAAATGTTCTTAACATCTCTGGTGTGTTAGAATTCCCCAAATAGCAACTTAAGACAAGACTGACGATGTACATGTGACAAATCTAGACCAATTTGGACGATACACGGACGAACAAACAGACAATGACTCTGAAGAACAAATTTTTGTGCGCCAACCCTTCAAGAATCCTAATACTAATTGTTTGAACGGTAAATTTTTAGGTTTTAATCAAACATTGAATTAACCGAGAGCAACAGTAGTGAAAATCTGAAAGAAATTCCAAATGGCCACGAAGAAAATGTGTTCTTCATTTTCGACCATGAATATGAACAGACTGACAAGAGATCTTTCCCAGATGATTTTGGGGTTTGGATAAAAATGAAAAATATTGAAAATCATTACTATGTAAAATCTCAGTTTGGAACTTTGGATTTCATTTATTAAAAGCAAAACATGTTTTATCAAAGGGAAAAAAGGTAAAATAACTCTCATGGATCCTCAACCTGATCAAAATTCAATTAATATATTACAGAGGTATCATTCAAACTCAAAAAAGATGACAATTATCGACGAAGAATTAGTTAGAAAATGCCCAAAGGAATTACAAAAACCTCTTCTATCAATAAACGTCCTAAAGTCTAGAATTAAGATTTATTTCGATACACACTACCTCGGTTTTGTTAAACCTGCTTCTTTTCTCTTTATTTCCTGTGAATGCGTATATATTTGTGTAAACTCTAACTGGCTTTATTTATTTTCCAATTAAAAAAAATCTCTTGTCGACTTTCATGAACATTTATTTCAACACGTAAAACAAAATCATGTCCCGAAAAGTTAAGTAGAAAAGCGTGATTGTTTAACTCGAATTCCAAAGTATTATCAAGCTTATGTTCTTATCATCAATTTGTCTTTGAAGTCCGATCCATCAAAGAATGCTTCGTAAACATCATTTCATAAGAAGAGCAATTAATAAAATTATGAGACATCTTAATTACGCCAATTTCTAATATTGCAAAGAACCTTATTAAAACAAGAACCAAACAGAAAATTGTCATCACCCCATACTAGTATCATAACAAAATTGTGAACTGAAATGTCTTTATGTTGTACAGAAAAGTCTTTTACATTGTACCGAAACGTCTTTGTATTGTACCTAAACATCCTTGTACCGAAACGTCCAGCAATCAAAGACAAAAATAGCATTTTAGTAACATAATTAGTAGAAATGCGTTTATATCCATGAAATTGAATTCTTTTTCTTCAAAGGATATTTCTTCAGTTAAATTTATCAATCAGATATATCAGATCAGATCAAGCATATAATTATGTACAAACAGTAAAACTAACTCATTCTCTTCAAAGAAATTGGAGCGAAACGTCTCGAGGCGAATGGTCTTGGGGCGAAAGGTCTTTCGGGATGAAGCGTACCAGATTCCAGCGAGGGCCCAACGCTTGTACACAGAAATGATGAAATGTATTGCACTTAGTCATGGCTAGTAAAATGGTTATGTCCCAAAAAGTTTTTGTGAAGACAGAAATGGCGGAATGGGAGGTCTGTGTAAATCTACTGTTTAGAAGAATATGGTATGCTGATCTATGACTTATACAAAAGTATTGTGATACATTTAAAGGAGTTTAACATCTTAGCACCATCCCTCCAATGCTATTTTGAACAAAGATTTTATTTGGATATGCTACTGAATCGACCCTACAGGAAATTTGGAGCCGCGCGCTCTCTGTAATGTAAATGTAAAAATCTAAAGATTAAAGAGGGCGCTACTGAAACCATTTATGGTGGCGCCGCCCAAAGCATCACTGATGAGAATTTAATAGTCGAAACACGTGTCTGGTGCATGCAAATTGATTTGGAATTTTCTTCAAGAAGGTAGAGAGTTGGAACCCTTCGACATTATTTCAATCATCCAAATATTAATGTTATATAAGTGTTAATGTTTGTCCCCCAAAAACTTCAAAAGAAAGTACCAACTGTTGAACATATATTCTATACAGTACATGTTTCAAGGAAAATCATACATACTAAACAAAGGAGGGGATCTCCAACAACACCAGGTTGCAGCACCCACAGCAAAACCCCAAAACACCCAATGCAAAAACACAAAGCAGACAAGCACAAAAAGAGACGTGCAAGGGACAAGGTACGTCAACGCACAACACAGAAACATCAAACACAAAGGACTACAGATAAACCAACGAGACCAATGGGCAACCGGTGCCGACTTAGGACGGCCATCTGCCACGGAAATAGCAGAAGGTATGTTTATCCTGGATTACGTGCGCACAACCCTCCCATTTTTCCGATTACCCAGATGTCTCGAAGAACGTACAATTTTGGTGTAAAACAACCAGATGACCACACACAAACAAGACCGCAAAACGCAAGGGCCCACGTAACACAGATGGATATGTAAATGGATATAAAAAGAGGGCCTACGTAATAAAATCCGTGCTCTGCCGCCGCGACCTCATGTATGTTATCACCCGAGGAGTCCAACTGACATTCAGAGAGGACAGGTGGTCGGGGCCCTGTCTTCTCTAAAGATGTTTGGACAGGGCCCGTTATGGAGTCCCGTCGTCACAGTCAGTCAGAGTGCACGTTTTAAGAATGCGCTTGTACAAGACTGTAGATTGGTCAAGTACCAAGCCTAGTGTCCGTCTGGTGACATTAGGATCATACTCACGGTATAAAAGGCGTTTGATGATTCTGACGCATTTTCGATAATGATGTTGTCTATCTTTGATCCTTCTTATCTTGTTAATAATGTCACCATAAAATGCAGGTTGTGAAATACCCAAAGTAATATACTCTGTTGCCTGTATTGGTCCGAGTTTCAGAAGAAGTTGACAATAATTTTTGTAAAATTTCCAGAAAGTCTTTACTAGTTTGTGAAAGCGAAAACCTTGTCCTAAAAGTTTCTTGGTAATTTGTAAATTTCTACTATGAAAATCCAAAACATCAGTACATGCTCTAGCATACCGGATGAGCTGTGAAATATAGATACCATTGGACGGTAACCTAGGAACATCACCGTCAAGTCAGGGGAAATTTACTATGTTAAATCCAAAATCATCTCTTTTGTCATACACACTTGTATGGATCTCTCCATTAACAATTTTGATATTTAGGTCCAAAAATGGTGTTTCTGTGTTTGAAACGTTTGCCTTGTTTAAAATCAATTCTTGTGGATAAATAACATTTTTATATTTCTCAAAAACAGGATTGTCGATAGCAAGAATATCATCCAGGTACCTAGAAGTACCAATGAAACATTTCACATCATCATACTAAAGCACGGTTCATTTGATATTCTGGGGGGGGGGGGGGGGGCTAGGATTTTTTTCGAAAAAAATAATTTTGCTCTGAATTTTTATGAAAAAAAATAAATTTGCTTATGGTGTGTCAGAAAGAAATTAATCTTTCTTTCTCAAGTAACCTGAATTTGAAGAATTACCATAAAATTGCGCAAAAAAATCCTGAAAATGTTTCGGCGAGCGAAGCGAGCCGCAGTTTTCTATTTACATTAATTTTGTTTTGGCACGCTTCTCCAGCCATACTTCAATCCCACCAATCCTGCTACGTCTTTCGATACGCTTTTTCGACATAGTAACTTTCATACTTTTTTGGCATACTACATTGTTTAGATTTTAGGATCACTGACGAGGGTTAAGTAACCGAAACGTGCATGTCTGGTCCACGTTGCCAATTTATATGTTCTTAAATGATGCTATTCAATTTGAAGACGTTTACATTTATACCACTTGGTGAGTGCCACTGCTGATGGACCAGGAGTCCCCGAGGGCACATGTAGCCAAGTTCGATCAATTTCGGTTGATCGTTTCTTCAACGCATTCTAAATTTCTGTTATCAAAAATTCTTGAAATTTCTAACAAGTGGGTCCTGTAGCATCATATCCCACCAATCCTGCTACGTCTTTCGATACGCTTTTCGACATAGTAACTTTCATACTTTTTTGGCATACTACATTGTTTAGATTTGAGGATCACTGACGAGGGTTAAGTACCCGAAACGTGCATGTCTGGTCCACGTTGCCAATTTATCGGTTCTAAAATGATGCTATTCAATTTGAAGACGTTTACATCTATCAAACAATAATCTTAAATGTCAAAATTAATAT
The DNA here is from genome assembly GCA_028142955.1 of Pinctada fucata. Classification (NCBI taxonomy): domain Eukaryota; kingdom Metazoa; phylum Mollusca; class Bivalvia; order Pterioida; family Pteriidae; genus Pinctada; species Pinctada fucata. The sequence goes on from AP027110.1 coordinate 10,700,462, forward strand.
TTGAAAATATCAAAAGATTGCATGTTAATGGAAAAAAGGTTTCCTTAGAGGCTTAAATATATATTATCAATTTACAATTCTAAATTCGAAAATTTGTCTAGAAAACCCTCCCCTCAGGCCGCTCACTTGTACCTTACATGTATTAAATAGATTAGTGAGGATTTTATTGTAACATACTTTTAATATCTCTCTGTTTAGAAGTGAATAAAATTTTTCATACAAATAAAGGCATATTTTAAAGTTTTTAATAAAAATAAAGACTATCTAATGATTAAACACAAACATTCTTATATATTGCACATCACTTGTTTGAAAAAAAAATTCTTGCTCCAACTTTGCAAGAAAAAAATAATTTTGCTCTGGTCCGGGGCGAACAAAATAGTCTTGCTCCGACAAAAAAACCCAAGCCCCCCCCCCTAAGAATATCAAATGGACCGTGCCTAATTGCTGTTTTTCTAGACAACATGATAGATTGAAAAATGTTCCTGAACCTAACAGACGGAGATCCTGAGGATCTGTTTGATTCATTCCTGATCAGGAAGAAGATTAGGGACATTCAGTTACAACACGTATTTTCATTTAAAGAAGCAGGTACAAGCAATGATAAATTGACTCAAATACAGCTTGTTTTGCATTCGAATCAGATAAGCCTTTTGATTGATAATCAGATTCTTATAATACATCAATGTTACACGGCAAAACTGCAAAATATTTCATGATTTGTCCACAACTTACTTTTTCCTGACACTGAATTTTATGGAAACTCGACAAAATGTTTCATGACAAGTATGCATACTTACCCGAGTAAAAAGATATATCAGTTGACTGAAATTTATCATATCCCATCCATCCTGCTACGTCTTTCGATACGCTTTTTCGACATAGTAACTTTCATACTTTTTTGGCATATAACATATAACAAACCTTTCTGCCTCTGAAATAATAGATAACCACAAATCAGCTCTTGCTTCCTTTGGCTTCGACACTACCAATTTAGATTTAGATTTACCATACTTATACTGCATACCTAAAATGCATAAGAATCCGTACAAACACCGTTTCATCGCTGGTTCCTCAAAATGTTCTACCAAATCTGTATCGATCTTACTCACCAAAGTTTTATCTGAAATCAAATCTGGGCTACAAAAATATTGTTCGACAGTATATTCTCGCAGTGGTATCAACCAGATGTGGATTTTAAAGAATTCGAAGGAACTTTTAGAACATCTGAAATCCACTCATTTTAGTAGAGTCCATTCGATCAAAGCCTTTGATTTTTCGACACTTTACACTACAATTCCACATTCTAAATTGAAAGAAAGACTCGCAAAAATTATAAGTAATGCGTTTACAAGTAAGAACGGTAATCGCAAATACAAATTTATTGTTGTTAACTATGACAAAACCTACTTTGTAAAAGAAAAGTCAGATTTTGAAAATAAGTACACTGAAACAGACATTATTCAGATGTTAAACTTTCTGATCGACAACATTTTTGTGGTGTTTGGAGGAAAGGTCTTCCAGCAAATTGTCGGAATTCCAATGGGTACCAATTGTGCCCCACTCCTTGCCGACATTTTCCTTTACTCGTACGAACCTGAATTCATTCAATCTTTGGTCTCTGAAGGGAAAAGATACTTAGCTTCTGATTTCAACTTCACTTACAGATACATAGACGATGTGTTGTCCATCAATAATCCAAAATTCGCGGATTACCTGAGCAGTATCTATCCTTCGGAGCTTGAAGTCAAAGAAACTACAGAGACAAATAATTCAGCATCCTATTTGGACATAATGTTGTCCTACGACACTGATGGTCATATGAACACCTCACTCTATGACAAACGTGACGACTTCGATTTCAGCATTACGAACTTTCCTTTTCTGAGTAGCAACATCCCTTCATCGCCTGCTTATGGCGTGTTCATATCTCAGTTGATACGCTATGGCAGAGCAAGTACCAAATATACGGATTTTGTTCTGAGAGCTAGGCGTCTTTCAGATAAGCTTCTCAGTCAGGGATATGTTTGTGACCGACTAACATCGTCACTGAGGAAGTTCTACGGTCGATATGGGGAACTCGTCATACACTATGATGTCCCACTATCCAGAATGGTGGATGATATTCTGTCATAGACCATTTGAACCATCCAACCAAAGATTGTACTCTATATCTTCCAAAATGGAAGTAACCGGATGTGACAGTTCTACCGAATTGAAGCGACGGGTGTTGCATGCAAGCAGGAGATGCTTACTCTTCCTGGGCACCTGGTCTCACTCTCATATCGGGAGTTCGCTTCTTTTCATATGGTGGAGGTTTTTGTTTTTGTTTGCCTTGGTTCCTGTTTTGTCCTGATTTTGTATGCCTTCGGTTTCTGATTTTCTGTATTATCGATTTTGTACTGTAGACAGGGATATGGTCATTATCCATATTTGTCATTGTTTAGATTTGAGGATCACTGACGAGGGTTAAGTACCCGAAACGTGCATGTCTGGTCCACGTTGCCAATTTATCTGTTCTTAAATGATGCTGTTCAATTTGAAGACGTTTGCATTTGTACCACTTGGTGAGTGTCGCTGCTGGTGGACCGGGAGTCCCCGAGGGCACATGTAGCCAAGTTCGATCAATTTCGGTTGATCGTTTCTTCAACGCATTCTAAATTTCTGTTATCAAAATTTCTTGAAATTTCTAAAAAGTGGGTCCTGTAGCATCATATCCCATCCATCCTGCTACGTCTTTCGATACGCTTTTTCGACATAGTAACTTTCATACTTTTTTGGCATATAACATTGTTTAGATTTGAGGATCACTGACGAGGGTTAAGTACCCGAAACGTGCATGTCTGGTCCACGTTGCCAATTTATCTGTTCTTAAATGATGCTGTTCAATTTGAAGACGTCTGCATTTGTACCACTTGGTGAGTGTCGCTGCTGGTGGACCGGGAGTCCCCGAGGGCACATGTAGCCAAGTTCGATCAATTTCGGTTGATCGTTTCTTCAACGCATTCTAAATTTCTGTTATCAAAATTTCTTGAAATTTCTAAAAAGTGGGTCCTGTAGCATCATATCCCATCCATCCTGCTACGTCTTTCGATACGCTTTTTCGACATAGTAACTTTCATACTTTTTTGGCATATAACATTGTTTAGATTTGAGGATCACTGACGAGGGTTAAGTACCCGAAACGTGCATGTCTGGTCCACGTTGCCAATTTATCTGTTCTTAAATGATGCTGTTCAATTTGAAGACGTTTGCATTTGTACCACTTGGTGAGTGTCGCTGCTGGTGGACCGGGAGTCCCCGAGGGCACATGTAGCCAAGTTCGATCAATTTCGGTTGATCGTTTCTTCAACGCATTCTAAATTTCTGTTATCAAAATTTCATGAAATTTCTAAAAAGCGGGTCCTGTAGCATCATATCCCATCCATCCTGCTACGTCTTTCGATACGCTTTTTCGACATAGTAACTTTCATACTTTTTTGGCATATAACATTGTTTAGATTTGAGGATCACTGACGAGGGTTAAGTACCCGAAACGTGCATGTCTGGTCCACGTTGCCAATTTATCTGTTCTTAAATGATGCTGTTCAATTTGAAGACGTTTGCATTTGTACCACTTGGTGAGTGTCGCTGCTGGTGGACCGCGAGTCCCCGAGGGCACATGTAGCCAAGTTCGATCAATTTCGGTTGATCGTTTCTTCAACGCATTCTAAATTTCTGTTATCAAAATTTCTTGAAATTTCTAAAAAGTGGGTCCTGTAGCATCATATCCCATCCATCCTGCTACGTCTTTCGATACGCTTTTTCGACATAGTAACTTTCATACTTTTTTGGCATATAACATTGTTTAGATTTGAGGATCACTGACGAGGGTTAAGTACCCGAAACGTGCATGTCTGGTCCACGTTGCCAATTTATCTGTTCTTAAATGATGCTGTTCAATTTGAAGACGTTTGCATTATTAGTACGACATATAAACCGTTTGTCTAGCAAAAAATAGGTTTTATGATCAATTATCAGAATAATGTGCTGACGTTGGCGATAATCGGCACAACAATAGAACACTTATAATTGGCCGTGCGGGCAAGCATGGACTTTCATGTTCTACCTGTTGATACCATTTTCCACAATTTTGGCCTAAACTTTAACTTGCTTTTAAAAGAGAAGGAAAACCTTTGCTCTTTACAGAATAAAATAGTATTTTAATTTTCTTATTGAAGTCTGTATTATAGTTCAACTTTTAATTAAATGTAATGAATTTTTTAAATATTCTCTATTAAGGGGAGATAATCCTAAAAATGACCACATTATTTTTTTTTCGAATACCTATCAAAATGATACAAAAGTCTGTGCAACATCAAAAGTGATACAAAAATATGAAATATTTCATACAAATAATGTTTATATTTTGGGCATGAATTCATTCAATATATATGTAATACCGTAACATATAATTTTACCTGAAACAAAGGAGGGGATCTCCAACAACCCACAGCAAAACCCTCAATGCAAAAACACAAAGCAGACAAGCACGGAAAAAGTCGCATAAGGGACAACGAACGTCAACGCACAACACAGAAACATCAAACACAACGGACTACACATATCCCAACGAGACCAATGGGCAACTGGTGCGGACGGCCATCTGCCACGGAAATAGCAGAAGGTGTGTTTATCCTGGATTACGTGCGCACAACCCTCCCACTTTTCCGATTACCCAGAGGTCTCGACGAACGTACAATTGTGGTGTAAAACAACCTCCTCACTGTCAGTTGACCACACACTAGACCGCAAAACGCAGGGGCCCAAGCAACACAGATGAATATGTAAATGGATATTGTTATGGGTCAGAATACCCCCAAAACGCCAGCAAAAATAAGACAAAAACAGAATATAATTTACAAATTTAATTATGTACAAAATATATATATTTACAATGATTTCAACTTACAATACAATGTCCGGATCAAAGTGTCCGTTACGGTCCACAGAGTCTATCGAATGTTTGGTTTCCGGTAATCACAAACGTTCTTGAAAAATCGGTGTCCAAACGTTGTTAAATGGATTTAGGTCTCAAACAAATAAAGTGTCCCAGTATATCAGAATAGATGAATGAATCGTGTCTACGAATGTGTACGAAAGCCCCCTCAACACAGTTCCTCAGAGGTATTTATACTTAATACCAATGAATTTATCAGAAGCTTCTAGAACAACGACTCATTACAAATGATTAACAATAGAGTAAATTCTAGAAATCACAGTCATGTGATGATAATGATGTAATAAAGAACATACTGGAATATTCTCTAATGAAATAAACATGACATAGTAAAATCTAGAAAGAATTATTATGAAATCATTAAATAACATGACTAAGTACATGCGTACCTACACATAAAGTAAAACCAAAACAATACATGACCCACAACACCTCCCTCCTTAAAAAAAGTTTGAATGTCAATGAAAACTTAGGTGGTAAATTCTGCAAAAATCACTCATGAAACTCTCGATAGTGCATCTGCAATCACATTGTCTTTGCCCTTGATATGGTTAATAATAATATTGTACTCTTGCAACAATAAACTCCACCTTGTAAGTCTTTGATTCTTGTTTGACATTTTGGGCAAAAATGTGAGAGGGTTGTGGTCAGTAAACACAAGAATGGGATGTAAAGTAACATTCAAATAAACATCAAAATGTTGGTAAGCTAACAATAATGCAAGACACTCTTTTTCAATAGTAGAGTAATTCTTTTGACATTTTGTCAATTTCTTTGAAAAATAACAAACAACTCTATCTACACCATCATCATTTTCTTGAAACAAAGCAGCCCGATTCCTACGTCACTGGCATCAACAGTTAGCTTAAATTGCTTATCAAAATTTGGAGCTGACAGGACAGGACTATTCATAAGAACACATTTGATTTTCTTAAAAGATTCGTCACAGTCATTGGTCCATGCAAAATTCACTCTCTTTTGTAACAGATTGGTAAGTGGACCAACAGCTGACGAGAAATTTGGACAAAATTTTCTGTAAAATCCTGCCATTCCCAAGAATCTCATTATCTCTTTCTTATTGGTAGGAATCGGGCACTTTGAAATAGCTTCCACCTTGGCCATGATAGGAGTAACAAAACCTTGACCTACTTTGTGACCCAAATATTCTACAGTCGCATGAATAAATTCACTTTTTGCAAGGTTCACTGTGAGGTTTGCTTTCGCCAGTATGTCGAAGAAAGTACGCATGATTCGGAGATGATCATCCCAAGTGTCGCTGTAGATGATGACGTCATCGATGTACGCCTCGCATCCTTCGAGATGATTTAGGAGCGAATGAATCATCCTCTGGAATGTGGTGGAATGTGGCTGGTGCGTTTTTCATACCAAAGGACATTACTTTATATTGGTATAGCCCATCTGGAGTCGCAAATGCCGATATTTCTCTGGCTCTCTCGGTAAGCGGGATCTGCCAATAGCCTTTAAGCAAGTCAAATTTACTGCCAATTTTATCGATAGTCATCGATTCTTGGGATCGGATAAGAGTCAGTTTTGGTGACTGAATTGACTTTTCTAAAGTCCGTACACAATCGGTAAGTTCCGTCTGGCTTCACTTACAGATACACAGACGATGTGTTGTCCATCAATAATCCAAAATTCGCGGATTACCTGAGCAGTATCTATCCTTCGGAGCTTGAAGTCAAAGAAACTACAGAGTCAAATAATTCAGCATCCTATTTGGACATAATGTTGTCCTACGACACTGATGGTCACATAAACACCTCACTCTATGACAAACGTGACGACTTCAATTTCATCATTACGAACTTTCCTTTTCTGAGTAGCAACATCCCTTCTTCGCCTGCTTATGGCGTGTTCATATCTCAGTTGATACGCTATGCCAGAGCAAGTACCATATATACGGATTTTGTTCTGAGAGCTAGGCGTCTTTCAGATAAGCTTCTCAATCAGGGATATGTTTGTGACCGACTAACATCGTCACTGAGGAAGTTCTACGGTCGATATGGGGAACTCGTCATACACTATGATGTCCCACTATCCAGAATGGTGGATGCTATTCTGTCATAGACCATTTGAACCATCCAACCAAAGATTGTACTCTATATCTTCCAAAATGGAAGTAACCGGATGTGACAGTTCTACCGAATTGAAGCGACGGGTGTTGCATGCAAGCAGGAGATGCTTACTCTTCCTGGGCACCTGGTCTCACTCTCATATCTCATATATTTGTCATTCGTAACAAGAATACATGGGGAACTCCAATCACTTTTGCTGGGTTCAATAATGTCATTTTCAAGCATGTATTGAATTTCTTTCCGCATGCATTGAAGCTTTATCGGGTTTAACCGCTAGGGATGCTGTTTGATAGGTGACGCATCACCCACAATGACGTCATGATGAGATGCTTTCGTCTTTTTTGGAACGTGGTCATTATCCATATTTGTCATGTAGCAGGATTGGTTGGATATGATGCTACAGGACTTTAATTTCAAGAATTTTAGTACAAAAAATATTGAATGACAAATATGGATAATGACCATATCCCTGTCTACAGTACAAAATCGATAATTCAGAAAATCAGAAACCGAAGGCATACAAAATCAGGATAAAACAGGAACCAAAGCAAACAAAAACAAAAACCTCCACCATATGAAAAGAAGCGAACTCCCGATATGAGAGTGAGACCAGGTGCCCAGGAAGAGTAAGCATCTCCTGCTTGCATGCAACACCCGTCGCTTCAATTCGGTAGAATTGAATTTTGAACCACACCATTTGCTACTTGCGTGACAAATGGCCGTCCAAAGTCGGCACCGATTACCCATTGGTCTCGTCGGTTTATGTGTAGTCTTTTGTGTTTGATGTTTACATGTCGTGTGTCTCTTTTCCGTCTCGTGCTGTACTGTACTCGTCTTTTGTGTTTTTGCATCGGGTGTTTTGCTGTTGATGCTGCAACGGGGTCTTGTTGGAGATCTCCTCCCTTCTTTTGAAGAGGCAGACGATCAACCGAAGTTGATCGAACTTGGTTACATGGTAATTTCCTGTTTCCTTTCCTCCAACTGAGCTTTTTTTTTTATTTATTCTTGGTTTCACCAACTAAAGGTACGTGATGCTTCACAGTGGAATGGGACGCAAAAGGTACCATGATCGTCAAATCACATCGAAACATCAAACATTAATTACTACACATAAACGAGACCGATTTCCGAAACTTGTAATTTCATCCAAAAATATGATCAAAATTAATGGATGTTTAAAACATCTTAAGACATCCCTCCAATGCTATTTTGAACATCGATTTCATTTGGATATGGCAAAAACTGGAGATCTTCATAATGTAGGCGACTATAAAACCTATTTGATAATAACGACCTAAGAAATCCAACAAATTGATCCTTTGCCATTAATACCAACGGAGCACCACATTTCAAGGGTGGTAATTTCTTCATTTTGCCATACTACCTTCTTATCAACGAATTACCATACAAACGCAGGATGCATTTTTTGACTTAACAGAAGTCAGTACTCGGGAATTTCATCAAACCTTAAGTACAAGCTATGCATTTTTTTTAGAAATGGAAATATGTCTCCCTACAACGGGCAGAGGAAACATTGGTTTTGCCTGCGTCGTCCGTCCATCTGCCTGTCTGTCCCACATCGTGTCCGGGCTATATCTCCTGCACCGTTTGCCCGATCACATTCATCTTTTAGTATGTTTTTGCTTATAACCCGAAGGTTTAACATCACCTTGACCCAAGGTCATGTGACCAAGGTCATAGGTCGCCTAGTAAATTTTTAATAAAATTGTACATAGATTCCTTTCCGGGCTATATCTTTTGAACCTTTTGCCATGTCCCATTCATATTTAAGTATGTTGTTGATTGGGAAACGACAATTTATTAATCACTCAACGCGAAGAACGAAGTATGGCTTGTAAGCCATATTTGATGCTAATGGCAGCTGAAATTTACTCACCTATGGTGTAGGATCTAATACAAAGAAGATACTGTCCTGGTTGCAGATATCATCCACAACCAACACCTGGTGGACCATCTTTGTGCACTTGAGGGTGATGTCGGGAAATTCCAACTGAGACAGAGAAAGTTGGCTGTGGGAAGTCCCGAGATATGTTGTAAGGAATTTTGTTAGAATACATTGCTATTATCTAATTCATTTACTATAATTTTGTTTATTTGATCCTTATCGCTACATTGGCTATGTGGATCAATCAGTAATTAAAGTCACATGGGGAGCAAGGAATTGAGATACTTTGTGGGGCATCATAATGAATTAATGTAGCGTGGGGAGCAGGTTAATGGAGCTATGATAAAGTATGTGTCTCCCTAGCTAAACACTAAAGATGGATAATGATATACTCTCACATACTTACTTTGACTATTTTCGTGTAGATTAGATCTTATGTTTTTGATATGTTACTTTATACTTATCACTCCTGTTCTTTGTAAATAAACCGTGCATTTTACTGGAGTATAATTATTAAATGTTCAATGTGTCTCAGTAATATACGCCCTACAAGTTGATGTTGCAACGTAGTTGCCTATGTACACGATTTATGCGACAACACTTTGTTGCTAGTGCAGTCGTGAATTGACCGAGACACCTGACAGTGACGATAGACCTGAGACTCCTAACGTTAACGTGAATCAACCTTGAAATACGGAGCAAAATCGCGGCGAAGAAAATTTGGAAATTGAGGCGGTCTCGCCCAAAAAATGGACACAAATTTCTTACAAAATAAAGAGGCTTCCGCCCCTTAACAATTCTTAAACGTCTTTAAATTCAATAGTATCATTTAAAACCTGATAAATTTACAGCATGGACCAGACATGCACGTTTCGGGTACTAAACCCTCGTCAGTGATCCTCAGTCTAAACAATGTAATATGACCGAAAAGTATGAAAATGATTATGTCCAAAAATGTACCAAAAGACGTAGCAGAATGGGTGGGATATATTAGCCAGGTTATATAAACCCAATATTAGCCAGGTTCTTCATTATATAAACCCAACATTAGCCAGGTTCTTCATCATATGATATCCAATAATCTTTTTTTTACAGGGATAGATAAACATCAAAGAGGACATGTGACAGGTGTAATGGTGTACTCCCATGTAACGCTAATTCTATTGGCTACAATCCCTATTTTGTATGCATTTATAGTAAAACTAATCTTATGAATACCTATGGTAGGAGGTCGACGCATTCCTACAAGTGTCAACCACGCAAAAAGTTTGAAAAGACCGCCCCGAGGTGCATGTGCTACTTTAACAATTCTTTTAATCTTTTTCCAAATTTTCTTTTGATATTTATTTGTAATTGAAATCGCTCAAAATTCTAAATTTCATTATGCCTGGTCCCGCTTTTCAAGAGTTAATTCAAGGAGAGGAACAATAAATGGATGAATATTTTCTATACCCACATACGGTAGATTGCTTTACAAAACTGGTCAGATCTCCAAGAACTATAATTCCTGGTTCGTTTCTTAAGACAGATGGCTAGAGAGAATACCTCCAGATTTCTCCGGCGATTATATGTAGGTCGGCGTTCTACCGTCGACGATGGAAATAAGTAGAGTATTGCCCAGAAGCGTACATTATGGATTTTGACCTGTAGGACTTTAAGGTAATTCAAAGGACTCTTAGATAAAGAACGCCTCGCTGACCCTTCTCTGCTGCCGGCAAGGTTTGTAGACAAATTGCAACGTTGCCCTTACCGTCTTCAAATCAGTATCTCATGGCGAAAATACCTCATCCAACCACAAGGTCTGAAGTAAAAGCGACAAATAACTTCATGTCTGTGTATGAACTACTCTAGTCACATTATTATCTCTATTTCGGCAAACTTCTTTTTGAGAAGATTAAATTGCCCTTTAACGAAATATACCGCTATGACCCCAGCAACTCCATAAATATTAAATCTGACATGCATTATATTCAATTTAAACTATTAAGGTCATATTTTATTTTTTTTAAGATGGACTGTTCGCGATTCACGGAATTTGCACTTGACCAACCAGAATTATACTACCATGAACACCCAAAGTAAGACAGTCATTTCTTAACTGTTCTTGTTATAACGACTCGCAATAGAAACATCTTGTTTTGATTTGTACAGTGGGTATAGTGGAGACAGAAATACCTTTCGATAACCACATTCACTCACCTCGGCCCCATTTGAATTATTCCCCGCCTTCCCATTCAGATTTTCTGGGTGCTAGGCGACCTTATCATCCAGTACATGGTATTTTTCATCCCAAGAAGCACCTTTACATCCCGTTTGCTCTAACATAACTTTATTAGTCAGACAAAGTAGTTTTAGATACCTACGGTTAACTAGCGCTGAGCAAATGCGGGCGCTTAAAGATAAATTAAAATCTGTTTTGGCACATATTAAAAATCGTCGATTTTTAAGAAAAATGTTGGTAAATTCAGAAAACACTACGGTGTTTCCAAGCACACTGCGCATGTTAAGAAGTCGGGACTGTGTAAAAACAGGGAAAGGACATTTGTCGATCAAGGTCAAAAGAAAAATAATAATGATGAAAACGACGACGACGATAGGAGTATCTCTTTCAAAAAAGATATTAAATCTATTCCTATCGAACACGTAGAAGGATAGTAAACTAACGGTATATGGTAGCCATATCATGCCAAAACCTGTAAACTCCTAATTACAGCTGGAACGGAGATTAACCTAATACGGCACCGTGTAATTTATGGAGTGGAGTCGTGGAATGGAGACATCAAGTGGTGTCTGCAGTTTGAAGTCTGAGTTTTGAAGTCTGGAGACAGGACTTAATCCGATTTTATGTATCCTTGAAAACCCTTGGGGATATGTCGACCCATCTATCTCTCAGTGCAACCCAAAATTATAGTCTGTTTATCCCCCTGTGGAGTTAGGAGTGTTGAAGTTATTATTATTACTTTTTTTTCAAATTAGGTGAGGAACACGTTCAAGGACATCCTGTTATTAAACCAGAGCACACTGGATTCCATTACCACCAACTGTCGGCTGAAATAAAAGAGAGAAAAATGATAAAAAATAATAAACCTGTTATTAAATTCAAGAAATCTAAAACGTCAACGACAAAGTTACCGTTTTGTCTCCAATGAAAAGGCAACGAACATCTTTTGCGCCAAGTTAAGAGTGAAACTGGATCAACCCCAATTCCATTAAAAGGATCACCTGAGCATTCATACTCTCCATCGAAAGCGGTCCTAAACCGAAGTCCCGCAGTGTCATCACCGATATTAATCAGTGGTGGCAGTGATGCTGATAATCCAAAGTATTGCCACGTCGCAGATTATTGATGGATGCGAACGATATCGATATCGGTGCTGATCCGGAAAACACAGTTCCCGATTTGGACCTTAAACAAGATGAGTCGCCAAAGAATAGAACTGAACAAGATGAATTCGCTGAATTTTACGAACATGATCAGACTGTGCCGATATACAAATCCCTTGTTTTAGGAAACTCAACCAGCCATTGGGAAAATGCACTGTTGACGGTATGGGTCGCTGGAACCAAAACGGGAAATTCACAAATCAAATTTTGGTAACAGACAGTGGAGAGTTTAATATTTTGAAAAATAAGCAGACTATGTCGAATGCAAATCCTGCCGTAATACGAAGAAAGAACTCAAATACATTGTATTCAAAACTTCACAGAGTTGTCTTGTTACTAGAGGATCAGGAAAGTGACAATATCATTGATGAAATGTTTGTTCAATACTATTTTGATGGCATAAAAAATCGGTTAAATTACACCTCATGGTAATTCAAAAGACAAACGATGTATCAAAGGACAACAGAGAGTCCCAAGAACCGCACCAAGGAATGTTGTTCTCTTTAACGTAAACAAAGAGATGTGTTTCATACACTGATTGAGAATCAAGCTGGGATGAAGTAAAAGGTGGTGCTCATATTGCAAGGGACAAACCAGAAGTCTCTGATGAGACTGAAGCTCTACTGGCTGTTTTGTTAAATTCACTGAATTGACATCCATTTTCCAATCCTGCGGGACAGGGGTTCACACAAAATATCAGATGCACATCTACACCACAGACACATAATACATGTAATGCTTAAATAATTTACTCTCCATGAATTATCCGTATACTTTCTGAGATCTGGTGTTCACAAGATTACAAAGACCTATACAGGAGAAACTGACCACACCTATTTTCAAAGACGGGTAAGACTTAAACAGAATCTCAGGCACACAATCAGATCACAGACTCATGGAAATGGGAAAAGAAATATCTCTCTACAGTATCAATTATTCTTTCTGAGAACTGGTGTTCACTAGATTACAGAGTTAACAAAATTCAAAGTTTCAGATGCTGAAACAAAATAGCAGGCATACACATACAATGTAGACAAGAAACTGATTATAATGCAAAAAGAATTATCTCTCCAATGGCATCAATTATACTTTCTGAGAATTGATGTTCACAAGGAAACATAGCTTCTATAGAAGAAAATGACCACATCCATTTTTGAAGACGCTGGTGGTCAGAGGCTCAAAAAAAATATCAGGTGCACAACTGGACCAGAGACTGATTATATTGCAAAAAGAATTATTTCTCTATCAATTATACTTTCTGAGAATTGGTGTTCACTAGATTTTAAAGACTTATATAGGAGAAAATGACCACATCCATTTTTGAAGACCCTGGGGATCAGAGGCACACACATACAATGTAGACAAGAAACTGATTATAATGCAAAAAGAATTATATCTCCAATGGCATCAATTATACTTTCTGAGAATTGATGTTCACAAGGAAACATAGCTTCTATAGAAGAAAATGACCACATCCATTTTTGAAGACGCTGGTGGTCAAAGGCTCAAACAAAATATCAGGTGCACAACTGGACTAGAGACTGATTATATTGCAAAAAGAATTATTTCTCTATCAATTATATTTTCTGAGAATTGGTGTTCACTAGATCACATAGATTTATATAGGGGAAAATGACCACACCCATTTTTGAAGACCCTGGGGGTCAGAGGCTCAAACACATTATCAGGTGCACAACTGGACCAGAGACTGGTTATATTGCAAAATGAAATATTTCTCTATCTATTATACTTTCTGGGAACTGGTGTTCACTAGATTACATAGACTTATATAGGAGAAAATGACCACACCCATTTTTGAAGACCCTGGGGTCAGAGGCTCAAACAAAATATCAGGTGCACAACCAGACCAGAGACTGATTATATTGCAAACAAAATTATCTCTCTACCAATTATACTTTCTGAGAATTGATGTTCACAAGGTAACATAGACTTATATAGGAGAAAATGAGCATACAAATTTCCAAGACACTGGGGGTCAGGGGCTCAAACAAAATATTAGGGGCACAATTAGACCAGAGACTGATTATATTGCAGAAAGAATTATTTCTCTATCAATTATACTCTCTGAGAATTGGTGTTCACTAGATTATATAGTCCTATATAGGAGATCTCCTCCCTTCTTTTTATATCTACACTTATTTCGTGTTGCAGTGTGGAGTTGGTAAAGCAATTCCCCGCGACCCGATGTTTAAAAAGTTTTAATTTCATTGTGTTCTCTACAAAGTCGGCACCGGTTACCCAAAGTGTTTTACTGTTGATGCTGCAACGGGGTCTTGTTGGAGATCTCCTCCCTTCTTTTTATATAGGAGAAAATGACTACACCCATTTTTGAAGACCCTGGGAGTCAGATGCTCAAACAAATTATCAGGTGTACAACTAGACCAGAGTGATTATATTGCAAAAAAGAATTATTTCTCTATCTATTATACTTTCTGAGAATTGGTGTTCACTAGATTATATAGACTTATATAGGAGAAAATGACCACATCCATTTTTGAAGTCCCTGGGGATCAGAGGCTCAAAGAAAATATCAGGTGCACAAATGGACCAGAGATTGATTATATTGCAAAAAGAATTATTTCTCTATCAATTATACTTTCTGAGAATTGGTGTTCACTATATTACATAGATATATATAGGACAAAATGACCACACCCATTTTCAAGACTCTTGGGGTCAGAGACTCAAACAAAATTATCAGGTACACAACTTTACCAGAGACTGATTATATTGCAAAAAGAATTATTCCTCTATCAATTATACTTTCTGAGAATTGATGTTCACTAGATCACATAGATTTATATAGGAGACAATGACCACACCCATTTTGAAGACCCCGGGGGTCAGAGGCTCAAACAAAATATCAGGTTTACAACTAGACCATGGACCTAACTAAATGCAAAAGAATTAGCTTTCTATCATTTATGGTTTCAGAGGAGTTGCGCTCACCAAATAATTGTTAACAGACAGACAGACGGACGCCGGACAACATGGTATCGCATAAGCTCGTTGCTCTTTGAACAGTGGAGATGCTAAAAACAAAAGCGAAATTTTAGTCGGAAAATATTCACACATAAAGGGACAATGGTGGAATGTGCAGATATTGAAAAACGTCAGAAAAAAAATTGAGTCCATTTGACACAAACTTTAATCTTAAAAGCCAACATGGATGAAATGCGGCCTCTATGCTGGCATGTTGAGGGAGACTCATTTGACATGGTCTCACACAGGGAGAAAAGGGAATTATCTCCAGCATGACCACCCCGCATTCACCCAGCGAAAAAAAAAAACAAGAAGAAAGTGACACATAAATGACATCATACAAACCCCAAATCGTTAAAAAGACAACAATATTCACCAAAACATTACACAAAACAATCGTAACAGACAAACAGAAACATTAAACATCGATGACAACACATAAAAGGAAGGATACCAATGTGCGTCCGGTGCCGACTTTGGACGGCCATCGGCTTTTAGCAAATGGTGTGGTTATCCTGATTACGTGCGCACAACCCTCCCACTTATCCGGATACACAGAGGTCTCTTAAGACATACAATTATTGTTAAAACATTAAACTTCTTACTGTAAGGTGACATCACAAACAAGATAGTTTAACGCAGCTGCCTCTAGAAACAGATTTTATGTAAATTGAAATCTATGGCATGCTTGTAACAGGCTGTTACACAGGAGACCCGCTGTAGAGTGAAGAAAGGTCTGTGAATGTCTGTTTCTGTCTGAATTTTATTTTCTGACCAGGGCTTCTCATAATAGAGAACAAACAACTTGTTTACTTCCCCATACCCCCAGTTATGAAAATGAAGCACGAATCTTGGCCGTAGGAATAGACGTAAACTGTGGGTCCGTAATCGGACCCAACCCCATTCCTGACCTCACCTTTTCTAACTTTCCTATCTAGGTAATAATCATGTTTCCTCCTCGCATACCAGCATCGCATGTTATGAAGTACAAACAAGTGCATTCAAAGTTAGACATATTAAAATTAACAATCACAATTAATATTCTTTATCAATTTCTCTCACATCCTCTCACAAAATAACTGAGAGATATATAGAGTGTGTTGTTGATATCATGCATATCATTTTCGGCACAAACAGTGACGGATCCAGGATAAAATAATGAGGGCCTTTATTTTACAAACGAGTGTTTGGCCTGTGACCTTTACCTTTCAATATTTGACCCGTGACCTTGAAAAAGAATAAGAATCACCCTGCCATTGGAACTACAAGCGCAAACTTTTATAGTCCTAGTCCCAATAGCTCGGTCCGCATCTTATTTACAATGTTTATCATCATTATTGAACATGTGACCTTGACCTTTGAACCCTTACCTTGGAAAACAAAAGGCATAACTGTTGTCTCACCATACCGACATGTGCACCATGTTTGACAATCCTAGCCGGAAACAATACACTCTGTATCTTGTTTACAAGGTTTATCATATGCGACCTTGACTTTGGCCTTAAAAACAACAGAAGTCACCTACCTTATTCTTCTTTAAAACATTCATTAATATAGCTATCTGGCTGCACTTGATATTAAGGTCCATCAACATGATCAAGTAGATGAGTTGATCTCTGGAGATAGACAGTGTTGGTCTACCCGGGTTTCCAGTCCTGTCTGTATGTGTCTGACACGCGCATGTCCTCGATGTTCTGAAAAATCAAATGATCAGTATAAATATATACAACCTTGAAATTCATTTCTCGGAAATATAGAAACATTAGATATGACCTGAGCTTTTCTGAATAACGTTCCGTCACGTGTTCAAAATGGTTAATTTCTAGCCAAAATGGCATAATTTGTGTTATGTAAATATTTGGATTCAATTCTACTTCTTTTGTTTTTCATCGTATAGCCCATTCTCTTATGACGAACTGTAACAATTGAACCATTATCACCTACGTTTCAATAGAAATACATTTATTTTTCTCAGATTGGGGCAGGGAACCCTGTCTGGAAATAAGGTGTGTGCATGTGGTTGATAACCATTAATACTCGGCAAGAGATCCAGATCTAGAGTTTCAATAGAAATTACCTGAAGATACACATCTCTCGTGAGGACAATAATGAAATAAAAAAGGTCTCGTGGTGGGTAAAATGAGTGCTGATTTTACCTTTTCAATTCATTGATATCTTCAATAATAGACTGAAGGTGTTGAAATAACCGAGTACATTCGGGAAATATTTGAGATGTTCTTGGAATGTTTTGCGACAAAGACTGCAGACGAAAGAGTGCTGGCTGATTATAGTCGTCATTTCTTTCATCTGACTACAGTAAACGTCTTGTATTTAAGTATTACAAGCTCTTTAGAATGAAAAACGAGAGTATCGTCCAGTTCTAGCAGTCGCCATGTTTGCTCAAATCATACGATAAAAGGTACAATGTGATTTGCTGCTTTATATTGAGGGCCATGGCTAAATTCGAATTCAGGGATCGCAAAAATAATTAATCTTATTCAGCGATCGTTAAAATAGAATTCAGCGATGGCTGAAATCAATAATTTGACACTGATACCGCGTCATAAGTGCATGGTACAGATTAAATAAATTGAAAGAAAGTATGTTTTTATAATTAAAAATGCCGATATTGAGGAATGAAAATGAAGTAGATCTGCATTTGATTGTTCCGTAAAGTCAGACGATCCACTTTAAATCGTTTTGAATAAATCTATATAACATTACTTTTCTCTACAGCACAATTTAGGCCCTGTGTGCTTCCTATCAATTCATATTCCATGTTTACAATACCGCCCGCTTGACTATAAAACAGCTTGATATCCCACTTGAGCCTCGATGATTTTCGGAGGCCTTAAACAGGAGATAATAAGATTACATTTGATATTCAGGGAGGGAGGAGGCGGGCTTAGGATTTTTGTCGGAACATGAATATTTTATTTCGCTATGGAACAAAAAAATAAAAACCATTATTTTTTTCGTGCAAAGTCGGAGCAAAGATATTTTTTGAAACGTTAGTAATGTGCAATATATTAAGGGCCATTCTCTGTAAGCATCAAAATATTATTATGGGGGATGGAAATCGCATGTCTCAGATTTTCACAATTTTCATAAACAGCAAGTTGATATTTCTATTTGTTAAAAATGTGAATACAAGCTCATAATAAATGACAAATTTGATGTTTGCAATGATTATACTAAAATTTTCTGCAAATATCTGAATTTCGGAGTCTTACGAACCAGGTCATGATCACCAAGTTTGTGATCCAAATTCTCAGAACCCATAGGTACAATAGCTTCTTTGTACAAATGTGGATCAAAGATAGACAACAAAACCATCGAAAAAAAGTGGATATGATCCTAATATCACCAGACGGACAGTAGACTTGGTACTTGACCAATCTACAGTATTGATCCCCTCCCTTCTTGTACCAGTACATTCTTAAAACTTGCACTCTGACTGACTGTGAAGTCTGCACCCTATGACGTGCCATGTCCAAACCTCTTTAGAGAAGCCAGGGCCCGACCATCTGTCCTCTCTAAACTTTAATCTGACTCCTCGCGTGATAATATACATGAGCTCGCATAGCCGGCAGAGCACATATGTTATTATATGCGCCCTCTTTTTGTATCCATTAACATTTTCAGCTGCCCTCTTTTTGTATCCATTAACAATTTCAGCTGTGTTGCATGCCCCTGTGTTCTGCGGTTTTGTTAATGTGTGGTCATCTGGCAGTGAGTAGTTTGTTTTACGCCACAAATTTACGTTCTTCGATACCTTTTCTGCTATTTCCGTGGCAGATGGCCGTCCTAAGTCGACACCAGTTGCCCATTGGTCTCGTTGGTTTATGTGTAGGGCCTTTGTATTTGATGTTTCTGTGTTGTGTTGACATTCCTTGTTCCTTTTGCGTCTCTCTTTTTGCATGTCTGCTTTGTGTTTTTGCATTGGTTAATTTAGGGTTTTGCTGTGGATGCTGCAACCTGGCGTTATTGGAGATCCCCTCCATTCATTCCTACCACGTAATAAAGCCTACGCTCACGCAGCAAGATACGCCCGTTGGGATTTTTTTCACAACACCAAAATATCTAAGTCCCACAACTCCATAAGGACAAATCGGATGAACCTAAAAAACGAAAGGCGGCTTCCTCTTCAAATCCTGATCACAATGTTCAAATATTATGAAAATCTGTTGACGCATATCAAAGTTATTGCGTTCCATGCACCTATATTTTGCCCTTAGCTTAACATGTATGTGAATACATGTATACCCCCCCCCCCCCCCCCCATTACACATAATTTCTGGATAATGTGACTAAAAATTTAAGAACCCGTTATATACGCGAAAGAACATCCTTTCCACTTGAAGTATACAAAATTTCAAAACATTTTGACCAGAAATATATTTTAAAAGAATTTTTCACTATTTTAGTATATTTTTACATTGAATCTAAAATATCTAAGTCCCATAACTCCGTATCGACAAATCGGATGAACATGAAAATCGAAAGGCGGCTTCTTTTAAAAGTCTACTCACAATGTAGAAATATCATGTAAATCTGTTGACGCATATTCAAGTTATTGCGTTCCATGCGCCTATATTTTGCCCTTGGCTTAACATGTATGTGCATATAACCCCCCTCCCATTACAAATATCTCGGTTAAGCGACCAAAAAATTAAAAACCGGTTACATATGTCAAAGAGCATCCTTTCTACCTTAAGTATACAAAATTTCAAAACATTTCGATCAGAAATAGATTTTTAAATAATTTGTAACTATTTTGGTATATATTTTACTGTATTTTAAAATATCTAAGTCCCATAATTCTGTAACGGCAAATCGAATGAACCTGAAAATCGAAAGGCGGCTTCCTCACCACGGTCCAATCATAATGTATGAATATCGTGAAGATCTGTTGACGCATATTCAAGTTATAGCGTCCCATGCGCTTATATTTTGCCCTTAGCTTAACATGTATGTGCATATACCCCCCCCCCTCCAATTACAAATATCTCGGTTATGCGACCAAAAAATTAAAAAAACCCGTTATACATGTCAAAGAGCATCCTTTCTACCTTAAGTAAACAAAATTTCAAAACATTTCGATCAGATATAGATTTTTAAATAATTTTTAATTATTTTAGTATATTTTCACTGTATTTTAAAATATCGAAGTCCCATACATCTGTAACGACAAATCGAATGAACATGAAAATCGAAAGGCGGCTTACTCTCCACAGTCCAATCATAATGTATGAATATCATGAAAATATGTTGACGCATATTCAAGTTATTGCGTTCCATGCGCCTATATTTTGCCCTTAGCTTAACATGTATGTGCATGTAACCCCCCTTCCCATTACACACAATATCTCGGTTATGCGACAAAAAAATTAAAAACCCGTTACTTATGTCAAAGTACATCCTTTCTACTTGAAGTATACAAAATTTCAAAACATTTCGACCTGAAATAGATTTTTAAATAATTTTTAATTATTTTAGTATATTTTCATTGTATTTTAAAAATCTAAGTCCCATAACTCTGTAACGACAAATCGGATGAACTTGAAAATCGAAAGACGGCTTCCTCTCCACAGTCCAATCATAATGTATGAATTACGAGAAAATCCGTTGTCGCATATTCAAGTTATTGCGTTCCGTAGACAGACGTACGGACTTCGCCATACCATAATACGACCCGTCAAATGACGGGCGTATAAAAAGGGAAGGCGTCAGAAACCATTCTCATCAGGAGTTACATTGCATGTGTAACTTCTTCAGCTCAAATAACTACACCTAGTGTTCCATATATTCCTTCACCTTTTTGTTAAATGCCACCTCAATTACAGTGTTGGAATATCATGACAGCCTCAGAGCCTACAAGTCCAACATATATGAATATTGTCTCAAACGTTTGTGTCTGGCATAGATGTATTTCCACCGGAAGAAGTCAACAACTCGATATAGAAAATGCAAATTGGAGGAAGAGGCAAAAGGATTGATAAAACGAGTTTACAGAAGGTAATGCAATTAAAGACTATAAAAAATGCTATTGATGCTAATGTCTACCTCCAATATGTTACAAATGAGCTGATTGAGACCTGAATTATGTTCGATTTTTGTGTCGACTTGGGTGACAATAAAAGGAAAGCCTATTGTGACTTTAAGAGCTGTATAACGTTACATGAAACAATTTAAGATTTATATTTTGACACAATGGTGGTTAAAGTTGCTGGTATAATTAATTATTATAAACAATTTTATGACACACTTTGTGAATCTCGCAAATATAGCAACCATGCTTACAGGCTTTTTACTATGTGGCAATATGGAACATTTGGGAGAGGGATTAGACTTTGTCGTCAATCCTGTGTTGTAATGGCTTTAAAGAAAATGATTCCCTCACCTGATGGTGTTTATCAGGGTTATGAAAGTAACGATGTTGGATAAAAGGAAAACAACACGTTCTAATTCCATTTTCACAACCTATAATAATCTCGACAGTTTTCTTTCGTTTGTCGATTTCTGGGTTATATATTAGCTTTTATATATTATATATATAGGATCTGAAATGAATTTTCATTTCATACGATGTATTATGAAACGAGTTGTGTGTTTTATATCCCCGAGCCTTGGCGAGGGGATATAAAACGCACGGGTTTCAAAATACATCGTATGAAATGGAAATTCATTTCAGATTCTTTTTATCACATGATTCTGCCAAAAATGTTTATTTCCAACGTGAAGTCAACGATTCCGAGAACTAGAGGCGAATCACACCATGACCTTTAGAAGTCGTCTGCTACGCTATAAGAAGTAGTTCTCAATCGTAGATGTTCTGTGCGTAAAGGGAAAAAATATTTTAATTTTGTTTAGTACTTTAATGCAATAAATCTTTCATCAACAACAATTTCAATCATTGACATTGAATTTGCGTTTTAATCTAACATATGGCCGATATTTGAAAGGTCACACTTGTCACAGTGTAGGTGATGAGGCTCCAAACTTGACCAATCCTATTCGAGCAGAGCGATATGTAACGTGTTATCATAACATTTCATTATGAAATGGCTTTATGAAACTGCATAACGGGTGTATCATTTGATAAATTTTGATACTAAAAATGGTAATTATATGTATTTTGCTTAAAGCCTTATGTACAAAAATTTTAAACTTGAAGGTATAGAGTTGGAACCCTTCTGCATTATTGAATTCGAAGGTAGAATTTGGTACATCACATAGAAGATTGTCATTTGGAATACAAACGTGATATCGTTCTTCAGATTCAATAACATCCAAGACAGTGCTTTGTTTCATAATCATGCGTGATCAATGACGACGGGTGCGGCTAGGCAATCAGGGGATGCTTATTTCTCCCGGGCACCTGGTCCAACCTCTAGCTAGGTAGGGCTCCGTCGATGCTCAATTTTTAGTGCTGTTGAGATTATCGTCAGGATCTTCTTTAAGGACATGCTCTGTCGTAAATACCAGTTATGTACTTGAAATCTATCTTTGATTAAGCAGAGGTTGCATTCTTAAGAAACACTGACTGATTCAGACGTCATTTCATCGTCTTATTCGCACAGTATAAACTTTATCCTATTGTGAAAAACACCTCCCCTAAAAGACGATTCATAAAAATTCCGTTTATCGCCATGATCTTCTTTAAAGTGCTATACGAATGTTAAACGTCTTTAAATTCAATAGCATCATTTAAAACCTGATAAATTTACAGCATGGACCAGATATGCCCGTTTCGGGTACTAAACCCTCGTCAGTGATCCTCAGTCTAAATAGTGTAATATGGCTAAAAAGTATGAAAATTATTATGATTGTCCAAAAATGTACCAAAAACGTAGCAGAATGGGTGGGATATGATGCTAGAGGACCCATGTTTTAGAAATTTCAAGAAATGTTGTAATAGAAAATTTTAAATGCGTTAAAGAGACCGACGATCAACCGAAGTCAGTCATCCTCAGTCTAAATAATGTAATATGGCCAACTTATGTGAAAATAGTACATCCTGACTCGTCATATTCCACCAATCCTGCTGTATGTTTGGACATAATTTTCACACTCCGGTCATACTACATTGCTTAGATTCAGGATAACTGACGAGGGTTAAATACCCGAAATGTGCATGTCTGATCAATGCTGCAAATTGATCTGTTCTTAAATGATGCTAGGCAGCAGGGGAAGCTTAATCCTCACGATAACCTTGCTAGCGTTGGTAATTTCACCGAGCATCTTCGTGAGGTTTCTAGTCCACTGCACGGCTGTTATTCATCCTATGCCACTTAAGACGAAGGGACCTTGAGGCCTCGCTGCGGGCTTATACTCGGCAAGTTCCGTCATCTGATGTAGAGCTCTGTTCGGGCTCCATGTCAATCTGCCCATTATCCATTCAACGTCACAGAGCGGCATAGATGTGCCATTCGTACTTCGCAGATTCGTTCTTGGTCTCAATCCCTGCCATATCCGCAAGAAAAACTAAACAGATCTCCTCATGTATACATCAGAATAGTAAGTGGACTCGGAGGCGCATGAATTCATCAAATCCTCATCTTTTTTGAAAATCCAATTTCTAAATCTGCATGATATACGTAATTTACATGAAAAATATGTCTTCGCGCCTGCAGACAAAGCAGCAAACAACACCATATTCATTTGAAAACGCTTCTACATATCAACTTTAGTTTCGGAACTTTCCTCAACTAATACTTATATTGAAAGCATTCCCGAAAGTGTTCCCAATATTATGAAGAAACATAACAGTGAAATTTCTTCTTTTAACATCCCTATTTCTAAATTGGATCTCCCTACAATATACTGTATACCAAAACTTCACAAGTCTCCTTACAAGTTTAGATACATTGCTAATTCTAGCAACTGGTCAACAACAATTTTGTCTAGAAATCTGACGTCAATACTCATGGCTATAAAGTAACACGTGGCAAAATACTGTGAAACTGTCGTGAACAGGAATGGCGTAAACTTCTTTTGGTCCATTAAAGATTCAGGAGATGTGATTAAATGGTGTTTTTATCGAGAGGGGAAAACATATTTGTACTTCTGAATCGAGGGGTTTCTTTTCCGCCACAGATTACAAATCACACAAATCATGGACATGTGGTGACCTGTGTATTGCCTTGTCCTTCCTTTTGGACAAGATTTGGTGAGAAACTCTACAAGCAGGTTGTAGGGATTCCAATGGGTATTTATTGTGCGCCTCTTGTTGCAGATTTTTTTTATACACGTATGAAAAGGAATTTATCCAAAATCTTCAAAAGCAAAGAAAAAATGATGATGTGGAATGCTTCATTGGTACTTCTAGGTACCTGGATGATATTCTTACTATCGTCAATCCTGTCTTTGAAAAGTATAAAAATGTTATTTATCCACAAGAATTGAGTCTAAACAAGGCAAACGTTTCAAACACAGAAACACCATTTTGGACCTAGATATCAAAATTGTTAATGGAGAGATCCATACAAGTGTGTATGACAAAAGAGATGATTTTGGATTTAACATAGTAAATTTCCCCTGGCTTGACGGTGATGTTCCTAGATTACCGTCCTATGGTATCTATATTTCACAGCTCATCCGGTATGCTAGAGTATGTACTGATGTTTTGGATTTTCATAGTAGAAATTTACAAATTACCAAGAAACTTTTAGGACGAGGTTTTCGCTTTCACAAACTAGTAAAGACTTTCTGGAAATGTTACAAAAATTATTGTCAATTTCTTCTGAAATTCGACCAATACAGGCAACAGAGTATATTACTTTTGGTATTTCACAACCTGCATTTTATGGTGACATTATTAACAAGATAAGAAGGATCAAAGATAGACAACATCACTATCGAAAATGCGTCAGAATTATCAAACGCCTTTTATACCGTGGATATGATCCTAAAGAGCACGGATTGTATTACGTACGCCATCTTTTTATATCCATTTACATATTCATCTGTGTTGCTTGGGCCCCTGCGTTTTGCGGTCTTGTTTGAGTGTGGTCATCTGACAGTGAGGAGGTTGTTTTACACCACAATTGTACGTTCTTCGAGACCTCTGGGTAATCGGAAAAGTGGGAGGGTTGTGCGCACGTAATCCAGGATAACCACACTTTCTGCTATTTCCGTGGCAGATGGCCGTCCTATGTCGGCAGCGGTTGCCCATTGGTATCGTTGGTTTATGTGTAGTCCGTTGTGTTTGATGTTTCTGTGTTGTGCGTTGGCGTTCCTTGTCCCTTATGTGTCTCTCTCTGTACTTGTCTGCTTTGTGTTTTTGCATTGGGTTTTTTTTTTTGGGGGGGGGGTTGCTTTGGGTGCTGCAGCCTGGTGTTGTTGGAGATCCCCTCCTTTGTTTCAGTTTTTGGACAGAGGGCCCAGGGACTTTAACAGAAAGAAGATACTAAGGTGTTAATAATAGGAAGAAGAAAATACCCAGATATCAATGATGGGAAGAAGATGCCAAGATACAGGTGTTAGGGGATGGAATTTAGGAAAAACCTGGACATTGTAGAATTTTGCATTGATGTACATATACAGATTTCATCTTATGATGTGATTTTTGATTATGTGATTTTCTTTAAGTGAAAAATCTAGAATATGAAACTATACGTTGATGTCCTGTGTTTTTGGTCATTTGTCATTTATAGTTGGGGAGAGTATATGGATTTGAGGAGATAAAATCATTTGTGGTATTTTTGAGTGACATACTAAGACCTTGTCATTTAAAGGTGGGGAGCGTGTAGAGATGTTTAACGTCTTCAAATTCAATAGCATTATTTTAAACCAGAAAAAATTGCAGCATGGACTAGGCATGCATATTTAGGCCACGAAGTGAGCCTTTTAAACAGCGATTACTTGAACGTGAACACGAAATCAAGAGAGTCGAGATTTAAGGAAAGAAAGGAACCACTTATAGCAACTTTTAGTCTCGACAAGAGAAAAGTTGTTCTGATTTTCAGCGGCGGCACAAAGATATTGTCAGTCTCTTTTGGCAGTCTAGTAAAATAGCTAACACATCTGGTTTGTTGGAACTCTAAATTTACAACTTCGTATGCCGTTTGACACATATTAATTCGAAATAGTTTCTTTTTCATTTTCAAACCTCTTTCCTTTTCATATATCTGTCATTAAACAAAATATCAACATACCAACGGGCTCTCGATTTTATGTTAGTTCTTAATTTTCATTTTTAGGAATCCTATTTATCACCGTTTTCCAGTGTTGTTGACCACAATAATTCTTCTTGGTTTGCTGAAACTTGTCCTCTTCGCCGGATTAGCAGTATCTCGTCTTGTATTGGTACTGTCCATGTTCGTGGACATTGTCGCTTCGACTTTTGTCTTGTGTCAGGGTCTAGTCCCTTTCTGACCAATTGTTTCCAGCATTGCATAGCTACCAAGTGGCCATAAACTTAGCCGAATAATACATGCCTGTAAATTACCCCCATTATGCAACAGCACCGCAGTGGTGTTGCCTATTAGGAGAAGAATGTGGATTCTAGATATTTAGATATGATATTTAGTTATGGGTTTCATGGAGCTACTGCTTCTTTCTTTATGTTATAGTAGAATTGTTGGAGCATCGTTTTGACATGCGACATTGGTCCGCAGACAGTGTTCATGTGTCAAGGATATGAGAGGATCTCCAACAACACCGACAGCAAACCCCAATGCAAAACAGAACATGCATGCATAGAAAAAGACATCATTCAACGGGACCAATCGGTGTCGACATAGGACTTCTATCTGCCAAGCCAGTAGCAGACGGTGTAGTTATACGGATTTCGTGCGCATACGGGATGTAGCAGTACTACTTACGAGTGAAACTTGTCATTATGTTCACCAATGGACTTCCGTTTCGCCCTAATGATTATAAGATGGCATAATACATCCGACGGAGGCATTGCGGATTACGTGAAATAGAAGGGAAGTGAAGCGTAACATTAAGATCACAAATGGAGTTCCGTTTTTCCCCACTCACAATCAGCATCTCGCATTGCCATAAGTACACGAAACTAAACAAGTAATCTGGTAAGCTTTATAAACCAAAAAATTAAGTCAAGGTAAAATTATAGCGCAAAGAGGTTATTGATACACGAAGATCAAAACTCAGATGAAGGTCATTGCTTTATTTTTAATAGGTATGACGAGACGGAATTATCTTAGGGTTTTGCTGTGGGTGCTGCAGCCTAGTGCTGTTGGAGATCCTCTCCTTTGTTTTACAGGCAGGGACGTGTTTCATAAGGTAAGGTTACATCAAGGGCTAAAGGGTGTCATTGAAAAAGTCGTCATCGAATAAACCACTTGCAGAAATTCATTATGGCTGACAAAATAACGACAAATGTTCGATGGATTCAATTTTGTCATTGTTACATCATGATGGTATTGTAACTCTTAATTGTGATATCATAACGAAAAGCCAAGTCAGTATGGTGATAGAAGGATCAGATCCACGGCATAAAGGATGTTTCATGATTCTAACTTAAATCTGATCGTAACTATGTCTACCTTTGATCCGTCTTATTCTGTTAATTGACACCATAAAATAATACTGTATTATTCCCATTTACATCAGGGAATGAAATTTAACACTTACATAATAACATGCATTTAATCTCATATTTAAATCCTAACAAATCACAATCACCATACATTATTTCATGGTATATCATATTACATATATGTTCAAAAGATTTGTATTGGATAACAAAAACCAGAAGTCTCTGACGAGACTGTAGCTCTCCTGGTTGTTTTGTTTTATTTACTAATAGACAAGTGAATAAGATACATATACATAAATAACAATTTCCATTTTATTTTAAACCAAAGACGATAGCGAGCAGGCGCTCTAACAAATTATAAGTAGCACAACGAAATAAAAAATCCATAAGACTGCAACTAGAATATCACTCATACAATTTTTAATATCCGAGATAAAGGATTTCAAAAAAATAATGCCATACCCATTTTCCAAGATCCTAGGGGTAAGGGGCTTCTAGCTCAAATGAACTATCAATGACAAAATAATACTACAGCTCCATTATATTGCATAAACAACTAAGTTTCCATCATTAATAGCTAGAAGAGTTGAGAGCACAACTATATAAGAGAAAATGACCACACCCATTTTCTAAGACCCTGGCGGTTAGGGGCTCAAACGAAATATCAGGTGCACAGCAAGACCACATACCCATCATATTGCATACATGATTAAGTCTCCATCATCTATAGTGTCAAAGGAGTTGCGAGCACAAGATTACATAGAGTTATATAGGAGAAAATGACCATGCCCATTTTCTAAGACCCTGGGGGTCAGGGGCTCAAACAAAATATCAGATGAGTTAAAGAAGATCCTGACGATAATCCCAACAGCACTCACAATAGAGCACAAAATTAAACATCGACAAACCCCTAGCAAGCCAGAGTGCCCGGGAGGAGTAAGCATCCCCTGCTGGCCAGCCGCACCCGCCGTCGATGTTAATGAAGCATGGAAATAAAAATATATAAAATACATGCACTGTCTGACTATATGTCTATGTAGAAAGTGCCATGGCGACAATGTCAGGGAAGTATATTCAAAACACTTACTGTCAAACCCCTCGCGGGGAACTTTTTTACGAGCTCCACACGGCAAAGGGCATAAGTGTGACACAAATGAGTTAAAGAAGATCCTGACGATAATCCCAACAGCACTCACAATAGAGCACAAAATTAAACATCGACGAACCCCTAGCAAGCCAGAGGTGGGACCAGGTGCCCGGGAGGAGTAAGCATCCCCTGCTGGCCAGCCGCACCCGCCGTCGATGTTAATGAAGCATGGAAATAAAAATATATAAAATACATGCACTGTCTGACTATATGTCTATATAGAAAGTGCCATGGCGACAATGTCAGGGAAGTATATTCAAAACACTTACTGTCAAACCCCTCGCGGGGATTTTTTTTTTACGAGCTCCACACGGCAAAGGGCATAAGTGTGACATAAATGAGTTAAAGAAGATCCTGACGATAATCCCAACAGCACTCACAATAGAGCACAAAATTAAACATCGACGAACCCCTAGCAAGCCAGAGGTGGGACCAGGTGCCCGGGAGGAGTGCACAGTTGCACAACTAGACCACAGACCAATCATATTGCAAAAAGAAATAAGTCTCCATCATTATAGTGTCAGAGGAGTTGCGAGCACAAGATTACATAGAGTTATATAGGAGAAAATGACCACACCCATTTTCTAAGACCCTGGGGGTCAGGGGCTAAAATAATATCAGGTGTACAACTAGACCACAGACCCATCACATTGCAAAAAGAATTAAGTCTCCATCATTTATAGTGTCAGAGGAGTTGCGAGCACAACATTACAAAGAGTGTTATAGCTGAAAATGACCACACCCGTTTTCTTAGACCCTGGGGGTCAGGGGCTTAAACAAAATATCAGGTGCACAACTAGACCACAGACCCATCACATTGCAAAAAAAATTAAGTCTCCATCATTTATAGTGTCAGAGGAGTTGCGAGCACAACATTACAAAGAGTGTTATAGCTGAAAATGACCACACCCGTTTTCTTAGACCCTGGGGGTCAGGGGCTTAAACAAAATATCAGGTGCACAACTAGACCACAGACCCATCATATTGCAAAAAGATTTAAGTCTCCATCATTTATAGTGTCAGAGGAGTTGTGATCACAAGATTACAGTTATATAGGAGAAAATGACCACACCCATTTTCTAAGACCCTGGGGGTCAGGGGCTCAAACAAAATATCAGGTGCACAACTAGACTACAGACCCATCATATTGCAAAAAGAATTCAGTCTACATCGTTTATAGTGTCAGAGGAGTTGCCAGCCCAAGATTACATTGAGTTATATAGGTGAAAATGACCACACCCATTTTCTAAGACCCTGGGGGTCAGGGGCTAAAATTAATAACAGGTGCACAACTAAACCACAGACCCATCATATTGCAAAAAAGAATTAAGTCTCCACCATTTATAGTGCCAGAGGTGTTGCGAGCACAAGATTACATAGAGTTTATAGGAGAAAATGACCACACCCGTTTTCTAAGACCCTTGGGGTCAGGGGCTTAAACAAAATATCAGGTGCACAACTAGACCACAGACCCATCATATTGCAAAAAGAATTAAGTCTCCATCATTTTAAGTTTCAGAGGAGTTGGGAGCACAAGATTACATAGAGTTATATAGGAGAAAATGACCACACCCTTTTTCTAAGACCCTGGAGGTCAGGGGCTCAAACAAAATGTCAGGTGCACAACTAGACCACAGACCCATCATATTGCAAAAAGAATTAAGTCTCCATCATTTATAGTGTCAGAGGAGTTGTGAGCACAAGATTACGTAGAGTTATATAGGAGAAAATGACCACACCCATTTTCTCAGACCCTGGGGGTCAGGGGCTGAAACAAAATATCAGAAGCACTACTAGACCACAGACCCATCATATTGCAAAAAGAATTAAGTCTCCATCATTTTAAGTTTCAGAGGAGTTGGGAGCACAAGATTACATAGAGTTATATAGGAGAAAATGACCACACCCTTTTTCTAAGACCCTGGGGGTCAGGGGCTCAAACAAAATGTCAGGTGCACAACTAGACCACAGAACAAGTGTATTGCAAAAAGAGTTACATTTCTACCTCTTATAGTTTCAGAGGAGTTGCGAGCACAAGAATTGTTTACGGACGGACAGACAGACGCCGGGGTATCGCATAAGCTCGACTGGTCGATGACCAGTAGAGCTAAAACAACTTCATCTGTGCCTCTAACAACTTTTGTTTTTATGAAGTAGAAACTACAATAATTACTTCCTTTAGTTTGAAACTTATACTATATTATAACCTTAGGATAGACCACAAACAGATTTCAATACGACTTGCCTTTCGGCATGACAGTCAGCTGCCAGTTGATGAGAATGGAGGAATATGATCAGAGAGCTCAGAAAGCCTCACCAATTCCATTTCCCACATGCTGATATTCTTTATGACAATAAAAGTACTTCGACAAACAGCCCCTTTATATGTCGGCAGATGGACGTTGTTTGCGTGCTACTAGCGGCCACACCATTAACATCAGGGTAACGCCAATACGGAACCCTTCCATTGTGTCATACTGTGCTCATGCAACAAGGACGGAGGCCTTACCCAAAATAAAGCTATATTGACTCCACAGAATGAAGAGGCATTATGTTCATTTCACTCTGCATTCATCAGCATTACGACAAAAATACATGGGAATAATACGGCAGTTTTCGAACTCTAAACCCTCATGAAGAAAATTCCAAAGCAATTTTTCTGCACCAGACACGTGTTTCGAATATTTAATTTTCATCAGTTATGCTTCCAGCGGAGCCACCAAAATTCATTTCAGCAGCGCCCTTTTTTCTTTCTTTTATTTTGAGCCGCGCATTCTCTGTAAAGTAAATGTACAAATCTAGATTCAAATTAAAACAATGAATTTGTTCAATACTTTACAGAGAGCGCGCGGCTCACAATTTCCTGTAGGGTCTATCCAGTAGCATATCCAAATAAAATATATGTTCAAAAAGCACTGGAGGGATGGAGCTAAAATGTTAACCTCCCTTCATTTTGTTGATAGTTATGAATGGAATGACAAGTTTTCGAAATGGCAAAATAATATCTACGATGTAAAATCGATAAAGGGCGAAAAACAAAACTTCGTTTAGGCGACAGAGCTGGAAGGAAATTATTTATACACTTCTAAATATATGGTCACTTAGAACGATTTTAAGTACATGAAGGGAAACTACATGAAACGAAATCACGGGAAGCTCTCCTTTACAGCTAATGGGACCATTGTAACACTGGGAAATATATTTGGTTACGTGAAGCCTTCATTTTTAGCGCATACAACTGACTGACTAAATATTTTTGGTTATATATATATCTTGCGGTTTATCAGGTATTACAGAGTTTTACAGTACACTTATACCGCTTCTATATCATAATGTATTAATATTTATCTTTGCTCTCCTATATAAAATGTTAACTTCTCTACTTCTGGCTCTATAATCAAAAGGTTGTAAATATATGTTCTATCTGTGGTTGTACTCCATTTCAGTATTATTTCAATTAAACTGTTTTTAATTTAAATCACATAACTCCAATCATTAAAATCCATCTTATGTACACCACCAATATCTACCGTACTACAGGGTGAACGCGAGTTTACTTTCATTTTATTTTCGGTATGTTGTAAGTTTCCACTCAAAACTACTATTTTTTTATATTTTGGTTGAATGTTTCAATAATCCGAGACGACCTTTCATTAAACTTGTGAAATGAAAATGGAAAATGGAAGGATATTTTCTTAGAATTATTGTATATGCTTGTTAAACGTCTTCAAATTCAAAAACATCATTTATATATTTGCAGCATGGACAAATGAGTTAAAGAAGATCCTGACGATAATCTCCACTCACAGTAGAGCACCGGCCATACTACATGTACATTGCTTAGATTGAGGATAACTGACGAGGGTTAAATACTCGAAACGTGCATGTCTGATCAATGCTGAAAATTGATCTGTTCTCAAATGATGCTAGTCAGCAGGGGAAGCTTACTCCTCTCGGGCACCAGGTCCCACCTCTAGCTTGCTAGGGGTCTGTCGATGCTTACTTTGTGCTGTATTGTACCTTCTGTAACTCTTTTGAGTTTAAATACATAGAATTAGCTCTTTAAGATTAAAATATTCATGCTCTAACCATAGAAAAAAATGTGGTTTTGGAGGAAATCGACATTTTTGTCAAGAACGAGAAAGAGCGAAGGAGAAAGAGGAGGGGGGAGACAGGTCTGGATGGGCCGACCTCTGGGAAGAGATCAGGAGCATACAAGTAAAAAGGCCGGAGTCGGTAGGAGAGGGACAAGGAATAAAAACGGACAAGGTTACCATCGGGGCGGAGGATGGAAGAAAAGTGGTGCAGGATGTCTTCCCAAAAGGAGCTTTTGGGTTCCGGCGGGGAATGACGTGCTGTCCCATCAGCACGTGCACTTTTAGAGGGCGTCGTCTTAAATCTCACGTCAATGATATGCATTTGCCAGCGGCTTTTTATATCCTCTAAGACCCGGCTTATTATCAGCCTCAACATGTCATACGTGTGGAGTTACTGGCCCGATGTCAATCTGCCCATTATCCATTCAACGTCACAGAGTGGCAGATATGCCATTCGTACTTCGCAGATTCTTCTTGGTCCCAATCCCTGCCATATCTGCAAAAAAAAAAACTAAACAGATCTCCTCACCTATACATCAGATTAATAAATAGACTCGGAGGCGCATGAATTCAGTTTTGGACAGAAAGGGACCAAAAGGCCCAGGGACTTAAACAGAAAGAAGATACTAAGGTGTAAATGATAGGAAGGAGAAAATACCCAGATATCAATGATGGGAAGAAGATACCCAGATACAGGTGTTAGGGGGTAGAATTTAGGAAAAACCTTGACATTGTAGAATTTTGCATTGATGTCCATATACAGATTTTATCTTATCATGTGATATTTTTGATTATTTAAAATTTTTTTTGATTACTTGAAATGTCTTGAATATGAACCTATATGTTGATGTCCTGTGTTTTTGGTCATTTGTCATTTTTGGGTCAACACTTGTCATTTAAAGGTGGGGAGAGTATATGGAGTGGAGGAGATCAATTCATTTGTGATATTTTTGAGTGACATTTAAAGGTAGGGAGCGTGTAGAGATTTCTAACGTCTTTAAATTTATTAGCATCATTTCAACCAGATAAATTTACAGCATGGACCAGGCATGTACATACCATCGTCAGTGATCCTAAATCTAAACAATGTAGTATCGCCAAAATTTGTGAAAATTATGGCCTAAATATAACGAAAGACGTAGCAAGATGGCTGGGATACGATGCTACAGGACCCAGGTTTTAGAAATTTGAGAAACTTTTGTAAGCAGAAATTTTCAAATTCATTTGAAGGAACGACCAACCGAAATTTATCGAACTTGGCTACATGTCCCCTCGGGGACTCGTAGTCCACCAGCAGTGACATGTTAGATGAGAAAATAACATGCTAGAGTAGTAACCCATTTGATATATTGTGAATGACAAATTAATATTTTTCTTCTGAGATTTTTATTTTTGGGATATTGCGACCAATATTCTGATTTCTTCACATGAAATAATCATTTTTAAAGATTACACATCGTGGGATAGCTTTGATTTTATGATTGAGGTGGTAATGATGTGAAGTTGAAGTTATTGTATAAGACTATTTTCATAGCCCCGGTTTTAGATGTATTATTTGGTTTTTGTAGTGATCTGTATGGAAATGATGTGAAGTTTTTGACCGTGAGTGATATTTTGTGGGAAATTGTAGAAAAACTGAGGATGTATTGTTTTGAGTATAATGGTAGTAGAGTAGTAGTTTTTGTGCAATGGTCAGTGCAGGTATATGTCATATGTAATATGCTTCAGTGCAATGAGAAGAGTATATAGTTTGGTGCAAATATGGATTAAGTGCTAGATATTTGCAGTGGCAGTGTTGATATGTATTTAGTGAAAAATGGGAGATTATATTGTTGTAGACAATGGCAGAGTCAGGAGATATAGTAGAGTCCTAATGGTGAAGATAAACTGTTGAGTAGAGGAGATTGTGAAGTAGAATCGATGGAGATGACAGATTATGTGGGAAACATTAGTTTGAACAAGTATTAGCTTTCCAAAAACGCTTGGTCGATATCAACTCTTATTTAAAAACGAAGAAAAATTTGGTTCAAAATAGGTTTAAACTTTTGACTCTTAAAATAAAGAGTAAAGAGTAGTATTAGCAAGGCTATGCATGAAATTCACACACACAAAAAAACTGGTTACACAATAGGAACTTATGTGTTGATAATTCTGAAAAGTTAGAAAATAGTACATTTGCACTAGACTGTGACAACTCAAGTCACAGTCATTCATAAATTGCATTTATCAATTTGTCTTTAGAAAGAAAATATACAAACAAAATGGAGTATCCTCAACGAAACAGCTTAGTCGGCTGGATGGTGAGAAACTTTTTAATTAGCCCACTGGCAGCCTCGCATTCTAAATATCCAAACGTTTCTTTGATGAAATGGATCCAAGGATCCAGAAATGTCAATACGGATTTTTAAGGCATAGGGTTTACTGTATCACACACTAATTGGTCTAAAAGTAAAAATTGTTCAAGAAAAAATATCATTGTACTTATTACGTTAATGTGCAATATTTCAAGTCAGAATAGCGATGCCAAAGCGTTGTCATGACGACATGTCCTACTTTTGTGGATAGCTCTGGTCACGTGTTTTTCACTAGTCACAAGAATGTTTCTTTCTATCGGACAATTGCCCCTACTGCAATGTTGAATCTGATGAATCAAATCGAAAGTTGACAAATCTGTACAAATCTAGAATTAGTCGATATCTTGATTTCGACTGATTATCGTTAAGATGGCACTGAATATTAAAATGTGAATATTGTATTGAGTAGAGCGCTGATATTTTGTGATTTTTCTACATTGATATAAGTATTTAAAGTCTGAGAGATGTGTAATTGTAGAAAAATATATAAAAAGCTATAATAAAATATAAGATATTCAGAACGTCAGAAAATATAAGAGTTGTGCTGTATTTAGATATGTTGATTTAAAACTTGTGCGATTCTGATGATATTCGGATGATGGAAAGCAGAGCATGGAGATAGATTTGTAGTTGTGTGGCCCATTGTATTGATTATGCCAGAAAATATGTGAAGAGTGATAGTAATTGTAAAGAGAAAAATGTTGATTCATGAGAAGTACTGTATTGTGGTGTTTAGTGAAAGTAGATATGTCGTAGTGTGAAGACAAGTTGAGGTACAACTTTGTGATGTTCATAGTTTTAAGTTAGTTAAGATATGTAAAGATGACAAGCAGAACTGTGATAGTCAGTGGATGTATTCGATCTGGGAAAATCCTTGGAAGAGTGAAGTTAGAAGAATGATGGGAAAATTATAGAGCAAATTCGAAACTCAAGGGACATTGGTGTACAGAAGATTAGAGGTGGTGGGGAAACTGAAATTCAGAATTGAATGATTGGCAGTGTGTAGAGATATAGGGGATGCTTAAAGCTTCCCACCGTATAGTGCGCTGAAGCCGGTAACGTCAGAGAAGCAGCTGAGAACACGAAGACCATCCAATTCCAGGGAAGTGTAGTAAAACGGGGGTACTTGATCTTTAACACACAGTACGGAACTTGTGTTCCGTCCATTTTGGATCCAGCTCTGGTGGTAAGGGGACGGAATGTTGTTTAGGGAGATTGTGGAAAACTGTAGGGGATTGCGTTAGACAAATAATGAGGAAGGGTTCCAACTCTATACCTTCTTGAGGAAATTTTCAAACCACTTTTCATGCACCAGATACGTGTTTCGTATATTTAATTCTCATCAGCGATGCTTCCAACCAAAATGCTTTTCATAAGCAGAAGCTTGAAGACCCTGGACAGAAACAGCCAACGGACACTGGTGGAGGGGTGAGTGGAGTATTAATAGCTGGAAAAGGGTTTGTTAATGGTACCGTACAATAAACGATAGACGACACATCTATTAGCTGGGCTGAGCCATCTTTACACATTAATTAAGGCCCATTGTTCTATATTAACATATTGCACTTGTTATACAACAAATGTTTGCCCATTTTCGATGAAAAAAATGGCGAGAACTAGGTATCCTGCAGTAGCGTTAACTCAGTACAGACCATTACTATTTTTGTGTCATCTATTTCATCTTAATGTAACCGGGGTGGTTACCATCAGAATAGATAACACCTGGTTCACGTTTTACCATTTATTGCCTCAATATCAACGAATGGCATAATATAGTACAGTCCTGAAACGTATGAAAAATCAGTATAAGAATACAGAATATATCATTTGTATTTCATACATTTCATACATATATCAATATAAAAATCACAGTCTGCATATACAATAATTATCGACACTATAATTGGTACGGTAATGTATTTTAAACATGACCAATTAACATTAATCTGATTAGAGATCGATTTGATTGAGCGTTACATTTCTAAGGGAAATAACTCTGACTCAACATAGTAAGAAAATGGTAAGTATAGAGATCGTATTTTATCTGTACACAAATAACAAGGTAAGTATATTTGTATAATTTGAAAACAAGCAATAATTATATATGCGTACCAGTTTATGGAACTAGACTGGGCACTGATATAAGCTTGCAGTCGACCAAACCTCTAATACTACATGATGGTCGAATAACTACAAATAATATAAGGTTTGATACAATATTCGTTCGGGGCATAAAAACAAGGTAAAATCTATGAAACAGCTTTCTAAATAATAGTAAACTGAT
The DNA here is from genome assembly GCA_028142955.1 of Pinctada fucata. Lineage (NCBI taxonomy): Eukaryota > Metazoa > Mollusca > Bivalvia > Pterioida > Pteriidae > Pinctada > Pinctada fucata. The sequence goes on from AP027110.1 coordinate 10,738,243, forward strand.
CGGCTCAAAATATAATTCATAAAGTCTGAGAGACGATACAATTATATCAGAAAAAGGTAAGTAATCAAAAACTTCACAATATACGTATTTTTCAACAGAATTACTCTATTCTAAATTACTTAACTAAATTCTCTCTTTCGTCTCTTATTCTTAAAGTTAAAACGTTAATCTGGGAAATTTAGAGGAAAATGAAATAAAGAGAAAAAGTAACTCACTATGACGTGTGTGCGTGTACTGAGCTCAGGTAAGTATAATGATGTACGTATATCAGGTTACGTGTTCAACTCAACTATATACGACTGGATCGCAAATAAATGTACATAACTTCAAAATCACCACCACGTCTGGTCCTTACAACGCTCTCGGCAAATCTGACCAGAGCGGGAACTAAGAAACAAAGACTAAAACGCCAGAACATTCTCAGCCAATAGAACAGTGTCATTTTATCATGTGTCATTAAAACAGGTCGGTAATTGGTTAGTTATGGTTAATTAGTATAGTGACGTATCATACGCATTGCGGCATGAGAACGGAAGTCATGATGCGCATGACCGGCAAAGACGGACAGGAAAAAGAGTGGGAAATATGAATTGGAAAATGGGATAAAAACGGGCGTAATTTATAAGGCGTATAATAATCAAATACTGACTTGGGGATTTAATACAAGTCATCAAACTCACACTGCCACATACTCCCCCCAGCCGGAAAATGACGTCCCCGTCATTTCCATAATGAAAGGTCAAGGTTATATAAAAACTATGGGAGTATATATGGCAAAAGGTCAACACCAAGATCATAATAAATCATATTATGGTCAGTGTGGTCAAACATTATATCATATGAAAAGTGGTAGGTAATAACTCATGAGAATGCTTCTCATTATCAGGGCTAAAATACTATATTGCATCTCGGTAACTCAGTGGTTTACAAACTTGAAATGCAATTGTAATTATCACTCACCTGTGATACTGTCTCAAGATAAAACTATTTACATGTTGTCTATTCCTTTATGATACCAAGAATGGTATGTATAACTTCTTGCTCAAACCCTTTACAGGTACCAGTGGTAATGAGACTTTGTAAATACAAGACTTTGTCTCTCCAATCATCTTTCTTACCTGATTGTACTCTGTTGACTATAAAGTCGCCACTGGTCATCCATGCTGGCCGGGACCTCTGCCTAGTACTGTGTCTAGGCGGTTCATCATCTTCCATACTGACATCTCTGTCAGGAACACTATCAGTATCTCCTGAAACAAAATTATCATTTTGTGAATCTCTGTCAATCGAGAGTTGATTTCCGACTTCTGTGTCAGATAACTCAACTAGTTGAGCGTCCTCAACATTACCTTCATGACTATTACTCAAAGCAGTGGGTGTGTCATCTACATCATATGGGATGTTAGACTCCACCGTGTGCGGTACCGGTACCTCTGATACATTATCATCATCTGAATCTGTATCTATAATGTCTGTATCTCTGTCAGTATGTGTTTCTTGTCTTGACTTTCTTTCTGACTGTCCGAGTCTTCGGGGTGCTGGGGTTGGTCTCGAATGGTAACTGTCTAGGTGTCCTATAGGCAGGAGTAAATTCCTATGTAACGTTCTCTTCTTTCCTTCGCCATTCTCTCTCTTTACTATGTAAACTGGTATCATCGGATTCGGTTGTTTTATCACGATGTATGTGTCATCCTCCCATCTATCTGCAATCTTATGCTTCCCATCGAATGCCACTATCTTAACTAATACTCTGTCTCCTTCCTTGATGTTCGATCCTCTAACTTTGTAATCATAGTTCTCTTTCTGTCTAGATCGTGCTTCCTGTGCGCTTGCTGTTGCTCTCTCATATGCTGTTTTCATTCTTTCTCGTAGATCATCTATGTACTTTGTAAGTCCTTTCTGTTGTTGCTCGTTTATACCGAATGCCAGGTCAACGGGTAGTCGGGGTTCCCTTCCAAATGAGTTAAAGAAGATCCTGACGATTATCTCAACAGCACTCACAATAGAGCGCAAAATACAACATCGACGGACATTGACAGATATGGGGAGTGGCCTGTGCTCTCGTGTCTAGTACAATTGTAGGCGTGTACCAGAGGTGCCACGTGTGGTTTCCAGTTGGCCTTCTGGTCAGGCTCTAGTGTCCCTAACATATCAAGCAGTGTCCTGTTGAAACGTTCTGTCATTCCATTGCCCATGGGATGGTATGGTGTAGTTCGTGACTTTGTCATGCCGGTGATATTGCATAGCTCTTTGATGATGTTACTCTCAAAGTTAGCTTCCTGATCACTATGTATCCTAGTTGGTATGCCGTAGAAGGTGATAAAATTGTTGAAGAATGCTTCCGCTGTAGTTTTGGCAGTCATGTTGCGCGTCGGTATCGCTTGCGCAAATCTCGTGAAGTGATCAGTGACTACGAGAATGTGTTGGTATCCTCCTTTAGATTTTTTCCAGAGTGAGAAAGTCCATGCATACTAATTCCAAAGGGTAAGTTGTTTCGATGTTGACAAGAGAAGCGCACTGATTTGTTGGTGTTTTCCTCCTAACGCATCTGTGACAGTTCTTTATCCAGTTTTCTATGTCCTTGAACATACCATTCCAATAGAATCGGTCACGTATCAGCGATGTAGTGCGTTCTCTTCCCGGATGTCCAAATTTGTTATGCAGGTAGTCCATGACTGAGTTGATATAAAGTTTCGGAAGTACTAGTTGTTTCCTATCTTCTCCATTTATCTTAGTTGTTCTGAACAGAATTCCATTTTCGATGGTTAAATGATGAAAGTTTCGCAGTAGTGCATATGAATCCAATATGTGGCTGATTTCCTCCGACTTTGGTTTCTTTCCTTTCCTTACAAATTCTTTCCATTCCCTGATCATTGGATCTAGATCCTGTCTTTCTTTCCAATCAATACTCTGTATGTCTGATATAGGAGTTCCTGCTACATTGTTGTCCAGCACTTGTGTATCGATGGCTAGACAGTCAACCAATGAATCTGTATGTACTGCATTGCAGATGGCTTTAATGGAGTCGCCACTTATAATCTGTTTATCTTCTCCATTGTCAGAATACATGCGAGACAGTCCGTCTGCATCTCCATTCTTTTTTCCTGGTCTGTAGATTATGCTAAAATCATAGTTTGATAGATCTGCGAGCCATCTGTGTCCCGTTGCATCTAACTTTGCTGATGATAGTATATAAGTCAAAGGGTTATTATCTGTGTATGCTGTGAATGTGTGTCCATATAGATAGTCCTTGAACATCTCTGTTATGGCCCATTTCAACGCCAAGAATTCCAACTTATGCGCAGGGTAGTTTGCTTCTGATTTACTCAAGCCTCTGCTAGCATAGCTGATTACTCGTTTCGCTCCATCCTGTTCTTGGTAAAGTACTGCACCCAATCCTAATGCACTCGCATCCGTGTGGAGCTCAAACGGTAGTTGGTAGTTTGGGAATCCTAGGATTGGTGGTGAAGACAACTTTTCTTTTAGTGTGTTGAAGGCTTCCTCCTGTTCCTTTCCCCATGTCCATTTTTTCCTAGCTATTTGCTTTCCTTTTGCTTTGTCTTTCCCTACGGGCATTAAAGTTGTAAGCGGCTTTGCTATCATGCTAAAATTTTGAATGAAGCGGCGGTAGTATCCTATGAATCCTAAAAATTTTCTGACTTCCTCTGGTGTTTTCGGTGTGGGCCAATTCCTTACTCTTTCTGTCTTATCTGGGTCTGTTTCTATTCCTTCCTTCGATACTATGTGTCCTACGTATTTAACTCGTTGCATGAGGAAGTTGCATTTCTTTGGAGATAATTTCAATCCTGTTGCTCTAAGTTTGTCGAAAACTAGCTGGAGTCTGTGGAGATGTTCTTCGTATGTCTTTGAGAATATAATGAGGTCGTCTAAAAATATAAAGCAGATGTTTAAGTGTAGGTCTCCCAGGCAGTCCTCCATTAGGCGTTGGTATGTAGCGGGGCTGTTCGACAAACCAAAGGGCATTCTATTATACTCATAGAATCCCAATGGGCCTACTGTAAATACCGTTCTCTCTTTGTGTTCTTCTTTAATATTCACCTGGTGGTATCCGGACTTTGCATCTAAAACTGTGAAGTATGAATTCCCGCTTAAGTTCTCTAGTATTTCTTCTACAATGGGCAGAGCATAAGCATCTTTCTTTGTCCTGCTGTTTAATTGTCGGTAGTCGACACACATGCGTAGTTCGCCATTCTTTTTCCGACAAAGTACCAAGTTGCTCGTAAAAGGTGACTTTGATTTTCTGATTATTCCTGCTTCTAGAAGTTGTTGTAGATGGTCTCTTACTTCGTTATACATTGATGGTGGTATGCGGCGATGCCTTTGTCTTGTTGGAGTTGGATCGGTAAGCTCTATGTTATGTTCCACTGATGTTACGTGTCCTTTGTCTTTGCTATTCCATGAGAAGATATCGTTGTTCTTACTCAATAACGATTTCACTTCCTGATACTGTGATGGTGTGAGGTTATCTGTAGCTATGCTAAGCTGATCAAGAGGATTATCGCTATCCTTGTCCTTGTCTATGTCAGGTAAGTTCTCTACATTTACAGAATGCAGTTCGCATAGGATCGCTTTCGGTGCTATGGTTACCGTCCTAGTAGTGATGTTACAAATGTGAACTGGTACATCGATGCTCTCGTTGTAATTGTAAGTGATAATGGTTGGAACCACATCTAAGTCCTGATGAACAGATGATGATGACGAGTTCTGAAGCATAGCGCAAGATTGACTGTATGGTACCTTCCTGTCGATGTAACCATTGATTGTCGCTCTACTGTTAGGTGGTATGGTGATCCTATGAATTTCTGCTGACTTGACTGTTCCTAATTTGTACTTGTTCTTAGCGAGCTCCTTTTCTCTCAATGCAAGGCATCTAAATGCTAAGTACCAGGGCGTATGTAGCTTAGCCTCTTGTAAGTATCTAACTCCATGTACTTGTTTCGTATCCTGCAATAGTACTGTTAGTACGTTTGTCCCTACGAGGATAGGTACTTTTGCATGGTACTCTGTATCATCAACGACCAAAAAGATGCAAGGAAAAGTTTTGGTACTCTGAAGACCTGGAGCAGCGATGTCCGCTTCTACGTATCCTTTGTATGGAAGTGTACTTCCATCCGCACATTGAAGTTTGAAAATGTTGTTTAGTTGCAGAATAGGTTTGTGCGAAAGATTCTGATTGTAAAAAGATAACGCCATTGTTGATACAGTTGATCCAGTGTCTAACAAAGCCTTGGTGTCTACTCTGTCTAAACTTATATCTATCTCACATGACTCGCCAACTAGTTGTTCATTGTTAGTGGTGTGACGCTGCTGCCTTACTCGACCTAGCGTCCGCGTCTCGACGCAGGTCTCCTGAAGTTTGACGGTGGGCGACGCATATGATCTAGACGTACCCTACATCCTAATGCCAGATGTCCTTCTTGCCCACATCTATAACAGATGGGATCGTTTTCATTTTCTATCCCTTGTTGCCCATATTGTTGTCTATCATAAAACTGTTGTTGGTATCTCTGTTGTCCTCTTCCATAATAATTATATGGCCTTCTGTTTATTCCTCTGTAGTTTCCTCTTTCTGTATTTCTATTATATTGGTGTTGTGGGGTGTTGATTTGTTCGACATACTGTGTTGAGGTCCTTTGTTCTACAATGTCCTTTTTCATTTCAGTCATGTCTGTTGTCAGCTTCTGTACCATGGCCTTTAGTTCATCAAGATCAGAGTTGGATGTTGATGTTACGGATTTCACATGTTCCTTTGATGTAACCTTCCTTTTTCTCATTTCTTCCTCTTTTCTCCTTACAGCCCTCCTTAATTCGTCGAAGTCCTGTGTTTTGTCAAATATGTGACCTATTGTGTCTTTAAGTGATGGCTTTAGACCTTCATAGAACATGTTGTTCAGCATCTCGTTCGCTTCCCATGATCTAACTTGTTGAAGATGCATCGCTTTATTCATCAAATCTTCTAATCTACATCCCCAACTGGCCACATCTTCATCATCTCTTTGTCTGGCACTGAAGAATTCTGATAGTACGCTGGCATTGGTATCTATACTACCGAAGATGCTTTCTAGTTTGTCAATGATCTCGATGACCGATGCTTCGGATCCTAAACGCATGATGACTCTTGCTGCTTCTCCTTTTACTGATCTCCTGATCGCATGGGTGATTAGGGGGTCTGAGTATTTGTCCCTCATTAAACATTCAACTTCGTATTTCCAAAGGTCATAAGTTGCATCACCTTTCTTATCACCAGAGAATGTTGGGAGTCTGGGTGGCTGGTGGGTAGAAGTAACTGATGACGGTTGCTGGGGCTGTGATGATGCTCCATCACTCTTTGGTTCCCTTGATCTTGCTCCTTTGGAAAAATCTAAGAGCCATTTCTGAAAATCTTCTTTAGATGTTACGGAAGGTTTGACATTCATTTCCTCGAATGCTGATGCCATTATTTCCATCTCCTCTTGTGTCATGTTCGACATGATTGCGGTATGATGTATACTATGACTAACCTTAACTAAGTGCACTACGCAAGTACATACAAACAATGTCAAAATCGAATGTGTAAATCAAAGTCAAAATGACTAAGTACGACTTCTTCTTAGATCAAAGGGAGGTAATCCACTTTTCGGGTAAACCCCGAGTTACGAAGGATAACTCCAACCGGACGTGAGTCCAAGACAGGTAACTCTTGTACCTAGTTTGACTTAGGTCGACTTCAATATTCAGATCAAATTATACCAAGTTTCACTGCATATAACGTAAAACACAAATCTAATGAAAATCTGATTCTAGATCTAACTAACATACGTACCCGTATCGCTGAATCGCTGTACACGGAAAACCAAGTAGGAAAAAAAAAAACGCGTAACGGTATGTTGTGCACAACGGTCAATATGTATTACGGATTGACAGAAGGACGGTAAGGGTCAATATGTAGGACGATTTGACAGACTTACCGGGTGAAAGTAGTAAATGTCACTTTCAAGAAATACGGACAATAAAATGCGTATGCGCTATATGATAAATGTGTTGAGTTAGTACATATATGGACATGCAAAAACAGTCGAACGTCAAGTCTATTGCGTCGATCACAACAACACTATATATATATGGGTATCTTCAAGTATCAAACAACACCTTTCATATGGACGTATAAAACTTAAAAGCCACGTCGATCTGATATCTGACGGGCAATTGTGACAAGACAATAAAATCTGAGATTGCCAAGATTTTCTCCGACGGACAGACGTACAACTCTACATACTCCAAGTATGCCGACAGACAGATGCTAGTGTATATAAATGCATGTACATGTATGCTACCTACATAGAAAAGTTTCTCAGTGAAAGGATATAGCATTAAATTTTAGTAGACATCCCATACACTCTTCGTCTTGTATACTATGTCTAAATATAAAAAATATATAAATCTAATTTCTGATTCTTCAGAAATACTAATGATTTTGCACTTTATGTGTTGTCAATAGAATCAGCTGTTTCAGAATATCAGCTGTTAAACTTTACCTGTGGTTCACTCATGCGAATCCACATACTACGCTCAGGCATGTAAATATAATACAATGGTCATAAGAACTAATCAAAAATTTGCCTTACCGTACCGTGGCAGACTGCATAACACTAATTTCACTGATTATGAATATAAAGACGTGTCAAATGGTGAAAATATCACTGCACTATGAGTGTCCAATTCTGTGTATTTCACGAAAGTTCGGAAAACTGAAAAGCGTCTATAATGTCACTTCACTGTCCAATATTTGGGTTGCATGTAACAGTCGGGGAAACTTCCTGATATGGAAGTCAAATATAGCGGAACGACTGCGTCACATAATCAGTTCAGAGTGAGCGCTCCCTAATATTCAACCAATCGCTTCAATGAACTTTGCATTATGGGATTACTATGATAGTAAAATTTTGTGTATATTTTGCCTTTAGTATTGTCTTTAAAATTGCTTCGCTATTGCAGAAATCGCAATCAAAATCCTTGACATCTTTGTTACTTATACTTCAAAGGTATATTTATCGATTTTATGTTGCATTTTTAAAAATTCAAACTCTAAATTCAGATATTAAGATGAGAAAATGGCACATTTTGTAATAAAGACTTGCATTGGTCCTACACATAACCTTCGTGAAATCGATCCATACAAAGATTTTTCTGTACTAGACATGTATAAATTTACGTTCGTGAATATAAAAACATCGACTATTGAAGAATAATGTGTTTCTAATGTATACGTTGCAAACTGTTGTTAAAGAAATGCCAGGAATTGATGAAGAATTCATCAGGTACCCCCTGGTATTTGCCGAAAGTGCATAATTTTTTTTTCATTTTTTCATTATGTATGTTTTTTATTTCTCAAGACATGGCTTTACACCCCTTTTCGTTGTATGTACTATGTACTAATTTTAAAAAAAAGCCGATATGTCACGGAAAAGCATAATAAATAATCGAATTTGTTAAACATTAAAATTTATACGAAGTTGAAATCCACACTTTCTACACCATTAGCAAATCTAGAATTTTTTTCCAAGGAGGGGTGGGTGTCCAACCTGTCAGGAGGGTCAACATATGAGTCTGAAAAACATATTAACATAAAAACGGGAAATATAAAAATTGGGTATTCTGAAAGGGGGTGTCTCCCCCCCCCCCCCCCTGGATCCAAATTATTCAGTTAAGAGCATACTATAGATACATCAATTACCTTAGCTGAAATCTCATTCTCACAATTAATAATAACTTATCAAAACTACTGTACATGTAGGTGGCGCCACACACTTTAAAATAAAAATTCATTTGAGTAGAATTGGGAAATTTATGAGTTTTTATGTGTCTTTCAAATAATTATGGCATGATGAATTTATTTATTGGTACCGATGTAAGGTTGGGATGGGAGATATTACAGTTTTATTGCAAGATGAATAGGCCCGTATTGTTCTTTTTATCCTAATTTATAGTTCTCTGAGACGTACCCCTGCTTCCTCATCCAGGGCCAATTTTATGCTCTCTCTCTCTCTGATTTTGAATTTGCGAAAGAGAGGAACTGAGCTAATGTAGAACGTATAATACGAATGTTGTATCATAATTTTCATTGAGATCACACATTGAACCATTCAAAAGTGCATGATTTTATCACCTTGATTTACAGTCTTAGACTTAGAATTTTTAAAAATGCAATATGGAATCGATAGATATACCTCTAAAGAATATGTGACAAAGATCTTAAGGAATTTAGTCCACTTTTCTGCGATAGCGAAGCAATTTTGAAGACAGTACTAAAGCCAAAATATACGCACGATTTTACTATCATAGTAATCCCACAATGCAAAGTTCATTGAAGCGATTGGTTGAATATGAGAGAGCGCTCACCCTGAACTGATTATGTGACGCAGTCGTTCCGCTATGCTTGACTTCCATATAAGGAAGTTTCCTCGACCTGTGTAAGTGTTCGTATAGCACCGGGTAGGTATCGTCGGCTCAGTGGTGGATCCAGAACATCACGTTGGGCGTCATTGTAACCGGGGTGGTTACCATCAGAATAGATAACACCTGGTTCACGTTTTACCATTTATTGCCTCAATATCAACGAATGGCATAATATAGTACAGTCCTGAAACGTATGAAAAATCAGCATAAGAATACAGAATATATCATTTGTATTTCATACATATATCAATATAAAAATCACAGTCTGCATATACAATAATTATCGACACTATAATTGGTACGGTAATGTATTTCAAACATGACCAATTAACATTAATCTGATTAGAGATCGATTTGATTGAGCGTTACATTTCTAAGGGAAATAACTCTGACTCAACATAGTAAGAAAATGGTAAGTATAGAGATCGTATTTTATCTGTACACAAATAACAAGGTAAGTATATTTGTATAATTTGAAAACAAGCAATAATTATATATGCGTACCAGTTTATGGAACTAGACTGGGCACTGATATAAGCTTGCAGTCGACCAAACCTCTAATACTACATGATGGTCGAATAACTACAAATAATATAAGGTTTGATACAATATTCGTTCGGGGCATAAAAACAAGGTAAAATCTATGAAACAGCTTTCTAAATAATAGTAAACTGATCGGCTCAAAATATAATTCATAAAGTCTGAGAGACGATACAATTATATCAGAAAAAGGTAAGTATTCAAAAACTTCACAATATACGTATTTTTCAACAGAATTACTCTATTCTAAATTACTTAACTAAATTCTCTCTTTCGTCTCTTATTCTTAAAGTTAAAACGTTAATCTGGGAAATTTAGAGGAAAATGAAATAAAGAGAAAAAGTAACTCACTATGACGTGTGTGCGTGTACTGAGCTCAGGTAAGTATAATGATGTACGTATATCAGGTTACGTGTTCAACTCAACTATATACGACTGGATCGCAAATAAATGTACATAACTTCAAAATCACCACCACGTCTGGTCCTTACAACGCTCTCGGCAAATCTGACCAGAGCGGGAACTAAGAAACAAAGACTAAAACGCCAGAACATTCTCAGCCAATAGAACAGTGTCATTTTATCATGTGTCATTAAAACAGGTCGGTAATTGGTTAGTTATGGTTAATTAGTATAGTGACGTATCATACGCATTGCGGCATGAGAACGGAAGTCATGATGCGCATGACCGGCAAAGACGGACAGGAAAAAGAGTGGGAAATATGAATTGGAAAATGGGATAAAAACGGGCGTAATTTATAAGGCGTATAATAATCAAATACTGACTTGGGGATTTAATACAAGTCATCAAACTCACACTGCCACATTAATACCCAAAACAGCTGATCAGTTCAAGGCAGCTATCGCTGCCTATATTAACTAACTGTGGATAGACTTCGCTCAGAAGTGAGCTAATTCTCCAGTACTTATACAGAAACATATTCCCACTTGAGCCTCTTCCGTTTGTAGGGGCAGCAACAGGGGAGTTTCACTAGACAGTCGTTTCTACTGTAAATCTTAAACAATAATATTAAGGAATACAGGGTCCCTGAAAATAAATTGTATCGAAAACGTAAATTTTATTCCAAACGATATAGATAGATGATAAAAAGGAGCCATAATAACAATTATTTGTAAATAAGCATTAACGTCCCTGATATTGTCCTTTTTTTAATAAGAAAATGTCCATATACCTCTATCGTAAAAACTTTGTAGGTGGCGCAAGTGGAATGAATTAGAGCTACGCACCCTATATATAATATGAAGGTTTTAAAGGTCTATAACTGCGAACGGACAAAGTGTTACCGCTTAAATTGTGTTCATGTTGCAACATCCTGCTGTAGGATGTATATCACTCACAAATCCATTCTTTTGACGAGGAGTAATTAATAATGTTCTAATACAATTTACACTTTACTTACAAAGAACACGAGTGATATATAAGTATAAAGTCACATATCAAAAATCTAAGATCTAAACTACACGAAAATAATCAAAGTAAGAATGTATGAGTCTATCTATCATTATCTATCTATCTAATCTAATCTACCTAATCTGAGTATTTCGCTAAGGAGACCCATATTTATATTATGTCATAGCTCCCCATGACTTGCTCCCCACATGTCATAAATGAAATATGGTGCTCCCAAAATGTGCCCTTATTCCTTGCTCCCTGTCACATAAATCATTGATTGCTTCCCATCTAGCTGCTCCCCTAGATATACTGACAAGGGTCAAATAAACAAAAGTTATGCAGATGAATTAATATTATGAATAAGATATTATATTACAATGTATTCTGAGAAATCACTACACTTCTCCCCACTTTAAAAAGGATTTGTCCCCGACAAAGCATACGAAAATGACAATAATATATAGAATATAAACAATAAAAATACATCGAAACAACATAATCATATTCATATGTATTCCTAACAAAAATAATTATAGTCAAATCAATGTATCAATGGCATGGAAATATTTACTGTTGGAAAACAATTGATAATGTTTAAGATTCATGTTTTTTCTGAAGACGCAAGAAGTGGCAAGAGTACGAAAGGCGTGCGCACGCTTATATGGATGGTTACATAAATCATATGTAGCGCTAAAAAAGTAAGTGCTTAGCACGGACTTACGACTTACTTCCTTGTGTCGATGGTACGTTGCACGTACTTGCAACGTGCGTGTCCTACTTCTTGTTGAATTCTTAAACAGCACGTTCTTAAATGATGCTATTGAATTTGAAGACTTTTTCAACATTTGTACCACTTGGTGGGTGTCACTGCTGGTGGACCAGGAGACCCCCGAGGGCACATGTAGCCAAGTTCGATCAACTTCGGTTGATCGTTTCTTCAACGCATTCCAAATTTCTGTTATCCAAATTTCTTGAAATTTCTAAAAAAAAAAATTGGTCCTGTAGCATCATATCCCAGCCATCCTGCAACGTCTTTCGGTACATTTTTTTTTTTGACATAATAACGTTTGCACTATTTGGCATATTACTTTGTTTAAATTGAGGATCACTGACGAGGGTTTAGTGCCCGAAACGTGCATGTCTGGTCCATGCTGAAAATTTACCTGTTCTTAAATGATGATTTTGAATTTGAAGACTTTAAAGACGCAGACAGGACGCGGCGAAAGTATTGTATGCACTAAAACTGCTAAGTCCTGTCTGCGTGTTCCCAAATCCGCAAGGAAGCCGTGTGGGCACGTACTGATAACGCACGAACACCGTACGGCTACCCAAGGTTTGCCTATGTGTTTGCACACAGACAGCACGTACGGCGGGTTATGACCACCGCTCAAGATTCGCCATTTATTATAAGCGAACCGTAATAACTTTATTTTGAATTTATCGAACAGAAGAATTGTTTACTCGAATTAAGCGTGTCCGTTCAAGCCCTGGCGCGGTGTTCAGTCAGTGCATTCTAGTTGCGAGATGCGACAGACCAATGCGCTATGAATGCTGGATTGTTTGTGAATTCTAAATTGATTTATATACCTAGAAGTGTAATGTAAGCCGTAACTCCTCGTTAATCGATTAAACACTCGATCTCCTACGATTTGAATATCAGCGCCTTCCATTTTATTTACATAGATATGACTGAAGTGGAGTAAGCGATCTGATTGGACGAATTTTTACCGTAGTTTTGCTCTGATCTCTACTGTAAAAGCAGATCGAGCGTTTAATCGATGCACTTACTGAACATCGAGCCAGGGCTTGAACGGACACGCTAAATTCCAGTAAACAAAAACTAGGTCACTGCATGAGAATGTGAAAATTACACGCGATGTCTGTATGACTCAGCATCCGGTATAAACAACAATAGAGTAAGAAACGCCTACCGCAAGTCACTCTTTTGATTTTTAATTGAAAATTTGTCCTTCGGTTTTTAGAGTCAAAATACTCATTTAAATCTATATTTTGTTTTTTCATATCACATTCTCCAACAACACCAAGCTGCAGCACCCACAGCAAAACCCCAAAACACCCAATGCAAAAACACAAAGCAGACAAGCACAAGGATACGCGCAAGGGACAAGGAACGTCAACGCACAACACAAACATTAAACACAAAGGACTACACATAAACCAACGAGACCAATGGGCAACCGGTGCCGACTTAGGACGGCCATCTGCCACGGAAAAAGCAGAAGGTATGGTTATCCGGATTACGCGCGCACAACCCTCCCACTTATCCGAATACACGGAGGTGTCCATAGACATACAAAACGGACAAGCGAAATGACAAATATGGATAATGACCAAATCCCTGTATAGAGCACAAAATCGATAAAACACAATCTCACGAGAAGAAAAACAAATAGTAAAATGAACAAACAACTTAATACAGAGTTTATATGCATAACAAATTTTATGAACTAATTCTTTCTTTTTCAAGAGATAATTCAAAATTTAACTCTGCAACATGCACGCGTCTGGAAATTTCATATTCACCACCATTTTCCTGGTTGGCTGCTACTTATACTCAAAGTTCGGCCTTTAACGTCTTCAAATTCATAAGCATCATTTTAGAGACGATAAAATTTCAGCATGGACCAGACATGCCAGTCTCGGGTATTTAATCCTCGTAAGTGATCCTCAATCTAAACAATTTAAGGTGGCCAAATGTCCTAAATATACCGAAAGACGTAGCAAGATGGCTAGGATATGATGCTACAGGACCCAGGTTTTAGAAATTTGAGAAAATTTAATGAACAGAAATTTCCAAATGCGTTTGAAGAAACAATCAACCGAAATTGATCGAACTTGGCTACATGTGCCCTCGTTGACTCCTGGTCCAACAGTAGTTACACTCACCAAGTGGTACAAATTTTAGAGCAAATAAATTTACAGTGTGGACCAGACATGCACGTTTCTGGTATTTAACCCTCGTCAATGATCCTCAATCTAAACAATGTAATGTGGCCAACATCCCAAATATACCGAAAGACGTAGCACGATGGCATGGATATGATGCTATAGGACCCAGGTTTAAGAAATTTGCGAAACTTTTGTAAACAGAAATTTCAAAATGCGTTTGAAGAATAAATCAAATGATTTGTTGATTGGATATACCTTCTTAAACAAAATAATGATGATAAATTTTAGGATTTTTCGTCACTTTTAATTCGTCATATATAATTGATAATACTTTTTGATTATTGTTTTTATACTGATAGAATGTAACTTTAAAATCTAAGTGGAAAATATTCTTAAAGCTATAAAAAATTCTTAAACTTATAATCAGCATTTTTGAATTTGTTTCCAACATCGAAGAAAAAAAAATGACGTGGAAAAAACATATTGTTTTATCTATATACATTATAATACACATAAATCTATAATGCAATATAAATAATGATCAATAAATAAAACATATTCAGTACTTTGATTAACATATACAATATATATACAATTCAAGTTTACAAGATGAAATTATTTACATAGAAATATGTATAGATGTTAAACGTCTTTAAATTCAATAGCATCATTTAAAACCTGATAAAGGACCTCGCAAGAATTGACGGGAAATTCGCCCAGATTATAAAATCTCCTCCAGGGTTACTAAAACTATTTTAAGGTATAAAATATATATTTATGGATAGAAAAACTTATAATCTTTAATATTTACTCAAATGTTTATCATTGACATAACCTACTTCGAAATCAAAGCAACGCGGGGTCCACCATTTAGAGTCCGTGGTATTACGTTATAAAATTCAATAAGATGAGAAGAAATAGAGAAAATCGTTTTAATCTGAGTTATATTAAGTTATCATACATTTAGTGATTTAATAAACGGTAGAATTATTGTCCTCCTTCAAAAACTAGTATTTCTTTTCCGTATTCAGAACAACATTTTTGGTTCATCACTATACTCCCAATAGTTAAAAAATGACTGTCTTACTTTTTGTGTTCATGGGTGTATAATTCTGGTTGGACACGTGCAAATTCCGTGAATCGCGATGCGATTCTCGGAAAATTTACACGTGTCCAACCATAATTATACACTCCTGATCACCAAAAGTAAGACAGTCATTTCTTATATTTACATTTATTCTAAATATCGGTCATTTTCATTTGCATGCACTTCGTATATTTGCCTATTATAGCGTCAAATGTATTTGAACGTTGGTAAATTCTCCCTACATGTAAAACTTGAACCTGACGTCACAATAGCAACCCAAGTTATTGGAATATAATTCTAGTTGCCTAATGGGCGTTTAACATGGGGAATCTACTAGCAATGTAAATATTTCACAATGAATGAGTGCGCTTAGTACGTTTACATTACGAAAAGATAGTATTACATTTGAACTACTTGGTGAGTGTCACTGCTGGTGGACCAAGAGTCCCCGAGGGCACATGTAGTAGCCAAGTTGGATCAACTTCGGTTGGTCGTCTGTCTTTTCAACGCATTTGAAATTTTCTGTTACAAAATTTCTTGAATTTTCTAAAACATGGGTCCTGTAGCATGTTAAACGTCTTTCAATTCAATAGCATCATTTAAAACCTGATAAATTTACAGCATGGACCAGACATGCACGTTTCGGGTACCAAACCCTCGTCGGTGATGCTCAGTCCAAACAATGTAATATGGCCAAAAAGTATGAAACTAATTATGATTGTCCAAAAATGTACCAAAAGACGTAGCAGAACCATGTTCAAATGTAATACTATCTTTTCGTAATGTAAACGTACTAAGCGCACTTATTCATTGTGAAATATTTACATTGCTAATAGATTCCCCATGTTAAACGCCCATTAGGCAACTAGAATTATATTCCAATAACTTGGGTTGCTATTGTGACGTCAGGTTCTGCTATCATATCATATCATATCCCACCCATTCTGCTACGTATTTTGGTACATTTTTGGACATAATGATTTTCATACTTTTTGGCCATATTACATTGTTTAGACTAAGGATCACTGACGAGGGTTTAGTTAGCGAAACGTGCATGTCTGGTCCATGCTGTTAATTCATCAGGTTTTAAATGATGCTATTGAATTTAAAGACGTTTAACATGTAAGCGAAAAACTATCGAAAAAAGAGATTTTTTGTGGTTATTCGTAAAAACAAAAAGGAAAATAGAATATAATCGAGAACAGTATTTTTTGTTGGAAGTGTTTGAATATCTCAAAAGAAAAAAAAATATAGTCGTAAAATGTTTACTACCCAAACCATAACATGACATCATAAGAATAATTAACATACAATGTATTAGATGGTATTGCAAAGTATCATCACTAATCCCATCGAGAGAAAACGTGATAGATTTATGTATAATTACTCAAGATTATGAGCCTTCTCACCCCCCCCCCCCCCTTTTTTTTTATTTTTCGATCGCCTGGTTGACATCGTTCCCCACCTTGCTACAGGATCTTTCTCGCCATGCTGGAAGATCTTGTCAAACTAAAGTTTCTATTAAAAGGAAATCCTGTAGCAAGGTGGGGAACAATACGCAAATTTTTCCAGTTTCCATAGGCTCTAGTGCTAAAATCGACTGTTTTAACCCAAATTATACACAAAATATAGGTCGCATGTTTGAAATATTACTATAATTCAGCAAAAATCGTACCGAATTCAGAGTTTTAATTTCTATAAATGAGGAAAATTTTTTTTCGGTCCCAACTGGGCGGAATTCCATACTTATCGTTCGAGCTCCTTTACAGCATGGACCAGACATGTACGTTTGAGGTACTAAACCCTCGTCAGTGATCATCAGTCTAAACAATGTAATATGGTCAAAAAGTATAAAAATTATGTCCAAACATTTAAATAAAGACGTAGCAGAATATGTGGGATATGATGCTACAGGACCCACGTTTTAGAAATTTCAAGAAATTTTGCAACAAAATTTCAAACGCGTTGAAGAGACAGACGATCAACCAAAGTTGATCGAACTTGGCTCAATTTGGAGCTCTGTTGTGAGTGCTGTTGAGATTATCGTCAGGATCTTCTTTAACTCATTTGTATCACACTTATGCCCTTTGCCGTGTGGAGCTCGTAAAAAAGTTCCCCGCGAGGGGTTTGACAGTAAGTGCTTTGAATATTTTCCCTGACATTGTCGCCATAGCACTTTCTATATAGAAAGAACCACAGGCAGTGCATTTTCGTGCATGAACATCGACGGCGGGTGTGGCTAGCCAACAGGGGTGGTCACTCCTCCCGGGCACCTGATCCCACCTCTAGCTTGCTAGGGGTCCGTCGATGCTCAATTTGGAGCTCTGTTGTGAGTGCTGTTGAGATTATCGTCAGGATCTTCTTTAACTCGTTTGTGCCCTCGGGGACTCTTGGTCCAACAGCAGTGACACTCACCAAGTAGTTCGAATGTTAAATGAAAATATATACATTTCAAGTTTACAAGATGAAATAATTTACATAGAAATATGTATAGATGTTAAACGTTTTTAAATTCAATAGCATCATTTAAAACATGATAAATTTACAGCTTGGATCAGACATGCACGTTTCGGGTACTAAACCCTCGTCAGTGATGCTCAGTCTAAACAATGTAATATGGCCAAAAAGTATGAAAATTATTATATCCAAAAATTTACCTAAAGACAAAGCAGAATGGGTGGGATATGGGATGTTGATGAACATGCAACATATTTAGATTTATGTACACTATCTTTATGGCAATTATAACAAAAACCCAGAAGTACTATAGGCAAGAAACTGATGAACATGCAACATATTTAGATTTATGTACACTATCTTTATGGCAATTATAACTAAAACCCAGAAGTACTCTAGGCAAGAAACTGGTTTAAAATTCATTCATTGTCGTTTGTTTTATTCTCATTTTTTCAGAATATTCTTTTAAATACCAGTATCTTTCTTTTTTTGTGTGTTAAAATGAATACACAGAATTAACAAAAACTTTACGATTTCATCGGATACAATAAGAATCGAAATATGTATGAATATATATAAAATAATTTTTAAAACAAGGTGTCCGAATTAGTTTATGTTAGTATATTTCCGATACTTTGAGAGAATGAAGATCTTTCGTCTCAATTTCTGCAAAGCGCAAATCTATGTTTTGCGTTTTTAATATACTTAATACTGCCGTAAACACAGCATAAAATTCTTCTCCATGCTCCGCCGTCTCTTCAGATGTAAGAACATGACAAAATTCATGTACAAATGTCGAATACCTCTTAATCAGTTGATTGTTCATCAACATCTATACATATTTCCGTAATATTCAAACTTGAGTAGGTTGTAATTCCAACCTCATTTTGAAGCGGTTGTAATTTGATTGAAATACATGAGAATATTGTTCTCCTGTCATCAATGTATTTTTTGAGGAAGGAGATACAAGTTAATATAACATTTGAACAAATATCGAAAGAAAGAATAGCACTTGATTTTTCAGCACTGTTTGTAAAGTTACTTGCACTATATGTGTACGCAACCTGAATAAAAGCGTCCAGAGCACGATCTTTAACTACAGGAGTTGGTCTGTGGTACTGCGTTATCCCTGCCGGTTTCCGTGTTGTCATGTGCATGTCCTTGAGAAATCTTGTCCCCTGGCCATTATCATTAAGCAGCATCACCATTGAGGACACCGTCACGATTATCTTGAAGTTTAAAAAATGTATATACATAATGTGAAAGGTTTTAAAAAAAGTACAACGATTTTTTTTATGTAAAAAGTTGTGAAAGCATTGTATGTATAATGAAAAACGTCCTGTTTTTCTATGTCGGCCGATGTTAGACGAAGTTTGGACTACAAGTTCTCTTTTTGCCGCGTAAGTGGGTGTTTTTGGGTTTTGCTGTTGGTGCTGCAGCTAGGTGCTGTTAGAGATCCCTTCCTTTCATGCATTTGAATTGTCAACTGATATGTCAGATTCCGCATCCATATGCGTAGCACTGAGTTGATGAAGGTAAATATGTTGGAAGTCACATGCAATTTCACGGGGCTTTTTGTATGCTGATTTTGCTTAATGCTTGAACTACATGGTTGTGGAAAAATGTAACACAAGCTTGCATTGGGCATGGATCCATGGGTTCTATGCGATCTGGAAGGTAAAGAAGTCATGAGGTAGGCGTTTTTCTTTGATTGTATCGGCTGCTGTCAATGCCGTGTACAGCTGGACAGAACTGTCTCGATTCATAGATGGCATTATAAATGCTAGCTTTCAATGTTTAAACGCATTGACGGAGGGAGGATCAATATCGACAATTCTCGAAGTCTTGAGTATTGGGTCTCAAAGTTTTAGCTCTCTTCTTGATTTGCACCTCGTCAAAAACGGTTGGTTCACTGCCAGCTCCCTTCGGATCAGTCCATTCGCTTAATTTCCCAGTCCATGATCTATCCTCACTTGGAAGCTCATTTGCTCCACTACCTACTAAATCAGCCAGACGAAAGAAAGTGTAGCACCAATATGTCAGCATCTCTCCGATAGGCCCTCTGTACTCGTGCTAAATCCACCATACGGGACGCCACTCTGTAATGAAACAATTACGGAATTGGTTGCACTTAGTAAACACAATTTAGATACATCGTCATTATACTTCATAAAGTGCACAAAAGGCTTGAACTGAAATGGTTTTGACACTTTGTGGAAAGGAGGCGATCTTTAACAAGACCTTGTTGCAGCACCAACAGCAAAACACGAAAACACCCGATGCGAAAACTCTCAAAGACGAGCATATCAAGAGACGGAAAAGAGACACACAACATATAACATGAAACACAAAAGACTACACATAAACCAACGAGACCAATGGGTAACCGGTGACTACTTTTGACGACCATTTGCCACACAGGTAGTAAATGGTTCTTGCAATTTTGGTATCCAGCTTAATATTAGAAGTTTTCCCCGAAAGGTCTGCAGATACCACAAGTTTTTTGATACTTAGTAATATACAGTGCTTGTAGTATATAGACACACAAGCAAAAGTAACAGCAAAGAGGGACTCTTAATTCCATTGAAGACAAAAATCTCGAACATGCAGTATTTCGCGATATCCAAGTGGTGCTTTGGCATCGCTTTTCTGTGTTCTTTGGGGCCCTTTTGGGATCTTCGCCTTTAAAAGGAAAACACAGTGGTACAGTAGAACCGCGCCGAACTTTAACTGACCCCACAGACATTTCAAGCACCTAAATGTTCCATTGTACTTGATCGAATTACATGGGAAAGATCTTGCTTGTAAATCAGCTGGTGTTAACAGTAAAATAAACCCTTGCATAATAGGTCTACCTCGTTGGAATTCTCACTGTTATTCCAACTTCAAGTTGTTTGAAGCAATTTAAAATATGGCTTAAAAAATGTTCCCATGCATTGATTTTTGCTTTCGAACCAAGGCCCAGCTGAAGAATATTTTCGGTTTTTATCCTTAGAACATATGGTAGTTCATTATCAAATATATCGGCCAAATGGACACTACTAGATTTAAAAACAGGAGCTCCATCTTGTTCAAAACAAAATATACATTATTTTCGTCGCTAAAAACGTCACCGTTGGCGAACATATGTTTGTATTATTCACCATCATATATATCCTCGTACAAATTATATGTTCGTCTTTTAAATCTACATTGTACATTTTCTACAAAATTCTATAGAGAAAACAACGATCGAAGCTGATCAACTATAGACATTTCCAGGAAATGTTCTTTACAGTCATTTCTGACATGACGCCTGCATTTTGGATTGGGATCTCTAAGACAAAATTTGCAACAGTAATGCTTAATCAACAGGTTTCTCATATCGTTAAAGTATTCCTTGAGGAAATACAAACTCTTACATAGCCTGTGTACTGTCGGTAATAGAAGACCAATTATGGTCAATAGTTGCTGTATTCCGTCTCCAATTATATTGTGTTTTTTTTATTTTGTTATCTTCGTGAATGAACATCGACGGCAGGTGCGGCCAGCCAACAGGGGATGCTTACTCCCCCAGGGCACCTGGTCCTACCTCTATCATGCTAGGGGCCCGTCGATGCTCAATTGCGTGCTC
Organism: Pinctada fucata; assembly: GCA_028142955.1. Lineage (NCBI taxonomy): Eukaryota > Metazoa > Mollusca > Bivalvia > Pterioida > Pteriidae > Pinctada > Pinctada fucata. The sequence continues at coordinate 10,759,719 of AP027110.1, forward strand.
TACTGCTGAGATTTTCGTCAGGATCTTCTGTAACTCATTTGTGTCACGCTTATGACATTTACAGTGTGGAGCTCGTAAAAAAGCGAGGGGTTTGATAGTAAGTGTTTTAAATATTTTCTCTGACATTGTCGCCATAGCACTTTCTATATAGACATAACCTCAGCAACCTATGCGAAATGCAAAGAGGTGACATTATAATTTGTTTTTTATTACTTTTAAAATTGTATGTGTTGTTAGTTAGAATTCAAGTAAATTAATCCTTTTTGAAATGTACCAGTGCCGTTCACATAAATAATATAATAGAAAACACTTATTACCTTTATCGGTAGTCTTGACTTTCTTTACTACATACAGCTGAACAGATGATTTCTTATCAAGGCTAGTCTGACACCGTTTAGAGCTCATCTTTTTCTTCCAAATTTACCTGACATCCTACACTGAATTAGTTCGACCAACTTCAGTTGATCGTCTGTCTTTTCAACGCATTTGAAATTTTCTGTTACAAAATTTCTTGAAATTTCTAGTCCTGTGGCATCATATCCCACCCATTCTACTACGTCTTTTGGTTCGTTCTTGGACATAATGATTTTCATACCTTCGGTCATATTACATTGTTTAGACTGATGATCACTGACGATGGTTTAGTACCCGAAACGTGCATGTCTAGTCCATGCTGTAAATTTATCAGGTTTTAAATTATACTATTGAATTTAAAGACTTTAACATCCTACACTGAATGAGTTATCAATCGAAAGTACATCATCCTGATTAAGAAACCATAACGTTCGAAACTTTTTAAGTTTTTTTTTCAAATATCTTTATTATTAAAATCGTAATCCTTGAATTTCCCTATTAGAAAACAATTATTTAATAAGGAATTTATTGCTTTTATGTTCTTAGTTTATGTTAAATAATGGTGGAATTGGTGTTTTTTTTTCCAACAAATCTATTTGTACTCTCCTGTGAGTCATACACGTCAGAAATATCTATTTCATTCTGCATCGAAGGCACTAATTCATCGATTATCTAAAATAATAATAATAAAAATAAAAGATTTTATGATATGATTAAGTTCAACAAATCCAGAAAGTATGCTTACAGTTGACGAAAATAATATATGGACTTACAACATTCCTTAATATACTATCCCAGAATTTATCTCAAATTTGTCATATGCCAATACACTTCTTAATGGGCGGATCTAGATTTTTTTATGGGGAAAATGAATGCAAAACCTAGAAATAACAGCATTTCTTTACAAGTACCACCCCAACCCCCAGCCAAAAAAGTTACACGAAATATACGAAGGACCTCACATATACCGGTAAACGTTCCCCAGAATACAGACTACAAGGAGTCATCTTGGACATTTCTATTTTTCGTTTATTTCAAGCAGTTAGATCAGATAAATCAGAGGAGAAACATTCTTCCTTTCATTAAAGTAAGATTTGCAAACAAAGGTATTGATAAACTGAATCTTGGTCAAATTTTGAATCACAAAACCGTCACAGAAAAAATCCCACCATATTTCAAAAGAAAAGAAACTCCTTGTATTTCCTATAGCTGCACGCAATATTAAACGTTTTTGAAAAGAAGGTCAAAGATTTTGGTATCAAATTGGAAGGTCTTGTCACAAGTATTTAACATGTGAAATATTAAAGCTCTACCACTTACAATTCAAATGTTATGCCCAATGTTAAACTTCAAAGCTTTTGCCAAGACCAAAAACTAGTGCTACATTCTGGAGCTTAAAAATAATTGTCAAAGGAGGGTACCTCCTATGACCTACTTGTGGATGTGGTGGTGCCACATGTTGATGGATCTGGAGGAATAAAAACACTTGTAGGGACAAATAGTACTCCATACCTACCAAACTTCATCAACATCTGTTCAGCCGTTCAGGAGTTAAAATTTTGAAACGTTGAGACGGATGGAAAGCGATGGAACAGGCTTACTTGAGCTTATGTACTTTGTTAGCACTTTGGAATCTTATAAAACTAGATAGTAACAGGGTATTGTATTTAATCTCTTATACTAGTATTAACTTCTTTCAGTTGTTCATATTTCTCTATCAAAGACAAGTTTTGTGAGAAAATGTCAGAATTTTTTTCTCTCAAGAGTGATACATAGTCCTCTGTATTTTCTTCCTCAATTTCCTCCATTGCTGATGGATCTATGTCATAATCGTTCAGAGCTTGATTAATAGTCCATTTTCCAGATAAAAGATATGACCGTTCCTTACCTTGATTTTATACACACAGACACCAGACATCACATCTTTTGGCAAAGTTTTCCATTGTGACGTCATATCTGATCGCACCGTCTTGAAGCACCTTGATGTGTTGTCATGCTTTTTATTTTGACGTCACAATGAAAATATCGCGAAATTTTGTGATGTCTGGTGTCTGTCCGTTGAATGAATCTATTGGAAAATCACCTATTCTGTTCATAAGAGAGAGATGATTCCACGTCTTTATAGTATTAACAGCAGATGTTCCGTTATTTTGATTGGTAAGTGATCCAGTCATCCACAACTGCTCGGGCTTGCCGATGGACTCTGTCCTGATGTTGTGTTTGGTCCATCCGTATACAAATGCGGTTAAACGTTGGTTTATTTCTGGCAGAAAAAACAGCATGTAGTGCTTAGATGTGATTTTCATTGTTGATGTCTAGTTTACCACAATCCTCCATTTCATAGAAATTGGAATAGAATGATGATGTTACTTTTTGATGAACATCACCCCACAATCTCTTAATCCTCTGATTATGAACTGATCTGCCAGTGATATGGTGATTCAGTCCATTCACAAAGTTCATGAAAAGGGTAACGTAGCTGTTCTCACCTCCGTGGTCACATCTAACCCTGCTAGGTATTCCATAGGCAAGAACATCTTTCAAGAAAAGATCGAGCACTGTTGCTGCTTTGTTGTGTATGGAGGAATGCAGATAAATCAATACAGCCATGAGTACATATTCCCCATCTGTAGTGAACAAACAATTTATTACAATAATTTAGCAATTGTCCCTGTAACCAATATATCTTAAGCCTAAACTTTCGATCAAGGTCACAATATACACAACCTTGTGAGTCGCAATGAGTATTTCTGTAAAGGCGGTGCAGATAAAATACCTGCAGATAAAATAATTATAGATAAAATACAAATATAATTACAGATAAAATACCTGCAGATAAAATAATTATAGATAAAATACAGATATAATTACAGATAAAATACCTGCAGATAAAATAATTATAGATAAAATACAGATATAATTACAGAAAAAATACCTGCAGATAAAATAATCAAGATCAGTGTTGTGCCGATTATAATTGCCAGCCCTTTCCAATTACGATAATCAATTATGAGTTCAATAATCGACTATAATCGAGGTATTAAAAGCAATATATAAATAATATTTGGATCATTACAACGTTTTATTTTTATTTGCAAAAGAAACAGTTAATACGTTGTGCTGATAATTTTTGTAAACATATATCTTTGACTTGAGCCAGTATACATACTCGTATGCAACATTTTGCCAAGTATTAGTAGCAATAATAATTAGCTATTTGGACATAATGTTGTCCTACGACACTGATGGTCACATGAACACTTCACTCTATGACAAACGTGACCATCTCTAGTATGGTTTTGATGTTACTTGGCGTGAGCATAACTCTTCCATCGTTAGATTGAAATATTTCTTCCAGAAGGAAGGGATGATAACAAATAAAAACACAGACACTCAAATACACATATTTTCGGCCACTTAGCCTTTATCATGTGTAAAAAACGACGATCTATAACAATTAAAAGTAAAATTCGTCTTTGCTTATCTGGCGTTCATTGCAAATGTTTATGTTAGTCTATGGCGTCATAGAATTCGCGGCACATGCATGCATTTCGCGTTAACCGCGAACATTTACAAAGTCTTTGTAATAATGAACGATCTGAGAGAAGATTGTTTTAAAGAATTAAATCATTATTTATTTAATTTTTGCTATTTCGGAAACTAGCCATTTCACCGATAAATATCATCGAAATTAAAGGAGTTTAACATCTTAGCACCATCCCTCCAATGCTTTTTTGAACATAGATTTTATTTGGATATGCTACTGAATCGAACCTACAAGAAAGTTGGAGCCGCGCGCTCTCTGTAATATGTAAATGTAAAAAATCTAACTTCAAAAAATGAAAGAGGGCGCTACTGAATTTTTTTTTTGGTGGCGCCACTGAAAGCATCACTGATGAAATGTAATATTCGAAGCACGTGTCAGGTGCATGTAAATTGATTTGGAATTTTCTCCAAGAAGGTAGAGAGTTGGAAACCGTCGACATTATACACATATATAACATTGAATTTAAAATATTACACATATATACATAACCTATTTAAACCTGTCCAAAAATTGTGAGATACAAGCGCAAATGTGATGCCTGCAAGGATACCCAGACATACAATGTCACAGACAACCGTTTATTTGAAAGTAAAGCAGGCCGAGATGATAGCAGAAAAGAAGGGGGGCAAACATATACAATGTTAAACGTCTTAAAATTCAATAGCATCATTTAAAACCTGATAAATTTACAGCATGAACCAGACATGCACGTTTCGGGTACTAATCCCTCGTCAGTGATCCTCAGTCTAAACAATGTAATATGGCCAAAAAGTATGGAATTTTTTTTTGTCCAAAAATGTACCAAAAGATGTAGCAGAATGGGTGGGATATGATGCCACAGGACCCACGTTTCAGAAATTTCAAGAAATTTTGAAACAGAAAATTTCAAATTTCAAGACTAGTGATCCCTCATATTACGGATATGCTTAGTAAAGCCAATCAGAATTAGTTATATAATTAAAATATTGTCAAACATGGATTCTACTTAGAATTGTTATAGATCGTCGTTTTTTTTACACTTGATAAAGGCCAAGGGGCCGAAAATTTGTGTATTTGAGTGTTTGTGTTTTTATTTGTCTTCCTTCGTTGTTGGCACAAAAGTCGCATTAGTTTTAGATTGATGGTCTCTGAGAAGTAATCCATCTCAAGGGCAGTCTTAATCAAACGTTACTCATCCTCTGGCAGGTATGCAAGGAAAGCGTCTATCAGTTATTCATCACTGCATCCTGTTGTCAGCAGGAGCGGTGAAAGAGTTGGTGGGAAATAGTTTACAATCACCATGATGTGGCTTATAATTCTTTCTATAACCTCAAATATCCCAGAGAAAACGAATCTATGGTCCATTAAAGGTACCCTCTGATTGACACCCGTGAATTAGCTGTCCATAATTTCCTCAATGCTAAAACAAAAAATTCCCTTGTCACTCCATCCAGGTCAAGCGCCTCCTCTCCCTAAAATGTCGCAACAAGTCTATGATGAACAATGTTTGAATTAAGTCGGTATCTGTCCAGGACATCTTGAAGGAGTGTTGATCTTCTAACACTAATATTTGTTGTTTGTAGAAGATTCCTGGCAACAGATTCTTTTCTTTCTTCAAACTCTGTCAAGCCTAAAATTATAAAATTTAGTTGAAATAAAATCCCATCTCATTTTAATAAAACATAGGGTAATAACAAATAATGTAGCTGACTTTAAACATTACTTTGAAAATACATGATACCAAATGAAAGGTCTTGTCATGAGGAATATAAAAATGCTGTACATAAAGAGTAATTTCCACGGAGATAATTTTGCACTGCATACAACAAAACACAAACAGGACTTCAGCATAAAACATCAGTCAAACCGACTATAAAAGACATGAAACACTCACTCCAAGAGGATTAACCAAATAAATACAAGGTAGATCACGATGGACAAAGAGTTCAAGCAGCTGCTTTGCAGACTCGAATGCCCCTATATTCCCTCTCAGAGGATTTTCCTTTACATCAATTTTTTTTCTAATTAAACTGAAAATTAAATAAATTAGCCAAATATGGTTGTTTTAATGTTCATGGTCTTACATTACATCTCCTTGCAAGAGTTTCACACGCGTGTTTACTTTCCCCCATGTATGTGCTCTAAACTCCCATCCTAAAAAAAAGAAGGAAAACAATAGAGAATGTGAGACTTGCTGAAAGCATCACTGATGAGAATTTAATATTCAAAACACGTGTCTGGTGCATGAAAATTGGTTTGGAATTTTCTTCAAGAAGGTATAGAATTGGAACCCTTCGACATTATTAAGTGCATCACTGTGTCTTTGGATTGACAAATGGTTTATTGATCTATATTAAGTACCCATAACCCTCCCACTTAGGGCACTAAGAGACAATTAGAGGACTTGAAAAAATATGAATAATACAAAATGATTATGTAAATATTTTCTAGCTTACTAGTAGCATTAAAATTAGATAAGGTGCAATAAAGAACGAATAAGTGAACTTAAGTGACTTATTTTATTTTCTCCAAAGAAATATATCCTTGATCATTTTACGCTCCAGAATACACATATGAAGGAAACATCCATATCAAAAAAAGCGTTCACATAGACCGTCTCCGCTGCTCTCTTCTGAGATTTCAATCAGTCTGTCCGGTTGGGTGAAGCCGCCTATGCAAAGTCAAGATGAATTAAGTCTAATGTTTTGTTTACTGGCATAAGCGATTGTATTGCCTTCCTCCCCACAATATCAAAAGAAGTTTGCGCTAGCCTGAATAAAAATATTTCAGTATACACACTACAGAAAAAGGAAAGACAAATGTAAAATGTATAAGACAGAATGGCAAGATTGTCTTAATATTCAAAACAAAAGGCAAAAGGATAACAGTAAAATTGTTTTCATACGTATCTTGTATCTTCTTTAATTCAATTGAGGTAAATATACTCATATTCAAGATTAAAACGATGAAGTTATGAAGAAGTTATGAAGACAATCTACATTCTAAATGTTACAGACTTATCCTGACATCATTGATAGTCATGTTCAAATGTATAGACGCGGACAAATGGCACTAACAATAATAATGAGTTAAAGAAGATCCTGACGATAATCTCAACAGCACTCACAATAGAGCATTATGCTGAACATCGACGGACCCCTAGCAAGCTAGAGGAGGGATCAGGTGCCCGGGAGGAGTAAGCATCCCCTGTTGGCTATCCGCACCTGCCGTCGATGTTCATGCACGATGAAGAACACAGTATATAAAATACATGCACTGTCTGACGTTATCTCTATAGAGAAAGTGCTATGGCGACCATGTCAGGGAAATATATTCAAAACACTTACTGTCAAACCCCTCGCGGGGAACTTTTTTTACGAGCTCCACACGGCAAAGGGCATAAGTGTTACACAAATGAGTTAAAAAAGATCTTGACGATAATCTCAACAGCAATCACAATAGAGCATTATGTTGAACATCGACGAACCCCTAGCAAGCTAGAGCAGGGATCAGGTGCCCGGGAGGAGTAAGCATCCCCTATTGGCTATCCGCACCTGCCGTCGATGTTCATGCACGATGAAGAACACAGTATATAAAATACATGCACTGTCTGACGTTATGTCTGTAGAGAAAGTGCTATGGCGACCATGTCAGGGAAATATATTCAAAACACTTACTGTCAAACCCCTCGCGGGGAGCTTTTTTACGAGCTCCACACGGCAAAGGGCATAAGTGTGACACAAATAAATGACTGATGTCCCCTTTTCTCCACAGTCCATGCATAATGTCATTGTAGTTTCTGCACAGGCATAAATGATGATGCACATTTCAGGTAATAAACCCTCGTCAGTGATCCTCAATCTAAACAATGTTATATGACCAAAATCTGTGAAAATTATTTTCTAAATATTCCGAAAGACATAGCAAAATGCATGGGATATGATGCTACAGGACCCAGGTTTTTAATTTTTTTTTTTAAGTTTTGTAAACAGAAATTTCAAATGCGTTTGAAAAAATGACCAACCGAAATTGATCGATATTTCCCTGCAGGAAATTTGTATTCAGCATTCTCCCTGTTTTCCACAGAGGGGCCACCCTTTATGTAAATGACATGTACAAGCCACGGTTCGACATCAGAATCCACAGATGTGGTTTACATGGATTAGCTAAATGTACAAACGGTTAATTTATCCAGTGTAGATCTAGGCATAGCTTTAGCAAGGTGTACGTGTAGCCACCTACTTTTCAATAATTGAACTCTGTACGAATTGGTACAAACTGAATAAGTAAAGTACTAATAGGTTCTTCAGAAAACGGAAATTTTCCTTTAATTTGTAAACGGCAAAAAAATCATAACTAGAAAATTTAAATGGTAATGCAGAAGGAAAAGCACTATTCAAAGAACTAGCATTTTTTGTATTATAATAACTCTGTCATTTTTGTGTTTCTGATATATTGATTTATCCTCTCTCAAGGGTCTTGAAAACAGGTGTGGTCATTTCTCCTATATCAATCTATGTAACCTTGTGATCACCAACCATCATAAAGTATACTTGATAGAGATATAATTCTTTATGCATCACCATGAGTCTGTGGTCTAGTTGTATACCTAATATTTTGTTTTGAGCCTCTGACCCCGGGGTCTTTGAAAATAGGTTATGTCATTTTCTCATACACATGTCTTATTATATTATATTGTGAAAACCTATTCTCAGAAAGTATAATTGATGGACAATTAATTCGTATAACATCATTTTACAAGTTTCTGTACTGTAAATGTGCACCTGATATTATGTGTGGGTGTCAGTTAATGTAAACGTCTTCAAATTGAATAGCATCATTTAAGAACAGATAAATTGGCAACGTGGACCAGACATGCACGTTTCGGGTACTTAACCCTCGTCAGTGATCCTCAAATCTAAACAATGTAGTATTCCAAAAAAGTATGAAAGTTACTATGTCGAAAAAGCGTATCGAAAGACGTAGCAGGATTGGTGGGATATGATGCTACAGGACCCACTTTTTAGAAATTTCAAGAAATTTTGATAACAGAAATTTAGAATGCGTTGAAGTAACGATCAACCGAAATTGATCGAACTTGGCTACATGTGCCCTCGGGGACTCCTGGTCCACCAGCAGTGACACTCACCAAGTGGTATAAATGTAAACGTCTTCAAATTGAATAGCATCATTTAAGAACAGATAAATTGGCAATGTGGACCAGACATGCACGTTTGAATGAATTCAACAAAACAGCCAGTAAGAGCTTCTGTCTCATCAGTGACTTTTGGTTTGAACGTGCAATATAATACACTATAAATCAAGCATAATTCTTTCCTAAATACTTCTATTTCTTTCTTCAGATGGACAAATTCAAGAAAACCTTAATAGAAATTCTAGACTCACCAGAAAACAGCGTAATGAAGGGCAGGACAACTGTGAGAGTTGTAGACACTTCATCAATACAGACATACAAGAGAAAAGATGGGACTACTGGAAATGTGTTCACTGCGGCAGTGTGCGATGAACAAACATGTACAAAAATACTTTGCAATGATGCGTCCAAAGTTGGATCAATTGTACAAAACAGCACAATTAGTCTTCTGAATATTATCATTAGAGAAAGGTTAGAACTTATAATCTTATTATATTGCAAATAAATTGATCCAATTAGATATGGAGATCAAATAGGCAATCAATGAAATTATTTGTGTATTTTCACCATTTTCATGTATACATCTTCCATTTGTAATACCAACTGACGAATGTTTTACGTAGTTATTGATACTTACATTGAAGTGGAGAAGTATAATTAATTCTCAACGTGGGCGAGTAAGTGGTAATTTTTGATCGCTCATAGGAAGAAATATTCCTCTTGGGCGAGCGTTAAGTTCATACCCTGTTAACCTGCTCTAAGAACATGTGATCAATTCTACCATATAACTGTATACTTTGAATTAATATATCATACATGTGTATTTTATCTGTATATTTCAGGAACATCATTGTCACCAAGACAGAGATTTTTAAATCTCCTGTAAAGCTTAACATTCCAGATGATGTCATACAATCTACTTTGAAGCTGTTGCAAGTCAATATCCCAGAGAACCTTGACATCATAACTGCAGCCACCAGTCCAAACAAAAGTGAATGTCAAAGGAATCAGATACAAGGTTCTTTTACCAAAACTTTATCACATAATAATTAAAATATGAAACATGGTATACATCCACAAATAAAAATAACATTAAGTAAATGATAAGTACTACAGGAATCTCTATCAAACAAAAGCAAGTAAATACTGCCTGTATGACATTTCTATATTACTGTAGCTCTCTATTCATTATGATTGAAATACAGTAACATACATGTATAGAAATAAATGTCGTAATTTGTGTTTTGTTACAGGAATACAACATAAAGCTAGTGCAAATATTATCATGTAATGCACGTTAGCGCATTTCATGAGATAAAGCCCCTGTCACACCTACTCGTTCTCTCGAGACGTTCTTACTACGTCCTTGAAATTTTTCATGAACGTAGTGAGAACGTAGCATTTTTCACCCGGAAGGGCTCTCCGAAACAATAATTGACGACTCCATTACGTGCGCAACACGACCTTTAGCGTCCGTAACACGTTAGTAGCGCGTCCTTCCCGTCTTTAATACGTTTAGTCAAGTTCACACTACGACGAAGGCGTCTGTGTTACGATAGTACGGCGTGCTTACTACGTTCTCGAAGTCCTTAATAAATTGATAAATTGTTTGTATGAGGTCTATTTTGATTGTTTCGACCTCTAAAACTAAGAACGTGGTAAGGACGGCAGAGACGTGACGATCTCCATATGGTTATATGTTAAAGTTTAAGCCGTCTGTACTACGACCCTACTACGTTCGCGACACCTTTCTAATACGTCCATGAAGTTCTCAATACGTTCGGAAGTAGTCCCTAACACGTTCCGTGATCACCGCGTCCTCACTACGACTGTTTTGAACAGTTCAAAACGGTCGTGGTGGCTCGGCGTACGGGTACATTCGTCGGCGTCCTTACTACGACCTCAATACGAATCAACGAGTTCTTGCTACGTTCCCCGCGTCCTTACTACGTTCACACCACGTTTCGTACAATTTTGGTGGTCGTAGTGCGAACGCCATGCCAGAACGTGAAGGTGTGACAGGGGCTTAAATGCACTTGCTGTGTGTGCTACCCTTATATCACAAATTATTCAATATATATACACCATAGTTGTCGGTTTCATTCAAGTTTTTATGAAATCACGTTTTCTAGATAAAAAGGTAAAGCTAATATTCATCATACTGCTTTTATAGTTTTCAGGTTAGAAAAACCACACTGACATGTTTCTTCAGATATTATGTTTTGCAACGTCAACATATTTAATATACGAATGTAGCATATATTTTTTTTTATTAAAAGTAGCATTTTTCAGTTGTACACTGGTTATGTGTATAGAATTGTAACCAGTGTTCATCTGAAAAATGCTACTATTAAAAGAAGTCTTAATTAATTATTCACTTCACGTGAACATTATTACATACATGTCGCATGGCGATGCATCATAGGTGTAAAATTATGTCAATTCCTATAAAAGTCAAGAATTATTTATTTATTCGATTGTACTTGTTATACTTGTTTAAGACCATGTTAACTAAACTTAATCTTAATCTAATTAAAATTGTATCACTTGCATAGGTTGGACCTTTGGAGAAAAAAAAAACATTAAGATCAACAGGAGAAGAAGTAGACTTCCGACAGATCAAATTTAATGACAACACATCCAAATTCCTATTGTACTTTGGAGAAATTTGGCTGTACAAGAATACAGTAAGGTCTCTGTAATCCGCTGCCTCAACTTTACGGTTTATGACACATTTGATAAGATGAAGAAACAAATACCCTCCCTTACGAACAAATTAGCTTCCTCAGCAATAGAGGTGAATATTGTTATGAAACAATACTATAATAGCAAGAAATGTATTAATTTAATGAATCTATCGTTCATCAATGAGGGCTGACATTAAAAGATTTCCAGGTCAGGTAATTTAACTGCAACCACAGGAACCCTGAAACTACTGTTTCATTACACAATAAATTCACATTAATATAGTGAAACACTACCAGTGTTTCAAATTACTACAAAAATAATTCAAACTGTGCTGAATCCTATAAAGGATCTGTAACCCATTCACTGTGGATTAAATATTAAAATAATAAACTTTATACTAATATAGTACATTATTTAATGAAAGGTTTAGATTTTCTTGATTTTGAAATATAACCTTTCAAAACATTTTGATAAAAATGTCGTATTAACTTCAAATGTCAAATTCTATAACGCTACATTTTCATATGAATTGTTACATTTCTTCCTTTCAGTATTTAACCAGAGAAGAATTGGATAATTGTACTCCAGAGCATTCGTCCGATGAGGAAATTCCTGTTGCAGAATTAATTGGAATTTCAAGCATGGAAAAATGCAGGTATCCTGTGCAATACAAGAATGACATAGGAATTACTTAATAAAGTAATTTGTTTGCCATCTGTCTGTCTGGAACTCACAGTCTCACATATATTACTATAACTAACATATTATAAATCAGACATTTTTCAGAATTGCAATAATTAAAGTATGATGAGACTCAGATTCATATGTAGGTCAAGATCACTATTAAGGAACGGTATATCGGGTCCTCGGCGGGCCCAGGGCAGAGCCCTGTTAAAGGGGAGGCGAAGTCCCCTTGAAACTCTTAAATTTCAGCCGTCTAAGGACCCATTTTCATGACTGTAATTAATTAAAGAATGATATATGATGTTTATAACAATTATTTCCATCAGTTGCAATCAGTTCCTTCAGAGCTTTGATTAGTAAATGTCACTTGTAATTTATAACAATTTATTTTGCTAGTTACTGTACAAATGACAACTGCTATAATCGTAAACTGAGAGACGGACCTGTCCTTCATGTGGGATATTCTTCAAAGGCAATGCTGGGAAAGCTTATATTGGCAAGGTGTTGGTGGAATGTGACAACATTGTAAAATCGTACTGTTTTACTAAACAGTTACAACAAATTGCAGACAAATTGAATATTACTCTGGACAAGGACTTCTGCAAAGGGGTCTTGTTGGAGATCTCATCCCTTCTTTCTCTACAACTCTCCTTACTAAATTACCAACATCCATCAGATTCAACAGTGTTGCATCTAAAATTACGCGCATTTTTTAAGGAAAAAACTTTCAGACAGATGATATACATCTACCTATAACTGAGCAAAACATCTTACTGACAATTGCCAAAAAAAGAATGTGTTCAATACATATCATTCTTTTTTTTTATGATAATGACTTCTCCACTTTAGTACACATTCTCATTTTAGTAAAAATTCAGTTCAAATATATCTTGAAGATCTTCAGTTCAAATATATAAATTCATATATCTTCAGTTCAAATATAAAAATTCAGTTCAAATATATCTTAAAGATGTGGATTTTAAAGAATTCGAAGGAACTTTTAGAACATCTGAAATCCACTCATTTTAGTAGAGTCCATTCGATCAAAGCCTTTGATTTTTCGACACTTTACACTACAATTCCACATCCTAGATTGAAAGAAAGACTCGCAAAAATTATAAGTAATGCGTTTACAAGTAAGAACGGTAATCGCAAGTACAAATTTATTGTTGTTAACTATGACAAAACCTACTTTGTAAAAGAAAAGTCAGATTCTGAAAATAAGTACACTGAAATAGACATTATTCAGATGTTAAACTTTCTGATCGACAACATTTTTGTGGTGTTTGGAGGAAAGGTCTTCCAGCAAATTGTCGGAATTCCAATGGGGACCGATTGTGCCCCACTCCTTGCCGACATTTTCCTTTACTCGTACGAAGCTGAATTCATTCAATCTTTGGTCTCTGAAGGGAAAAGATACTTAGCTTCTGACTTCAACTTCACTTACAGATACATAGACGATGTGTTGTCCATCAATAATCCAAAATTCGCGGATTACCTGAGCAGTATCTATCCTTCGGAGCTTGAAGTCAAAGAAACTACAGAGACAAATAATTCAGCATCCTATTTGGACATAATGTTGTCCTACGACACTGATGGTCACATGAACACCTCACTCTATGACAAACGTGACGACTTCAATTTCAGCATTACGAACTTTTCTGAGTAGCAACATCCCTTCATCGCCTGCTTATGGCGTGTTCATATCTCAGTTGATACGCTATGCCAGAGCAAGTACCAAATATACGGATTTTGTTCTGAGAGCTAGGCGTCTTTCAGATAAGCTTCTCAGTCAGGGATATGTTTGTGACCGACTAACATCGTCACTGAGGAAGTTCTACGGTCGATATTGGGAGCTCGTCGTACACTATGATGTCCCACTATCCAGAATGGTGGATGATATTCTGTCATAGACCATTTGAACCATCCAACCAAAGATTGAACTCTATATCTTCCAAAATGGAAGTAACCGGATGTGACAGTTCTACCGAATTGTAGCGACGGATGTTGCATGCAAGCAGGAGATGCTTACTCTTCCTGGGCACCTGGTCTCACTCTCATATCGGGAGTTCGCTTCTTTTCATATGGTGGAGGTTTTTGTTCTTGTTTGCTTTGGTTCCTGTTTTTATCCTGATTTTGCATGCCTTCGGTTTCTGATTTTCTGAATTATCGATTTTGTACTGTAGACAGGGATATGGTCATTATCCATATTTGTCATTTTGACTTTATTAGGCCCCTACCTGTTCACTGGAAGGGACTTGCTAATTACCAAAGATTTGCTTATCAGTTTACTGTAACAACATTTGGTGCCTTGAATGTGAAGATTATTTGTATGGAATTTTTTTGTTTCCTTTGTATTTTATTAAGCTCATTGTGTAACTTTATTATGAAAGTAATGTTATATGTCTTGAATATACAATTGTTTACAGGGATATGGTCATTATCCATATTTGTCATTGTTACTGATTTCATGGATTTCTCTTGTTTCCATATAATTTTATTAAAGTATTTTAAGAACCTGCATAAATCTTAACAATATCTATTTTTAATAGTAACATAACTTCTGTTCTAGAATTAGCTGAAGTATTTAAAATATTTTACTTCGATACTCCAAAAATTCTCTCTGTTCTGACAAATTAATACCAGTACCCTATAGAAAATATGCACGTTTTACTTCTAGGAAAAACTATTGGCTTAAAAATAACACATTTCCTCACAAAATATTTTTCAGTGATCTTTCTATAGCAATTTATTTAGCCATACTTCTCAAAAAAGTTTTCAATTGATTTAAAAGGGAAAATTCCTACCATTCAGAAAGATCAATTCATTGCCTACTATTATGTCTTGAGTTCATAAACAATCAAATTTGTTACTGTCTTGCAATTCTTAGTTTGACTTGATCAAGAATGTTTAAGCATTGATTACCCAAGTTCTATCATTTTTTGTACAGATATCTGTAATATTACTTAAAAATATCATCAGGCAATTTCTTTTCACAAACTAGTTAACAGATAAAAAGATCTATTTAGCAAGTATAATTTGGGGCTTGAATTACATATATTGTTAAACTCTTTCAAAGTGACTCTTCAATATAATGATAAATAATATAAATACTTGATATTCATGAAATACATGTATACTTTGTTATTTAACTGTCTGTTAGTCTACCACAGGCAGTTACATTACTTCCTTGTGACAAATATCCATACAGAATATTATTGACTTCTATTCACATATATATTTTGAAAACTTGATATATGTATATGCTATGTTTTTGCTGCATGTCTATCTGTCAGTCAAGAACAAACAATGTAAAAAGCTATTCTAGTCTGTTTCTTGTTTTTATTTGTAAACCCTTTTTCATGATAATGTACTTTAATAAAACCTTCAGGAAAAGGTTTGATAAAAGAATGAACAATTAGAATAGTTATATCAAGTCTTGTTTATGCTTGAGTTCCTTTTACTTGTCTTTTACTTATTTGCAATAATGCAAAAAAGGTACACTTACATGATAATTATAGAGCAATTCATGTTAGTTAGTTTTAGCAAATAGTGCATTTTGTGTTTTCACCATTATTGTGTTCACATTATCTTTAAATAACGTTATATAAATTATAGTTTTTAGTGATTTGTGATCCCTTTCTTCGTGGTTCTGATGTCATATCATAAGAAAAGTTTGTTTTAATGATATGAAAGTCTTTTTTCTGCTTGCAATTAATTTATGCTCATATTACTGCCAGTATTATAGTATTTTTAATCAGAGTTTTACCAATACAAGTATGAAAAAAGTGATCACTTAGAATAATAACTAAGTCTTATTGTACCAGGGCTCGTTGATGACAAACAAAGACGATCCTGATTGGGTTCTGAATTTATTGATGATATGTAAATATACCCTACAATAACATAACAAAACATAAATACAAATACAAATGTTCGTTCATACACAGTTCAATAAATAGAATATATAATATTCTCAATATTCGTGTAATTGATTGGTAATGTAATTGAAAAATACCAAAAAATGATTACAAGTTATATAAAATAAATGTGTATTATTTATATGTACCTGTTTATGGAACAGGGCCTTTTCCCAATTTATCGGGCATGGTGCCCGTTTTACAGCACGTCTGACCAGGGGATATATTTTACTAAAAGAAATAATATAATCGGCAATGTATCTAATGCCAAATACTCTAATAATACATTATTTATTCACAAGTATCGAAATTAAACGATAAAGTTTACGTCCAGAGTTAATTCATTAAGTTCTCAAAAATAGTTTTAAAATCTCCAAAAATACAGAAAATGTTCCGAAAACATAAAATGTAATTCAGAATTCAAAACTTATCTATTCAGTTCAAAATAATTTCTAAAATATAAAAACTTACATTTTATGCAAAAATGGTCATACGGCGATACACCTGTATAAGGTACGTACGAGTAGGGTATAGTCGATAGAAGGGGTGGTCAACTTAAATACTAGCTCGTGCGGCGGGAATGTGTATCGCCTGAGCGAAATGACCAATCACTGGCCATTGAAATTGTAGTTGAACCAATGAAATTTAACTAAGTGGAGGAACCAGGTAAAATACGGTGTTCAGTAAAGTATCTAGAGAACCTGCTGTATTACATTTAAAGAGCCACTGTATGACTCGCGCGGGGACGGCGCAAATATGAACGCAAAGCGACCGCAAATACTAATTTGTTAGTAAGAGAATGAAAACGGTTAGTAAATAATTCAGGAAGTATTAATTAAAGAAACTTATTTAATTAATGAACGTTAAATATAAAAACTATGTAGAAAACCACACTATCACATTCTCCCCCCGCTTCAGAAATGACTTCCATGTCATTCCCAAATGGAAAATAGTGAAGAAATTCTACCGTATAAAACAGGGAAGAAAAGTTTCTGAGTGTTTACCACTTTTCCAAATCCAGATAAAAACGAACCAACTCAGAAAGAATCAATCCTGAGAGAACACAAATAATCAATTATGTACAACAAAAACTCATATCAGTATTCAGCTCATGAAGATTTGTCTGTCAGAATATTAATGAAAGCATTGGAAATAGAAGGGTCGGTCATTAGATTCTCTGAAACCAATGACTTTAGGTAATCGGCCCTGCTTTTCCAATCAGCTTTTGAAACTACGACATTTGATATTTGACATTCTCCTGTAGTCATCCACTTTGGGTTAGATTTTACTCTTTCAGATTTTCTAGTCTGAGGATTTACATCTTGGGAATTGACCTCTTGTTGATGAGTAACTTGAGTGACCTCGTGTGGATTGGTAACTCGAGTGACCTCTTGTGGATGGGTAACCTGAGTGACCTCTTGATTAGAGCTATACCGAGAAGTATCCGTAACTGATGGTGTATTTGATTAATCTGATGATTGAACAGATTCATAGGAAGTTGTACTAGTATCCGAAACGTGAGATCTCGTGCTATCATTTGTATGACTAAGCTCAGTTTCTGCAGACATGCTAGACTCAGATCTAACACGTGTAACTGGCTTCTGTAACAAGACTACATCATCATTTTCAGAATCTGAATCCAAAATTGTTGCTGTTTCTGAAACAGGATTTGAATCAGAACTGACTACATTCCTTTCAGTATTTGTCAAAACAGACTTTCTCGGTATAGGTTTAGACTTTGACCTTTCGTTTGACCTTTTCAACTCTGTCTCATCAAGTTTCAACCTTGACCTTTCAACATCGTTACTGTCATCTTCGCCAATAGGCAGAAGAAGGTTTCTATGTAAAGTTCGAACTTTCCCTTCTCCGTTTTGTTTCTTGACCTTGAAAACAGGGATGTCAAAGTTTGGTTTTTCAATAACAATGTAGACATCTTCTTCCCATTTATTCGCTATTTTATGTCTACCATCGAAAGCTACAATCTTGACTAGAACTCTGTCACCAACATTTACAGTGGCAGCACGAACTTTACTGTCATACTTTTATTTCTGCTTTGATTGCGAGTTTTTCGAATTTCGCATCGCTAAATCAAAAGATGCTCTGAGAGTTTTTCGCAAATTTTCAATGTATTTCGTTGATGAAATTTTATTTACCTCAGTTTCACGGATACCAAATGCGAAATCGACAGGCAGTTTTGGCTCTCGACCAAACATGAGAGCAAAAGGGGAAATCCCAGTAGTAGAGTGACGGGTGCAATTGTACGCATGTACAAGAGGGCCTATGTACGTTTTCCAATCCTTCTTTTGTTTAATTTCCAAAGTTCCAAGCATGTCCATGATAGTTCTATTAAATCTCTCACATTGACCATTACCCATCGGGTGGTAGGGTGTAGTTTTCGATTTTCGGATGTTTAGAATTTTACAAAGTTCCTGAATAATGTGACTCTGAAAATTTGCTCCTTGATCTGAGTGAATAGTTTGAGGAATTCCATAATGAAGAACGAAATTTTTGAAAAATACATCTGCTGTAGTTTTAGCGGTCATGTTTTTCGTAGGAATTGCCATTGCATATTTCGTGAAATGATCAGTTATGATCAAAACGTACTCATATCCTCCTTTTGACTTTTCTAGTGACAGAAAGTCGAGACACACAAGCTCTAATGGCTGTGATGTTGTAATGCTGACAAGAGGGGCTCGCACATTTGTTGGAGTTTTTCGTCTCGTACATCTTTCGCACTTTGAAATCCAGCTGTCAATATCACGACACATTCCAGGCCAAAAGAATCTATCGCGGACCAAAGAAATGGTTCTATCGCGACCTTGATGACCAAAATTATTGTGAAGAAGGTGAAGGATTTCTGGTACTATCACCTGGGGTACCACTACTTGAAAAGTTTCATAAGTTTTTCTATGGAGTACACCATGACGAACTACAAGTTTGTCAAAATTTTGAAGTAGTACTGTATTGTATGAAGAAGGTGGTAATTGGTCCTTTCTAGGTCTTATGCCACTGGCAACAAAGTCTAACCACAGAGACAGATCTTTGTCTTTTTGCTGTGCATTTTTGATATTCACTGAAGGTATATCAGATATTTGATCTTCAGTTCCATCTACCACAGTTTCAGATATAGGCAAACATTCAATGTAAGGTGTTTTGTCTACAACCATTGTTTGACAAATTGCATCTATAGATTCTTTGGGAATCTTGATACTAGTTTGGTTTTTCAAGATGCCTGGTAACCTTGATAATCCATCTGCATCAGCATTATTTTTGCCAGGGCGGTATTGTAGGTCAAAGTTCAAGGCAGCAAGGGCTGCAACCCATCGGTGACCTGTAGCATCAAGCTGTGCCGTTGATAAGATATATGTCAAGGGATTATTGTCAGTAAGAACAGTAAATTTCTGACCGTACAAATAATCTTTGAATTTCTCTGTTACTGCCCATTTGAGTGCAAGAAACTCTAACTTGTGAGCAGGATAGTTTTGCTCAGATTTAGACAGACCTCGGCTCGCATAAGATATGACTCTCTTATGGCCATCTTTTTCCTGATATAAGGCAGCACCAAGACCTTGACCTGAAGCATCAGTATGTAATTCAAATTCATGAGTGTAATCGGGGTATGCCAAAATGGAAGGAGAAGTCAACTGAGTTTTTAACTCGAGAAATGCTTTCTCTTGAGTTTCCCCCCACTCAAACGTCTGCTTTGTAGAAGCTTTAGTCTTTCGCTTAGACTTTGTAGGTGTAGGCAAGAGATTAGTGAGCGGTTTGGCAATTTTTGCGAAGTCTTTCACAAAACGTCGATAATAACCGACAAAACCGAGAAATTGTCGAACTTCCTCTTTCGATGTTGGTCTAGGCCAAATTTTGACCTTGTCTACTTTATCATCATCGGCTTCTATGCCTTTTTCAGAGACAATGTGACCTACATATTTAATTCTCTTCATTAGAAGAAAACATTTCTTCGGTGTAAGTTTGAGTCCTGATTCTCTCAGTTTCGTGAAAACCTGTCTCATTCTGTCAAGGTGTGTTCATCAAGAGTTCTACTAAAAATGATAAGGTCATCAAGATAAATATAGCAAATGTTCAAATGTAAATCACCAAGACATTCCTCCATAAGACGTCGGTACGTCGCAGGAGCGTTTGTAAGGCCGAAAGGCATTCTATTGTATTCATAGAAGCCCAGTGAACCGACAGTAAAGGCTGTTCGCGGTTTGTGTTCTTCAAAAATTTCAACCTGGTGATAACCTGACTTCATATCCAAAACTGAGAAATATTTGTTTCCGGCAAGTGATTCTAATATATCCTCGATTCTAGGAAGTGAGTAATTGTCCTTAATAGTTCTAGCATTAAGCTGACGGAAATCTATGCAGAGTCTGAGTTGACCATTTTTCTTTTTCGCAAATACAACATTTGATGAGAATGGAGAATGAGACTTTCGTATGATACCAGCCTCAAGTAACTGTTGAATATGAACTCTGACCTGATCAATCATAGCGGGTGATACTCTTCGATATCTCTGTTTGAATGGTTTTTCATCGCTAAGTTCAATTCTGTGTTGAACTCGATCATTGTGACCTATGTCTTTCTCACCTTTCGAGAAAATATCATCAAAATCATCCAAGACCTTGTGAACCTTGTCAAGATCATCACTAGAAAGTTCATTTTCAGGCATATTTATCTCGGATTTCACACAGAGTGAATGAGATTCCTCTTGTAATTGACAACTTTGAACTGTCGCTGGTTGAAGTTCACATTAAAGTTCTTTTGGGTCAATACTGAATGTTCTTGTACTTACATTGCTGATAAGAATGGGAATCGTGCAAGTTTGATTGTGATCATAGGTGACTAGTACAGAAGATATGTCTAGGTCATCAGGGATATTTGACCTTGGTGTAGGATGCGTTACAGCACATGTAGGATAGTATGGTATTTTTCTCTGTAAATACCCTTGAATCACAGCTTCTGAGTTTGGTTTTACTGTGATGCGTTTGCATTCAGCAGATTTGACATAAGCTAACACATTATGGTTGTGAGCAAGTTCTTTTTCACGCAAAGTAATACACCTAAATGCTAAATATACTGGTGTTGTGAGCTGAGCATTTTGCAGAAATTTAACACCATAAGTGTTTTTCGTCATCTCTAAGAGAATATCAAGGACGTTTGTACCAATAAGCAAAGGAACATCCGCATGATAACGTTTAGAAGGAACTACCAAAACAAAGCTTCAATCATTTGGTCACTCTATGCATGATCATTCACTCTTAGTGATGCTGTTATGTAACCATGATATGGCAAACTTTCACCGTCTGCACACTCAATGTGTAACAGTTCTGAGATAGGGCTAAGCGGAATTTCAGAAAGGAATTTGTCGTAGAAATCTTTGCTTACAGTCGATACAGAAGAGCCTGTGTCGAGTAAAGCTTTGGCTTCTTCATCATTGAGCCAAACATTGATCTCATTTGAACTTCCTACCAAGTTTGCTTTCCTGTTAAATCTGAAACCTTTATTCATTTCATGAACATACTCTCTAGGCATGTCATCGACAAAGTGATACTTAGGATGATCAAGTCGTACTGTACAATCTCGCATCATATGCCCTTTTTGTCTACATCTATAGCAAATTCGTTCGCTATCACAAGTTTCATTTTGTTCGGGACTATCAATAAAACTAAGGTCTCCCAACTGTCCCTCGTCAGAGACCCTTATTGGTTTAAATGACCTCTCATGCCTCCTCTAAGGCCTTGACCTCTGAAATTTCTAAAACCTCTGTTTGAACCTCTGAATGGATAAGTCTGACCTTCATGACCTCGATTTGCGAAACCTTGATTAGGTCCATTCGAACCACTATAGTTCGTACGTCCATAACCTCTGAAGTTAATCATACCACGTGAGCTATTCTGGCCTCTTGAGGCTTGTTTCAAAGAAGTAAGCTCTGATTCAAAATTGTCGACCTTTGTAGACAAACGATCTAATTTCTTCACGATATCATCAAGTGTAGAGGCAGAGTGCATATGTGTCGCTTGCACTTTATTTGTATGACCAGCAGGTTTAGTTGAAGGTGCATTATAAGTTTGGTTACTTGTGGTCATTTCTAACTCAACTGACCTGACTTCTTTTCGAAATCTATCAAAGTCCTTAATCGTATCGTATTTGTAACGTACGGCATTTTGTAACATTGGTTCTCGTAAACCAGAAAAGAATTTCGAACATAGCATTTCGTTTCTCGCACTACCGCTGATTTTGTTTCGTTCGAATGGGATTTGGAGTACATTTTCGAGGCGCATACCGAATTCAGCCAATGATTCGTTAGGTTCTTGTTTCATTTTGTAAAATGTCTCCATAAGTGACTCGTGAGCACTTACATTCCCATAAACACCTTCAAGTTTCTCGAGTATGTTATTCGGAGAGGCGTGTGGTGGTAAAGTTATTAAAAGCGACCTTGCTTTTCCTCGCAATGAGTTGCGTATTGCTTGTAAAATAACTGGCTCTGGGTAATTTGCTTCCCGTATTATACATTTGACCTCGTAACGCCATACATCAAACTTGACCTCGCCACTTTTATCTTCACCTGAAAATGGTGGAATTTTAGGCAAATGTACAGTAGCTACGCTTTGCTGAATTGAATTTGTGTTCATAGAAATTTGAGGTAGCAATGTACTTAATGCAGGTTTCGGAAATTCAAATTTCACATCCGTAACACGTGACCTTGTGCCTGTCTGTACGGAAGGAGTATTTGTGTCGACGTGTAATAAATCATACTCAACACTCGTCACAACTTTGTAGTCGGTACGACTATTGATGTACTTAATCATCTTGTCAAGTTCTTCTTGACTCAAGTCTGGTTTAGTTTCACTTTTAGTTTCAGTCGGACTTTGACCTTTACCTTGGTCGGTACCCACAGCGCCAGATGCCTGTGCATTTTCCGGCTTTTGGTCCATTGTGTCAGTACCAGTACTCATGACTAATACTAAAACAAGTAACCAGCAATACAAATGAAATCGAACTCGATGTCGAAATCGAAAATGAAATCGAAGTGCACTTCGCATATATTCTGACTAATATGTAAAAACGCAGAATCACTTAAAAACTAAGACCTTAACAAAGCACGTACCTATACAAAATATGAAGAACTGTATAACTGTCTTCTGAGTCTTTAAAACAACTGAAAAGGGCAGCAACACCTAAGCTCTAGCTGTGAATGAAGAATTGTTAGTAAAACATGCTAAGATAGACTTAAGCGCTAGCAAGTTGCTTTAAATTAAAGTAAAATAAACAAAATCGATCACGATGTCAGATAAGACGCTTTTTGAATGACGATCAAGACAAGTGATCCCCAACTTCTAAGTATATGTGAACGAACACCACAAAAATAACTACACTGGACAAAAGACCTGTGAAGTAAATTAAAAATGTGAAGGACGTTACATGTCAAGGACAAAAAAAATAATCGGAGATGTAGAAAAATTGAAAAATGTTGAACCCACAAAAATGAGAAATAAACAGTATTATATACACATGTAGACCCTTTTCTATGAAGTTGCATTTTAAGCAAGATCAAAATGTAATATATATGATAAATTCAAATAGATATTGTGTAAAGAAATGATATACCAAAATTATGTAGCAGCAAAATATACAGAAGTTACAATGAATATATAATCACACGGATCGACGCGCACCGGTTATGTTGATAAGATGACTGCTTACTTTACGGATCACTGATTTTTGAAACGGACACTAATCTAGAAGGTGATGCGCGCACAGGTATGGTATACAGGTAGACGGTGAGTACATCTCATGCGACGGAATGGAAATTTAGCTGGTCAGAAGTCAACTGCATATCTGTCGAACGTGCAACCAACGTGGACGCCAAAAATGTACCAGGGCTCGTTGATGATAAACAAAGACGATCCTGATTGGGTTCTGAATTTATTGATGATATGCAAATATACCCTACAATAACATAACAAAACATAAATACAAATACAAATGTTCGTTCATACACAGTTCAATAAATAGAATATATAATATGCTCAATATTCGTGTAATTGATTGGTAATGTAATTGCAAAATACCAAAAAATGATTACAAGTTATATAAAATAAATGAGTATTATTTATATGTACCTGTTTATGGAACAGGGCCTTTTCCCAATTTATCGGGCATGGTGCCCGTTTTACAGCACGTCTGACCAGGGGATATATTTTACTAAAAGAAATAATATAATCGGCAATGTATCTAATGCCAAATACTCTAATAATACATTATTTATTCACAAGTATCGAAATTAAACGATAAAGTTTACGTCCAGAGTTAATTCATTAAGTTCTCAAAAATAGTTTTAAAATCTCCAAAAATACAGAAAATGTTCCGAAAACATAAAATGTAATTCAGAATTCAAAACGTATCTATTCAGTTCAAAATAATTTCTAAAATATAAAAACTTACATTTTATGCAGAAATGGTCATACGGCGATACACCTGTATAAGGTACGTACGAGTAGGGTATAGTCGATAGAAGGGGTGGTCAACTTAAATACTAGCTCGTGTGGCGGGAATGTGTATCGCCTGAGCGAAATGACCAATCACTGGCCATTGAAATTGTAGTTGAACCAATGAAATTTAACTAAGTGGAGGAACCAGGTAAAATACGGTGTTCAGTAAAGTATCTAGAGAACCTGCTGTATTACATTTAAAGAGCCACTGTATGACTCGCGCGGGGACGGCGCAAATATGAACGCAAAGCGACCGCAAATACTAATTTGTTAGTAAGAGAATGAAAACGGTTAGTAAATAATTCAGGAAGTATTAATTAAAGAAACTTATTTAATTAATGAACGTTAAATATAAAAACTATGTAGAAAACCACACTATCACATTATTTGTGCTTGATTTCATTTTACTTGTCTTGTACTTATTCGTAATAAGAAATGTACTGTTTGATATTTTACATGTACTAGTCTACTAGTAATTCATTTTACAAAGTTTGCACAAACAGTGTATTTTTGTGTTTTCATCATTTTCATGTTTATGTCATCTTTACAAACCATCATATTATTATACTTTTTAGTGATTTGTAATCTCTTTCTTCATGGTTTACATATCATAGAAAAAGTTCTTTTTCATTATATGCAAGTCTTTTACCTGCTTGCTATTAATGTATGCTCATGTTACTGCCAGTATTATAGTATTTTTAATCAGGGTATCACCAATTTCATTCCTAACCTATTTCATTCCATTGCCTATCCCTTGTTACTGCACAAGTCTTCCAGACTTAATTGTAATATCACTTGATTAACAAAGACATTTTAAAATTTTGACTACTATATTAAACAATAACAGAATAGACTCTAATACAACAAAATGAATCCATGGTAAACCTTGTGACCTTGCCCTTAGAAACTAAGTTACCATACACAAAAAAACCCCGAACTATTCTAGTCATTGCTGCCTCTTATTTGTAAACATTCCTTAATAACAGACTTTCAATACAGTAAAACCTGTCAAATACGGTCAGCTTTGAACAAAATAAAACATGGCTGCTTACAAAAGGTGGCCTTTCATTATTAAAACAAGAATTGGTTTAGTACCCCCACAGAAAGTATGTTTCATTTCTTATGTATCTAATTTTAATTCTTCATAGTTTTGTTTTCAAAGTTACAGTTTTAACCCTAAAACAAACATCTTCCTGTTTTGAGTACATACTTTTACACCTCTGACTTTGCCCTGTTTTTAAAAAGGAATAACCTGCTTCATATATATTAGATGTAAATAATATGTACATATTCAATATACATAAAATGCACATAGAATCATATGCACGTTAAATATATTAAATATGATCAAGTATACATTTTATACGCGCACTCGATTTTTACATAAAATGAACATTTTTGAAATACGTAAAATATACATTTTGCATACATAAAGTATGTTTCACAATTTTAGCTGTGTAGTATATCTGGCGGGCAAATAAAAGAAGATGTACTATAGTGCCTTCCTGTTTGCACAGGGCCTTTCAGATATAGCGAGAGAATGTCGAAAAGAAAAAAGAGCGAAAGAAATATCTGAGTATATAGAGATACATAATAATCTAGAAGACAACAGTTGACAGTATTTATTTCGTTGAAGAATACTGAAATCGTGGTAAACGCGATTTTGCCCGAGAGTTGGCGACCTCCCGTTTTCTTTGCAACATTCTTTCGCTAAATCTGAAAGGCCCTGCGAGTCCGATCAACTTCGTTTTTTCAACGCATTCGAACATTTCTGTCAAAATAACTTAAATTTTACAATTCGTTGGTCCTGTAGCATCATATCCCACTCATTCTGCTACGTCTTTCGGTACATTTTGGACATAACTTTCTCAATGTTTGGTCATACTACATTGTTTAGATTGAGGATCACTGATGAGTGTTAAGTACCCGAAACGTCTGGTCCATGATGCAACTATTATGTGTTCTTAAAATGATGCTATTGAATCTGAAGACGTTAAACATGAAATCCGTTAAAAACGATTCTTAACGTTAGATACATTATTTATATATTAAGTAAACGTTTATGCAAATTGGAGACCGTATGTAGGGCGATCATTGATAAAACCATGTTCTTTGGTGGCATACGAGTAGTATTGGTTGGTGAGGTTTTTCAGCTGCAACCTGTAGCCAATGACCTTAACGGTGAGTCGGTGACCATGGCAATTATTTTTTACCAGACAGAGAGGGATTTCTAGAATTTTTCTTTTATCCGAGACTTTCCGAAGTGTAATTTGGAAGGTATCGGGTACTAGCCTATACGACGAATAGCAAGGAGAAGGTCGAATTGCCTTCGCGTTTCCTTTGACACGGTTCTCGATACGGGTGACAGATTACACTCAATAACAAAGAGTTACACAGGTCAATAACAAAATTGATCATGTACTCAGGAAGAATAGACGTTTCTTGATCAATCGGTACCATGTTTTCACCAATTGCACAAAATTTGAGCTAGAAATTGATTGAGTGAATCGGGCGATATCGTCATTCAAGTCAACCTTGTGTTTATCTATGTATTATAAGTGGAGGGGAGGGGGTATTTATTCTGTACTCATTGTGTTCTGTAGCCCCTGTGGTTTAGATTGAGGATTACTGACGAGGGTTGAGTATCCGAAACCTGCATGTCATGCTGCCAATTCATCTGTTCTCAATTTGAAACATTTGACCACTTTGTGAGTGTCACTGCTGGTGGACCAGGGGTTCCCGAGGGCACATGTAGCCAAGTTCGATCAATTACGGTTGATCGTTTCTTTAACGCATTCTAAAATTTCTGTTATCAAAATATTTAGAAATTTCTAAAATATGGGTCCTGTGGCATCATTTCCCACAAATCCTGCTTCGTCTTTCGGTACGTTTTTGGACATACTAATTTTCACACTTTTCGGCATACTACATTGTTTATATTTGAGGATCACTGACGAGGGTATAGTAAACGAAACGTGCATGCCTGGTCCATGCTGCCAGTTTATCTGTTCTTAAATGATGCTATTCAATTTGAAGACGTTTAACAATTGTCCCACTTGGTGAGTGTCATTGCTGGTGGACCAGGTGTCCCCGAAGGCACATGTAGCCAAGTTCGACCAATTTCGGTTGATCGTTTCTTCAACGCATTCTAAAATTTCTGTTATCAACATTTATAGAAATTTCTAAAATGTGGGTCCTGTGGCATCATATCCCACCCATCCTGTTACGTCTTTCGGTACATTTTGGTCATCATAATTGATTTTGAAGACGTTTAACATTCTGCAATACCAATTTTGTTGTGCGTGTATCGGATACTTTAATTCTCTTCAGTAGTACTTCATGTCAAGCAGTGAAATAAAGCCAAAGTGAATTTTCCTGGCGCCATCTACAATACAGAGCTTTCATTTCCTTTCGCCACAATGAGCGGCTCCAAATTTTGTGTAGGGTACATTCAGAAAAGTATTTTGGTGAAAAATATGGCAAAAACTCGTTGGAGGGTAGGCGCAAGGAGCTCAATTCTAAACATGACCGAAAAAAATGATGCCGAAACCCTGATCTAATTTGATGACAGGAAATTTAGAATATATTTCAATGCAGTGCGTACACACTAACACTAGGTGAGCGATATCCTCGGGGACTAACAGTCCACCAGCAACGTTACCAGCCTAGTGGTTGAAATTGTCAATATTGAAATATATATGTTCTATAGTACCAATTTTGTTGTACAAGAACCGTGTTTCGAATTCTTTTATCAATATTAAAGGTCTATGACCTAGTTGAGCACCTGATATTTCATTAAAGCCCATTACCCCTGGGGTCTTAGGAAAAGGGTGTGGTCATTTTCTCCTATAGACCTCAATACAACATTGTGGTCACCACTTCTCAGAAAGTATAAATAATGAAAATTTAATTCTTTTGCTATATTATAGGTATATGGTTGAGTAATGCACATGATATTTTCTTTGAGTCCCTGACCCCCCAGGGTCTTAGAAAATGGGTGCGGTCTTACATATTATCTTATATTACCCTAGGCAAAGTATAAATGATTAAAAGTTAATACATTTTTGCAATATTAATGGTGTATGAGCTAGATGTGCACCTGAAGTCTTGTTTAAGCCCTGACCCCAAGGTCTAAGATATTTGGCGTGGTCATTTTCTTCTATATATAACAAAGCGTAATCTTGAGGTCACCATTTCTCAGAAAGTATAATAAATTGAAAGATAGTTCTTTTTTATATATTATAGATTTATGATCAAGCTGTACACAGGATATTTTGCTTCAGACCCTGACCCAAGAGTCTTAGAAAATTGGTATGGCCATTTTCTCTTATGTTACTATGTAATCTTGTGGTCGCCATTTTTCAGAGAGTATAGATGTTTAACGTCTTCAAATTCATTAGCATCATTTAAGAGCAAGAAATAGCAATCCAAGGAATGCTTGTGTCGCCTGCGAAGCGGTATAATTATTATTCTAGAAAACGGATAAAAATTATTGGTATCAGTAGAAACGTCTTGTCAAATGAAATTCATTTGAAATATCAGACCTCTTAATTACATTACAGTCAATAAATATTGCTCAGTCCCTGACTCAGGACTGAGCAATATTTATTGACTGTAATGTAAATTGTTTCCCTAATTTTGGAATAAAAAGACAGAACTCTTAATTACAAATTAAAAGATATGGTCATTCTCTAATTTTCAGAAAAGAATGTCAGTCATCTAGGTCAAGGTCGCTACGTAAAACTTGGTAACAAAAATGTCTCATCATATGAAATATTAAAGACATATCACCTACCAATCAAAAGATATGCAACCTTAATTTCTTAAAAAGAAGGCATAAAAGCTAGGTCAAGGTCAAAATTATGGTATGTGTAGAAATTAAGATATTGTAACAAGGAAAATACATATGAAATATCAAAGCCCTATCACCTACCAATCAAAAGATATAGCCAATTTTAATTTTCTTGAAAAGGTCAAGATCACAAGGTCAATATTATGGTCTGTGTAGAAAGGTATTGTCACAAGGAATACAAATGTGAAATACCAAAGCTCTATCACTTACTTATCAAAGATATGTGCAATCTTAATTTTTTTTAAAGTAGGTCAAATATGTAGGTCAAGGTCAATAGGTAAAAAATTATGGTATGTGTAGAAAGGCGTTGTTACAAGGAATACACATGTGAAATATCAAAGCCCTATCACTTACCAATCAAAAGACATAGCAATACTTACCTTTTTTCAAAAGGAGGTCAAATATCTAGGTCAAGGTCACAAGGTACAAAATCATGGTATGCGTAGAAAGGTCTTGCCACAAGTTTTGCACGTGTGAAATATCAATGTCCTAACACTTACCAATCAAAAGATATATCCATTCTTTTTTTTTTGAAAAGCAGGTCAAATATGTTGGTCAAGATCACTAGGTCAAAAATTATGGTATGTGTAGGAAGGTCTTGTCACAAGGAATACACATGTGAAATATCAAATCCCTATCACTTACCAATCAAAAGTTATGAGCTGTGACACCCAAAGTGTGACAGACAGACGGACGGACAAAGTGATCCCCAAATGTCGCTATGCTTCACAGGCGACACAATAAATTTAGAGCATGGACCAGACATGCAAGTTTCGAGTAATAGAAATTAAATTCTTTTTGCAATTTAAACGGTTTATGATCTTGTTGTGCACCTAATCTGAGTCCCCGACCCCCTGAGTCTTAGGAAATGGATGTGTTCGTGTTCTCCTATATACATAACTTACTGTAATTTTGTGGTCATAATTTCTAAGAAAGTATGAAGGATACAAAGTCATTTATTTTTGCAACATGGTGGTCAAGTTGTGTACATGTATCTGATGTTTCGTTTGACATTCAGACCCCAAGGGTCTTGAAAAATGGGTGTGGTCATTTTCTTCTATATATTTCATATATATATATATTATGCATTATTTTAAACACCAAATTTTCAGAGTGAATAATTGGAAGAGTATAAATTATTTTTGCATAATTCATATGTAAAGTGTACATGGTTTGATTATCAACATAATTATTTTTAGCCCCTGACCTCAAGGGTCTTGGAAAATGGATGTGGTCATTTTCTGGTATACAACTCTATGTAATCTTTCGAATACCAAAACCTAGTAAGTATGACATGAAAAACGATTTTTGCATTATGTTTAGACTTACGCTACGCTTTCACATCTGATAAAACTTTTTTAGCCCCTGACCCTTGGGTCTTAGAAAATAGTTTTATCATTTAGTTATGAATTATACTATACAACCAGAAGAGCTTCAGTCTCGTCAGAGGCTTCCAGTTTCATTTCGCAGTAGTATTTATGATATTTAACCTTTCTGTTTGCACTAAAAAGTATATGCCATCTTAATACAAACACTTCGCACACCTGCCTTACCGCCGTTAGTTCTTAAAGGACTGGTCAATATTTGTCATCGGGGTGGGACAGATGCAAAAGGGCTTGGGACATGAAGTTTTTATTAACCAATATCAATGGGACATGTTTTTTAACCCATGGGACATTAACTTTTTTTAACACATCAGGAGACTCAAAATTATAGGTACAATGCATATGAATATTTTATTTTCATATCTTTTACATCATCACTCTTCTACAGATAAAGTACAACTTATATAGATCATGAAAAGAAAGAAACGCAAGATAATTTTCAATTCATATTTGCTTCATTTCCATGGGACACAAAGTTTTTTTATGTCTTAACGCATGGGACTAGTACTTTTTTCAGTTTCTAATGCATGGGACATGCATTTTTTTAACGGAAGTTTTAAGATTTGCACCGGTCCCACCCCGGTGATAAATAATCACCGGCCCCTTATTGTTGACGTGGTTGTCCGAATTGCCTCTGACCTTTGTTTACATTAGAAACCATGAACGTACTGCATTGTTTATCTTTGTTTTTTGATATGTCTACCCTTCTATATGTTAAAATAGTTTAAATGCCTGTCAGTATTGATTTACAGCTGTTTACATTACTGTGTCCCAGTTTTCCGCGAAACGTCATGCTAGTTTTTTTCGTCATAGCGACAGGAAGCAAAATTTTAACCTCTGACCAAAAGTTAGAATTTATCCTGCATTGTTATTTTGTGATGTTTGTGAATACTTTTCGTCTGTATGAGATTGATACAAAATGTTGTACTGCTTGATGCCTAATTACGGAGAAAAAAAAACACTTATATTACGTGATTATATTTTTGACTTAAAGGGCTTTTTATATACGTGTTCCCGTGTTGTCATTGCAGACGACACAAAGCGGGATCATGGCTAGCCACGTTAGTGTAAGTTTCGACGTCACATAGAATAGGGAATAGTAATTGGTTAATTGTCTCATATATTCACATATACATATATTATAAACTACTAGAGTAAGGAGACGAGGAAGGATTTTTCCTGTCAGGGGTGTACGAACGATAGTTCGGCACGTTAGGCATATAGTTAGGGGCTGCGTAGAGCGATAGCTCTTGTAGGAGGGAGTAAATACATGTACCATATATTTTCATACAGTAATTTCATTATAGTTTAGCATAAGAGTGACGTACTAGTTTATTTAGGAAACCATATTAGTTTAGTTTAGAGTAGAAATATAATAAACATGTTATATGTGGCTGGCTTGACCATGGACGGACTCGACGTATAGATGTTATACATTTATTCATTTCACTGTCGTCTGCCTTATTATTTTCTTTATACATTTATAGTTGTTCTTTGTTATTCGAAGTTGTTTAGTGATCGATAGATCTACAATAAATTCAGAAAATTACATCCGTCTCACTCTCATGTTGGCAATTCATAGTTAGACTCGTGCAGTCAAGGTAAGCCTCTAAGCTGGACAATAGAGAAAGTCAGAGAAACAGGGTCCAGGGAAAGGCCGTATGTAAAGTGTGTTTCGCTCGGGCACACTGGCCTAGGTCTGAAGTTCACTACACTTATGCCTTTTTATTCATTTGTTGTTCAAACTAAATGTACCTAAGATTGCTATCAGAAAAAGATTGCTACGTACTTCATGTGATGTATGACTTCTTCGTAATATTTCATTTATCGGGCCTGCAGGCAACTAGTTAACACATATTTAATTGTTCCTCTAGCACTTTAGCTTCACATTTCGTTAAAATTGATGTTGGCCATTCTGAAATAAATCTTGTTTCAGGCTTAAGTAGCAAAGGTCAAGAAGACGACTATCACCACAAATTAGGTAATTTTCGAAGATCGAGTATTGAACAAAGACCAAATGAGGATTTCACTCTTTGCCTCTGAATAGAAACTATGAAAGAATGCCAAGTGACAATTAAACCAAGGTTTTATCTTCTATCAAAACTGAAAGATGAGGCAGAGGTATGATTAATATAATCTATCACCGAATGCGATCGTTGACATTTTTTAAAGGTACGGTGTCCCTGAAAATTAATTAATTTTACAAAATTTCATAATGCAAAATATGTCTTTTCATATGATAGTTTACATTCTCATTTGTATAAATTAAAATTTTCAGACGAATAAAACGCATCACGGGCGCAGGAGAAGGAGGCAGCAGGGTCACATGCCCCCCCCCCCCCCCCCAACTTTTCAAAGTGTGGGCACAAACTTTTCAATCACAACATTTTATGATGCATTAACATTGTTTGAAATAGCAACATTTCGTACTATAAATCTGAACATTGTCGGTCAATTTCCCGCAATACGGAACTTTCGAGATACTGCGTGTGAACCGTTATAGGACCTTAATTTACGTCGACGGTCACGTGATAGCGACGAATTGTAGGGCATCTTTATTTACATTCGCAACGCACTGATGCAGAAGAAATACGATGTAAAGCGAAGCCAAGAAGGAAAATTGAGAAGAATGTGGATGGCCCAAGTCACAACTGGTGTTCATTTCCTGGTTGCACCGCAGATGTAAGGAAAAAGAGTAATTTGTATTGTTATCCGTGGATGAAAGGGGTTACCTTCCATCACTACCCTGGGTCAAAGCGAAAACCAAAGCTCAGACGACAGTGGCTTCAGATAGTATTTAGGGACGAAAGTTACACTCCAAAGCGCTACCATACTGTTTGTTCTCTGCACTTTATTGACGGGAGGCCAACAGAAGAAATCCGATCCACAGGGCCTTTAGATAAAGCGAGAGTATGTTGCAAAGAAAAAAGAGAGAGAAGGGAGGTCACTAAATGTTTGAAAAAATCGCATTAAGCAGGATTTCCGTATTCTTCAACGAAATAAATATTGTCAATCTCCATATATTCATACTTTCCCCATACAGCTTTTAAAATTAAATATTGCTCTGTTATACCGTTTGGAAGGTGCATTTGTAAACACTCACGTTGACTTCCGGTTTTAAACAAATATATGCTATACTTTTTTTCCAAAATATAAGCATTATGTGCTTTCGCACATGTACATAATTCAAAGATAGTGAAATACAATTAAAGGCTACCGGGGAAAGGCAGATTAATTTTAATACATTTTTTGTGCCCAAAATAATTTAAAGTAAATTATTTAAAAATAGCGCCACCTACAATCAATTCATTTCAGTTCTATGATTTACTTTCAAGGTCCGTTCTGAATGGTCGAAAATATATGTATACCAATATTTGACAAATCAAAGGTCACCCTATTATTGTCGTTTGAAAACAGGAAGTGAATCTGAGAGTTTACAACTGCTTAGAAGATTTATGGTGACCTCCCTTTTCTTTCTTTCTCTACTCTAGTACATAGTATCTGTATAACTAATAGGTCCTGTGATCATATCCCCACACTTTTCTCCCGGAATAATTTCAAAATGCAAAAACAGCCTAGACAGACTCTTTCCATCAGGAAACGTCGGTACAGTACAAGAGACCAAAGTCCCAGCCCACAACCAGAAGCTACAAAGATCCAGAACCTCTTCCTGTAATATATATATATCATACTACAAAGATCCAGAACCTCTTCCTGTAATATATATATATCATACATATTCATAATATTTTGATTTCAAAGTATATTTCTCCCATCTGAAAATAAGAGTATAAAAAATATGTTTGAAAATGTATATATATTATGTTATTTTCAAGTAAAATTCAAATGGCAGTATACTTGTACGGAAACATGCATGAAAGTCATTCATGATTAAGGTACATCGCGGCGTTACGGCACGGAAAATTTTGCGAGAAGACATAGCCTGAAAATTTGTCTACATGAAATATAAGATTTGATCAATCTTTGATATAATTTTCATGTAACTATTTCACGAAGTTTTTCGAGATTTTAAGCCTCAAAGACAGCATTGACGTTCTTATTCGAAAATATGCATTTTCTGAACTAAAATAATTTTAATCTAGAAAATTGACCAAGGAGGGTGAAAAGGGAGATCAAAAATATTGTTGCCATGTTGAGTATTGTATTTCTACGGATTATTGTGTCTCTAAGGGAAAATTTGCAATTTCTATCGCCATTTTGCAACTTATTATTCAAAAATCCGCACTCATTCAAAAGGCAAAACACGGCTTGCTTCATTATCATTTTCTCCATTAAGTTGTGGAGGTCCTTAAAGCCCTTCTTACACGTAAAAGTAGAGAATGAGCTGAATTCGAATATATAAAAACATGGATAGGTCTTCTCGGCAGATTTTTTGCAATTCAAGATTGAAAATTTGTTTTGCGTGGCTTCGGCGCCAATTTTACTCGCAACGTCAAAGTCACAGTGTGTTCAGATCGCATACATTTTTGTATGTCAACATGACGTCAAGGAGTATGCGGAATATTTGATTCTCTGTAACGGTCTTCTTTGAAACATCCAGAAACCTTTTTTTTTAAAGATAAATAATCAACAATAACATGGGCTGTATTCGAACTAGACCTTATATCTTAATGTAAAAATAAAATTCTCCGTACATGACATTTTTTTTCTTCAAATATTTGAAAACATCATACGGAACAGACGGACGGACATGCTCATTACTATTTAATCCGATATTTTTTGGCGGGGTATACAAAAAAATCCCTCTTGTTTATGTGTACATATACTTTATAATATCGGATAAGGGTTGAGGAGGGGCGGTCCATATAAGATATACATTTTGATTTTCATTTCATGCTCGTTTTCTATCATTACGTTCAGCCGCCTCGATTGTCGTGATATAATATTATTAAAATGAAATTTCCATTTCTCCGAGTTCAGGAATTCCTCAAGAAGGCAGTACGGTATCTTTTTTTCCGATAACAAAAAAGAAAAAAAAAATTAATAAATAAATGAATAAATAAATAAAATGAAAATCCAAACAAACAACTTGCACATATGTAGTCTCTTTGACAAATTTTTAACACTGACCTTGACTCCTAAGTATGACCTCTTTTTTTTTGCTTGTCAGGATTGTTACAGGTTAAAAATAAATATTCTGATCTTTAGTTACTGGAAAATAAATATTCCGGCCGGCCGTGCGTTGAAAATAAATAATCTGACCCGAAAAAAAAATTGCCAGCCCCCTCCCCCTCAGGATCAAATTGGTCGTCCCCTTACAAAACAATTCCGGTTCGCTCTGCTTTCTGGTATATATACAAATCTTTGTCTTACGTCATAATCGAACTTTCAGGCACTATGTATTCCTAAATTCTTAAAGTAAATCACCGCTTTGCATATAATTTAAAAAGTACTGAGAAGATTAATTTTATTTTATAAGGGAGCCCCTCCTCCTTTTCTGTCGGACACCCCCCCCCCCCCCCTCGCTTTCCCCGATTGTGCACACTGAGAAACTAGCAAGAAGGAGAGCGAGAAAAAGACTGATCAAAAGTAAAGCCTTCACCAGATCCTATAGAAATTTGGAATTATATTCATTGTACCTTGTGTCAGAACAAAAGAGAAAACGAATTAAAAGCAGATGGGAAACTTTAAATTTGATTTTTGAAAACTAATCAGGACAGCTTTTGAATTTCAATAATTTTTTATCACGATAGAAATATTAAGGATAATTATACTCTTGTATAATCCTGAGATGAAACCAAATTATATACAATACCGTTTAACCTTGTATATTTCATGCAATGTCTTACATGTATATGCAATATTATGTTATCATTATCTATAGAAGAAATGTGCTTTTTTTATGTCAGCATACAAGTTGTGGTGAATAAAAACAATAAAAAAAAGTAAAGCCTTCTCCATCCGTCTACATGGTACAAAAAAGAAATTAGATAAGGATGGAGGAGGATGGATGAAAGAACATTAATTTCCAACGTAATATCTGAAGAAAAAATTGCATTCATATATCATTCCCTAGATCTAGTCAAAATATAACCAAACATCCCTCAAAGTTTCCGGTTCCTATTGCAAGCGTGTCTAAATACATTGACTGAATTTAGACACAATGTAAAGTTTATGTTTAAAAATTTCGGCTCGCTACGTTTACTAGAAAATATAAGTATTTACAAAAAAGCCATTATTTGCGCCCTAACGATATATGTCGCGCAATGTAACGTGACGTTACGATCAAGTAAGGTTTATGACGTCATAGCGTAGATGTGCACATAAAAAATTCGAGGGTGAAACCTGCGTACACATTTGATTGTGATGAAAGCTTCCCCGCGAGCTACGTTAAGGAAGATGATATCATTTTACTTGAAGAATCATGGTTTCTATAACAATTATATGCAAGTTACAGCCTCCATATAGAAGTTGTGTAGTATTGTATGACAAATATGGATAATGACCATATCCCTGTCTACAGTACAAAATCGATAATACAGAAAATCAGAAACCGAAGGCATACAAAATCAGGACAAAACAGGAACCAAAGCAAACAAAAACAAAAACCTCCACCATATGAAAAGAAGCGAACTCCCGATATGAGAGTGAGACCAGGTGCCCAGGAAGATATTATACACTATACTATACTATACACTGCCATCCATAAATAACTATACAAACAAGGAAATCATTCTAAATTCAAAATTAGTTAAATCCTAATTTTTCCATTCTGAACCTGTAAGAATCATAATAATTGGTTTCACATAATTCAAAATTATGAATTGTGATAAAGAAAATGTAAAAAAGAAACTTTTTTCATTGCACAATTTTTTTTCAAAAATTGTCATTTTTATATAAAAAATAATAAAAATTCAATAAATGTAAATATTTGGGTCAAGTTTGTTGCAAATGATTTCTATAAGGTTCATCTTTAGAGTTATACAGCAATGGATTCGAAACTGTTCATTTTTTAATGGCAGCATTAACGGAAATAGTGTATACTAATTTATGGATGGCAGTGTATTGAGCACACATTTTAACCCAGAACTTTTCAAAGACTTATTCATTAAATATAATGATTAATAAAGGATGTAACTCTGCTTGATGATGGACGCTTGGTAGCTTTACAAGTTGAGATAGATAGCATAGTGACTAACTGCAGTACAGATCAAAACAACAACCAAATGGAAAAGAACAAGGAAAGCAGTACAGGTATAGTTTTATACTCTTTTGTTAC
Organism: Pinctada fucata; assembly: GCA_028142955.1. Classification (NCBI taxonomy): domain Eukaryota; kingdom Metazoa; phylum Mollusca; class Bivalvia; order Pterioida; family Pteriidae; genus Pinctada; species Pinctada fucata. Next base: position 10,798,018 of record AP027110.1, read on the forward strand.
TCTGTCAAAGAGAACTTTCCATTGTATATAGTTAATAAAACAAATAACAACTTTAATTAAGTGTAAGTGCAATGTACTATTACTTTTAGATACAGCATGCATTGACAACCTCCCCCCCCCAAAAAAAAACAACTTGGGTCTAGTATATGTTTTAAATTACTTTTGATAAGCAAATTTAAACAAAATATTCTCAAATGATCATTAAATTGCAGATTGTAAACCAGAGCATAAGTATGCCAGAGATCACAATTATAGTGTGTTGCATAAGCCAGATGTGGAGAGTAAAAGCATTGAAGTACAGACAGATTTGAGCATGAATGATAACAAAGCTATGGAAAAGGTACATACAGGGACAGTGACACATTTATATTTACATGTATATTCATATTTTTGTGCTTTCCTCTCTTTATGAATATATGTAACATAAACATGTACATAAAACTTGAAAAAAGTATGTAAATAAAGCAAATGTTATAATTTCAATTATATTTTTTTCTAAATATCAATAACATTTCTTCATGACCTTTCGATTTATTACCTAGATTTTTGAATTATGCTTTTGTACTATCTGCAACCTTGACCTTTGATCTATGACATTTAAATTTACATTTCTTCCTTTAGTCAAATGAAATAATTGTAGGGAGTTGAAGGAATATCTGTTAAAAAGTTGACCTCCTAAGTAGAGTCAAGGATTTTAATTCAGTTCACCTTGACCATTGACAAATTACTTTGAAAATTATGATGTTGTTTCTAGGATCATAAGCAATGTGCAAATACTGATTGATTTGGTTCTTACAAAAAAGTGCACTCCAGTTAGTAAACAAGTATTTGGGCGAGTCCAATATGTGACCTTGGCCTTTGACACATGACCTTGTAAATCAATATGGTTCGATCTTGCTTATGCTACAAGTATATTTATAAAAGCTTGTTTAAAAGTGTAAACATTATTGAACATGTACACGAGGTCATATATTGGCTTACAAATTATTATTTCACCAAAATATTGTATGATTTCTTCTTCTTCTGTATTTTATGAATTCCCATTTTCTAGGAAATTATGACAGATGTGCTTGTTGAAAGGCTAACCAAATCGGATGCAGCAGTAAAGAGGAATTTTGGAGTTCCATCAGTTAATATTTTGTTTGGATTATTTGGCAAGTACAGAATGCATGACTAACACTCAATTGTTTACATTAAACTGAAGTTTAGCTGACAAGACATTGTACAATCTGCATGCAAACAGTTTATAGAGACATAATGTATAGATGCATGCATAATTGTGTAATTTTTCAAACGTAGTCAAATGAATTAGGTTTATTTTTTCTCACTGAAAGTATTTTTTTTTTGTTTCAGCAATACTGGATTCCGCTTTCACAAACATCAAATATTGGTCAGGGAAAGAGAGTACACAGGACAAGAGATATAAGGTGGGTCAGAGCAAGAAACCAGGTCCATCCTGGAAAATGACCAGAATGAATGAATTTTTGATGACACTACTAAGAATCAGACAAGGAGTCAGCACCTAATTATTGGCATATCTATTTGGGATTGCAGAAAGCAGAGTATCACAGATATGTTGCACATGGACAAATGTAATGTACAGAGTATTTGGTCCTAACATTAAGTGGCCTTCAAGGTCACAGATAGTCAAATTCATACCGCGGAAGTTCAAGTCAAAGTTTCATGATACCAGAGTCATTATAGATTGTACGGAATTTTTTATCCAGCGCCCACGATCACCTTCAGCTCAGAATCAGACATATAGCAATTGCAAGAGTCACAACACATTTAAATGTCTTGTAGGAATAACACCTGCTGGTGCTTTCAGTTTTATATCAGAGCTATGGGGTGGAAACGTCTCGGACAGATTCATTACAGCTAATATTGGATTCCTTGACCTTATTTCTCCTGGTGATCTAGTCATGGCTGTCCGAGGTTTTGTAATCAGAGACTACTTATTAGAGAGAAAGGCTCATTCCTCCGTTTACCCAAAAATGTAAGTGGGGAAAAGGCAAAAGGTTAACCAATGCTCAGGTTACACAGACACGTGATATTGCGCATCCATGTTGAAAGAGCCATACGACGCTTGAAATGCGTTCGACTCTTCGCAACTGTCATGCCTCCTTCTTTGAAACCCTTACCTTGTCAAATTCTTGTTATTGCTGCTTTTTTGTGCAATCGTGAACCACAACTGATAAAATGAAGATTTTACATATAAATACCGGTATTGTAAGTTGGTGTATAACCTGACCAAAAATTGAAAGAGAGGGATACATTGAATTCATTCAAATATGAAATGACTGTTACACATATATAGTCTGTTAATGTTCATATACAACATGTTATTGTCATATTTGACAATTTGAATATTTTTACAATGAAAATTTGTTTATTTTTGTTAACATAATCAATTTGTTGAGTCATGAAGTTTGTTCTACAATTTACAAGTATTGAAGAGATTTAAAAATAACAATATTTTATAGAATGATTTCAAAGTCCATCACATGCAAGCATAATAAATAATAAAAAAAAAATATGTATACAAGTATACCAGACATGAACCTACTAAGTACTAGTTCCAAATAAATGCACGTACAAATTTGGTATCAAATGTTCTGCTGCCAATCATGCATGTGCATTTATTGAAATTCACATCCATTTAATGGCAGTTCTTCAGGGAATACTGAAAGCATGTTAGACAAATTACACTGCACTTAAATGTTATAATGTGTCATTTATTTAATACAGAGTCACATCTCTGATAATTTCACAAAGAATGGAGACTATGCATAATCTAAGTGAAGTTTTTTATAATGACAAGATGACATTTTAAAGATATTTTTCAAAGAACTGATCACATTTGATAGATATTTCCTCAAACTTTGATGCGTCAAAATAAATGCGTTCTTGAAATATGCCTCTCTTTGTATAGAAAACAAAATCACATCACTTAAAATCAAAAATGCCTAGCTGTCCTTGTATTTGAGTATACCAGGGAGAGTCTTCCCTCAAATGAATTTTATTGTTTTCAAAATGTAGGTGATAATTTGGATCTAGTGAAGCTTCTTCTACGGTTTCATCTCTGTGAGAGTATGAACATTTTATTTCAATAAGACCATTCCCACAACATTTACATGAGATTACACCATCTGGAGAGGCAGCCATATACGGCTTCTCTGAATAAATATGTAACCCGGTGGTCTTCACTCTAACTTTTTGATGATTAATTTTGTATTCATCAAAATAAAGCTGTCTAGCAATAGCTTCATTTTTTTGTACCAAATTTAATGGCAGGTAAATTTGAAATATTGTGATTTTGTTGAAAAAATTTTCCTTACAATTTCCCTCACAATATAATTTTCAGATTATTGTGATCCCCGAAAATTCATAAATTTAGAGGATACTGAATCTGTGATCCGTCCATGTCTGTGGCAAAACCACCAATCATTTTCATCTTGACCATATGGTATGGAAGCTACATGGTTTATAACAGTTTTAACAAATCGACTTTAAATGATCAACAATGTTCACATCTATCTTATTTGCATTTTTCACGGACAAGATAGGTCGGATACATCATCACTATCACAATCTTCATCATAATCAGATGGAGGATCTAGAGTTTGTAGTTCGACGGCATTCGAACCACGGCAGAGATGGTATATTTTCTTATCGACTTTTTTGATGATGTTTTCGTTGATCATCTTACATGGATTGAAATTAGTATGGTGAGGACCTATGGCACCCTCTTTATTGATTTTCAAATTGTGAACTTCAGAGGTACGAGACACTTGTCTTGGCTTGTCCCATGTACACTGAACATCTGTGCTTACTTGAGTGTGTCGATCTTTGTGTCTGTCGTTGAATGATGACGCAGCAAACATAAGTGCTGTACAATGCTTACATGACCCATTATCTCTAAAAATATAAATTTGAAAATTTGGAATATAATAAAGAAACCTGATATAAGTTATATAATTGATCATTGTTAAGTATTGTCAAGATTTGGAATTGGTCAAAATGAAATATTCAGTCATCAGTGGTCGGACAAGACGTGTACATTGGTTATCATTTTGATTTTAATCCAATTAATGAATTATTTAAAAATCATATTAACACAACACAGGTACATTTACTTGAATGATTTGGGCAGTCTTCTCCACAAGAATCCATGTTAGGTATGGTTCTGCATTCTGTCTTCTCCACAAGAATCCATGTTAGGTATGGTTCTGCATTCTGTCTTGTTTCTTGGGTTGTGGAATATTTGATATAGTAGAAGTTCTCCGACAGGACAGCAAGTTTAACATTGTCGATGTGATTGTTTGTGAATAACAAATAACCATTGTCATGTTTGTAAAGTTTTAGCCTTGAGTTGTCCCATCCGGTGTTTAAAAGCCTAATAAAGACGTCCACGTTGCCAATTTATTTGTTCTTAAATGATGCTATTCAATTTGAAGACGTTTACATTTATACCACTTGGTGAATGTCACTGCTGGTGGACCAGGATTCCCGAGGGCACATGTAGCCAAGTTCGATCAATTTCGGTTGATCGTTTCTTCAACGCAATCTAAATTTCTGTTATCAAAATTTCTTGAAATTTCTAAAAAGTGGGTCCTGTAGCATCATATCCCACCCATCCTGCTACGTCTTTCGGTACCCTTTTTCGACATAGTAACTTTCATACTTTTTGGCATATTACATTGTTTAGATTTAGGATTAAGGATCACTGATGAGGGTTAAGTACCCGAAACGTGCATGTCTGGTCCACGTTGCCAATTTATTTGTTCTTAAATGATGCTATTCAATTTGAAGACGTTTACATTTCTATCTAAGGCATTAGAGTCCGATCATCGTCCCATTTTGTGATGCTGTTTACACTTTGATAAGTTTCCTCGCCTATTGTTCTTCGATTTTTATCCATATTTTCATTATCGTCCTTCATTTGTACATCTTTCAATTCAATTTCAACAGGCAATTCGCATAACTTGATAAAATGATGTTTGAAATATATGGAACACGTAATTCTTTCAGCGACAGAAACTGCTTGAGCTCAGGAACATTCCATGAAGCAAAATCAAAACACGTAATTTCAACATGTGACTCGTCATTCGGAAGAAATAAGACACGAGATGGCTAAATACGGCCCTTATCGTAACAGCTCCTTAGTTAGACCCCCCGCTGGCCACGTGTGTGTTTAAAAAAGGGAATTCTAGGTTTATTGAATTTGAATATTGAATTTCAAGATATTCAACATTTGGGCCACTTGGTTAGTGTCATTGCTGGTGGACAAGGAGTCTCCGAGGGCACATGTAGCCAAGTTCCATCTACTTCGAAAATCTGTCGGTGATCAAAATTTCTAAAATGTAAACGTCTGTTAATAACTGTTAGGTACTTCTTTGATGTTTATTATTATCATGTAAAACGTCTTCAAATTCAATAGCATCATTTAAGAACAGATAAAATTTCAGCATGGACCAGACATGCACGTTTCGGGTACTTAACCCTCGAGAGTGATCCTCAATCTAAACAATGTAATATTGCCAAAGAGTGTGAAAAATTATTATGTCCAAATTTGCTTTCATTTGCAATATATCGACAGTAAGCATAAGTCCCGATCAACCAGAAAATGGATGGAGGAAGTCAACATTCTGCAGAATGTAATGGAAACCCCAGCTTCTTCTCCAGACCTCAACACATTGTAAATGTATGGTCAGCAATGAAACACCATTTGCAAACATATGTTAAACCGAACAAAAAAGATGAGCTTGTGAATGACAAATATGGATAATGACCATATCCCTGTCTACAGTACAAAATCGATAATTCAGAAAATCAGGAACCAGAAAATCAAAAATAGAGTTCATGGATAACCTTAACAACAGCAGACAGTAAGAAGTACATACACCATACTCATCGTGCCATCTCATTTTGAACAATGGAGAACCTTGTGTGTGAGTGTTTTAATTCCAGTACTTTTGAACAAGTAAGAAATAGGAACCTCAAATCAGTTTAAAGTTGAATAGAGTTATAGATTATTTAATGTTCTAGACAGTGATTAAAATGTATGAGGCAACATGGTTTTCGGATCTAGTCTTATTATTAAAATATCTTCAATTGTTACAATTACTTCATATAAAACCCTTGTGATAATTATTGTAACAATAAAAACATTCCTGGATTAATTCTTTTACTTGATTTCGAAAAGGCTTTTGATTCAATCTCCTGGAAACATGTAAACAAAGTTTTTTAGGTTTTTTTAAATTTCGGCGATAATTATACTTTGTAATTCTTTTCAATTATGTGTAATACAAAATGCTTTTTCTTAAAATTGGCAGGGGATGAAGACAGGGGGACCCCGTTTTTTCATATATATTTCTTTTATGTGTAGAGATTATGGGAATAATGATAAGAAATGACAAAAACATTAAAAGCATTACTTTACTAAAATATGATTCTAAAATTCTTCAATATGCAGATGACACGGCGCTGCTTCTAGATGGAACACAACACTCTCTTAAAAATGCATTATCATTGATAGGACAATTGTCAAAATTTTCAGGCCTGAAGCCAAATTATAATAAAAACAGTATGTATAAAAACTGGTCCATTACAGTTTCGTAGCATAAACATCGACGGCGGGTGCGGATAGCCAACAGGGGATGCTTACTCCTCCCGGGCACCTGGTCCCACCTCTAGCTTGCTAGGGGTCCGTCGATGTTTACTTTTGTGCTCTATTGTGAGTGCTGTTGAGATAATCGTCAGGATCTTCTTTAACTCATTTCTGCGAAGAGTATGGCTTACATTGGAGTCAAGAAGATTTTTAATTTATAGGTATACACTTTTCAGTTGATCTGTCAGAAATGATACTAGTTTATGTATCTTTTGTGATAATTCTGTCGAAACAATTTCACATCTGTTATACTATTGTGAATATTCTTCTTAATTATGGCAAAGATTCGACAATTGGATAAAAGATTTCTATCAATTTGACATAGATATAGATAATGCTTCAATTTTATTGGGCTTTACAGAAAAGAAATATTTTAGATTGAATGTTATATATGCAAATTTAAATGTTATATATACAAGGAAAAAATTAACAAAAAAGATTCCACGTTTTGATAATGCAAAGAACTATTTCTTAAAGTATTTAAAATTACAAAGATATATATTCAAGAAGAACTTGAATGTAGCTGAATTCGATAAAATATATGGTAAATTCAATTCTGTGTCTGTCATACTTCTGTTAGTGATGTTCGTTTTGTGTTTGTAAACTTAGTAACTTATGTCAAGTGATACGTACATGTATAAGTTTTAATGTGTTGAATGTATATGGGTCATATGATTTTGTTCTAGTATATAAATATATTATTCGCATTGTGTGACTAGCAACGATATAGAGAGGTATGAAGGAATTACTTCATTTGTCTTTTGAAATCCACCTGTGATGTCACTCTACTGTTTAGAGCTCAATTTTGTAATTACATTCTCACAAGCAATATATAATGGCTACAATCATTTGATTCATTTCTATCAAATCTTCAAAGATTTAGAAGCACGGCTTGATTCAGTGATCAATGAACCAGTACCAAGAATTGCACCTATTTGAGTCAAATATGCCACAAAGTATAAGTGAATCATGTAAATAAGAAAAAAAAAACAACGAATTGTGGTCCCCCGCTTGTAGGTATTTATCTTTCAAGGAATGCTTAAAGACACCCCCTATTCTTAAGATTCCATAATATATCTCATAAACGATTCAACTCTAAGAAATGATGATAAGGTCCAAACATTTGTTACCAAGGGAAAGAAATGCACATGCGACATATGAAAGTCGTATCATTTGCCATCCAAAGATATGATCGAGTTTGAAGTTTGTAAATGTGGGTCAACCTCCAAGGACAACGTCACAAGGTTAGAATGCTGGTACCAACGGAATGATCTTGTCACAAGGTATACATGTGTGAAATATATAAGCGCAATGACTTACCATTCAAAAGTTATGACAATGGTTAAAGTTTTTGGAAAAAAATATGTCAAACTCCAAGGTCAAGGTGAATCCCTTTCACGTACCATTCAAAAAATATTGTCAAGATAAAAATTCTGAAAAAATGGGTCAAACGTCGAGATCACAATGTCAGTTTTTTGGTACCTATGGAAAAGTATTGTCACAAAGGAATACACATACCATTCAAAAGTTATAGTCACGGTTAAAGTTTCTGAAAAGAAGGTCAAGGTCAACAATTTTGGTATCAATGGCAAGGTCTTGTCACAAGGAATAAACATGTGAAATATGAAAGCCCTATCACTTAACATTCAAATATTATAGTCAAGGTTAAAGTTTTTGAAAAAGTAGGTCAAACTCCAATGAGTTAAAGAGGATCCCGACGATAATCTCAACATCACTCACAATATAGCACAAAATTGATCATGGACAGACCCCTAGAGGTGGGACCAGGTGCCCAGGAGGTCACGGTAACAAGGTCAAAAATTTTGGTATCCATGGAAATACCTTGTCACAAAGAATACACATGTGAACTATGAAAGCCCGATCACTTATCATTCGAAACGTTAAACGTCTTTAAATTCAAAGTCAAAGTTATGAACAAGGTTTAAGTTTTTGTGACTGACGGACAGACAGACAGACAGACGGGACGGTTTTGTCCCCGCGCTTTCGCGAAAGCGGGTGACGGTAATATAATGTAACGTTTGTATTTTTTGGAGAGTTTACAGTTGAGTTTGGACAATATGCCGGATGCACATGCAGATGGTTGTTGGAGGATGCACCAGGATGGATTGGTTTTATGTTAGCAGCAACAGTTGAAAATTGGTTGAGGAAATCCACAAACTCTGCACTCTAGCCAACAAGGAACCCTTACTGGCATTGACTCGTTACCATTAAGTTCTAGTTAATTTTACTTAGATATAAATTAAGAAACCTTTCTTGCCCCTAAAATATCTTAAAATGGACAGTTGTTTTAAACTGCAATTCAAGATTTACACTAGGAAAACTGTCACATGTCACAATGCTCTGTGCTTTATGAATCCCAAACTAAATCATGACAGATAACTTCAACATTAAAGTAATATGTATCAGAACGCAGAGCTTGTAGGGAGCTACCTGAAATTATATACTACAAAGACATCAATAATTTGAATAAAGAGTTTATTTTTACATGTTCAATATAATTGTGATAATAATGATTGAAATGAGAATTGATCAGAAGCACCTGGAAAACTTGAATAATGTTGCAGTGGATTCAACTTAATTCAGATATATTATTATAGCAAGACAAACTTTTTGTATCCCTTTTGTGAAATAACTCTGTATCAAATGAATATTCTAATCCTCTAATTTAATTATAATCAAACTTTTAATGGCCATTCTCTGTAAGGACCAAAATCGAGCGGCACGGCATATCATGAATTTTGATGATTTTCAATACAACAGGTATATATGAATCACTGAGGATGAAAATGATACTTTTAGGTCAATGTGACCTTTGGTTGCCATGGTAACGAGGTCACTCTATAGCACTTTTGAGTCCATGAAATGAGCCAGCTTCCTAAACTGCATTGCCATGGATACCACTGTAACATTTCATTTTTACAAAATTTGTTCTTCCTAACTTCAATTATTACTTAATATACTTAGTTTTGTGATATATTTTCCAGGACGCTTATTGTATTAATCCAAAATCAGCTAAAATGAAGCGAAAATAGAGGTAAAAAAAAGTGCCATTTTCAATCTTAAATATCACAAAACGCACCAACAGGAGACCAGTGATTTTCATCCAAGAAAATATTTGTTTATTGACAAATAAAATGAATGAAAAATTTGAGTGGGCTAATTAGGATATTTTACCTAAATTCTGTCATCAAAAATCGTTGTTAAGGCAACATTAGACCTGTTTGCCTGTTTCATATTATTTTTGAAATTGATTTTATTCCTATTTAGAGTTACGTATGATAGTCAAAATGTATGCATGGATAGATACGACTTAATCATTTTACTTAATATCAAATAAAATGTTCAAGGTCATTTACTTGAAGTTCAAGGTCATTTCTACTTTGAGACTCGAATATTGCAAAAAATATTGAAATTTTCAATTTTTTGTTATCAATTTTAATGAAATTTAATTCGAATATTTTCATAGGTCATATTTATTATGAAAGCTTATAAAAAAAGAAAGAAAAATCTTAGAATTTATTACAGAACTTATTGTTCTGTAATAATTCAATTGGAATTTTTTTTTCTGTCAAAAAACAAGAAAAGATAGGTTTCGTTCCTTTTTTTATCAAAATACTTACCAAGAATTTAGAAATTCAAAGATAATAGCGAGCGGAGCTCGCTGCAAAGGCCCGAAGCGAAGCTCGCCCTTATGGTAACGCGTAAACACATATCTTATAGAGAAAATATGCTGAATCAAAGAATGAGAATGTACTACTATGCTTTCAAAAATTTTCGTCCCCTTGCAGACAGAGTTACTGCGGAGATGCTGGATATTGCCATTTAAATTTTTTTTTTTCGACTCCAAGTAGACGTATATGTTATACTCAATTTTTGTTTATAAGTTAAATTTATTGAAAATATTTTTCGTAAATCAGGTAACGATAAAGCATAAACAAGGCCTCGTAACCACGGGAAATCTGACATTTCCGGTTTTAAACGAGACGTTTCGCTCTGATTGCTTTTCTCGTCTCGGGTGGTTTCGTACTGTTAGAAGTCGGAATATGTTTGTTTTTTCTTTTGTTCTTAAGTAATTTATTTTCATCTAGCCTAAACATTATTCTTACAAAATAAAAATGAATTATAAAGAACCATATTTTTAAAGAACCGTATTTTAAGCCCCCTCCCCCCTTAAAATGTTCATCTGCTGGTCTAGATCAATTTTACAAATGCTTCCGTTTTTCCACTCGCCTTATATACTACCTTTTTTGGCAATCATCAAACAGAAAGTTTTGTCAGATAAGATAAACCGTCATAGTCAAAATAAAAAAGAAAAATCTTTTTTTTATTTTATATAATCATATCTATTTTCTCTCCACTCGCACAAAAAGGCTTTGCCTTGATTCATATTAAGAAACTTAATCAATAGTTCTAGGAATTAGTGTTAGATTAATCATTTTATGGCATGTGACTATAAAGTTCAATATCTGAAGGTCTCTGAAATATTGGCGTCTTCATTTTATGAAAATCGGGTTTTTTCGTCAAATCTGGTCACTTAAAGTTTAATGACTTTGGAAATGCAGTGAGTGACCTTGAAATATTTTCAAGGTCATCATTATAATCAAACGTCTCTGATAGATGTATACATGAACTTCTGTTCCAATATCATGCGTGGATAGCTTAATAAAGATTGTGTTAAAATCGTATCGAAACCTTTCAGCCTATTGTTGCCATAGCAACCATAATTCAAGCTGTTTCAAAGAAGATACTCATTGGATATCTAGATTTTGAACTTTAAAAATGAGTGCTTTTGTGAAATTTCAACCTTATAAAACAGTAAAAACATGCAAAACAGGGTCTTTAAAGATACAGATACAGTGTCCCTGAAAATAAATTTCTATTGAAAACGTAAAATTTATTCCAAAGGGTTGAGATTGTTGAAAAAAGAAACCTTAAAAAGTTTTATTTAAAAATATGCAGTAACGACTCTAATATTGTCGATTTTTAATAGCCATTCTCTGTAAGGACCAAAATCGTTCGGCACGGCATGTCATGGATTTTGATGATTTTCGGTATAATGGGTATATATTAAGTACTGACCATGAAAATAACACTTTTCGGCCGGCCAATGTGACCTCTGGTTGCCATGGTAACGAGGTCATTCTATTTATAGCACTTTTGGGACCATGAAATAAGCCAGCTCCGGAGACTTCGTTGCCATGGATACCACTGTAACAGCTTGTTCATCTTTATATAATCTATACTTCCTTACTTCCATTCTTACTTAGTACACTTAGATATGTGATATTAATTACAGGAAGCTTATTGTATTAAGCCAAAATAAGTCAAAATGAAGCGAAAAATAGAGGTGAAAATAAGGGCCAATTTAGTGTGTTTTTGACCATTTTCAATCTTAAATATCACAAAAGGCACCAATAGGAGACTAGTGATTTTCATCAATGGAAATGTATGTTTATTGACAAATAAAATGAACGAAAATTTTGAATGGGTATTTAAGAGTTTTACCTAAATTCTGTCGTCAAAGACCGTTGCCATGGCAACATTAGACCTTTTTGCTTATTTCATACTATCTTTGAAATTGATTTTATTCCTCTTTAGAGTTACATAAGATTGTCAAAATGTATGCATGTATAGATATGACATATCTTTTACATAAGAACAATTAAAGTGTTCAAGGTCATTGGCTTGATGTTCAAGGTCATTTATACTTTGAGACTCAAAGTTTGCATAAAATATTGATTTTTTAATTTTTTTGTTACCGATTTTAGTGATTTTCTTATATAAATATTTTCATAGGTTATATATATTATGAAAGCACATGAATATAAGAAAGACAAACCTTAGAATTTATTGAATTGTAGCAATTCAATAGGAAAATATTTTTCCGTCAAAAAACAAGAAAAATGCAGATTTCGTCCCTTTTTTTATCAAAATATTCACCAAGAATTTAGATATTCGATGATGTGAAGAAACGTAATCAATAGTTCTAAGAAATAAGTGATACATTTATCATTTTATGGCAAATAACTGTTAAGTTCAATATTTCAATGTTTCTAAAATATTAACACCTTCATTTTATGAAAAATCAGGATTTTTCGTCAAATCTGGTCACTTAAAGTTTAATGACCTTGAAAATTCAGTGGGTGACCTTGAAATATTTTCAAGGTCATTTTTATATCAAAACGCCTCTGATAGATGTATACATGAACTTCTGTTCCAATATCATGCGTAGATCGTTTGATAGAGGTTGTGTTTAAATTCATCGTATGAAAACCTTTCAGCCGATTGTTGCCATAGCAACTAAATTTGATGCTGCTTTGCAATAAAAAGTCAAATTAGCCCAATTAATTTTTTGTATTCATGTACAGTTCAAAGATGATACTAATTGGATAACTAGAATTTGGACTTCAAAAATTGGTGCTTTTATGAAATTGTCAACCTTGCAAAACAGTAAAAACATGCAAAAAAGGGCCTTTAAGTGCCCAAAACAGAGCCATTTGATACCCTGTTTTGGCCCAATTTTTCATCTTGTATACACAAATCAACCGAGATGAATGTAAAAAACTTTACAAATATGCATAATAATAAGGATCAAAAGAAAATAATCAAAGCAATTTCAGATTAAAAAAGTACCTGTTTCCATGGTAACGAAGCCTACAAATATGCCTGGTCCTATAGATTTTCCCGATTTTTGAAACTTCAGACACGGTTACCATGGCAACGACAACCTTTTTGAAAAAACTGGGGTTGATTTACATACTAGTGCTTCATATTGAACTTCCATACCAAAAATCTAAAAAATCCATGACATGCCGTGCCAACATGTCTTGAAATTCTTTGGTTCTTACAGAGAATTGCTGTTAAGTAATCAAATCTCCATATTACTCTGTTGTAAAAACTCAAAACATTGTAGGTGGCGCTAGTGGAATAAAATTGGAGCTGCGCACCCCTAATTCAAAATGACCTATTGAAAGGTCTATAACTACGAATGTATGCTTTAGATTCGCCGTAAAATTTGAATTTATACAAATGAGAACGTATACTTTCAAATGAAAAGAAAGATTCTGCATTCCAAAATCTTTCCCTTTAAATAACTCAAAGAGAGCATTTTGATACCCTATTTTGGCCCAATTTTTCATCTTGTATACAAAAGGCATCCGAGATTAATGTAAATAAAACTGTACAAATATGTATAATAAAAAGGATTGAAAGAAATAATCAAAGTATGTATCCGTTTCCATGGTAACGAAGCCTACAATTATGCCTTGTCCTATGAAATATCCTTATTTTTGATACTTTAGACATGGTTTCCATAGCAACGACAACCTTTATTTAAAAAAAAATCTAGGGTCGATTTGCATACTAGAACTTCATATTGAACTTCCATACAAAAATTCTCAAAAATCCATGACATGCCGTGCCAACATGTCTTGAAAGTCTTTGGTTCTTAAAGAGAATCGCTGTTAAAGGGACGGTGTCCCTGAAAATTAATTAATTTTACAAAATTTTGTAATGCAAAATCTTTCTTTTAGTATGAAAGTATACATTCTCATTTGTACAAATTCTAATTTTCAGGCCAATCTAACGCACGCTTTCGCAGTTATAGACCTTTAAAAACGTCAATTTGAATTTGGGGTGCGCAGTTCTAATTCATTCCACTAGCGCCACCTACAATGTATTGAGTTTTTACTATAGAGGTATACGGAGATTTAATTATTACAAAATCGACAATATTAGAGTGGTTACTGCATATTTTCAAATAATTTTTTTCTGGCTCATTTTTTCCTCTATCTAGACCGTTTGGAGTAAAATTTACATTTTCAATAAAAAATTATTTTCAGGGACACTGCATCTTTAAATAACGATAATGGCTTGTCAATCAAAATGTTAGATTTATTTATACATCAAATATGAATAAAGCCTGTGTTTGTGAAACACGAATGCCCTCGGTGGCATCTTTGTTAGTATGAACACTATTTTCTGTTAAGTACATGTATGTGAGGTCCCTGGGTTAAAAGGTCAAAGGTCAAGGTCACGAGGTCAAAAAATTTGGTATCAATGGAAAGGTCTTGTCACAAGGAATACACATATGAAATATGAAAGCCCTATCACTTACCATTCAAAAGTTATGCCAAATGTAAAAGTTTTTGAAAAGTAGGTCAAAGGTCAAGGTCATGAGGTCAAAAATTTTGGTATCAATGGAAAGGTCTTGTCACAAGGAATACACATGTGAAATATGAAAGCCCTATCACTTCCCACTAAAGGTAAGCCCAATGTTAAAGTTTTTGAAAAGTAGGTCAAAGGTCAAGGTCAAGGTCACGAGGTCAAAAATTTTGGTATCAATGGAAAGGTCTTGTCACAAGGAATACACATGTGAAATATGAAAGCCCTATCACTTCCCATTCAAAAGTTATGCCCAATGTTAAAGTTTTTGAAAAGTAGGTCAAAGGTCAAGATCACGAGGTCAAAAATTTTGGTATCAATGGAAAGGTCTTGTCACAAGGAATACACATGTGAAATATGAAAGCCCTATCACTTCCCATTCAAAAGTTAAAAATATTTAAAAATATGCAGTAACGACTCTAATATTGTCGATTTTTAATAGCCATTCTCTGTAAGGACCAAAATCGTTCGGCACGGCATGTCATGGATTTTGATGATTTTCGGTATAATGGGTATATATTAAGTACTGACCATGAAAATAACACTTTTCGGCCGGCCAATGTGACCTCTGGTTGCCATGGTAACGAGGTCATTCTATTTATAGCACTTTTGGGACCATGAAATAAGCCAGCTCCGGAGACTTCGTTGCCATGGATACCACTGTAACAGCTTGTTCATCTTTATATAATCTATACTTCCTTACTTCCATTCTTACTTAGTACACTTAGATATGTGATATTAATTACAGGAAGCTTATTGTATTAAGCCAAAATAAGTCAAAATGAAGCGAAAAATAGAGGTGAAAATAAGGGCCAATTTAGTGTGTTTTTGACCATTTTCAATCTTAAATATCACAAAAGGCACCAATAGGAGACTAGTGATTTTCATCAATGGAAATGTATGTTTATTGACAAATAAAATGAACGAAAATTTTGAATGGGTATTTAAGAGTTTTACCTAAATTCTGTCGTCAAAGACCGTTGCCATGGCAACATTAGACCTTTTTGCTTATTTCATACTATCTTTGAAATTGATTTTATTCCTCTTTAGAGTTACATAAGATTGTCAAAATGTATGCATGTATAGATATGACATATCTTTTACATAAGAACAATTAAAGTGTTCAAGGTCATTGGCTTGATGTTCAAGGTCATTTATACTTTGAGACTCAAATTTTGCATAAAATATTGATTTTTTAATTTTTTTGTTACCGATTTTAGTGATTTTCTTATATAAATATTTTCATAGGTTATATATATTATGAAAGCACATGAATATAAGAAAGACAAACCTTAGAATTTATTGAATTGTAGCAATTCAATAGGAAAATATTTTTCCGTCAAAAAACAAGAAAAATGCAGATTTCGTCCCTTTTTTTATCAAAATATTCACCAAGAATTTAGATATTCGATGATGTGAAGAAACGTAATCAATAGTTCTAAGAAATAAGTGATACATTTATCATTTTATGGCAAATAACTGTTAAGTTCAATATTTCAATGTTTCTAAAATATTAACACCTTCATTTTATGAAAAATCAGGATTTTTCGTCAAATCTGGTCACTTAAAGTTTAATGACCTTGAAAATTCAGTGGGTGACCTTGAAATATTTTCAAGGTCATTTTTATATCAAAACGCCTCTGATAGATGTATACATGAACTTCTGTTCCAATATCATGCGTAGATCGTTTGATAGAGGTTGTGTTTAAATTCATCGTATGAAAACCTTTCAGCCGATTGTTGCCATAGCAACTAAATTTGATGCTGCTTTGCAATAAAAAGTCAAATTAGCCCAATTAATTTTTTGTATTCATGTACAGTTCAAAGATGATACTAATTGGATAACTAGAATTTGGACTTCAAAAATTGGTGCTTTTATGAAATTGTCAACCTTGCAAAACAGTAAAAACATGCAAAAAAGGGCCTTTAAGTGCCCAAAACAGAGCCATTTGATACCCTGTTTTGGCCCAATTTTTCATCTTGTATACACAAATCAACCGAGATGAATGTAAAAAACTTTACAAATATGCATAATAATAAGGATCAAAAGAAAATAATCAAAGCAATTTCAGATTAAAAAAGTACCTGTTTCCATGGTAACGAAGCCTACAAATATGCCTGGTCCTATAGATTTTCCCGATTTTTGAAACTTCAGACACGGTTACCATGGCAACGACAACCTTTTTGAAAAAACTGGGGTTGATTTACATACTAGTGCTTCATATTGAACTTCCATACCAAAAATCTAAAAAATCCATGACATGCCGTGCCAACATGTCTTGAAATTCTTTGGTTCTTACAGAGAATTGCTGTTAAGTAATCAAATCTCCATATTACTCTGTTGTAAAAACTCAAAACATTGTAGGTGGCGCTAGTGGAATAAAATTGGAGCTGCGCACCCCTAATTCAAAATGACCTATTGAAAGGTCTATAACTACGAATGTATGCTTTAGATTCGCCGTAAAATTTGAATTTATACAAATGAGAACGTATACTTTCAAATGAAAAGAAAGATTCTGCATTCCAAAATCTTTCCCTTTAAATAACTCAAAGAGAGCATTTTGATACCCTATTTTGGCCCAATTTTTCATCTTGTATACAAAAGGCATCCGAGATTAATGTAAATAAAACTGTACAAATATGTATAATAAAAAGGATTGAAAGAAATAATCAAAGTATGTATCCGTTTCCATGGTAACGAAGCCTACAATTATGCCTTGTCCTATGAAATATCCTTATTTTTGATACTTTAGACATGGTTTCCATAGCAACGACAACCTTTATTTAAAAAAAAATCTAGGGTCGATTTGCATACTAGAACTTCATATTGAACTTCCATACAAAAATTCTCAAAAATCCATGACATGCCGTGCCAACATGTCTTGAAAGTCTTTGGTTCTTAAAGAGAATCGCTGTTAAAGGGACGGTGTCCCTGAAAATTAATTAATTTTACAAAATTTTGTAATGCAAAATCTTTCTTTTAGTATGAAAGTATACATTCTCATTTGTACAAATTCTAATTTTCAGGCCAATCTAACGCACGCTTTCGCAGTTATAGACCTTTAAAAACGTCAATTTGAATTTGGGGTGCGCAGTTCTAATTCATTCCACTAGCGCCACCTACAATGTATTGAGTTTTTACTATAGAGGTATACGGAGATTTAATTATTACAAAATCGACAATATTAGAGTGGTTACTGCATATTTTCAAATAATTTTTTTCTGGCTCATTTTTTCCTCTATCTAGACCGTTTGGAGTAAAATTTACATTTTCAATAAAAAATTATTTTCAGGGACACTGCATCTTTAAATAACGATAATGGCTTGTCAATCAAAATGTTAGATTTATTTATACATCAAATATGAATAAAGCCTGTGTTTGTGAAACACGAATGCCCTCGGTGGCATCTTTGTTAGTATGAACACTATTTTCTGTTAAGTACATGTATGTGAGGTCCCTGGGTTAAAAGGTCAAAGGTCAAGGTCACGAGGTCAAAAAATTTGGTATCAATGGAAAGGTCTTGTCACAAGGAATACACATATGAAATATGAAAGCCCTATCACTTACCATTCAAAAGTTATGCCAAATGTAAAAGTTTTTGAAAAGTAGGTCAAAGGTCAAGGTCATGAGGTCAAAAATTTTGGTATCAATGGAAAGGTCTTGTCACAAGGAATACACATGTGAAATATGAAAGCCCTATCACTTCCCACTAAAGGTAAGCCCAATGTTAAAGTTTTTGAAAAGTAGGTCAAAGGTCAAGGTCAAGGTCACGAGGTCAAAAATTTTGGTATCAATGGAAAGGTCTTGTCACAAGGAATACACATGTGAAATATGAAAGCCCTATCACTTCCCATTCAAAAGTTATGCCCAATGTTAAAGTTTTTGAAAAGTAGGTCAAAGGTCAAGGTCACGAGGTCAAAAATTTTGGTATCAATGGAAAGGTCTTGTCACAAGGAATACACATGTGAAATATGAAAGCCCTATCACTTCCCATTCAAAAGTTAAAAATATTTAAAAATATGCAGTAACGACTCTAATATTGTCGATTTTTAATAGCCATTCTCTGTAAGGACCAAAATCGTTCGGCACGGCATGTCATGGATTTTGATGATTTTCGGTATAATGGGTATATATTAAGTACTGACCATGAAAATAACACTTTTCGGCCGGCCAATGTGACCTCTGGTTGCCATGGTAACGAGGTCATTCTATTTATAGCACTTTTGGGACCATGAAATAAGCCAGCTCCGGAGACTTCGTTGCCATGGATACCACTGTAACAGCTTGTTCATCTTTATATAATCTATACTTCTTACTTCCATTCTTACTTAGTACACTTAGATATGTGATATTAATTACAGGAAGCTTATTGTATTAAGCCAAAATAAGTCAAAATGAAGCGAAAAATAGAGGTGAAAATAAGGGCCAATTTAGTGTGTTTTTGACCATTTTCAATCTTAAATATCACAAAAGGCACCAATAGGAGACTAGTGATTTTCATCAATGGAAATGTATGTTTATTGACAAATAAAATGAACGAAAATTTTGAATGGGTATTTAAGAGTTTTACCTAAATTCTGTCGTCAAAGACCGTTGCCATGGCAACATTAGACCTTTTTGCTTATTTCATACTATCTTTGAAATTGATTTTATTCCTCTTTAGAGTTACATAAGATTGTCAAAATGTATGCATGTATAGATATGACATATCTTTTACATAAGAACAATTAAAGTGTTCAAGGTCATTGGCTTGATGTTCAAGGTCATTTATACTTTGAGACTCAAATTTTGCATAAAATATTGATTTTTTAATTTTTTTGTTACCGATTTTAGTGATTTTCTTATATAAATATTTTCATAGGTTATATATATTATGAAAGCACATGAATATAAGAAAGACAAACCTTAGAATTTATTGAATTGTAGCAATTCAATAGGAAAATATTTTTCCGTCAAAAAACAAGAAAAATGCAGATTTCGTCCCTTTTTTTATCAAAATATTCACCAAGAATTTAGATATTCGATGATGTGAAGAAACGTAATCAATAGTTCTAAGAAATAAGTGATACATTTATCATTTTATGGCAAATAACTGTTAAGTTCAATATTTCAATGTTTCTAAAATATTAACACCTTCATTTTATGAAAAATCAGGATTTTTCGTCAAATCTGGTCACTTAAAGTTTAATGACCTTGAAAATTCAGTGGGTGACCTTGAAATATTTTCAAGGTCATTTTTATATCAAAACGCCTCTGATAGATGTATACATGAACTTCTGTTCCAATATCATGCGTAGATCGTTTGATAGAGGTTGTGTTTAAATTCATCGTATGAAAACCTTTCAGCCGATTGTTGCCATAGCAACTAAATTTGATGCTGCTTTGCAATAAAAAGTCAAATTAGCCCAATTAATTTTTTGTATTCATGTACAGTTCAAAGATGATACTAATTGGATAACTAGAATTTGGACTTCAAAAATTGGTGCTTTTATGAAATTGTCAACCTTGCAAAACAGTAAAAACATGCAAAAAAGGGCCTTTAAGTGCCCAAAACAGAGCCATTTGATACCCTGTTTTGGCCCAATTTTTCATCTTGTATACATAAATCAACCGAGATGAATGTAAAAAACTTTACAAATATGCATAATAATAAGGATCAAAAGAAAATAATCAAAGCAATTTCAGATTAAAAAAGTACCTGTTTCCATGGTAACGAAGCCTACAAATATGCCTGGTCCTATAGATTTTCCCGATTTTTGAAACTTCAGACACGGTTACCATGGCAACGACAACCTTTTTGAAAAAACTGGGGTTGATTTACATACTAGTGCTTCATATTGAACTTCCATACCAAAAATCTAAAAAATCCATGACATGCCGTGCCAACATGTCTTGAAATTCTTTGGTTCTTACAGAGAATTGCTGTTAAGTAATCAAATCTCCATATTACTCTGTTGTAAAAACTCAAAACATTGTAGGTGGCGCTAGTGGAATAAAATTGGAGCTGCGCACCCCTTATTCAAAATGACCTATTGAAAGGTCTATAACTACGAATGTATGCTTTAGATTCGCCGTAAAATTTGAATTTATACAAATGAGAACGTATACTTTCAAATGAAAAGAAAGATTCTGCATTCCAAAATCTTTCCCTTTAAATAACTCAAAGAGAGCATTTTGATACCCTATTTTGGCCCAATTTTTCATCTTGTATACAAAAGGCATCCGAGATTAATGTAAATAAAACTGTACAAATATGTATAATAAAAAGGATTGAAAGAAATAATCAAAGTATGTATCCGTTTCCATGGTAACGAAGCCTACAATTATGCCTTGTCCTATGAAATATCCTTATTTTTGATACTTTAGACATGGTTTCCATAGCAACGACAACCTTTATTTAAAAAAAAATCTAGGGTCGATTTGCATACTAGAACTTCATATTGAACTTCCATACAAAAATTCTCAAAAATCCATGACATGCCGTGCCAACATGTCTTGAAAGTCTTTGGTTCTTAAAGAGAATCGCTGTTAAAGGGACGGTGTCCCTGAAAATTAATTAATTTTACAAAATTTTGTAATGCAAAATCTTTCTTTTAGTATGAAAGTATACATTCTCATTTGTACAAATTCTAATTTTCAGGCCAATCTAACGCACGCTTTCGCAGTTATAGACCTTTAAAAACGTCAATTTGAATTTGGGGTGCGCAGTTCTAATTCATTCCACTAGCGCCACCTACAATGTATTGAGTTTTTACTATAGAGGTATACGGAGATTTAATTATTACAAAATCGACAATATTAGAGTGGTTACTGCATATTTTCAAATAATTTTTTTCTGGCTCATTTTTTCCTCTATCTAGACCGTTTGGAGTAAAATTTACATTTTCAATAAAAAATTATTTTCAGGGACACTGCATCTTTAAATAACGATAATGGCTTGTCAATCAAAATGTTAGATTTATTTATACATCAAATATGAATAAAGCCTGTGTTTGTGAAACACGAATGCCCTCGGTGGCATCTTTGTTAGTATGAACACTATTTTCTGTTAAGTACATGTATGTGAGGTCCCTGGGTTAAAAGGTCAAAGGTCAAGGTCACGAGGTCAAAAAATTTGGTATCAATGGAAAGGTCTTGTCACAAGGAATACACATATGAAATATGAAAGCCCTATCACTTACCATTCAAAAGTTATGCCAAATGTAAAAGTTTTTGAAAAGTAGGTCAAAGGTCAAGGTCATGAGGTCAAAAATTTTGGTATCAATGGAAAGGTCTTGTCACAAGGAATACACATGTGAAATATGAAAGCCCTATCACTTCCCACTAAAGGTAAGCCCAATGTTAAAGTTTTTGAAAAGTAGGTCAAAGGTCAAGGTCAAGGTCACGAGGTCAAAAATTTTGGTATCAATGGAAAGGTCTTGTCACAAGGAATACACATGTGAAATATGAAAGCCCTATCACTTCCCATTCAAAAGTTATGCCCAATGTTAAAGTTTTTGAAAAGTAGGTCAAAGGTCAAGGTCACGAGGTCAAAAATTTTGGTATCAATGGAAAGGTCTTGTCACAAGGAATACACATGTGAAATATGAAAGCCCTATCACTTCCCATTCAAAAGTTAAAAATATTTAAAAATATGCAGTAACGACTCTAATATTGTCGATTTTTAATAGCCATTCTCTGTAAGGACCAAAATCGTTCGGCACGGCATGTCATGGATTTTGATGATTTTCGGTATAATGGGTATATATTAAGTACTGACCATGAAAATAACACTTTTCGGCCGGCCAATGTGACCTCTGGTTGCCATGGTAACGAGGTCATTCTATTTATAGCACTTTTGGGACCATGAAATAAGCCAGCTCCGGAGACTTCGTTGCCATGGATACCACTGTAACAGCTTGTTCATCTTTATATAATCTATACTTCCTTACTTCCATTCTTACTTAGTACACTTAGATATGTGATATTAATTACAGGAAGCTTATTGTATTAAGCCAAAATAAGTCAAAATGAAGCGAAAAATAGAGGTGAAAATAAGGGCCAATTTAGTGTGTTTTTGACCATTTTCAATCTTAAATATCACAAAAGGCACCAATAGGAGACTAGTGATTTTCATCAATGGAAATGTATGTTTATTGACAAATAAAATGAACGAAAATTTTGAATGGGTATTTAAGAGTTTTACCTAAATTCTGTCGTCAAAGACCGTTGCCATGGCAACATTAGACCTTTTTGCTTATTTCATACTATCTTTGAAATTGATTTTATTCCTCTTTAGAGTTACATAAGATTGTCAAAATGTATGCATGTATAGATATGACATATCTTTTACATAAGAACAATTAAAGTGTTCAAGGTCATTGGCTTGATGTTCAAGGTCATTTATACTTTGAGACTCAAATTTTGCGTAAAATATTGATTTTTTAATTTTTTTGTTACCGATTTTAGTGATTTTCTTATATAAATATTTTCATAGGTTATATATATTATGAAAGCACATGAATATAAGAAAGACAAACCTTAGAATTTATTGAATTGTAGCAATTCAATAGGAAAATATTTTTCCGTCAAAAAACAAGAAAAATGCAGATTTCGTCCCTTTTTTTATCAAAATATTCACCAAGAATTTAGATATTCGATGATGTGAAGAAACGTAATCAATAGTTCTAAGAAATAAGTGATACATTTATCATTTTATGGCAAATAACTGTTAAGTTCAATATTTCAATGTTTCTAAAATATTAACACCTTCATTTTATGAAAAATCAGGATTTTTCGTCAAATCTGGTCACTTAAAGTTTAATGACCTTGAAAATTCAGTGGGTGACCTTGAAATATTTTCAAGGTCATTTTTATATCAAAACGCCTCTGATAGATGTATACATGAACTTCTGTTCCAATATCATGCGTAGATCGTTTGATAGAGGTTGTGTTTAAATTCATCGTATGAAAACCTTTCAGCCGATTGTTGCCATAGCAACTAAATTTGATGCTGCTTTGCAATAAAAAGTCAAATTAGCCCAATTAATTTTTTGTATTCATGTACAGTTCAAAGATGATACTAATTGGATAACTAGAATTTGGACTTCAAAAATTGGTGCTTTTATGAAATTGTCAACCTTGCAAAACAGTAAAAACATGCAAAAAAGGGCCTTTAAGTGCCCAAAACAGAGCCATTTGATACCCTGTTTTGGCCCAATTTTTCATCTTGTATACACAAATCAACCGAGATGAATGTAAAAAACTTTACAAATATGCATAATAATAAGGATCAAAAGAAAATAATCAAAGCAATTTCAGATTAAAAAAGTACCTGTTTCCATGGTAACGAAGCCTACAAATATGCCTGGTCCTATAGATTTTCCCGATTTTTGAAACTTCAGACACGGTTACCATGGCAACGACAACCTTTTTGAAAAAACTGGGGTTGATTTACATACTAGTGCTTCATATTGAACTTCCATACCAAAAATCTAAAAAATCCATGACATGCCGTGCCAACATGTCTTGAAATTCTTTGGTTCTTACAGAGAATTGCTGTTAAGTAATCAAATCTCCATATTACTCTGTTGTAAAAACTCAAAACATTGTAGGTGGCGCTAGTGGAATAAAATTGGAGCTGCGCACCCCTAATTCAAAATGACCTATTGAAAGGTCTATAACTACGAATGTATGCTTTAGATTCGCCGTAAAATTTGAATTTATACAAATGAGAACGTATACTTTCAAATGAAAAGAAAGATTCTGCATTCCAAAATCTTTCCCTTTAAATAACTCAAAGAGAGCATTTTGATACCCTATTTTGGCCCAATTTTTCATCTTGTATACAAAAGGCATCCGAGATTCATGTAAATAAAACTGTACAAATATGTATAATAAAAAGGATTGAAAGAAATAATCAAAGTATGTATCCGTTTCCATGGTAACGAAGCCTACAATTATGCCTTGTCCTATGAAATATCCTTATTTTTGATACTTTAGACATGGTTTCCATAGCAACGACAACCTTTATTTAAAAAAAATCTAGGGTCGATTTGCATACTAGAACTTCATATTGAACTTCCATACAAAAATTCTCAAAAATCCATGACATGCCGTGCCAACATGTCTTGAAAGTCTTTGGTTCTTAAAGAGAATCGCTGTTAAAGGGACGGTGTCCCTGAAAATTAATTAATTTTACAAAATTTTGTAATGCAAAATCTTTCTTTTAGTATGAAAGTATACATTCTCATTTGTACAAATTCTAATTTTCAGGCCAATCTAACGCACGCTTTCGCAGTTATAGACCTTTAAAAACGTCAATTTGAATTTGGGGTGCGCAGTTCTAATTCATTCCACTAGCGCCACCTACAATGTATTGAGTTTTTACTATAGAGGTATACGGAGATTTAATTATTACAAAATCGACAATATTAGAGTGGTTACTGCATATTTTCAAATAATTTTTTTCTGGCTCATTTTTTCCTCTATCTAGACCGTTTGGAGTAAAATTTACATTTTCAATAAAAAATTATTTTCAGGGACACTGCATCTTTAAATAACGATAATGGCTTGTCAATCAAAATGTTAGATTTATTTATACATCAAATATGAATAAAGCCTGTGTTTGTGAAACACGAATGCCCTCGGTGGCATCTTTGTTAGTATGAACACTATTTTCTGTTAAGTACATGTATGTGAGGTCCCTGGGTTAAAAGGTCAAAGGTCAAGGTCACGAGGTCAAAAAATTTGGTATCAATGGAAAGGTCTTGTCACAAGGAATACACATATGAAATATGAAAGCCCTATCACTTACCATTCAAAAGTTATGCCAAATGTAAAAGTTTTTGAAAAGTAGGTCAAAGGTCAAGGTCATGAGGTCAAAAATTTTGGTATCAATGGAAAGGTCTTGTCACAAGGAATACACATGTGAAATATGAAAGCCCTATCACTTCCCACTAAAGGTAAGCCCAATGTTAAAGTTTTTGAAAAGTAGGTCAAAGGTCAAGGTCAAGGTCACGAGGTCAAAAATTTTGGTATCAATGGAAAGGTCTTGTCACAAGGAATACACATGTGAAATATGAAAGCCCTATCACTTCCCATTCAAAAGTTATGCCCAGTGTTAAAGTTTTTGAAAAGTAGGTCAAAGGTCAAGGTCACGAGGTCAAAAATTTTGGTATCAATGGAAAGGTCTTGTCACAAGGAATACACATGTGAAATATGAAAGCCCTATCACTTCCCATTCAAAAGTTATGCCCAATGTTAAAGTTTTTGAAAAGTAGGTCAAAGGTCAAGGTCAAGGTCACGAGGTCAAAAATTTTGGTATCAATGGAAAGGTCTTGTCACAAGGAATACACATGTGAAATATGAAAGCCCTATCACTTCCCATTCAAAAGTTATGCCCAATGTTAAAGTTTTTGAAAAGTACGTCAAAGGTCAAGGTCACGAGGTCAAAAATTTCGGTATCAATGTAAAGGTCTTGTCACAAGGAATACACATGTGCAATATGAAAGCCCTATCACTTCCCATTCAAAAGTTATGCCCAATGTTAAAGTTTTTGAAAAGTACGTCAAAGGTCAAGGTCAAGGTCACGAGGTCAAAAATTTTGGTATCAATGGAAAGGTCTTGTCACAAGGAATACACATGTGCAATATGAAAGCCCTATCACTTTCCATTCAAAAGTTATGTCCAATGTTAAAGTTTTTCGGACAAACAGACAGAAAAACAGATAAACAGACAAACAGATAAACAGACAAACAGACAAACAGACGGACAGGTCAAAAACTATATGCCCCCGAATCTTTGATTCCGGGGGCATAAAAATTTAACCACAATTTACACAAGTATGCCGTGCAGCTCCAAGAATCGAGAACAATTGTTCCCATGAAAGCCACCAGATAAGAGTGCAGGGCTTTCTAGAGAAAAAAAAAACCAGCAGGTATGGTTTCTTTTTCAATATTGCGCCGAAAATCAATCATTGTAGAATCTATCTTAGTCGACACTGAGATTGAAAGGGCAAGGGGCGGTAAGGGCCAAAATCAGCCCAATCTCAAAACTCGGAAAAACATTGGGCATTGAAAATACAAGAAATACAGAGTATAAATCAATTTAAATTTTGAGAATCCGACATTCCGTTGCAATTCTACACTAGTTTGAAACCAGGATGGCCAGCTATATGTTACACTGATTTTGACGTCATATGACGTTACGATCACATTGTAATTTAACGTTGTCTGTAGGTAACATGCTGCTATATTCTAACACTATTTAGGCTACTTAGCATCAGTTTTTGTGCAATTGAATGATAAAAAACATCTTTAAATAATCTAAATTTTTATGTAAAGTTTTGAAGCTGCAACTTATTACGAAAAAGGAGAAAACGATAGTTAAATGTGTTTATATGAGCACTAGCTATCAATATCACGATATAATATAAACATGCATGTACTTGGTAGATTTCAATATAATATAATGAGGGGTAACTGGGGCACCCCTTCGTTGACTTAAAGAAATCTTACAATAAATGATATTAATGTGATAATGATACTTTTCACCAAGGCATAAAAGGTGTGTGTATTTCCGGTAACCCAGCAGACCCTAAACTGTATTTTAGTCCCGAATGTAGTATTCGGATTTCTGTCTACCGGATTTGGTTTTACGTTGTATTTAGTTATGACGATTTGAGAATAAAATGTCGAACCAAAAGTGAAGACTCTAAGTAATAAGTTGATGTCTTGGCAATCTGGAGGGCGGACAAGCACAAAACTTACAATGGCGACGAGTAATTAGAGTCTCAATGTAAACGTCTTCAAATTGAATAGCATCATTTAAGAACAAATAAATTGGCAACGTGGACCAGACATGCACGTTTCGGGTACTTAACCCTCATCAGTGATCCTAAATCCTAAATCTAAACAATATAATATGCCAAAAAGTATGAAAGTTACTATGTCGAAAAAGGGTACCGAAAGACGTAGCAGGATTGGTGGGATATGATGCTACAGGACCCACTTTTTAGAAATTTCAAGAAATTTTGATAACAGAAATTTAGATTGCGTTGAAGAAACGATCAACCAAAATTGATCGAACTTGGCTACATGTGCCCTCGGGGACTCCTGGTCCACCAGCAGTGACACTCACCAAGTGGTATAAATGTAAACGTCTTCAAATTGAATAGCATCATTTAAGAACAAATAAATTGGCAACGTGGACCAGACATGCACGTTTCGGGTACTTAACCCTCATCAGTGATCCTAAATCCTAAATCTAAACAATGTAATATGCCAAAAAGTATGAAAGTTACTATGTCGAAAAAGGGTACCGAAAGACGTAGCAGGATTGGTGGGATATGATGCTACAGGACCCACTTTTTAGAAATTTCAAGAAATTTTGATAACAGAAATTTAGATTGCGTTGAAGAAACGATCAACCAAAATTGATCGAACTTGGCTACATGTGCCCTCGGGGACTCCTGGTCCACCAGCAGTGACACTCACCAAGTGGTATAAATGTAAACGTCTTCAAATTGAATAGCATCATTTAAGAACAAATAAATTGGCAACGTGGACCAGACATGCACGTTTCGGGTACTTAACCCTCATCAGTGATCCTAAATCCTAAATCTAAACAATGTAATATGCCAAAAAGTATGAAAGTTACTATGTCGAAAAAGGGTACCGAAAGACGTAGCAGGATTGGTGGGATATGATGCTACAGGACCCACTTTTTAGAAATTTCAAGAAATTTTGATAACAGAAATTTAGATTGCGTTGAAGAAACGATCAACCAAAATTGATCGAACTTGGCTACATGTGCCCTCGGGGACTCCTGGTCCACCAGCAGTGACACTCACCAAGTGGTATAAATGTAAACGTCTTCAAATTGAATAGCATCATTTAAGAACAAATAAATTGGCAACGTGGACCAGACATGCACGTTTCGGGTACTTAACCCTCATCAGTGATCCTAAATCCTAAATCTAAACAATGTAATATGCGAAAAAGTTATTTCGCACTGCAGTGTAAATCGGTTCACACCCCATTTTCACAAGTTTTGAATGAATTTTTGTTTTCGCTCCTTAGCCCGTATTTACAAAACGCGCCCAAGTAACGTATATCAATATGGCCACTGCTTTGCCCCAGTTTCCACAATTCGATGTGCATACTGATGAAGGAAATGTAGCAACAAGATGGAAGAAATGGTTAGATAGGTACAAAAACTTAGTTGTTGCCCTAGGAATCACTGACAAGAACCGTCAGAAAGCGCTATTGCTACACTTTGCAGGAATCGAAGTGCATGACATTTTCAGCACTCTGCAAGTAAATGACAATGAAGAAGATGTATTTAAGCAAACCACTGATGCATTAAATGCCTATTTTGCGCCTAAAGTTAACAGAGAATTCGAAGTGTACAAGTTTAGAAACGCGAAACAAAATATAGGTGAAAACATTGACACTTATCACACGAGGCTTAGAAAGCTTGCGGAAACTTGCGAATTCACTAACGTGGAAAGTGAAATTAAATCACAAATTGTGCAATCTTGTTCATCATCAAGACTAAGACGTAGATCACTCAGGGAGGAAATGAATCTAGAAAACTTGCTTAAGTTAGCCAGATCGTTGGAGTTAAGTGACTCCCAAGCGTCGCACATTGAAAAAGAGAGTGTCGCATCATCCGTCGTTAATAAATTAAATATGCAAAGCCAGTCACAAAGTCGAGGTAGAGGAAGGTCAAGAGGTTGAGCTATAGGTCCAGAGGTGCGCAAAATCGTTCTACAGGGAATGACCGTCGTCGTCTAGGAGGTAAAAAATGTTTCAAATGTGGCTATGACTACCCACATAAATATTCATGTCCTGCTATAGGCCAAATATGCAAAAAGTGTGGAGGCAAGGATCACTTTGCTCGTACATGCAAATATAATCCAAAAGGAGATAAGGGTTCGGTACAGCAAGTTGATGACAAACCAGAACCGAATTTGTCAAGTTCAGAGGATGACTATGTGTTTAAGGTAAACGAACCGGTCAAAGCATCGAAACATCCATATGTAAATATAGAGCTATGTAACACGAAAATAAGTATGTTAGTAGACACCGGCGCAACTGTAAACATCATTTCAAACAAACTTTACAAAACGCTAAAGAGTAAACCGAAACTACAGTCCTCATCAAAGAAGTTATATGGCTATGACCAGAAAGAAGTCGACATAGAAGGCTGTTTTGAGACACAAATTACATATACTAGTAAAAGTACTTCGTGTAACACAATAGTTTATGTAGCAAAAGGAGATAATGGATCGCTACTAAGTTACCAAACAGCAGTAGATTTAGGAATAATACCGGTAATCCGTTTAGTCTCACAAAGTAGAACCGAGGAAATTTTGTCAGAGTACGCAGATAGGTTCGAAGGAATGGGTAAAGTGAAAGATATGCAATTGAAAATTCACATAGATGAAAGCGTAGCTCCGATCGCTCAACAGCATCGCCGTACTCCTTTTCATATGCGCCAGAAGGTAGAAGCCGAGTTAAAGCGTCTAGAAAACCTAGATATAATAGAAAAGGTTGAAGGCCCTACGCCATGGGTTTCTCCAATTGTTGTATCCCCTAAGCCGAAAAACCCAAACGAAATTAGAATTTGTGTAGATATGAGACTACATAATCAAGCTGTTAAGCGAGAAAAACACATCATGCCGACAGTAGAAGATATTATCAGCGAAGTAAGTGGATCAAAACATTTTTCAAAACTTGATCTAAATGCAGGTTTTCATCAGATTGAGTTAGCACCTGAATCTCGCAATATAACTACGTTTACAACGCATGTAGGACTTCGACGTTACAAGCGACTTATATTCGGATTAAGTAGTGCAGCTGAAAATTTTCAAAGTATCGTACGTGACACTCTAGAAGGCATAGAAGGCGTCCGAAACTTAAGTGATGATATTATTGTACATGCGAAAACTCAAGAAGAGCACGATGATCGATTGAAGGCTACCCTGCAAAGATTGCGTGAAAGGAACATTACATTAAACAAGTCGAAATGCGAATTCAATCGAGACAAAGTTGAGTTCTTTGGATACGTCTTTTCAAATAAAGGATTATCAGCAGATCCGAAGAAGATAACTGCGATTAAAGAAGCGAAACCGCCAGCGAATGTGTCCGAGTTACGTAGTTTCCTTGGCTTAGCTAATTATGCATCTCGTTTCATACCCAACTTTGCGAGTATAGTTTCTCCATTACGTACCTTAACACAAAAAATGTTACATGGAGATGGGGAAAAGTAGAAAATGAAGCGTTCAAGAAGCTGAAAAACAGTTTGATAGAAGATGTTATGGAATATTTTGACCCGTCTAAACAGTCAACATTAGTGGTAGATGCATCACCAGTAGGATTAGGTGCAATTTTGATGCAGGAAGGGAAAGTTATTTCGTACGCAAGTAAAACGTTGTCAGACGTAGAATCTCGTTACTCACAGACAGAAAAAGAGGCTTTAGCGATAGTTTGGGGCTGTGAGCATTATCATCTTTACTTGTATGGAAGCTCATTCATGTTATACACGGACCATAAGCCTTTGGAAGTCATTTTTAATAACCCCAAAAGTCGTCCACCAGCGAGAATAGAACGTTGGCGTTTAAGGTTACAACCTTATGACTTCATAGTTTAATATCGACCAGGAACCGGAAATCCAGCAGATTTCATGTCTAGACAACCGATCGACTCTATTGATAGCAAAGATCAGAGGCATTCAAAAGTTGCAGAGGAATATCTTAGTTTCATAATGGAACAAACAACTCCGAAAGCTATGACGCTGTCTGAGATATCTGTTGCCACAAAACAGGACAGAGTTCTTCAAAACGCAATGAACTGTCTAGTTACAGGAAATTGGAGTTCAGTTGACTCAACTAGTGAAACTTATCCATATTTGAGAGTCAAAGAGCAGCTTAGTATTGTAACAGATCAGGAAGGAAGCATTCTATTATTTGATACACGCATAGTAGTACCGAAGCAGTTTTAACAACGAGTAGTGAATTTGGCTCATGAAGGTAACCAAGGCCTAGTTAAGACTAAACAGTTGCTAGGGGAAAAGGTTTGGTTTCCAGGACTGAGTAAGCTAGTTGAAGCTACATGCCGTGAATGTATTCCTTGCTTAGCGAGTACACATTCTAATAATGTTGAACCGCTTAAAATGACAAAGATTCCAGAAAGACCATGGACTCATCTGTCAGCAGACTTTTGTGGACCGTTTCCCTCAGGAGAGTACTTGTTAGTAGTTGTTGATGATCATTCAAGGTTTCCAGTAGTTGAATTTGTTCACTCTACTTCTGCAAAGTCTACAATACCAAAACTGGACAAGATATTTTCGCTCTTTGGTATTCCAGAGGAATTGAAAACGGACAATGGACCCCCATTTCAATCAGCTGATTTTGCAAAATTTGCAGACTATCTAGGATTCCGTCATAGAAAGATTACACCGTTATAGCCCAAAGCAAATAGCACAGCAGAACGATTCATGCGAACACTGAATAAAACTATCAAGGCCGCTACAGTAGAATCTTTGAATTGGAAACAGGAATTATTCAAATTTCTAAGAAACTACAGAGCAACCCCTCACAGTACAACGTCAATATCGCCCGCAGAAGCTCTGTTAGGCCGTAAGCTTCAAACAAAGCTACCTGAACTACCAAAATCTCAACCGAAAGTGCAAAAGAGCATAGTTGTTCAAGATGACCAACGCAAAAATGCAATTAAGGAAGATTCTGATCTCCGTAATAATGCGAAAGAAAGTGAGCTGAAGGAAAGTGATTTCGTCACAGACAAAAAAGGAAGTATGATCACAGCAGAAGATGAATCAGGTCATAAAATCACACGAAATTCGTCATTCTTCAAAAAAGTCGAAGGAATGAGATCACTCCCGAAATTTGAACCAGCCCAGGAAGAAGAAGAAGAATTTGAAGTCACTCCGAATGAAGTTTCCGAACCGACTCCAAATAAAACTTCAACTCCGAACCAGATCAGTAAACGTCCAATCCGAAGTACCAAGCGTCCAGCATATCGAAGTGATTATGTTACGTAAATGTGAAATTCAGTGTTGAGGCATAATAATCCTCAAAATCATAAAATAGAGAAAAATCAGTGAATAGTGAAAATTCAGTGTTGAGGCATAATAATCCTCAAGACAAGTGCTATATAAGGCAGAAAGTCTTATAATTTTATTTTGTTCAAAATGTAAATTTATTGAATTTCTAGTCATTCATTTCATTGATGTAGACATATGAGAAATGAATTTATTTACATAGTTTATTCATGTCAAGTAACATGTTATTGAAAAGAAGATTTCATAATTTTATTTCATTTCTTTCATACAATTTTCAAAATAAATATTAATTTTTTAAATATATAATTGATAAATGTCAATTTAATATCATAAAGGTAATTCTAATAGATATTTCATTGGGTAATATTTAAGTCATGAAACATGAACATTGAAAGACATTGAACAGTGACAGTAAATATAAAGTTCATTCTATTTTCAGTAAATGTTGTAATAGTAATTCTGTTATCTGTAAATCCTGAAATATAAAGCAAAGAAAGTAATTTCATGATTTCAATTGTAACAATTTTTGAGAAAAAAACTATTTTTGAAAAAGAAGGGTGAATGTAGTATCCGGATTTCTGTCTACCGGATTTGGTTTTACGTTGTATTTAGTTATGACGATTTGAGAATAAAATGTCGAACCAAAAGTGAAGGTTGATGCCTTGGCAGTCTGGAGGGCGGACAGGCACAAAACTTACACCCATGCCCTTTTCCCGTGTAAAATCATTTTCTTTTTTTTTTTTTTTTTTTTTTTTTTTTTTTTTGTCTCATCTCTGATTCATCTGCATTTAGAGGGATACGAGTTGGCATCGATTCCCTCTTTTGGTGGTCAACACTTCCTTTTCTAATAGAAATCGTTTTTTATATTTAAGAAATCCTTTGGCTCGCTAGGCCAGGTACCGCTCGTCATTATCAAGAATTACCTCGCAACCTTTTCTACAAGGTCGCTACGTGCGCGTTGAGAACGTTGCTTCATTATGAAATTTCCTCGACGTTCGCCAGCGTGTTGAAGGTCGTTACTCGTGTGTTTGCCAAAAAGGTGAATGTGTGACAGGGCCTTTATAAAAAAGTTAAGTACACATGGGCATCGGATTGATCGCTGGTTACCGTGCCACTCGCAAGTCATTCTTTAATCACAATAATAAGGCTTTTCTTGGTTTTTATCTCTTTTTTATGAACAACCGCAACTGCATGTTTACATACATGTAATAACATATGTTGTTTTTACACAGAAAAAGGATCGATTAAAAAATTCAAATGTTAATAATTTTATCATAGCGCCACCTACAATACCTTCCAGTTCTCAATAATTCCTATTGCTTACATCGTTTCAGTATGTATTTTCGCTGTTTGTAATAAAATACCAGGGATAAAATTTTATACACGTCCCTGTAAAATAACCACTTTAGTCATGTTAGTAGGGATATTTCTTACTTTCTAAACGCATTGATCTTTACCGACTGAAATTATCAATATACATTGTATGTCAAAAAGTCTCCCAAAATTAAGATTCGTCTATATTTCGGTTGTTCTTTATTTTTAATGTATACATGTACACATTCCTTGGATTGCACTGAAAATTTGAAAGCTGAGGTTGTACCAAGTCGAATAAACAGCGATGTGATAGAAAACATATTTTGCCAGGAAAGATCTCTCTACCATGGTGCAAACATGAGTCCAAACTATAATGAATACCGAACTGGGATTAATAGTATCATACTAGGCCAGACAACCACATCAAGAAAAAGTAATGTGGGAGGGAATGAAGCAGCAAAACCCTACACAACGCCATGTCTTCGTCAGAAAAATGTAAATAAGTAGTGGTAAGTTTAACTAAATACACACATATTTATAGAAATAAGGAAAATTTGACCTTGACCTTGGCATTTGACCTTTTGTAAAAACTTCACTTTTCTATAGTCGGTAGTCACCTTATGACCTTGACCTTTGGCATCCTTTAAAAAACTTCTAATTTGACATATCTATGGCAAGCCAATGTGGACAAAAATAGGTATTTTCTAATATTAGAAATTGATTTTCTAATATTAGAAATTGATTTTCTAATATTAGAAAATTAATTTTCTATTATTAGAAATTGATTTTCTAATATTAGAAATTCATTTTCTAACATTTGAAATTCATTTTCTAACATTTGAAATTCATTTTCTAACATTTGAAATTCATTTTCTAATATTTGAAATTCATTTTCTAATATTAGAAATTCATTTTCAAATATATGGAATTCAGTTTATTTTCTAATATTAGAAATTTATTTTCAAATATTAGAAAATGAATTTCTAATATTAGAAAAAAGTAGGTGTTTTCTAATATTAGAAAATCATAGGCAACATCTAATATTAGAAAATCATTTTTTAATATTAGAAATTCATTTCTTAATATTACAAAATCATTTTCTTATATTAGATATTCGACTATTTTCTAATATTAAGAATTCATTATCTAATATTTGAAAATCAAATGAATTTCTAATATTAGAAAATAAACTGAATTTCTTATTTTAGAAAATAAATTTCTAATATTAGAAAATGAATTTCTAATATTAGAAAATGAATTTCTAATACATGTGTATTAGAAAATGAATTTCTAACCTTAGAAAATGAATTTCTAATATTAGAAAATGAATTTCTAATATTAGAAAATACCTATTTTTGTCCACATTGGTTGCCATACATATCTTATGAATGGCTAAAACTACAATGTAAGGCTTTCCACATTTGTTTGATAAATGACTTAATTTTTATACATTGCTTGAGTATATAAATTGCTTTCATAGGAGGGTCATTAGTATTTCAAAAACAAATCTTTGAAAAGTTTTACCTTACAATCTTGGCAAAACCAAGTACTGTCCACACTGTCAGTGAGCTTCTTCCATTCGATATCACTAATTCCCAGACAAACTGTGTCAAACCACCTGTCACATGTATCACATGCTACCCATCTGTCTCCTTCAGAGTACTGTCTATTACAAGAAGCTCGGATTTCTCTTTTCCAATTTTCAGAAGCATATCCCTCCTAAACTGGCTATTTCCTATCCTACAGAACAAACCTATAATGTGATAAAACAGTTCTTGAGAACATACCTCCATAATTTCTGTGTTCACATGAACAGTCCTTTGGTCACTGTAATCAAAATTTCGAAACAAATCAGTCCATTTTTCTTGTAATTCTTTGTCACCGGAGAGCGTATCTTGACTGAAGCTCATACAATTTGATCCATACAGGGCAAAACTTTTTTCGTTTTGCACTTTTTTCTTTTGTCATTAAGATTTATGAAAAAGAGATATGTTTCATCGTTTATATTTGTCAAACCTGCTGAAATGTATTGTCTTTTCTTAGTTTCTTCAAGGGATTTTTGAAATTTACTTTCCAGCAAAGATTGTTCAGTCCATGTCAGATGATC
The DNA here is from genome assembly GCA_028142955.1 of Pinctada fucata. Classification (NCBI taxonomy): domain Eukaryota; kingdom Metazoa; phylum Mollusca; class Bivalvia; order Pterioida; family Pteriidae; genus Pinctada; species Pinctada fucata. The sequence goes on from AP027110.1 coordinate 10,834,360, forward strand.
TAACATTTTTACCTTTAAATAAGCAAAAGAAGTAGATTTTGTTTTGTCTTTCTTATACAGTCCTGATCTTGTACATCGCATGAAATGATGTCTACTCTTCGCAACGCAAGCACCCCCTATGTAACGCACGTTTCCGCTTCCTGCCTCTGGCTCTGGCAAAGTTTCTAATTTTCTATTTGCACAATTACTTTCTACCGGTGCACTTTTCTCCTTCAGTACACTTGATGTAACAGCATCAAAAGATTTTCGACATTTCTCATATTCTGTAGATGAGGGCTTTCGTCTGAATACTTCTTCAACTAATTTTTCATAGTCATTTGAGATTGAAAACTTGTAAATTTCACTATAATATTTTGTCCAGGATTTTGAAGTTGTACTGTTACCAGAGTTGCCATGGACCATGCTGAAAATTTCCGTGATCTTAGCTCTAAGCTTCTCTTCAAATACTTTAAAACCTTCTCCACTCTCTTCTTGTTCTAGTAGAATATCATCAATGCTCTGAATATCATTTTCATCAAAATCAGATAACTCTGAATCAGGATATTGATAATTTTCACCAAAATCAATCTCTGCATTCTGATCCATATTCACGAAAATGTTAGATTTGCAACAGGTCTGACTATCCTCATACTCTTCTAATAAACAATCTGAATTCCTATAAAAGTCAAAAATACAATCTGGTTGCTTTATTACAGCTGAAGGATGAAAGTTCTGGATCCTAAGATGCTTCTTGGCTGCTGTTCTACCAACAGCTACACCAAGTTGACCGGGACTGAATATGTTGCGCTCTAAGGTAAGCCCTTGAGCTTTATGTATTGTAATACTGAATGCCAAACTGACTGGTAATTGAATCCTTGATGCTATCACTTTTTCCTTTAAGGTACTATACACAGAGAAAGTTTCTGCTCTGAGTTCTACTTCAGAAGCTATGCGGTCAAAATATACAAATACGCTATCTTTACAGAGTTTTGTTATTTTGCCCTGTAACCCATTCACTAATTTTTCACTAAGATTTTTAAGTAATGTCACTGTACTGTTGACTTTTAGGTACAAAATCTCTGTAACAGGTATAGACTGCAGAAATTTTTTTCACCACTGTCCTTAGCTGAATATGACTTCCCCTCCCCATCCATGTCGAGAAGTTTTGATGCATTGCACACATCACATTCGAATTTTCTTGCACACAATCTAATTGGATCAGGTCCTGGTGGTAGGGGTCTGTTCATCCGTCGTATCAAATTATGTGTATCCTCAGGTAGGTCCCCTCTCGATAAATCATTTATGCATTTTATAAAGTCTTTTTCATTTTGACGCATTACATCTTTCAAAATAATCCTATGCTTAAATATACTTTGAAAGTGTTGTGACTTGAAGCAAAAATAACCAGGGTCAAGTTTCAGAGCATTTGGTACAGGGGGTAACTGATGAAAATCACCAACTGCCACAACTTGTATTCCACCGAAATAAAGGTCCGACTTTCTCAGTTTCCTGCATATTCCTTCAATTGTTTCAAATAGTTTCATACTTAACATAGAAATTTCATCTATGATTAAGCAATGTGTTTGGAGGATATTATTTCTCTGCTTTAGATAATTTTTGTTATTTTCCAATTTCTGTTGAAGTTTGTCCTGTGAAATGCTTCCATCCCCTACCCCACACCAGCTGTGAATGGTTTTACCATTAATTCCCAGTGCTGCGATCCCTGTATTAATGAAACATGCAATTTTTAATTTTTCTTTTAAGTTAAAAAATTTAGCATGACCTGACTGTAAAAATTTCCAAAAATAACATTTTAGTTATACCTTCATTTAAACATTCCTTTTTTGTCAGTCTGTGGAAATGTTGATGCCAAAATTAAGCATATCAATATTATATGTATTTACAGCATTTTTTTTTCATGTAAATAATGAGGCAGATTTTTTTTTACCGACATACATGGCCACATCTACTGTTATCGTACCTGTAGTTGCCGTTAAATTGACATGTTTTCCTGCCTTTCGTAGTGCACTGGCGATTTTCTGGGTCAAGAAACTTTTGCCCGTCCCGCTTTGGCCCAATATCAGCAAATTGTGGCCCTCTCTGACCATTTTTAACGCTTTTTCTTGCCTTTCTGTGAGATTTTCCATCGCGGTGATGCTACTTTCATTTCAGGTAGAGGTGTGTTAGTAACAGCCAATCCGAGGTCTCGAAACAAAACGCGTTCGTTGTTACCGGAAGCTGTGATTGATTGCCAAGGACGATTAAAATAGATTTACAGGTATGTTCGAAAATGGTCCATAAAAGGGGTTAGTAGCACCCGAATGGATTTTTTTTCATATGGTTTTAGTAAAACAATTATGCCACAATATACAGATGACTATTTGATAGTGACTTGTTAAATAACCAGTGGAAAAAGACGATTTTCATGTACTTAAATTTAGTTCAATACCTTTGTGTGTGGGTGTATGTAGGAGGGTGTGAGCTCGCATGAAACAATCGCCTGTGGCGTGAACAATAGACTATCGGTACACAATACTCGCAGAATGGCTGTTACCGTAAAATCGCTCTTCAGGTTAAAAATATAATTTTTATAATAAATAACAATGAACACTCTATATCCACAAATTTTCGGCCACTCGGCCTTTATCAAGTGGAAAAGCACGAATACAAAAGAATTCTACGTAATATCCATAACTGCTGGTAAACAAAGCCCAGCGTAAAATGAACAAGGTATGACGTCACACATAACAATCAACAATGCGTAAAGCGCCAAAACGACGTTACATAAAACCGCTTAAACTGCGTACCGTTATCGAACGTAAATAAGTTAGAAAAGCATTACCCTTAATATATTTATATTTAAAGTCAATAGGTGGCGTTCCCTTGTTAATTTATATATAATTTCAGTGGATAGAAACTTCCGTGCAATTTATTAATATTAATTTTATTTTCTATTTTTTTTTCTGATTGCGTGCTAGCGTAAGAGAGAATATGTAAGTGTCATTTTATATTTATGGTTGTCTTGACTTTCTGAAGGGTTCATTTTGTCTCCACGTCTTGTATTCGGTATTTGTATGAATCGTATTGACGCTTCGCTCCGCTTACTCTAGCGGAGTGGGGCGTCTGGATGATTCGGACTAATTCGGTATTGGTTCGGCAACAACCCCCCTTTATTTATTTATTTATTAACTTATTTATTTATTTATCTGTTTAATTTGTTTATTTATCTATTTAATTTGTTTATCTATCTATTTTTTTATCTATCTATTTCTTTTGTTTATCTATTTATTTAATTAATGAATTATTTATTTATCTATATTTTATCCCCTTCCCCTTTATAAATATTTATATATATAGGAAAAATTATTTTTTTTAATTCATTTATTTCATTTATTTGTTTATTGTTTCGTTTATTTAGTTATTTATTTATTTGTTCTATTATCGTTTTTCTATAAATTTGGATCTAGTCTAGTTTTCATATTCATAGTTCATACATGTATATTGTCACTTAATTTGATATGACTTACTAGTTTTGTAGATGTTAGAAAGGACGACGGTGGGGGACGTGCCAGTCTCTAACCTTCTGAATTTCTATTTGTTAATCATAAATCTTATAATTTTATTAACGGTACAACTTAAATGAACTCTTTTCTAACTTATTTACGTTCGATAACGGTACGCAGTTTTAGCGGTTTTATGTAACGTCGTTTTGGCGCTTTACGCATTGTTGATTGTTATGTATGACTGTGCGCACGTAATCCAGGATAACCATACCTTCTGCTATTTCCGTGGCAGATGGACGTCCTATGTCATACTTTGAGTAGGAAGTATTACACAAATAAATCCTATAACAAATTTATCATGTCGAGAACCATTGGTCATACCTTGTTCATTTTACGCTGGGCTTTGTTTACCAGCAGTTATGGATATTACGTAGAATTCTTTTGTATTCGTGCTTTTCCACTTGATAAAGGCCGAGTGGCCGAAAATTTGTGGATATAGAGTGTTCATTGTTATTTATTATATTAAACTTCCCTACGGAGGACACTACTTCATAATTTTTATATATACTGTATGCGCTGTGTTCGTTTGGATAATTTTCGTTATTTTCAATATATTTTCTATAAAAAATAATCAATAAAATTTAAAGGATATTTCTCAGTCGAAATTGAGACATGGCAGATATTTTTTCCCAATATTTGAAAAAATAAGTACATCTCATCGCCGGCAAATCATACGCGGCGGTATAAATTTTACATGACCATAAATTCTCAATATTAAAATAAATTTTATTCCTGTGTCAAAATCAGATATATTACATGTATGATGTGTTTTTCATGATATATTTATAATAAAGTCAAAATTGCTCTTCATGTGATAGAAGGGTTTGTCATGTTATACGTCCATTCGGATTTTCTATATTGTCTCCTTTTCTTTTTTCTTCTTTTTTTTCTGAAAAGATGGTGTGTGCTTGACATCTTCATTTAATCTATAAGTTTGTTGTGGTTGACTTTCGTGTGTGATTTTTTTTGGGGGGGGGGGGGGGTGATGTTATTTGATTTAGGTTTTTGGAGTCTTTTTTTTTCTTTTTCGTTTGAACAGGATTATCTTTTTTATTTAATATTTTATTTTATACCGGCTGTATCCTTTTAGATATACTCTGTCATTTCGATTTTTAAATATGTATATGATATGATCACTTTGACTTTAAAATATTGTTCGCAAAATACAAGCAAAATCAATGTCACGAACATATATGACGTCATATATTCAGTATGACGTCATTCATTGGTCTTGAAAGTCGTTAACGTTACGAGTAAAAAACACATTTGAAAGACATTTTTGTCGGTATTATTTGATATCGTACATGTAAGAATAAATAATCAATATCATCATAAACAACAAAACAAAATCTATTAAATGATATCGATTTGACTCAAATTCTTCCTGTATTATAGAGGTTAAAGGTGTTTTTCTGTTTCCAAATAGGCCCGATCTCTTGGTAACAGTAATTGATTTCCTTCTGTTTTCTATGTGGCCACATGAAAACAACAGATTCATACTTTTACAACATTTGCAAAATACTTGTACGGATATACAGAAAAATTATGAACTTGTTGTTTTCATGTGGCCAAGTCTAATCTCGCTATCAAAAGCGAAAATTTATTGATTTTTTTGTTCATTTCCGGTTTCATAGGTGATTTCAAAGGGGGATAACTCTAATGAAAAAATGAAATCGAACATTTTTTAAGTTGAACCTATTGAAGACAAGCTTCCTTTAATCAATTTCAATATTTTTAAATTTTCGGAATTAACAACGATTTTGGGCCTAGGAAGTCCCTTACCGCCCCTTGCCCTTTCATCTTAATGTAAAATATTTGGGATCTACACAAGGCCTGCCGACCATTCACAGATTTACACACATTTTATTTTCTCATTTAGAATGATTTTTTAGGATTTGTCACAAGGAATGAACCGTACGTTAGTATCTTTTATGACAATGAAATTAATGTAAAATGACCTTGAACCTTGACATTATAGTTATATTTTGGTTAAGAAATTCTTTAAACTATACTTTCGTTCGCAACCGTTCCTGTGGAAAATATAATGATTTTGCCTTGTAGTCTAGTCAAACTAGGGGGAAAATACTAACTAATTGCAAAAGTTTGTTTCTACGCGGGAAAATGAAGTGATGTACCATATATACAACATATAAAGAGTTTTAAAAAATTATCCAGGGGAAAGTTGTTATTTGAACAACTTAAATTTTGCTTGAATCTAAAAATAAAAACCCGTTGCCGTTGGAGAAAAAGTCCGAATTTTCGGAACTCCTGCGCGTTTCGGGGTTTACCGTACGGTATACATTAATCAATCTACTATTTGTGCAATATTTATTCTATGACAGTGTTCAACGTCTTCCTATCTGTGAAAAAAGTATTTATTATACAAGTAAAGGCTATCTAGTCAATAACAGAAAATTATTACGTATATATTTAGTAAAATCTGCGACCTATACATATAGATTTGACGACTAGGGTTCAAGTTTGATAGAAATGTCAAATTGTACTGGCCGAAATGTTGTACAAATTTAAATAATGATTTAGATATCTCACTGATACATAATCTTTAATACAATACAATAGTCTGTCAATTCAGTTGACGTCTGTCCGTGCAGTTTTAAACTATTATAACTACTGTACAAGAATAATCTATGTCTAGCTTGTACGATTTGCACCTGTTTCCCCCCCCCCCCTTTTCTCTCTCTTTCGATTGACTTAATATCACTTTCATGCACAGAAAATGATGGTTTCATAAATTTAAAGACGAAATGTAATCGTCTTTAAATTTATGAAACCATCATTTTCTGTGCATGAAAGTGATATTAAGTTGGTTTTCAAATAGCTTTTTTTATCTATGTCTATTTAGCGAACGGTTCGAAATGGGGAGGGGGGGGTTACTGAATCGTTAGGAACGATTACGTTACACATGTTACGATAAAAATGATAAAGATCAATTATATATAGATTTTTTATATAGTTACATTCAAAAATATTTGTTAACGAAATAGTTTGTAGATGCATTAATGAATATCGTATTCGATCAACTCTCAGCAGTTATATTGATTCACATTTCGGTTAAACAAACCAACGCGCAAACGTTATGTGTGAGGAAATTAATCCTTAGATTAAACATGTTTATTCGTGTAAGTTATCAAGTTTCCAATTACAGTTAGATGGAAATGAAAAATTCTTTTATGCATTTTAGTGAACCAGAATGCTTTATAATCACTTAAGTTACATGTCAGTATATATATACAATAGCTATAACGTAGTCACCCCCAAACCAAGTATAAGTAACTAGTTACCGATTTTCTTTATTCAAAATCAAAATGGAGAGTAGCTCTGAATGACTGGAAAAACCTCATTTTAGATATAACCGATATTCGAATAGATAACTTCCATAAAAACCCTCATCTTTTTCAAAATCCCTGTTCCAAATCAGAAAGATATTTCAAATCCAAACGTAAGTAAATTACATGAAAAATATGTCTTTGCACCAGCTGATAAAGCAGCCAACAACACCATTATCATTTGAAAACGTTACTACATATCAACTTTGATTTCGGAACTTTCGTCTACTAATACATATGTCAAAAGCAATGAAAGTGCATCTAACATTTTAGGCAAGCATAACAGTGAACTGTCTTCATTCAATATCTCTATTTCTAAATTGGATCTCCCAACACTATATTGCATACCGAAACTGCACAAGTCTCCTTACAAATTTCGATTTATTGCTAATTCTAGTAACTGCTCCACTACAATTTTGTCTAGAAATCTGACGTCAGCACTTACTGCTATTAAAGAACACATAATTAGATATTGTGAAACGGTTCTAAACAGGAACGATGTAAATCTATTTTGGTCTATTATGAATTCAGGGGATGTGATTGAAAAAATGAAATCTGGAAATTTCCAAGCCAATACGATCTCTTCATACGACTTCTCTAATATGTACACCACACTTCCTCATGACAAAATTAATGATCGATTATCTAATCTCATTAAATGGTGTTTTGATCGAGAGCGAAAAACTTACATTTGTACATCTGAATCGAAGGGTTTCTTTTCCTCGACAGACTACAAATCATACAAATCATGGACATGTAGTGACCTGTGTAATGCCTTGTCCTTCCTCTTGGACAATATTTATGTTAGATTTGGTGAGGATCTATACAAGCAGGCTGTAGGAATTCCTATGGGTACTAACTGTGCGCCTCTTGTTGCAGATTTATTTTTATACACTTATGAAAAAGAATTTATCCAAAATCTTCAAAAGCAAAGAAAATTTGATGAGCTGAAATGTTTCAATAATACTTCTAGGTATCTGGATGATATTCTAACCATTGACAATCCTGCTTTTGAATTATATAAGAATGAAATTTATCCAAAAGAATTAACCCTTAACAAGGCAAACCTTTCAAATACAGAAACACCCTTTTTGGACCTAAAATATCAAAATTGTAAACGGAAAGATTCATACAAGTGTATATGACAAAAGGGATGATTTTGGATTCAACATAGTAAATTTCCCTTGGCTTGACGGTGATGTTCCTAGATTACCGTCATACGGCATTTACATATCACAGCTCATCCGGTACGCTAGAGCATGTACTGATATTTTGGATTTTCACAGTAGAAATTTACAAATTACCAAAAAAAATTTAGGTCAAGGTTTCCGCTTTCATAAACTAGTTAAGACTTTCTGGGAATTTTACAAAAATTACAGTCAACTTCTTTTAAAATTCGGATCTATACATGCAACAGAGTACATTACTATGGGTATTACACAACCTGTCTTTTATGGTGATATGATAAACAAAATAAAAAGGATCAAAGGTAGGCAGCATAACCATCGAAAATGCGTCAGAATCATCAAACGCCTTTTATACCTTGGGTATGATCCTAATGTCACCAGACGGACACTAGGCTTGGTACTTGACCAATCTACAGTCTTGTACAAGCGCATCCTTGAGACTTGCACTCTGACTGACTGTGACGACGGGACTCCATGACGGGCCCTGTCCAAACCTCTTTAGAGAAGACAGGGCCCCGACCACCTGTCCTCTCTGAATGTCAGTCGGACTCCTCGGGTGATTACATACATGAGCTCGCTACAGCCGGCAGAGGACGGACTGTATTACGCATGCCCTCTTTTTATATCCATTTACATATTCATCTGTGTCTATGGGGCCTCTGCGTTTCGCGGTCTTGTTTGTGTGATGTCATCTTACAGTGAGGAGATTGTTTTACACCACAATTGTACGTTCTTCGAGACCTCTGGGTAATTGGAGAAGTGAGAGGGTTGTGCGCACGTAATCCAGGATAACCACACCATTTGCTACTTGCGTGACAGATGGCCGTCCAAAGTCGGCACCGGTTACCCATTGGTCTCGTCGGTTTATGTGAAGTCTTTTGTGTTTGATGTTTACATGTCGTGTGTCTCTTTTCCGTCTCGTGCTGTACTTGTCTTTTGTGTTTTTGCATCGGGTGTTTTGGTGTTTTACTGTTGATGCTGCAACGGGGTCTTGTTGGAGATCTCCTCCCTTCTTGTTACATTATTCTATTAATAAACATATCATGATAAAGATTCCAGTTGCCAAGTCAATTTTTTTCAAGTAAAACTGGTCATTAAAGTCAAAATATCGATTTTTAAAAGATATGGGCACGATAAACTCCGTAGCGCGGGAAATGGCGCGAGCGCGCTACACGGACTTTTACCATCAAGCTGAAGCGGTTCTATAAATAGATAAAAACAAAACTTTAATCAAATCAAATCATACAAATCATGGACATGTAGCGACCTGTGTAGTGCCTTGTCCTTCCTCTTGGACAACATTTATGTAAGATTTGGTGAGAATCTCTACACACAGGTTGTAGGGATTCCTATGGGTACAAATCGTGCGCCTCTTGTTGCAGATTTATTTTTATACACATATGAAAAAGAATTTATTCCAAATCTTCAAAAGCAAAGAAAACATGATGATGTAAAATGCTTCATTGGTACTTCTAGGTACCTGGATGATATTCTGACTATCGATAATCCTGTTTTTGAAAAGTATAAAGATGTTATTTATCCACAAGAATTGACTCTAAACAAGGCAAACTTTACAGACACTGAAACACCATTTTTGGACCTAAATATCAAAATTGTCAATGGAGAAATTCATACAAGTGTAAATGACAAACGAGATGATTTTGGATTCAACATAGTAAATTTCCCCTGGCTTGAAGGTGATGTCCCTAGATTACCGTCATACGGTATCTACATTTCACAGCTCATCCGGTATGCTAAAGCATGTACTGATGTTTTGGATTTTCATAATAGAAATCTACAAATTACAAAGAAACTTTTAGGTCATGGTTTTCGCTTTCACAAACTAGTAAAGACTTTCTGGAAATTTTACAAAAATTATGATCAACTTCTTTTGAAATTCGGACCCATACAAGCAACGGAGTATATTACTTTAGGTATTTCACAACCTGCATTTTATGGTGACATAATTTACAAAATAAGAAGGATCAAAAGTAGACAGCATATGTATCGAAAATGCGTCAGAGTCATCAAACTTTTTATACTTCTTTTTCCGTATTGCAGAATTCCGTGCGTGTGGTAATGCACCGTTCCCCATCCAACTCTATTTGTTGTAACACATGGATTACAGAAATAATGACCTCATCCTGCATCCTTTACTTCCGGTATGCGGTCCTGTCTTTGTCCTGAATCGCCCCCATCTCCACCTTCACCTTGGCTCTGATCACCGCTCTGAGGAATGTCAGTATACGACACTCTTATCTCCTCGTCGACTGCAGCCGTTTGATCTATCTGCTCATTTGATCAGTTATTAAAAATCACACTCACTATGGTTGAACAGCGACTGAATAGTGTGCAATTGAACTTCCGTTATATTTAGACAAATTTGTCATCTTTCTTCATGTTCATCCGACATTATGCACAAAATCTTTTTAGAGTTATGAAACCGTGATGGAAACGACCAAGTAAGCGCCAATCCCGATGTGATGGTCACGATTGAAATTAGCGCCAAATTCCCAGCATGGTGCTTTGGAGAGTCTATTATACATAGAGTGATAGAAAGATGTTGAAACTTTGTTATTGCAATTTTGAAGATTTTCGGTATACCAGAATATTTTTGCAATGTATTATCAAAAATTTTTATACAAAAATAAAAATCAATACAGTTTGGCGATTAGTTGTCCATTATTGCTCTACTCATCTATGTACACTCCTACCCATTCACAAGTGAACCCTGTCTGATCTCTGATAATGTGGGGTTTCGGATGTAAAATAGGGGGATTTGATATTCTATAAATATTGGTTCCATAAATGAAAATGGTAAAAAATATATATATATATAAACATTTAAAAACAAAGTTATTCACTAATTCATATTGTTCACATGATAATGGTAACGTATTGACATCTGATGGATCCTCGACCCCCACTCAAAGAGACTATGTAATCAACTTGCCAGATTTGATCGCTGGGGTGCAGGTCTACTATTTCATTCTATAAGGAAGAGTTCAATATGGCGGAATTACCAAGTAAGAGAATAAGAGATGAAAATAGGGAGCTACATATCAGGAAAAAACGAGATAATGACAAAGGAGAAAAAATGAAGGAGGGAAACGATAGAAGGAAAACTCAACACACCTCCTTGTTGCTTGAACTTTGCGTTTTTATGTATCCCACCCATTCTGCTACGTCTTTTGGTATATTTTTGGACATAATAATTTTCATACTTTTTGACCATATTACATTGTTTAGACTGAGGATCACTGACGAGGGTTTAGTACCCGAAACGTGCATGTCTGATCCATGCTATGAATTTATTAGGTTTTAAATGATGCTTTTGAATTTAAAAACGTTTAACATCTGAAGCGGAGAAAATTACTATTTTCAACAAAATGGATAAAATAAAACTTTCTATGGCTGAGAAAGTATCGGGTGTAACCAATGAACAATTGTTGAATAATGTTTTCGATTTCTATATGAGATCGAATGGACTCTGCATCGATGACCATCAAAATGATGATGAATTAAATCTACAAGTCACAATATGTGGATTGCAAGAAACAAGACACAGTGGATGATTTATTTTTATCATCACCGGCGGCAATCAGAAATATGTGCTTTGCAATCCAAAAGCACAACCAAGAGTTCAAAGAATTATTGGATGTGAAACAAATTCAGAGATTCGTACATACAGGTAAAATCACATTTACATGCAAAGGCCGGCATATCATTATATCAGATACATCTCAGCATTTACCTGGAGTAACTTTTCTTGTCAATTATAGGATGCTACATTCTGTAAATGCCACCGGAATGCGCTTTAGTCAGTATAAACGTTTCTGTGAAACAGCAGATATTGGTTTGGTCCCTGAAAGCACTTTTTGCAAATTTTCATGAACTGTATTGTTAGAAAACGAAGGATCTTGCAGAAGAATCGATTCAAGAGGCCTTGAACCAGGAGCTGGCGACCGAAATTGTAAAGACGGAGGAAAATGGCACGCTTTTCTACTGGATAAATATTATGTCAGACGCAAGGCACGGGTGGCGGAGGAATGCAGCTCAGTCGGATGTCGTTGCCTTAGAACAGATTCATCATCAAATTGTTAGTTTATCTGTTGTGGCGAGACAAGAATATTCCGTAAGTCAGCGCCACGAAATTAATGGTGTAAAAAAGATGAACGAATTTTTTTTATGCACATAACGTATCTATCAACGTCCATGGGCATGACCGAAATGTAAGCATCAACAAATTCTTATCTACCGATAGGTTCACTGTGACCAATGCAAATGACACTTGATCTCCTCCCATCTTTGGCATGCCAGCAAAAAACGTAAACAAGGACATTAAAAAATGCGAGTGGTCCTCAAAAGCTCCTTGGCATTACATGGCATCCCGAACTTGCATATAAAGTTGCATCTGTAAAAACACACACATATTATGCGATGAAAAATTGTCAAAGTTCATCAGACAAATTGCGCAATATCCAGGACAATGTCGTTTGCCAACATGGAACATTATAAAAACAATCACCAAAACTGTTGACCAGAATCTAGGTGCAAAAGAGATTCAGTTTTCGAGCCATCCCAACTCACTATAACGGATATCGATGCAGAGAGGATTTTGCGAAATAAAATTCGTAAACTTCAGATTTACAAATCTCCCGAAGATTATGTCAACTGTATTGACACTCATTATGTTGAATCATTCAATAACGCTCTTCTCGTCTATCACGATAAACGAATCAAGTTCAGCGATGAGGAATATAAAAGAAGAACATATATAGCAGTTCTTGATTGGAACGAAAATGTTTACCGTGATTATACATCAATTAGTTTTTACGAAGATGCTCGGCGACCAAGGTCAAGATCAGGGCATAAACATCTTGTTCCAAAGACAAATAATTTTGCAAAGTCCTTGTGGGATAAAATAATGGATTGTTTATACATTTTGTAAGAATAAAAAAAAATCTGTTATCTGTTGATAACTAGTCAATGCATTTGTTTCGAGTGGTAATAATGAGACATGTAATAAATGTGAGTAAAAGAATCGATCTATTTTATTATCTTTGTATACACGTGTGTATCAGCTGGTCAGTAACGCTGAAGCTAAATTTGGCGCAGCTGGACGCTGAAATCTAGATAAGCTCCTCCTACAGAAATTGCGGAAGGTACTACCGCAACCTGGGGTTTAACCCGATTGTATTTGTACAATTTAAAACCTTTTTGAAGCAAAAACAAAACAAAAAGATTCCATTTGCTTGGGTGGAATTCTGAATTTAAATCAATGAAATCATTTTTCTTGCTGTTGTTCCAAACACAGCATGCAAAAGCATTCCAATGTCCCAATCTTCGGCAATTTTTTTATTAAAAATTTATTCTTTGCCCCATTTTCGTACTTGCAAAGTGCTAATCTGATATTTAACATGAAAGGCAATACATTTATTGTGCGTTTGGTTCCAAAATTGTTATTTTACCTACGGTATGAAAAAAGATATGACCATTTCCCAATTTTCAACGGTTTTCCATCGAAAATCCATAGTTTTCCCCATTTTACAGACGAGTCAATTGATATACTGAGCTTGAGACTTAAAGGCAATGGAATTGCTGTTCTTTTGATACTGAATCTGTTGTTCTGGCTACAACGTGGACAAAGTAATTGAGTTTTTCCAATTTTCAACGGTTTTCTTTGAAAGATCACAGTTTTTCCCTAAATTTCTGACATCTGTATTATTTAAAGTGAAAGGCAATAAGTTTATTGTGCGTTTGGTACCAAAATAGTTTATTTAGCTAAAGAATAAAACAAGATATTGTATTTTCCCAATTTTCATCGAAAATTCATAGTTTCCCCCATTTTATTCACAAGTAAATTGGTAAATTGAGCTTGAAATTTAAAAACAGTTAAATTGTCGTTCTTTTGGTAACAATTTTCTTGATCTAGCTGCAGCATGGACAAAGTAATTGATTTTTTTTCCTATTTTCAACGGTTTTTCTTCGAAAAATTCCATTTTACCCCCAAAATCTCGAAATGCCCAAGGATGCCAGAGTGGCATCCGCCGGATTATCAAAGTAGAGGGTATTAAAATCACTTTCATGCAAAAAAATTATGTGCGTAACATTTTTTTTGGGTTCCTCCCAAAATAGCCATTTGGCAACTAGACTATAAAAGTTCTATTTATGACCCCAGAAGTCAGAAGCAAATACCAGTGATAAGTAATTCCACTGAAAAGTCACATCAAAGAAATACCTAACCGTTATTCAGTCTTAAAATCGAGAAGGCAAGGCAAAATCATGTGAATTCCCATCGAAACTGTTGCGAACCCCAGAATGAACAACATTCCGAAGTGAGACCAGGTGCCCGGGGAGAGTCAGCGTCTCCTGATTGCCTGCAACAGCTCCATGGAAAACTGTCAAATTCGTTGATTGTCTCAATGTAAATTTTGATGTACAGATCAGGTAAGTATGTCTTCTTTGGTGATGACGACAGCCATTCAATCAAATGAAGACGTATACATTCAATCATAATGTAGAATGTCAGTAGAAGTAAGTTCTGCAAGGCACATCCAAGTTTCACTTTGTGACCTAAATAGTTGCTTTTCCATCATTTGACCTTTTATGCTAATAAGGCTAACAAGGCACATCCCATTTAGCATTTTCAAGAGTTACCTTCCGTCAGCAGCCATATTGTAGGTCAAACATGCAGATGTACTTCACTATTTTACCATTTTATTTTATGTGTGCATATTTATAGAACTTTAAGATATTTATGTATACTTGTGAAAATATTTAGAGTATTAAATGATTATTCTGAAATTGAGCATTAAGCGAGTAGCAGATTGATCTGCGGTCAATTTAATTGGGAAAGATATGAATGGAAATTGCTGGTTTGAACTACAAAATGGCAGACAAAGCTCTGTGACACCAGGTAAACTATCTAATGCTAAAAAGCATACTGACTCAATCCTTTCACATGTATGACATTGAAATTGTAATATTTTGTTGGCAATGAAATGAAAAATGCAAGTATAAAGAAACAAATATTCTTCAAAAATGGCATGATAACCACACTTCACTTTAAATGCTCCGAAAAAATTAAGATACTGAATGTATAACAAAGATATATAAAGTAGGAGTGTAACGATATACCGCGGTTCGGTATATCGCGGTATAATGTTCACGGTTCGGTACACGGAGCAGCCAGGTCGCGTGTCACGGTATTTCTCAAATCTTTAGTCCGAATTTGTTTACATTAACTATGATGGCGGCGCCCGAGTCCTTCGAACCTTCGTCAAACTTGAATGAAACAAACAAAGAACTGTTTAAACTTTCCATTTGCACAGAGAATAACCTAGCATGAATGAAAACCGAAATGCTAGCACTTCTATAAATCTGAATGTTGATGACACGTCTTACGAGGCGGAAAAACATGCATCATGACCTACCAAAAGCTACTTATCGTACAGTATACATGTACGTTGATATTAGATCAACATTTTTTAGCTCACGAGCTAATATATTGAAAAGTAAAGTGCTGACATTTTTAATGATAAATATGGATAATGACCATATCCCTGTATAAAGTACAAAATTTAATGTGGCATTACACGATTCAAATTATTTGTCAATAAAGCTGTAATTTAGCAAAAAATACCATTCTGAATCACTGTAAACATCATCATCATCATCTGAATTAGTTGAATCATAAGCTGGTAACTAATATTATAAAATGGGTGCTGGGAAACACAACATTCTTCACAGTCTTTAACTTGACATTTCTTTGCACAAATATCTCAACACATGTGAACATTTCTATCCGTCAAAGGTTTGCACTTGTATGCAGACATTCATAATTTCATGTCATTATCAACAGAACAAATATCCCGTTTCGTGAATATTAAAATTGACATGGCAGTCCCTCCATCTCTACCAGCTCGGCCATATTGCTGCACAAATGAATCAATATCTCTTGGGCATCCAAAATTTATAGTATTGGCCACACCTTTAAAATTGACGCCCATACCTGCAGCGTTGGTTGTAATGAGTACTCTGATCTTTCCATTCACCTTCCTCATATAATCTCGCACATATTCCTTGACATCATCGGGTGTTTTAGAATAGTGCATTTTAATATAATCTATCAATTTAATGTTGTTTTTGAAATTAATTCTCAACATTGAAAATGATTTGCTACAGGTTCGTATTATTGGGCAAAATATTAAATATCTATCAAATAGTTCTTTCTCTCTCTCTCTCCTTAGAGTACAATTAAAAAGTAGAAGATATCATCAAGAGGCATGCTACATTTCACACATTGTAGAAAAAGTTTTATGTCTGTCAGGGTTTATTTCCAAGCAGTCTACCATGCAACATTTCTTCTGTAATTCTATTTTGCAGCCATATTTGCAGTTGCTGTCAATAATATCACTGGACACTGCACAAGGTTGCGAAACTCACCAAGCCCATAAAAACCATACCACTTTCTGATGCCTCTCCGCCAGACAATTTCCCTTCAATAAAATATCAGAATTTATACATAAATTGTTCAAATACATTTCTTGTATATCAAAATTATAAAGAATGGCATAAAAAAAGAGAAGAAGTCTATATATGATGTCTTTGCATTGCAGGCGACAAAACATTACACTAATGTTTCTATTTTAATTTTGCAAAATTCCGGGTAGCTTGTTCAAATGTGTATTGTCCTCAAGTTCATTAGCATCATTAAACCCTCGTCAGTGATCCTCAATCTAAACAATGAAATATGACCAAAATTTGTGAAAAACTATGTCGTAAATGAGTTAAAGAAGATCCTGACGATAATCTCAACAGCACTCACAATAGAGCACAAAATTAAGCATCGACGGACCCCTAGCAAGCTAGAGGCGGGACCAGGTGCCCGGGAGGAGTAAGCATCCCCTGTTGGCTAGCCGCATCCGCCGTCGATGTTTAAGCACGAAAATGAAAACAATATATAACATTCATGCCCTGTCTGACGTTATGTCAATATAGAAAGTGCTATGGCGACAATGTCAGGAAAATATATTCAAAACACTCACTGTCAAACCCCATATATATACCCAACAAATAGCAAAAAGGGATATGATGCTAAAGGACCATTAAAAAAAATATTGTATACAGAAGTTTTCAAATGCGTTTGAAGAAACGACCAACCGAAATTGATCGAACTTGGCTACATGTGCCCTCGGGGACTCTTGGTCAACCAGCAGTGACACTCGCCAAGTGGTGCAAATGTTTAACCACTTAAAAATCATTAGCATCATTTTAGAGCAAATAAATTGACAGCATGGACCAGACATGCACGTTTCGGTTAATAAACTCTTTTTATGGAGCTCGAATCGCAATTATTCTTGATTAGTCCCATACCGGCTTGCCCGAAAGGACTTATAAGTATTTTCATACATGATAAAACAGATTTCATGACAAAAGATTTCAATATACAAAGTACTAACCAGTGCAATACAGTGTGGGCTTCATCTATTGCAATCAATTTTATGGATGAGTTATTTGTGGCCCAATCCCTCCACTTCCCCCGTAATAAGCTTTCAGGAGATGTGAACACATACTGAATTCTTCATCACTACCTATAAAGTATAATATACAGATACATGTAAAATCAGTATTCAACTTAACTGAAGTGCAAAATTATACATGATCCAGTTACTACAATTCTTTATTTATGGATCTTGTCAGAATTGGCTGAATTGTTCTTGGTATCTTTTTTACCCAACGCAGTCCCTTTGGACTTTGTACCAAACAGTATCTTTTTTCTTGTCCAGTTAATTTATCGATCGCTTTCCTTGTATGAATTTCCAATCTTGCAGGTCTACAAAAGCAGTGGCAGATCCGGCATCTCCTTTGTCAGAGGGTCAAGGAGTGAATTTTGCCAATTTTACTGGAAACTGGCAAAAATATAGGGTTCTCGGGGGAAATTTCGGGTCAGTTCCAATTCACCCCCCCTAAATCCGCCATTGAAAAGTAGGGTCCATGCAACGTTAAAAATTCCTTTATTTGTAGACACATAGGAATATTCAGCCATGAGTTGCAATCCCATATTATATCAAATCAAATTGTAGATGTAGATAACTAGTTAGTCTTTCCTTCCACTGTAACTAGTATTCTTCAATTTTAGCATTACAAACTTTCATTTTCTGAGTAGCAACATCCCTTTATCGCCTGCTTATGACGTGTTCATACCTCAGTTAATACGCTATGCCAGAGCAAGTATCAAACATACGGATTTTGTTCTGTGAGCTAGGCGTCTTTCAGATAAGCTTCTCAGTCAGGGATATGTTTGTGACCGACTAACATCGTCACTGAGGAAGTTCTACGGTCGATATGGAGAACTCGTCATACACAATGATGTCCCACTCTCCAGAATTGTGGATGATATTCTGTCATAGACCATTTGAACTATCCAACAAAAGATTGTACTCTATGTCTTCCGAAATGGAAGTTACCGGATGTGACAGTTCTACCGAATTGAAGCGGCGGGTTTTGCATACAAGCAGGAGATGCTTACTCTTTCTGGCCACCTGCACCTGGTCTCACTCTCATATCGGGAGTCCCCTTCGTTTCGTGTGTCGGAGGTTTTTGTTTGTTTGCTTTGGTTACTGTTTTGTCCTGATTTTGTGCTGTATACATGGATATGGTCATTGTCCATATTTGTCATTATTAAGTAGAGGACAAATATGTCTACATGACTCCCGACATTTTTTTTAGGAAATATAGGTTGAAAAATACTTATTTTCATAATTCAAGTAATCTTGTACGAACCTATGTATGCTGAAGATATTCCTTGTCCCGACAGAAATTGGCACTGCTCCGTCATGATTGAAATTAGCGGAGACACGATGAGCGCACATGTCGTTGTCGCCGTTGAACTGCACGTACTACTATTATTTTACGCAGTAATGAATGCTTGATAGCATATGCTTTTTCCTCCACTAGTCCTTATTGAAAGAAAAACATTCCTTCCTTTTAAAAGGGCACACAGACAATCTCTTGGAAAATCTTGTAACTCGATAGAGAAAACGTCGGCTACTTTCGCTTCATACTGCATATTTTGTATCAGCTGAATGCTGTTTGCAACTGCAACTGTGATTGGCTATCGATCGCATTAAGGAATTTTAATGCGACCAATGAAATCGCGTATACGAAGAAGGGAGGAGATCTCCAACAAGACCCCGTTGCAGCATCAACAGTAAAACACCAAAACACCCGATGCAAAAACACAAAAGACGAGTACAGCACGAGACGGAAAAGAGACACACGACATGTAAACATCAAACACAAAAGACTACACATAAAAAGACGAGACCAATAGGTAACCGGTGCCGACTTTGGACGGCCATCTGTCACGCAAGTAGCAAATGGTGTGGTTATCCTGGATTACGTGCGCACAACCCTCTCACTTCTCCAATTACCCAGAGGTCTCGAAGAACGTACAATTGTGGTGTAAAACAACCTCCTCACTGTAAGATATCACACAAACAAGACCGCGAAACGCAGAGGCCCCATAGACACAGATGAATATGTAAATGGATATAAAAAGAGGGCATGCGTAATACAGTCCGTGCTCTGTCGGCTTTAGCGAGCTCATGTATGTAATCACCCGAGGAGTCCGACTGACATTCAGAGAGGACAGGTGATCGGGGCCCTGTCTTCTCTAAAGAGGTTTGGACAGGGCCCGATATGGAGTCGAGACACACCTCCCAGCGATTTTTTGTCGTTATGACCCATGGAGAGGTGAGTTTGGCGTGACCACCCATGGGTTCCGACGATGCCTTCACTTATAATTAAACCATAATATTTGGGGATACTATTACCTATTAAATTACAGTCATGTTTTTCAGAATATTGCATCCCTTTTCATGAAATTTGAAAATAAATGATTCTAAGAATAATTGTCATCTATCAGCAAAAAAACAAAAACAAAAAAATATTTGAACGTATATTTTGTACTGTAATGTATTATTATTTCTTTCTGCATATTTTTATCTTGCAAGAGCAGAACTCGATAATTATTCCTTTCAACTTAAAAGGTGTCAAGAGAAAGAAAATCAATGAAAACAAGGAGATAAATAAAGGTAAATCAAACCATCAATTTGTCATGAATACATGTACATTTTGTATAGAAATTATTTTGGATTTTTAAAGTAAAATGTTCTCTTTTAAACCCTCCTTCTATGATTCGTTCCAGCAATCAGACATATTTGTACAAGTACTTTAATTTTACCCTCTAATTTCAACGTAAAAGGGATTTCAATTAATGCCATATTTTTGTAATTTTACTGGGGTATGGTCAATTCGTACCATATCCAACTGGTACCTACCACTTCGTACCATACCTTACTACCAACTCGTACAAAAACAATTTCGTACCATGACCAACTCGTACCATACATTAGCTCGTACCATTATCAACTCGTACCATGGTACCAATACTCGTACCTTGCATAAATTCGTGCCATCCATAAACTCGAACCATGGTACCAATACCCGTACCATAGACTCGTACCATGCATAAATTCCCACCCCTACCAACTCGTACCATGGTACTCAGTAAATTTTACTCTGTAAACTCGTACCTGAAATAACTTTTTTCGGACCTTGACAAATTTATGCATTAATATTTATTGATTAAGCGTCACCAGACATACATGTTTCGAATATCTAATCGGCACCTGGTCTCACTCTCATATCGGGAGGTGGCTTCTTTTCATGTGTTGGAGATTTTTGTTTGTTTGCTTTTGTTCCTAATTTATCCTGATTTCGTATGCCTCGGTTTCTGATTTTCTGAATTATCGATTTTGTGCTGTAAACAGGGATATGGTCATTATCCATATTTGTCATTGGAAACATATCATACATTGTAAAGAGTTCAATAATTCATAGGTTATTCAAAAGATGTTGTATATATACCCTACATCGATGGGTGATTCGAGTTGGCTATGATTCGAGTAAATGTTAATGGGTACGAGATTCTTGGTGATTCGAGTTGGTTTTGATAAGAGTTCATGTTAATGGGTACGATATTCTAGATGATTCGATTTGGTTATCATATTAATGTCAATGGCTACGAGATTATGTGTGGTACGATATGGTTGTGGTACTAGTACATGTTTGTAATGGAACGAGTTGAAATAAAATTGGGTACGAGTTGGTTATGGTACGAGTTAATGTCAATGGGTACGGTATTCTGTGTGGTACGAGTTGGGTATGGAACGAGTATGTTATGGTACGAGTTGGAATAAAATTGGGTACGAGTTGTACCAATGAATTCGCAATGGGTACGAAATGACTTTTAATTTTGGTACGAGTTGGTCATGGTACGAAATGGTTATGGTACGAGTTGGTAAATTGTGGGTACGAAGTTACCAAGGTACGAGTTGGTTATGGTACGAAGTGACCATAAACCATTTTATTCTCTAGTTATTTATCAAATCGATATGACTAAAAGAACTTATAGATCTCAAATGATATATTTTCATAATTTTGCTTTATAATTCTTTATCAGAGCAATATAACTTTTAGCACGCTGCTTAATGATTATTATCGTTAATCGCCCATTCCTAGATTGTTGTGAAAGTAGCATATAGTATATTTACATATAAGAATGAAATTGAACTCTGTTTTAAACTGGCACATTGCCATAAATATAATTATCTTTTAAGATTATGTAAATACCATTACAGGAAATCAAAGCAAAACAAAAAGAATGAATGCGAAAGAAAAAACAGAGAAACAGAAAGGTAAAGATGCAAGTATGACAAGTATGAATAATTCTATGACTTTTGTTTGGCTAATTTGGCTGTGTTGTAAATCAATTTGTCCATGGATTTATAAAATATGTTTTTCCTGATCTTCTTTGAAGTTTTTGTGAAGCAAAATCTCAGAGGTGGAGTTTGGCGTGCACAGGAAACTTGCCGTATTTGATAACTATTTTATATTTGTGCTTTCCAATTTTAATCTTCCAGGGTCAAAGGTCAAGATAACTTTCTAGCTAAAAATGGGGATTTGTGAAATTATTTTTAAAATTGATTGAAAGACAAATTTGGTTCTTCATAATTATATCATTACTTGAGATACAAAGGTATACATTATCTCTTGCAGAAATCTTAGCTGAGAAAGTGGAGACAACAACAACAACAAAAAAAACCAACAAGCAGAGATCTGCCAGCATGAATAGATGTTCAAAGATTTGCATGTAAGAGCTGCAGCTAACATAGTAAATGTAGGTGTAGTACCTGTACAGTCTAATAACAAACGGTCATCTTCTGCCATGCAAAACCATTCAAATCAAATTGTGACCCCCTAACCTCAGCCAAACTAACATATCACATGGTACATTTGCTAGTCAGCCTCCTCAAAGTGTGACCACTAACCTCAGCCAAACTAACAATTCACATGGTCCAAGTGTGACCCCAAAACCTCAGTCAAACTAACATTTCAAATAGTACACTTGCTAGTCAGCCCTAGGTTTGACTCCTTATCTCAGCCAAACTAACATTTTACATGGTACACTTGCTAGTCAGCCTCCTCCAAATGAGTTAAAGAAGATCCTGACGATAATATCAACAGCACTCACAATAGAGCGCAAAATTAAACATCGACAGACCCCTAGCAAGCTAGAGGTGGGACCAGATGCCCGGGAGGAGTAAGCATCCCCTGTTGGCTAGCCGCACCCGCCGTCGATGTTAATGAAGCATGTGACCCCTAAACTAAGTCAAACTAACATTTAACATGGCACACTTGCTAGTCAGCCTCCTCCAAATGTGACCCCTACCCTCAGCCAAACTAACATATCACATGCTACACTTGCTAGTCAGCCTTCTCCAAGTGTGGCCCCCTATTCTCAGCCAAACTAACATTTCACATAAGAAAGGAGGGGATATCAAACAACATTAGCTTGCATTAACCACAGCAAAACACCTAATGCAAAAACACAACAGACACCCACAGAGACGCAAAAGGGACAAGGAACACCAACTCACACCATAGAAACATTAAACATAAAAGACCACACATAAACCAACAACCATTGGGCTACCAGTGCCGACTTAGGACGGCCATCTGCTACACCTGCTAGTCAGCGTCCTCCAAGTGTGACCCCTAACCTCATTCAAACTTACATTTCACATGGTACACTTGCTAGTCAGCCTGCTCCAAGTGTGACCCCTAACCTCAGCCAAACTAACATTTCAAATGACACACTCTCCAAGTGTCACCCCTGACCTTGGGTAAACTAAATCATCGCATGGTATGTGCACACTTTCTCCTCAATATCCTGCCAGTGTGCCCTCTGACTCGAACTTAATTGTTATCACTCCTCTTGTTTCACACACTCGCTCACCTCAGTCTTTCTTCAATGTTAATACATGTACATCTTGGTCCTCCCATTATGATTTTAGTGAACTTTTTTGTCCAGAGAGACACAAACTTTAAACTCTCACTAGAAACTAGTCCTCAAAAAACTAATATCATCTAATTCATCAGGTAGCCAAACTCATTCCACTGAATCGACTTCATACCAAGGTAGAGCACAAGAAATGTTCAAAAACGCAGCAACTGCATTGTGAGATCTCAACAGCTAGTGAACTTGAATCTGTACATGCATTCTTTAGAATCTGATGTACAGTACTGGCGTACTGAATGCTCCCGTTAAAATGTCTTTTAAGTTAAAGTATTGTACATAAAATTGTTATATTTTTATACGCCCGTCATTTGACGGGACGTATTATGGTATGGCGAAGTCCGTCTGTCCGTCCGTCTGTCCGTCCGCCTATGGAACGCAATAACTTGAATACGCGTCAACGGATTTTTATGAAATTTATACATAGTGATCAGACTGTGGAGAGGAAGCCGCCTTTCGATTTTCAGGTTCATCCGATTTGTCGTTACAGAGTTATGGGATTTTTAAAATACAGTGAAAATATACTAAAATAGTTAAAAATTATTTAAAAATCTATTTCTGGTCGAAATGTTTTGAAATTTGGTATACTTCAAGTAGAAAGGATGTTCTTTGACATATGTAACGGGTTTTTAATTTTTTGTCGCATAACCGAGATATTGTGTGTAATGGGAAGGGGGGGTGGGTTATATGCACATACATTTTAAGCTAAGGGCAAAATATAGGCGCATGGAACGCGATAACTTGAGTATGCGTCAACAGATTTTCATGATATTCATACATTATGATTGGACTGTGGAGAGGAAGCCGCCTTTCGATTTTCAGGTTTATTCGATATGTCGTTACAGAGTTATGGGACTTAGATTTTTAAAATACAGTGAAAATATACTAAAATATTTAAAAATTATTTAAAAATCTATTTCTGGTCGAAATGTTTTGAAATTTTGTATACTTCATGTAGGAAGGATGTTCTTTGACATATGTAACGGGTTTTTAATTTTTTTGTCGCATAACAGAGATATTGTGTGTAATAGGAAGGGGGGAGGGGTGGTTATATGCACATACATGTTAAGCTAAGGGCAAAATATAGGCGCATGGAACGCAATAACTTGAATATGCGTCAACAGATTTTCATGATATTCATACATTTTGATTGGACTGTGGAGAGGAAGCCGCCTTTCGATTTTCAGGTTCATTCGATATGTCGTTACAGAGTTATGGGACTTAGACATTTTAAAATACAGTGAAAATATACTAAAATAGTTAAAAATTATTTAAAAATCTATTTCTGGTCGAAATGTTTTGAAATTTTGTAAACTTAAGGTAGAAAGGATGCTTTTTGACATATTTAAAGGGTTTTTAATTTTTTGGTCGCATAAGCGAGATATTGTGTGTAATAGGAAGGGGGGGGGGGGGTTATATGCACATACATGTTAAGCTATGGGCAAAATATAGGCGCATGGAACGCAATAACTTGAATATGCGTCAACGGATGGGCAAAGAAAGAGGATGTACAGCTCGACACCCTTTCCGAATGGATAAAATCAATCAGAGGATTACTTTTATCTAGAATTAACCGATTAAAATCAACTGTGAACACCAGATTCGTGTCTATATTTAAAGACCCTGATGTTATCACAGAACTTACCTACCTCCAAGAACATTATGTCATCACACCAGCGGACAAAGCCTCAAATAATTACACATTTACTTGCAAAAAGTACTATTTCGACAGTCTAGTTAAAGAGTTGGGTTTAAATTCGACACCTGGAAATCCCACTTACACCCAAACAAACCTTTCTGTCTCTGAAATAATAGATAACCACAAATCAGCTCTTGCTTCCTTTGGCTTCGACACTACCAATTTAGATTTAGATTTACCATACTTATACTGCATACCTAAAATGCATAAGAATCCGTACAAACAACGTTTCATCGCTGGTTCCTCAAAATGTTCTACCAAATCTGTATCGATCTTACTCACCAAAGTTTTATCTGAAATCAAATCTGGGCTACAAAAATATTGTTCGACAGTATATTCTCGCAGTGGTATCAACCAGATGTGGATTTTAAAGAATTCGAAGGAACTTTTAGAACATCTGAAATCCACTCATTTTAGTAGAGTCCATTCGATCAAAGCCTTTGATTTTTCGACACTTTACACTACAATTCCACATTCTAAATTGAAAGAAAGACTCGCAAAAATTATAAGTAATGCGTTTACAAGTAAGAACGGTAATCGCAAATACAAATTTATTGTTGTTAACTATGACAAAACCTACTTTGTAAAAGAAAAGTCAGATTCTGAAAATAAGTACACTGAAACAGACATTATTCAGATGTTAAACTTTCTGATCGACAACATTTTTGTGGTGTTTGGAGGAAAGGTCTTCCAGCAAATTGTCGGAATTCCAATGGGTACCAATTGTGCCCCACTCCTTGCCGACATTTTCCTTTACTCGTACGAAGCTGAATTCATTCAATCTTTGGTCTCTGAAGGGAAAAGATACTTAGCTTCTAATTTCAACTTCACTTACAGATACATAGACGATGTGTTGTCCATCAATAATCCAAAATTCGCGGATTACCTGAGCAGTATCTATCCTTCGGAGCTTGAAGTCAAAGAAACTACAGAGACAAATAATTCAGCATCCTATTTGGACATAATGTTGTCCTATGACACTGATGGTCACATGAACACCTCACTCTATGACAAACGTGACGACTTCAATTTCAGCATTACGAACTTTCCTTTTCTGAGTAGCAACATCCCTTCATCGCCTGCTTATGGCGTGTTCATATCTCAGTTGATACGCTATGCCAGAGCAAGTACCAAATATACGGATTTTGTTCTGAGAGCTAGGCGTCTTTCAGATAAGCTTCTCAGTCAGGGATATGTTTGTGACCGACTAACATCGTCACTGAGGAAGTTCTACGGTCGATATGGGGAACTCGTCATACACTATGATGTCCCACTATCCAGAATGGTGGATGATATTCTGTCATAGACCATTTGAACCATCCTACCAATGATTGTACTCTATATCTTCCAAAATGGAAGTAACCGGATGTGACAGTTCTACCGAATTGAAGCGACGGGTGTTGCATGCAAGCAGGAGATGCTTACTCTTCCTGGGCACCTGGTCTCACTCTCATATCGGGAGTTCGCTTCTTTTCATATGGTGGAGGTTTTTGTTTTTGTTTGCTTTGGTTCCTGTTTTGTCCTGATTTTGTATGCCTTCGGTTTCTGATTTTCTGAATTATCGATTTTGTACTGTAGACAGGGATATGGTCATTATCCATATTTGTCATTTCATGATATTCATACATTTTGATTGGACTGTGGAGAGGAAGCCGCCTTTCGATTTTCAGGTTCATTCGATATGTCGTTACAGAGTTATGGGACTTGGATATTTTAAAATACAGTGAAAATATACTAAAATAGTTAAAAATTATTTAAAAATCTATTTCTGGTTGAAATGTTTTGAAATTTTGTATACTTCAAGTAGAAAGGATGTTCTTTCACATATATAACGGGTTATTGAATTTTTTGTCACATAATCCAGAAATTATGTGTAATGGGGGGGGGGGGGGGGGGGGGTTATATGCACATACATGTTAAGCTAAGGGCAAAATATAGGTGCATGGAACGCAATAACTTGAATATGTGTCAACAGATTTTCATGATATTTGTACATTTTGATCAGACTTTGAAGAGGAAGCCGCCTTTCGATTTTAAGCTAGGTTCATCCAATTTGTCCTTATGGAGTTATGGGACTTAGATATTTTGGTGTTGTGAAAAAAATCCCAACGGGCGTATCTTGCTGCGTGAGCGTAGGCTTTATTCATCATTGCACCACTTGGGTCTTTCATTTGCACATGTGTTATGGGTTAGAATTCCCCAAAACGCCAGCAAAAACCAGACAAAGACTGAATATAAATTGACAAGTTTAATTATGTACAAAATATATATATCGAAAATGATTACAACTTACAATACAATGTCCGGATCAAAGTGTCCGTTACGGTCCACAAAGTCTAACATTCTAGAAAGATCGGTGTCCAAACATTGTTAAATGGATTAAAGTCTCAACAAATAAAGTATCCCAGTATATCGAATGGATGAATGAATCGTGTCTACCAATGTGTACGAATGCCCCCTCAACAAAGTTCCTCGGAGGTATTTATACTTTTAAAATACCAATGAATTTACCAGAAGCTTCTAGAACAATGACTCATTACAAAGGATTAACAATGGAGTAAGGTCTAGACATCACAGTCATGTGATGATAATGATGTAACAAAGAACATACTGGAATATTCTCTGATGAAATAAACATGACATTGTAAAATCTAGAAAGAATTTTTATGAAATCATTAAATTACATGACTAAGTACATGTGTACCTACACATAAAGTAAAACTAAAATAATACATGACCAACAACAATAGCGAATATCGGACATACGAGGGTTGTTCCAGAAAATCGTAGACATCGTTAATAAGAAAGTAGTAGATGGTTGTATTTTTAAAAACTTTGCATTGTTACATTTGGCATATAAATTGGCTTCTGTACATGTTAAAATCAATAATTAATCCCAAGTAGTAAATATTTTATTGACGATAGGTATTCCAGCAAATTGTCGGAATTCAAATGGGGACCAATTGTGCCCCACTCCTTGCCGACATTTTCCTTTACTCGTACGAAGCTGAATTCATTCAATCTTTGGTCTCTGAAGGGAAAAGATACTTAGCTTCTGACTTCAACTTCACTTGCAGATACATAGACGATGTGTTGTCAATCAATAATCCAAAATTCGCGGATTACCTTAGCAGTATCTATCCTTCAGAGCTTGAAGTCAAAGAAACTACTGACA
This sequence comes from Pinctada fucata, assembly GCA_028142955.1. Lineage (NCBI taxonomy): Eukaryota > Metazoa > Mollusca > Bivalvia > Pterioida > Pteriidae > Pinctada > Pinctada fucata. The sequence goes on from AP027110.1 coordinate 10,862,737, forward strand.
CACATAATTCAGCATCCTATTTGGACATTATGTTGTCCTACGACACTGATGGTCAACTGAACACCTCACTCTATGACAAACGTGACGACTTCAATTTCAGCATTACAAACTATCCTTTTCTGAGAAGCAACATCCCTTCATCTCCAGCTTATGGCGTATTCAAATCTCAATTATTACGCTATGCCAGAGCAAGTACCAAATATATGGATTTTGTTCTGAGAGCTAGGCGTCTTGCAGATAAGCTTCTCAGTCAGGGTTATGTTTGCGACCGACTAACATTGTCACGGAGGAAGTTCTACCGTCGATATGGGGAACTCGTCATACACTATGATGTCCCACTCTCCAGAATGGTGGATGATATTTTGTCATAGACCATTTGAATCATCCAACCAAAGATTGTACTCTATGTCTTCCGAAATGGAAGTAACCCGATGTGACAGTTCTACCGAATTGAAGAAAGGAGGGGTTCTCCAACAACACCAGGTTGCAGCACCCACAGCAAAATCCCAAAACACCCATGCAAAATTCACAGAACAGACACCCACAGAAAGAGACGCAAAAGGGACAAGGAACACCAACTCACAACATAGAAACATGAAACATAAAGCGACGGGTGTTGCATGCAAGCAAGAGATGCTTACTCTTCCTGGGCACCTGGTCTCACTCCCATATCGGAAGTTCGCTTCTTTTCTTGTGGTGGATGTTTTTGTTTGTTTGCTTTGGTTCCTGCTTTGTCCTGATTTTGTATGCCTTCGGTTTCTGATTTTCTGAATTATTGATTTTGTGCTGTATACAGGGATATGGTCATTATCCATATTTGTCATAAATACATAGGGTGATGTCCACCGGTGCACGATAAATAACATCATGGATTCCGGCGACTGCGGTTAATAATATGCCTAACTAATAATTCATGTTATATATTAGAAAGACTTGGCACCCATAGAACATATACGGGACACATATTTCCCTCACTTGACAGGATTTTCTGCACAGTGAATTTACTTATCTGGATCTTCTCTATTATTGCTTTTGCTGTTCAACGCCGGTTTTTAACAATGACGTTTCTGACCAAATTTTAAATTTACTGTCCGACCATTGTCTCTCTTCTTGGGTCCTTGTTTAGATTTGTCTGTCCATTCGTCGGGAAATTTCTTGTACGACTTATGTACAAATGCTCTACAAATATTTTCATACTTTTCTGATGTTTCATTTCTTACTTTGTCTAAAACGGGGTCGATCAATGCAATCTTTCAGTGCCGTTTTCTGCTCCATTAATACGTTTACGTCGCCGTTTTTGTATGATTGATAAGGAGGTTGCATTATGAATTGCTTCATAATTTAATTGTTTATTACGCCAATGAAGATAATATAGCATGGATGTACCCGCAAAATTCAGTACTTTCTGTCGATTAGAGTTTCATACTATTTTTGCATGTATTGATACGTATTCAAATAGTTTTAATATCGATACTTTTTCGGCACTTGAAAATTTCGTTCTGCGCCGGTACGGTCCAACCGCTCTTCTGATAATTCATTTATTTTAAGTATCAACGGCAGATTTCAACTCTGTTAACATTTGATGCTTCCCAGATAGATAAATTCACATCCTAGAAAATCTTGTTCAGATTTAATGCCAAATAAAGGAATTGTGAGCAATGTGTACGTTTTTCTGGGACAACCCCTCGTATTCTGATTGGTAGTGTATATCGGACATATTCTGATTGGTGTGTATATCGGACATATTCTGATTGGTGTATGAATCAAGCCACCGCGACAGACGTAAGTCAAATATTCCAAGATTCAGTCCCACGTGTCTGGACTTCTTTTTCCAAATCAAACCATTCTATGACTGGACTTTTTTCTCAAATCAAACCATTCCAAGTATTATGTTTGTTTAATGATCAGTCTTACTATACAAGATTCAGATAAAAACTATAATCACGACGTACTAAATGTAAATAATTTTCAAAACTACATCTACACATAATCTAGACGCATTCGCTCCCTAAACAGACACAAGATTTGGAATGGTTTATATAAAGAATAAAAATGAAAATAAGTAGATTCAAATATATATTTTATATGAAAAATATTTCAATAACACGAAAGATATTTTATGTAATAAGTAACAATTTAGATTTAAACAAATATGGATATTTTCATGTAATTTTTCTTTTCAATGTCAGATGCCGATGTGAATGTCATTTTTTGAAAATATTATAAAAATCTGTGAGGGACCATTTTTTGTACCTCTTTTTGGGCATTTTTTTCCCGGGAAAATTTAGCCAACTACAATCATCGATTTAGTAATAAAAATATCAGGTTTGTCTAAAATGAACTAACTGAGGGTAAAACATAAAGCTAAAAGCAAAAGTTTGACGATATTTTATTTGCTGAAATAAAAAATTGTGCTCTCTAGAGCTTTCGGAAAAGGACCAAAATTTGGAGGCGTCCATATTTTCTCCGACGAGAAAGAGTGCGTCATGCATTCGCGGACTCACATTTTCCTGTTTACGCCGAAAGTGCAAATCCTGCTTGGCCGCCCTACTGAACAGAATCCTGTCGTTAACATATGTTGAAACATACAGATGAAGATAATAACATCACCAGGACGGGATCATGGGTCATAATAGATAAATTGAACCATGTAACTTTCGATTAAATGTCCTAAAATAATCCAGCAGTAGTTGTACATGGAGATATTTTGGATATAAAGGTTTCCTCTGGTTTAAAGAAAAGACACACGATCGAAAGATCCCGGTCAGCGCCTTGTTGAATTCCCAAAGTTTACCCAATTTACAAGTGGGTTTGAAAAGGATGACGGTGCAATACCTAGTAATAGTCAACCTGAAAATAATGAGAGAGAAATAGAACATTCGTCTGAAATATCCTAAGATTCAGATAAAGACACATGGAGGTCAAATTCATGTCGGCCCGAATGAGAAAAAAAAATCAGGATTCAAATACCTGACCAAGCACGGGAATAAGAGACCACATGACACTCGTGCCTGCGCAGAGGTACATTAGAAAAGGACGAAAAATAAACAAGCCAATTAGATGTATAGAAGATAAAGATAGTTGTACATGGTGGTGAATGTGGTGCAGAATACGCAAATAACAGAAACCTCAAGCGGCATTACAATGTTGTACATAATACCAATGTAAATAATGTCGAAGGGTTCCAACTCTATACCTTCTTCAAGAAAATTCCAAACCAATTCCCATGCACCAGACACGTGTTTCGAATATTAAATTCTCATCAGTGATGATGCTTTCAGCAGAGCCACCAAAAATAATTCCAGTAGCGCCCTCTTTTTTTTGACGTTAGATTTTTACAATTACACAGCCAATTGTGCCTCACATGAAATTCATATGAAATGAGCATCATGTAAATTTCACATGAAAGTTCATATAAATTTCACATATTATTTATGTGAAAAATATTTCACATGAATTTCACATAAATTTCCTTCACATGAATTTTTCGAAGTGACCTTCACAGGAAACTGAATTCACATAACATCCATGTTAAAATCTTCACATGAATTTCATGTGAAAAATGTCATGTTCGTGCTCGTTTCACATAAATTTCATGTGAACTTTCATGTAAAGTTCATGTAAATTTCATATGAGGCACAACTGGCTGTGTACATTACAGAGAGTGCGCGGCTCCAAATTTCCTGTAGGGTCGATTCAGTAGCATATCCAAATAAAACGTATGTTCAAAATAGCATTGGAGGGATGGTGCTAAGATGTTGAACTCCTTTAATTTCGATGATATTTTTCGGTGAAATGACTAGTAACCGAAATAGCAAAAAATATATATCATGTCACATTGATTAAAGGCCAAAACAATGCTTCTTCCAAGTGACAGAGCTGGAAAGAATTAATACGTTCTCTGTTTGGGAGAAGACGCAAGGAAGTGAGGCAACTTGTGGGAAATTTTTCAACCGAAGAGCATACTGAGCAATTCATTTGGAAGCTATGCATCACTTCAGTAACGATGACACAAAGCTTACAACAGGGAAAGTCAACTTCTCTTACACGGACAGGACGAATATTGAAGTTTCTGGTCCGAACAAAAAAAAAAGACTTCGTATGGATGCAACTGACCAAAACATGGATGCTGAAAAAAAGACCTATCTAAGGCCCATGTCTCTCTGGTGCCTTGGATCAGGAAGATGCTGAAGAACCTGCCCGAGGCCCAAGTCCAACTGAAGTCTCGGGGGAGGAACCCGAAATAAACATGAGGATTTGTCGGAGTACAGTGATGAAGCTCAGCCGGGACCAAGCAACAGTGTACCGGCTGCAATAATAACCTCTATGATCTAAAAGCAATTTGATAAAATGTAGTTGTTTCTTGTTCTTATCTATGCAGTCAAATATTTGATACATATACATGTATATGCTATAGAAATTTAGCGCTTAGTACAGGTTGTAATACAAAGCTATCAATGTTTGTCATTATTTATATGTACAGTATAGCATTGTCTTTTATACTTGCATGTTCTTAGACGTATAGGATATTTTGTAGGTGATTGTATTTATGAGAAGTTTGAATATTGTAGAAATCATGGGATGAAAGGTCATTACTAATTATGAAGAACCTTGATAGTTGGGATAACCTGTGGGGATTGTCTGACTTCATATTATCAGAAATGCCAAGCCTACCCACACAGCTTGCCAGCAGTTGGAAAGCTACAGAGCTTGTCAAGTTAGAAAAGTAGGTGCAAAAAAAAATTCATGTGCCTTGTAGCATTAAGCGTACACTTCTGACAATTACATGTATTCTGTTTCAACTCCTCTTATGTTGATATCTCACTTTTTACAGTTTTTATATTTAATTCGTTTGGATAATTTTTGTCTATTGAATATAGTTTTTGTGTATGCATCTTGCTAAGTTAATTCAGGAATTGATGTTGAATTATTATTACATTAAAAACATAGTGAATGAATATATATGTCATAGATTTTTACAAAAAAATGATATTTTCCATTGATATGACGTAAGAAGAATAAGTGTACAGTTCCATCGAAGAGATAATTAAGATAATAGTTAATCCCGTCCATCCTGCTACACCTTTCGACACATTTTTTGACATAATAATTTTCATCCTCTTTGGCCATATTACATTGTTTAGATTGAGGATGACTGACGAGGGTTGAGTACCCGAAACGTGAATGTCTGGTCCATGCTGCAAATTTATCCGATTATAAATGAATCTTCTGAATTTGAAGACGTTTAAAGGGACGGTGTCCCTGAAAATTAATTAATTTTACACAATTTTGTAATGCAAAATCTTTCTTTTTATATGAAAGTATACATTCTCATTTGTACAAATTCAAATTTTCAGGCCAACCTAACGCATACTATCGCAGTTATAGACCTTTAAAAACGTCATTTTGAATTTGGGGTGCGCAGTTCTAATTCATTTGTAGTGGTTCCGGTAGTAGCAGATACCAATAGTTCAGTTCCAAGACTGAGCTATTGGGATGTCCCTTTAGCTCACTCGGCAACGAGTCTGACTATCACCCGGACGGCCGGGGTTCGATTCCCCGAGTCCGTCTCCTGCGAACTACTTCATTGGCGACGAGGTGAACAATTGGTGTGTGTGGGCCAGCTCGATCTGCAGGAGAGGAAGCAGAACCCTGCCAGGGGTTGGAGAGTGGCCACACAGCGGGGTATATCCACGGCCCTCAACGGAAAAGGGGGAAGGATGTAGTGGTTCCGGTAGTAGCAGATACCAATAGTTCACATTCCACTAGCGCCACCTACAATGTATTGAGTTTTTACTATAGAGGTATACGGAGATTTAATTATTACAAAATCGACAATATTAGAGTGGTTACTGCATATTTTCAAATAAAATTTTTTCTGGCTCATTTTTCCTCTATCTAGACCGTTTGGAGTAAAATGTACATTTTCAATAAAAAAAAATATTTTCAGGGACACTGCATCTTTAACATTTATCTATATTTTCAATGCTTCAATTAGTTTGAGAATTTATATGTAGTTTAATTTATCTCGCAACATTATGTTATACAATGATTTCAACGCTACACTAGTTATGACTCAATATTGAAATGTTACAGATATAAAGCATACGGAATACCATTGGATGTTTGGGAAAAATCAATACGGAAGACCACATCCAATGAAAACTGCATTTTTAATGCTATCTCCATAGCATTGTATGGAGATGAGACAATGACACTTCCCCTGAAGCTGGGTTCAGTTTAAACAGCTGCAGAGAATCTAGTTCCATTTACAAAATATGTAAGATTCTTCTTTTTTGTACAAAGTGTGCTACATTCATTCTAGAAAACAATTGTTATAATATGTCCATTATGTTGAGACAGTAATATGTAGCAATATCCGCTAGTCAGTGCATCTGATAAGATATTTAATGACTTGAATTTGCATCAACAGGTTTTCACGATATTTTTACACTGTGATCAGAATTTGGAAGGAAACTTCTTTTAAAAATGCCATGTTATGTAGCAGATTTTAAAATTTTTGTCACATAATTGAGATTTTGTTTTGTAATTTTGAGAGGTGGGGCTAGAGGCAAAGAATGCGCTCGCCATAGTTTTCTATCAAAACAATATTTACTAATGGCAAAGTTCATATATTTGAAGATATCAAAAGTTATATATGTATGTGAATAAAAAAGGGCTTCCCTTTACACCACAATTGTACGTTCTTCGAGACCTCTGGGTAATTTGAGAAGTGAGAGGGTTGTGCGCACGTAATCCAGGATAACCACACCATTTGCCACTTGCGTGACAAATGGCCGTCCAAAGTCTGCACCGGTTACCCATTGGTCTCGTCGGTTTATGTGTAGTCTTTTGTGTTTGATGTTTACATGTCTCTTTTCCGTCTCGTGCTGTACTCGTGTTTTGTGTGTTTGCATCGGGTGTTTTGGTGTTTTACTGCTGAGGCTGCAACGGGGTCTTGTTGGAGATCTCCTCCCTTCTTCCTTAAAAGCTGCATATATTATCAATATTTGTGTAATGCTATTATCGCGACCCTTTTTCTAGTTTGAACGACGAAAGTATTCTACAATATTTAAGACATTTCAATCTACCACAAAAAGTAGCAGTACCATTGGAGTGATGTATATAACGAGCAATTTGATTGGCCGATATTTGGCGCTAACGGTCTTGCACGCTTTCGATGACAGTTAGCCACCAGAACCCGAGAATCCAAGGGATGGACGAGTATTTAGCCTCCGTGGTAGAAATGGACGACTATTTAGCCTCCATTGACAAAGGCCTCCTGCCTTATAAGCAAGAATTGGAGAAATTTGCTGTTACCAGCAGTGTACGAAGTAATTGGACACCTAAATGCCTAAAATTCTCCCAATCTATCGGTGGAGCTACAAGTACAATTTCTTCGCCATCGCAGGAAAAAGATGCAGCGGCAACAGCGCCGACAAACAGTGTTTCTAGTGCCCTAACTAAGAATATGGACTTTTTATTTTACGAAAGAGAAGACCAGATTAAACGATGAAAAGGATTCGTTATTGCTACTGTTGCTCCACAAAAAAGATGAGATGAAAGATTTACAGAAGTCGCTTCCGAGAGATCCACTCGGGATTCCAGGGAACCCTTTGACGAAATACACTTGCGACAACTGCCACTACGGATTTCATTTCTTCAAAAAGGGGTAGGAGGAGGGAATAAAAATAAAATTAATATAAGTAAATTTCAACATTTCATGTGTTGAGATTATCGTCAGGATCTTCTTTAACTCATTTGTGCCACGATCACGATCTTAATTCAGCTTGTTTATCAGGTTTTCAAGCTGCATTCTCTAAAACACTTTCACAACCAAGATTAAGTGATAATAAAAAGTAATAACTTAGTAATTCGAATGAGCAGAAGAAAAAAAATTACAATTATTTCGTTTTATTTTTTTTCCTCCAATTGTGGTAAAATTAGGGTCGGCGGATCCGTAAAACTAAGAATAAAATTTCTGTCACCTTACTTGAAAAATATCGAGGACAAACATGAGGATGTATGATGAAAAAACCTTCATCTATATTTTACTCGCTTTGACAAAGTCCTCAAACTTCATGCAAAGTCACTTTAAACGGAATGAACCTGAATTTATGCATTTGATATGTATAAATGTATCTTTCAAGGTCAAACTTGTTTATTCAGCATGATAAATGATGCAAGGTCAAACTTGAAAAAAAAAGCACAATGAGTTCTTGGTAAAAACTTTGAATCCAGTTTGTTGATTAATTGAACTCCAAGGTCAAATAAGCTTTTGAAAGTTCAAAGCTCAAAATTGCCAAGGCTACAGTGAAAGGAATCATCACTGGCCTTGAATGCTTGCACTATAAGCATGATATGATGCATTTATGAAGATCATGATCCAGAAAGAAGCCAAGATCTAGCTATGGAATTCAGAAGATGAATAAGTATGGATTTCAAGGTCAATTTTTTTCACAAATAATACGATGATGGTGCTTAAAAAGCTGCATTGGTAGTCGAGCATGCTTTACGTCTGGTTACCGTTGAAAGTGCAAGATATCATACTTACTTAAACGCATTATGAATAACAATACAATGTAAACTAAAATGTCTGGGTTGAGGTACAAGTGCAGTGTCCCGAATATCACGGGTAATATTGCACATTTACCTTTTTGTAATACAGATTAGATTCGATTACATCCAATGCCAATGGTAGTCATGTTTGTAGTTGTACATCTTAGTAACTTCATTTCAAAGTCGGGTTGATGTATGTTATTTTTAATTTAAATTAAGGCAATAGCAATGAAATATTTTGTTCTGTCCTGGCCAAAACTTCAGAAAGGAAGCTGTTATACCATATAGTATACTAATCGGAATGTATATTTCTCTGCATTGCAAAAAAATGTACAAGTATATTTCTTTTTATCGTAATATTTCGCCAAAAATGTACTGGTATCCTCCAGTGGACATAAAACAGAAAATTAAATTACTGTGACCTTACTTTCTTTCCCCAGCCAGCCTATGGAATGTGTGTGTTTTTTTCTTTCGTTTTAGGCCTCTCTGCAGTTTGTCATTCAACGATGTCAAGATGAAACAAAGGAGGGGATCTCCAACAACACCAGTTTGTAGCAGCAAAACCCCAATGAGTGACAAATTTTATCAATCTTTTGTCTGTCCAACATTGTAGCCTCTATATGTTGTTAGGTCACAGTAAGGAAATATTTTGTTTTACGTCACCTGGAAGATACCCTTTTGGAAAAGCCCTTAGAAAAAAACACACACAAACATCCTTTTAGCTATCCAAAAAAAGCTAAAATATTCATTTCACATCAAGCCAAATTCTTTTAAGAGTAGAATTATGACCAGATTTTTCTCAATCTTAATGAATAAATTACTTTATATGAGAAAATTTGTATCAATAATCTTCTTAGTCGGAAAAATAACTATTATTTTTCTTTCCTTTTTCAATTTCTAATTGTAATGCATGTGTGTGTGTGTGTGTTTTATTTCCTGGTTGATAGGTACCTTTCAGAAAATGACCGGGACTTTAAACGAAATATCTATTTACCAGCGCCTCATATTAATCATGCACCAGTACATGTATCCTTGAAAATTCTGTGAACTTGACCGTCATTGCTGATCCAGTATTAAAATCTAACCATTTCTTCATTGTATATGCAATTTATAAGTAATCATACACATGTACTATTCTTAGCTTGACTATTTTACATGTGCAGTTGTAATAAAGATTTCATTTGTTAGCTATACCTTGACCTACATTTCTGGTATTATATATACATTTTTGTATCATGTACATCATTACAATGTACATGTTGTGTTCATTTCAAGACTACAGTGTAGTGACAAGACCTGTCATTCTTTACCTGGACCATTTTATCCTGTGACCTTGGATATATGTATAAATACCATCTAGATAAATATGGCATTTGTATCGATCTTACTCATCAAATCTGTATCGATCTTACTCACCAAAGTTTTATCTGAAATCAAATCTGGGCTTCAAAATATTGTTCGATAGTATAATCTCGCAGTGGTATCAACCAGATGTGGATTTTAAAGAATTCGAAGGAACTTTTAGAACATCTGAAATCAACTCATTTTAGTAGAGTCGATTCGATCAAAGCCTTTGATTTTTCGACACTTTACACTACAATTCCACATTCTAAATTTAAAGAAAGACTCGCAAAAATTATAAGCAATGCGTTTACAAGTAAGAACGGTAATCGCAAATACAAATTTATTGTTGTAAACTATGACAAAACCTACTTTGTAAAAGAAAAGTCCGATTCTGAAAATAAGTACACTGAAACAGACATTATTCAGATGTTTAACTTTCTGATCGACAACATTTTTGTGGTGTTTGGAGGAAAGGTTTGCCGGAATTCCAATGGGGACCAATTGTGCCCCACTCCTTGCCGACATTTTCCTTTACTCGTACGAAGCTGAATTCATTCAATCTTTGGTCTCTGAAGGGAAAAGATACTTAGCTTCTAACTTCAACGTCACTTACAGATACATAGACGATGTGTTGTCAATCAATAATCCAAAATTCGCGGATTACCTGAGCAGTATCTATCCTTCGGAGCTTGAAGTCAAAGAAACTACAGAGACAAATAATTCAGCATCCTATTTGGACATAATGTTGTCATAATGTTGTCCTACGCCACTGATGGTCACATGAACACCTCACTCTATGACAAACGTGACGACTTCAATTTCAGCATTTCAAACTTTCCTTTTCTGAGTAGCAACATCCCGTCATCGCCTGCTTATGGCGTGTTCATATCTCAGTTGATACGCTATGCCAGAGCAAAAAGAAGGGAGGAGACAAGTACCAAATATACGGATTTTGTTCTGAGAGCTAGGCGTCTTTCAGATAAGCTTCTCAGTCAGGGATATGTTTGTGACCGACTAACATCGTCACTGAGGAAGTTCTACGGTCGATATGGGGAACTCGTCATACACTATGATGTTCCACTTTCCAGAATGGTGGATGATATTCTGTCATAGACCATATGAACCATCCAACCAAAGATTGTACTCTATATCTTCCAAAATGGAAGTAACCGGATGTGACAGTTCTACCGAATTGAAGCGACGGGTGTTGCATGCAAGCAGGAGATGCTTACTCTTTCTGGGCACCTGGTCTCACTCTCATATCGGGAGTTCGCTTCTTTTCATGTGGTGGAGGTTTTTGTTTGTTTGCTTTGGTTCCTGTCTTATCCTGATTTTGTATGCCTTCGATTTCTGATTTTCTGGGTTATCGATTTTGTGCTGTAAACAGGGATATGGTCATTATCCATATTTGTCATTGATAAAAGCTACCCATTGAAGGTGTTAATTCACCAAAAAATGCACATATTCACTCACAGACAGATTTAGTTACAAAATTCATAGATCTATACAGATACAAAATCATGTGAAGAAGATTGTTTAACACTTCTTACTTTAAATATCATAGTTAAGCAACCATTTGTTTATTTTGTTTAAGTGTTTAGTTCTCGTTTACATGAACATAAAAAACATGATCTTCTATTACAATTACTTCATCTGAACTGACAGCTTACATTAGTAACTGCAATGAACAAATTCAAAATGTTAATTGGTAATTATAATGGTTAAAAATGGTGCAAAATCTTCACAAGCAAATGTATCTTGAAATTTACTGATTCTTACACATTCACATGACTTTAAAGTGAAGTCATATGTAGCCATATCTCCGGAAAAAAGAGGGCATATGTTGTTTTATTTCGTCTTGGACCAGTGCTTGAACAACGGATAGTTCAGGAAATTGTGCAACAAAGTCTTCAATTTGTTGTAACTGATTTCTCATCCAACCGAATACGCATTCGGTGACATTGAATTCGGGTGAATATGGTGGTTGAAAAATAAGTTCAACTCCATGGCTAGCCAATAAAGTCCTGAGCATCCGTTCTCCTTGCCTATGATGATGAAACCCACAGTTATCCATCACAATGACATCTCCCCTTATGAACATTGGGTTGCCTACCTCATTTTCTTCACAGAGTGCTTCATTGAAGAAACTGATCATTTAAAATGCATTTGATGGTCCGTTCAATACATTAAAGGGACGGTGTCCCTGGAAATTGATTAATTTTACAAAATTTTGTAATGCAACATCTTTCTTTTCATATGAAAGTATACATTTTCATTTGTACAAATTCAAATTTTCAGGCCAATCTAACGCATACTATCGCAGTTATAGACCTTTTAAAACGTCATTTTGAATTTGGGGTGCGCAGTTCTAATTCATTCCACTAGCGCCACCTACAATGTATTGAGTTTTTACTATAAAGGTATACGGAGATTTAATTATTACAAAATCGACAATATTAGAGTGGTTACTGCATATTTTCAAATAAAATTTTTTCTGGCTCATTTTTTCCTCTATCTAGACCGTTTGGAGTAAAATTTACATTTTCAATAAAAAATTATTTTCAGGGACACTGCATCTTTAAAATAGTTGATGCCAAATGTATGTCATAGCATACATTTATTGTTAACGTGGTCGCAGTTGCATACCTCTGTACTTCCGTTGACCTTGTATCAACGTAGCTATGCCAGTAAGTTCTACTTCCAGATGAGGTAATAACTGATGCTTCGTCGAAAAAATGAATTTGTTTGAAATCATATCCAAGTAGGGCTGCGAAAAACTTGTTCACCAAATCTTCATGATGTGGTCTAAACGTTTCCTTTGGTGTAACGGTCAACCTCTTTCGGGAAAAGTTTAGCTCATTTTTCAGGACATGGTTTATCAATTTTACAGATGGAACATTTTCCGATGTGCAAATGTTACGTTTCAATAATTTATCTTTTTTTTCCTTAACATAGATTGACGGCTTCTTCCATATTTCGTACTCTATAAAAGCAATTACTTCGCTTGTAACTTTCGGTCGCACTCGACATCTGATCTGTGGTCTCACTTAACTATTTTCCTTGTACGTTTTGAGGTTATAAAAACATCCGCTCTTAGAAATGCCCATTAATTTGCTGATTGCATTGTAACTAAGGCCTTTTGTGTACAAATCGATTATTTTTTTCCTCTTTTTTTCCGACACAACTTTTCCTTGTTTTGAAGCCATTTCTGTTTATATTTGCGCTTGCCGCTATGCGGGCTTACACATAAATCGTCCAATCAGAGTTGATGTTCTACAATTCAGTAGTATTGATTCTGCTCAATGTATTATTGCTTTCGTCGTTCAAACTATGAAAAGGGTTGCGATAATACATGTTGCATGTATCCCATACAGTACTAGTCTAATTAATATGTTCTTGTAAGCTTGGATTTGTTGGAAGGAGAACTTCAGTTATTCACCAATTTACAATTCTACATTTAAAAATTTGTCTAGGAGACCTTCACCTCAGATCCTCTTATAAATGTACCTTATACAAAATATTGAGAATTGCATTGTAAAAATCTTTCATCTCTCTGTTTAAAAGTGAACTGAATACTTGCATAAAAATACTAATAAATCATAAAAAAAGAGTTTTGAGTAAAAATATAGATAATTTCTATCAATAAAACACATTCCTAATATGCGCATCACTTTGTTAAAAAATTTCCTTGCTCCAACTATGAAAGAAAAAATAATGTTGCCCCGGTCCGGGGCGAAAAAAAAATCTTGCTCCGACAAAAAACCCAAGCCCCCCTCCCTAGAATATCAAATGGACCATGCCTTAAAGCTTTTTTCAGAATGCTGACTGACTACTCCAAAGAAAACCCAAATGGTTCCACTTCATAAGAAGGTTAATATTGAATACGTTAGGAAACTGTGTTGCAAAAATGACACCAATCATCAAACTTTCAACTTCATTATCTCTGTACTTGATCAAACGGTTTTGATATTTTCTTTCTGCGAAATGTTTCTAATAAAAATCTAATACTATATGGAACTTAAAGGGACGGTGTCCCTGAAAATTAATAAAATTTACAAAATTTTGTAATGCAAAAATCTTCCTTTTTATATGAAAGTATACAATCTCATTTGTACAAATTCAAATTTTCAGGCCAATCTAACGCATACTTTCGCAATTATAGACCTTTAAAAACGTCATTTTGAATTTGGGGTGCGCAGTTCTAATTCATTCCACTAGCGCCACCTACAATGTATTGAGTTTTTACTATAGAGGTATACGGAGATTTAATTATTACAAAATCGACAATATTAGAGTGGTTACTGCATATTTTCAAATAAAATTTTTTCTGGCTCATTTTTTCCTCTATCTAGACCGTTTGGAGTAAAATGTACATTTTCAATAAAAAAAAATATTTTCAGGGACACTGCATCTTTAACATTTATCTATATTTTCAATGCTTCAATTAGTTTGAGAATTTATATGTAGTTTAATTTATCTCGCAACATTATGTTATACAATGATTTCAACGCTACACTAGTTATGACTCAATATTGAAATGTTACAGATATAAAGCATACGGAATACCATTGGATGTTTGGGAAAAATCAATACGGAAGACCACATCCAATGAAAACTGCATTTTTAATGCTATCTCCATAGCATTGTATGGAGATGACACAATGGTACTTCCCCTGAAGCTGGGTTCAGTTTAAACAGCTGCAGAGAATCTAGTTCTATTTACAAAATATGTAAGATTCTTCTTTTTTGTACAAAGTGTGCTACATTCATTCTAGAAAACAATTGTTATAATATGTCCATTATGTTGAGACAGTAATATCTATCAAAACAATATTTACTAATGGCAAAGTTCATATATTTGAAGATATCAAAAGTTATATATGTATGTGAATAAAAAAGGGCTTCCCTTTACACCACAATTGTACGTTCTTCGAGACCTCTGGGTAATTTGAGAAGTGAGAGGGTTGTGCGCACGTAATCCAGGATAACCACACCATTTGCTACTTGCGTGACAAATGGCCGTCCAAAGTCTGCACCGGTTACCCATTGGTCTCGTCGGTTTATGTGTAGTCTTTTGTGTTTGATGTTTACATGCCTCTTTTCCGTCTCGTGCTGTACTCGTGTTTTGTGTGTTTGCATCGGGTGTTTTGGTGTTTTACTGCTGAGGCTGCAACGGGGTCTTGTTGGGGATCTCCTCCCTTCTTCCTTAAGAGCTGCATATATTATCAATATTTGTGTAATGCTATTATCGCAACCCTTTTTCTAGTTTGAACGACGAAAGTATTCTACAATATTAAAGACATTTCAATCTACCACAACAAGTAGCAGTACTATTGGAGTGATGTATATAAAGAGCAATTTGATTGGCCGATATTTGGCGCTAACGGTCTTGCACGCTTTCGATGACAGTTAGCCACCAGAACCCGAGAATCCAAGGGATGGACGAGTATTTAGCCTCCGTGGTAGAAATGGACGACTATTTAGCCTCCATTGACAAAGGCCTCCTGCCTTATAAGCAAGAATTGGAGAAATTTGCTGTTACCAGCAGTGTACGAAGTAATTGGACACCTAAATGCCTAAAATTCTCCCAATCTATCGGTGGAGCTACAAAGACAATTTCTTCGCCATCGCAGGAAAAAGATGCAGCGGCAACAGCGCCGACAAACAGTGTTTCTAGTGCCCTAACTAAGAATATGGACTTTTTATTTTACGAAAGAGAAGACCAGATTAAACGATGAAAAGGATTCGTTATTGCTACTGTTGCTCCACAAAAAAGATGAGATGAAAGATTTACAGAAGTCGCTTCCGAGAGATCCACTCGGGATTCCAGGGAACCCTTTGACGAAATACACTTGCGACAACTGCCACTACGGATTTCATTTCTTCAAAAAGGGGTAGGAGGAGGGAATAAAAATAAAATCAATATAAGTAAATTTCAACATTTCATGTGTTGAGATTATCGTCAGGATCTTCTTTAACTCATTTGTGCCACGATCACGATCTTAATTCAGCTTGTTTATCAGGATTTCAAGCTGCATTCTCTAAAACACTTTCACAACGAAGATTAAGTGAGAATAAAAAGTAATAACTTAGTAATTCGAATGAGCAGAAGAAAAAAATTACAATTATTTCATTTTTTTTTCCTCCAATTGTGGTAAAATTAGAGTCGGCGGATCCGTAAAACTAATAATAACATTTCTGTCACCTTACTTGAAAAATATCGAGGACAAACACGAGGATGTATGATGAAAAAACCTTCATTTATATTTTACTCACTTTGACAAAGTCCTCAAACTTCATGCAAGGTCACTTTAAACGGAATGAACCTGAATTTATGCATTTGATATGTATAAATGTATCTTTCAAGGTCAAACTTGTTTAATCAGCATGATAAATGATGCAAGGTCAAACTTGAAAAAAAAGCACAATGAGTTCTTGGTAAAAACTTTGAATCCAGTTTGTTGATTAATTGAACTCCAAGGTCAAATAAGCTTTTGAAAGTTCAAAGCTCAAAATTGCCAATGCTACAGTGAAAGGAATCATCACTGGCCTTGAATGCTTGCACAATAAGCATGATATGATGCATTTATGAAGATCATGATTCAGAAAGAAGCCAAGATCTAGCTATGGAATTCAGAAGATGAATAAGTATGGATTTCAAGGTCAATTTTTTTTCACAAATAGTACGATGATGGTGCTTAAAAAGCTGCATTGGTAGTCGAGCATGCTTTACGTCTGGTTACCGTTGAAAGTGCAAGATGTCATACTTACTTGAACGCATTATGAATAACAATACAATGTAAACTAAAATGTCTGGGTACAAGTGCAGTGTCCCGAATATCACGGGTAATATTGCACATTTACCTTTTTGTAATACAGATTAGATTCGATTACATCAAATGCCAATGGTAGTCATGTTTGTAGTTGTACATCTTAGTAACTTCATTTCAAAGTCAGGTTGATGTATGTTTTTTTTAATTTAAATTAAGGCAATAGCAATGAAATATTTTGTTCTATGTCCTGGCCAAAACTTCAGAAAGGAAGCTGTTATACCATATAGTATACTAATCGGAATGTATATTTCTCTGCATTGCAAAAAAATGTACAAGTATATTTCTTTTTATCGTAATATTTCGCCAAAAATGTACTGGTATCCTCCAGTGGACATAAAACAGAAAATTAAAATTACTGTGACCTTACTTTCATTTCCCCAGCCAGCCTATGGAATGTGTGTTTTTTTCTTTCGTTTTAGGCCTCTCTGCAGTTTGTCATTCAACGATGTCAAGATGAAACAAAGGAGGGGATCTCCAACAACACCATGTTGTAGCAGCAAAACCCCAATGAGTGACAAATTTTATCAATCTTTTGTCTGTCCAACATTGTAGCCTCTATATGTTGTTAGGCCACAGTAAGGAAATATTTTGTTTTACGTCACCTGAAAGATACCCTTTTGGAAAAGCCCTTAGAAAAAAACACACACAAACATCCTTTTTGCTATCCAAAAAAGCTAAAATATTCCTTTCACATCCAGCCAAGTTCTTTTAAGAGTAGAATTATGACCAGATTTTTCTCAATCTTAATAAATAAATTACTTTATATGAGAAAATTTGTAACAATAATCTTCTCAGTCGGAAAATAACTATTATTTTTCTTTCCTTTTTCAATTTCTAATTGTAATGCATGTGTGTGTGTGTGTGTTTTATTTCCTGGTTGATAGGTACCTTTCAGAAAATGACCGGGACTTTAAACGAAATATCTATTTACCAGCGCCTCATATTAATCATGCACCAGTACATGTATCCTTGAAAATTCTGTGAACTTGACCGTCATTGCTGATCCAGTATTAAAATCTTACAATTTCTTCATTGTATATGCAATTTATAAGTAATCATACACATGTACTATTCTTAGCTTGACTATTTTACATGTGCAGTCGTAATAAAGATTTCATTTGTTAGCTTGACCTTGACCTACATTTCTGGTATTATATATACATTTTTGTATCATGTACATCATTACAATGTACATGTTGTGTTCATTTCAAGACTACAGTCTAGTGACAAGACCTGTCATTCTTTACCTGGACCATTTGATCCTGTGACCTTGGATATATGTATAAATACCATCTAGATAAATATGGCATTTGTATCGATCTTACTCATCAAATCTGTATCGATCTTACTCATCAAAGTTTTATCTGAAATCAAATCTGGGCTTCAAAATATTGTTCGATAGTATATTCTCGCAGTGGTATCAACCAGATGTGGATTTTAAAGAATTCGAAGGAACTTTTAGAACATCTGAAATCCACTCATTTTAGTAGAGTCGATTCGATCAAAGCCTTTGATTTTTCGACACTTTACACTACAATTCCACATTCTAAATTGAAAGAAAGACTCGCAAAAATTATAAGCAATGCGTTTACAAGTAAGAACGGTAATCGCAAATACAAATTTATTGTTGTAAACTATGACAAAACCTACTTTGTAAAAGAAAAGTCCGATTCTGAAAATAAGTACACTGAAACAGACATTATTCAGATGTTTAACTTTCTGATCGACAACATTTTCGTGGTGTTTGGAGGAAAGGTTTGCCGGAATTCCAATGGGGACCAATTGTGCCCCACTCCTTGCCGACATTTTCCTTTACTCATACGAAGCTGAATTCATTCAATCTTGGTCTCTGAAGGGAAAAGATACTTAGTTTCTAACTTCAACTTCACTTACAGATACATAGACGATGTGTTGTCCATCAATAATCCAAAATTCGCGGATTACCTGAGCAGTATCTATCCTTCGGAGCTTGAAGTCAAAGAAACTACAGAGACAAATAATTCAGCATCCTATTTGGACATAATGTTGTCCTACGACACTGATGGTCACATGAACACCTCACTCTATGACAAACGTGACGACTTCAATTTCAGCATTACAAACTTTCCTTTTCTGAGTAGCAACATCCCGTCATCGCCTGCTTATGGCGTGTTCATATCTCAGTTGATACGCTATGCCAGAGCAAGTACCAAATATACGGATTTTGTTCTGAGAGCTAGGCGTCTTTCAGATAAGCTTCTCAGTCAGGGATATGTTTGTGACCGACTAACATCGTCACTGAGGAAGTTCTACGGTCGATATGGGGAACTCGTCATACACTATGATGTTCCACTTTCCAGAATGGTGGATGATATTCTGTCATAGACCATATGAACCATCCAACCAAAGATTGTACTCTATATCTTCCAAAATGGAAGTAACCGGATGTGACAGTTCTACCGAATTGAAGCGACGGGTGTTGCATGCAAGCAGGAGATGCTTACTCTTTCTGGGCACCTGGTCTCACTCTCATATCGGGAGTTCGCTTCTTTTCATGTGGTGGAGGTTTTTGTTTATTTGCTTTGGTTCCTGTTTTATCCTGATTTTGTATGCCTTCGATTTCTGATTTTCTGGGTTATCGATTTTGTGCTGTAAACAGGGATATGGTCATTATCCATATTTGTCATTGATAAAAGCTACCCATTGAAGGTGTTAATTCACCAAAAAATGCACATATTCACTCGAAGACAGATTTAGTTACAGAATTCATAGATCTATACAGATACAAAATCATGTGAAGAAGATTGTTTAACATTTCTTACTTTAAATATCATAGTTAAGCAAACATTTGTTTATTTTGTTTAAGTGTTTAGTTCTCGTTTACATGAACATAAAAAACATGATCTACTATGACCGGCTTTATCTATAAATTGGAGAAGTCGTGAGAAAAAACAAACAACGTTGTCTGTGAGTTAAATCATTTTTTTCCGTTTTGCGTTTTCAAACAGTTCGACATTAATTTTGGTTAAACTATTTCCCTCTTTCCATCACGTTCAAATGCTCCGCCTTAATTAAATCACAACAAATATGCATGTTTGAGGGATAGGTGTGAACTTGTCAAAACAACTGTACCTAATACAGGAGCATAAAAATTGGACACTATGAATTACACCGGCTTCTTTGAAAAGCAAAATTTGAAAAAAAAAAATCGGCAGTTTATTGATTAATGTCAAACCCCCCCCCCCCATCGAACGGCAGTCTGATATACTAACAAACTCAGCGGGATTTCTTTATTGTTGTGATTAGAATGGTCAGTATCACAGCAGGACTTATCAATTAAATAATAATAGGAAAGTATTATATATTAGAGCATCAAGTGTCGATTTATCCTCGGGTATCCCGTATATTTCCCTTCACTGCCAACCGTTTTTGCCAACCAGCCTTGTTTTCGCGAGACCCGTGAAGTCACGGCGAACATCCCCATTGCTTTGCAATCCGGCCAAAACGGGACACTTCACATGACATGACCCCAAAATCTACATTATAACTCTGAAGGCCCCTTTTGAGCCTCAACTTGTCTCAGAGGCTCTTTAGGGAAGGCGCTAGATAAGATCACCTTCATGAGGCCTTTCTAGGGCAGTGCAATAATACACACAATTGGTAAGTGATAGGCTTTGATATTTCACATGTGTATTCCTTGTGACAAGACCTTTCTACACATATCAACATTTGTGACCTCGTGACCACAGGACCTTTCAGATTTTTATTTTATTAGAATGCCCTCCTGTGCATGTACCGAGCACTCTACGCTGGCAGAGGGAAAGAGTGTTGTATTGTATAAAAGGACGAGCAAAAACACAGGCAGGACGTTATAAAGAGAATTAGGGATACAAACGTGTTCCCAAAATACGCTAAATATCTATGTACTCTATGTGCTGACCACTACGGTGATACCCTTCCTCCTCCCGAAAAATAAGACTAAAATTAATGCTTCAGATTCTGTACTGGAGGATATCAGGAAAGGAAAATTTTCAAAAAATGATCTGAAATAGAAAAGCACTTGGTCAATCTGTGCAATCTGACGTATTTAAGGATTCCATAGCTGTGTCACAGATGTATAAAGATGTGAAATACATGAAATCATTTAATGTCACAGACTACTTTTTTAATAGAAATTCTATTATCACCCACTTACTGATGTCTGCGGCATCTGTAACAGTTTCTGACTCCATGAAAAAGTTTGTTGTCTTGGTGAATGCTGTAGACTGTTTGTATAAAGCAAGAAACCTAGCATTAATAACTCCATTGGCATTCCCTTGTAACGTTCTCACATACTGTCTTACTGGGAGTAAGACAGCATGTCTTCTCAATCAAAACATATCCCCCGCTGGTGGCTATACATCTGTGAAGACATTGATGGAAGACAACTCTTTGGCATCTTCGATGAGCCTCTCTACGGCATGCAATGACGTCATTACTTATTTCGACAACAACCAGGTTATCGGAAGGAATTGGAGGGTAAACTATAATTACAAATGTAAAAGTAGCGTGGTTATAACTGTATTACATATAATTCCAGATGTTTCATCCTAACCCAAACCCCTAACCCTAACCCAAACTTGCAAAGACAGGTTCACTTATCTCCTTTCCAATGGCTCTATTGTAATATTGATCCCTCTGATACTTACAACAAAATCAATGATTCCTTGAAGTGCCAATCAAAGGAATTCAACATGATTAGGAATGAATTTCTCCAAAAGAGAATATAGCAAGTCTTCCATGAACAATTGGAAAAAAATGGAACTTTGATGGATGACATTGACTTACTAAGCAGTAGTGATCAGTGCAGTTCTTCCTTGAAGAAAGATGTTTCAAATGATCCCTATAACTTTGTTGTCCACAATCATAAACAACAACCCAAAGTATCTCTTGGAGAACCATTATCAATGAATCCATGCTCACATGAATCTGTTGAGATGTATTATCCATTATATTTGAAAATATGTCTTCAGGTTCCGACCGCAAATGGACAACTGTAGGTTGTGATGGGCTACCAAACAACCTTGGTATGCGAATTAATGACAAATCTCCATCACTTCAAAACATTATTTTACTGCCTGGGTTAGGCCATTACGAAATAAATATGGTCAGGTGCGTTTTTAAAATATTTTGGAGTGTTGTGATAGAGGATTTAGTGAAGATGCTAGTATTCAACAGTCCACGTGCCCTCTCCTGCATCCAGAGATGTTCTGATCACCATAAGACTTGGAAAGTGTTTACCATTCTTCTATTTGGAACTATGGATGAGTTAATGATCCCATATGTCAGGCAATGGCATCACCTACGTACACGTCCTTCTTTGAAATCTTTCTACGAATTTCTTTCAGATGCCAAAGATCCAAATTTCAAATTTCTGGCAGAGATTACTTTCAGCTTCCTTCTTCCGTTTTATCTCTTTCGTTGTGTTGTACGAAGAAACAATCATCGCTATTTATTATGTGGAAAGTCAGTTTTTTCGGATCTGTTTTTTTATCACAAATATGATCAACTACCAGGAAATTGAATACCGGGATATAAAAACAAGAGTTTCAGCACCATCAGAGATTTACTACTTTATAAAACAGTTCACATCCTACAGTGTATCTGGCCACCCAAGCAAAGGTGAGGGAGGTGACTTTATCTTGGAAGCAGGGAATCGAAAAATAAAGCGAATGTAACCACCTGGATTACCGTCTGTAAATTACTGGATTAGAGTCTGTAAAAACATTAAGCACCTAGTTGAGGTACTACTACATATTTCTGACTTTTGCACGGTCCATTTTGAATTCTACATGCTGCACTCTTTATTAATACAAATGGTGGTGGAATTAGAAACTGTGTCCTTTTTCTGAATACAAAAAAGGATAAGATTTATTCCATTATGATGCAGTTGTACCTGAATAATAAAAAAATATACCAACGTTATGTATTATATAGAGTACTTAAATACGTGTACGTTAAAAATTAGGACGCTATTTCAGATTTGTTTTACAAGAAAGTTTTAATACGTTCATCACAATAATAATCTATATTTTTTGTGTTCTTCTTTCTTATCAATAACATTCACACACAGCATGGACCCAATAATTACAGTTTTTTTTTGTTACATCCAAGCCATACTTGTTTTTTGTATTTTCTTATATTTTCTCTGCCACACTTTCTACAGAGTTTGTCATTATCACTGTCACGCTTTTTAGTACTACTCCTCACTCTACCCCTCTTTTATTGAGGATAGGGAACTGTACCTCACTATCAGCAGGCTCTTCAACCTCATGCTCAACAGCATTAACAACAACACTTTCGTCGCCGTTTGATGGCGATATCTCACATGGAGCAACTGACTCTGCAATAACAATTCTAAAATAATAACTTTAACTTTGACTTTTTACATAGTTTCATTACCTTCATTAGATACAAAAACCTCTTCTTCTTTGTCGGTTATTCATTATTTATCCTAGTATATGACTTTTATTCTCATCATCACATGTAAATTTCCTGGTATATATATACATATATATACATTTGTCATAGATGAAATGGAAGTTGTTCATATATACACTTAAAGATGGAATACCTTTACAGGTAATACAAATACAGGTAAATTCAGGTAACTAATTAGTGCAAAGCATACCAATTTGATGGCCCAATCAACCCCAATTAACATAATGTTATTTTAACCAAGTAGGTGTATAGACCCTTTCACATTATCTGCGGTACTGAATTTGAAGGCCAGTTCCGGGGGACAAACAATAGATTGCGAATGCACCAGTGACGTAATTCGATTGTTCCAAGATGTTTTCCGCGGAACAAACGAAACATGATTCCACGCTAAACGTCCTAGAACAATCAAATGACGTCACTGGTGCATGCGCAATCTATTCGTTGTCCCCCGGAACTGGCATTCAAATTTAGTATCGCAGATAATGTGAAAGGGTCTATTGGGAACACACCGATCTGGAAAACACGGAATCTTCAAATAATCTTATAGAAATAAACAAGATACAATATTTAATTTAATCCAGGAAAATTTAATCTGAATAAACATCATAATTAATATACTACTTATCAAGCAAATTATGAAGATGATTGCTTTGATTTCGGCCATCTTGGTTTTCTTGACACAAAATAGCTTACGAGAAAAGCTTTCAAAAATTTTGAAAGTTAGTTAAAGAAGTTTTCGTCAGCGATTAGCTTTCAAAAATTTTGTAAGCTATAGCTGGTGAAATTTCGTTAAAGATGCAGTGTCCCTGAAAATAATTTTTATTGAAAATGTAAATTTTACTCCAAACGGTCTAGATAGAGGTAAAAATTTTATTTGAAAATATGTTGTAACCACTCTAACATTGTCGATTTTGTAAGAATTAAATCTCCGTATACCTCTATAGTAAAAACTCAATACATTGTAGGTGGCGCTTGTGGAATGAATTAGAACTGCGCACCCCAAATTCAAAATGACTTTTTTAAAGGTCTATAACATGGAAAGTGTGCGTTAGATTGGCCTCAGAATTTGAATTTGTACAAATTAAAATGTATACTTTCATATGAAAAGAAAGATTTTGAATTACAAAATTTTGTAAAATTAATTAATTTTCAGGGACACCTTTCAAATTTTTTGAAAGCTAATCGCTGACGAAATTTCGTTAATTATAGCTTTCAATAATTTTGAATGTCGCTGACGAAAATTTTGAAAGCTAGGGAATCGCTGACGAAAAGTAGTTAAAGATGCAGTGTCCCTGAAAATAATTTTTTATTGAAAATGTAAATTTTACCCCAAACGGTCTAGATAGAGGAAAAAATGAGCCAGAAAAAAAATTATTTGAAAATATGCAGTAACCACTCTTATATCGTCGATTTTGTAATAATTAAATCCCCGTTTACCTCTATAGTAAAAACTCAATACATTGTAGGCGGCGCTAGTGGAATGAATTAAAACTGCGCACCCCAAATTCAAAATGACGTTTTTAAAGGTCTAAAATTACGAAAGTATGCGTTAGATTGTCCTGAAAATTTGAATTTGTACAAATGAGATTGTATACTTTCATATAAAAAGAAAGATTTTGCATTACAAAATTTTGTAACTTTTATTAATTTTCAGGGACACCGTCCCTTTAACGAAAAATCGCTGACGAAATTTCGTCATCTCTTGAGTATTCAAAATTTTGAAAGCAATCGCAACCGAAATTGATCGAACATGGCTACATTCATACGAACTCATTCATAAACTTCTCGTTTTAAAGCACTTTGTAAACAAGACCTGGCCTACACCTGAATATCCCGATCATCTTCCTGCAAATGAAGTAATTGCGTCCCCAAAGTCAGCTCGCCCATCGCCGTCGAAGAGGAGAAAAATATCACACAATGAAGCTTTGTAAGAGTTTATATCACACCATGAAGCTTTGTAAGAGGTTATATCACCCAATGAAGGTTTGTAAGAGTTTATATCACACAATGAAGCTTTGTAAGAGGTTATATCACCCAATGAAGGTTTGTAAGAGTTTATATCACACAATGAAGCTTTGTAAGAGTGTATATCACACAATGAAGCTTTGTAAGAGTTTATATCAACCAATGAAGCTTTGTAAGAGTTTATATCGCACAATGAAGCGTTGTAAGAGTTTATATCACCCATTCTAATATGACTTGATTCTATTTCCCTATTAAGACAACAGACGCGAGACGGGCTCTATTCTCCAATATAGGCCCTAAAGCGATAAGCCACGCCTACCCATGTTCTGAAAACAGATAAACCGGAAGGAACTGGGTTTTACCAAGAATCGATTTTGTCGTCTGTGTTTCATTGATCTAAGTTTGGTCATCATTAGAATAGAAACAAAAAATGACAAGCCAGGCTCTATTTTCTCATAATGCCCTCGCGTCATCAGCCAATCATATTTATCGCATCGCCGCTGACGCGGCTCGGTAATAAATGTGATTGGCTGAGGACGCTCGGGCATTATGAGACAATAGAGCCCGGCTTGTCATTTTTTATTTCTTAAATGAAGCTTTGTAAGAGTTTATATCACACAATGAAGCTTTGTAAGAAAGAGTTTATATCACACAATGAAGCTTTGTAAGAGTTTATATCACACCATGAAGCTTTGTAAGAGTTTATATCACCCAATGAAGCTTTGTAAGAGTTTATATCACCCAATGAAGCTTTGTAGGAGTTTATATCACACTATGAAGCTTTGTAAGAGTTTATATCACACCATGAAGCTTTGTAAGAGTTTATATCACACCATGAAGCTTTGGAAGAGTTTATATCACCCAATGAAGCTTTGTAAGAGTTTATATCACACAATGAAGCTTTGTAAGAGTGTATATCACACAATGAAGCTTTGTGAGAGTTTATATCACCCAATGAAGCTTTGTAAGAGTTTTTATCACACCATGAATGTAAACGTCTTCAAATTGAATATCATCATTTAAGAACAAATAAATTGGCAACGTGGACCAGACATGCACGTTTCGGGTACTTAACCCTTATCAGTGATCCTTAATCCTAAATCTAAACAATGTAATATGCCAAAAAGTATGAAAGTTACTATGTCGAAAAAGGGTACCGAAAGACGTAGCAGGATGGGTGGGATATGATGCTACAGGACCCACTTTTTTAGAAATTTCAAGAAATTTTGATAACAGAAATTTAGATTGCGTTGAAGAAACGATCAACCGATATTGATCGAACTTGGCTACATGTAATGACAAATATGGATAATGACCATATCCCTGTATACAGCACAAAATCGATAATTCAGAAAATCAGAAACCGAAGGCATACAAAATCAGGACAAAACAGGAACCAAGGCAAACAAACAAAAACCTCCACCACATGAAAAGAAGCGAACTCTCGATATGGGAGTGAGATCAGGTGCCCAGGAAGAGTAAGCATCTCCTGCTTGCATGCAACACCCGCCGCTTCAATTCGGTAGAACTGTCACATCCGGTAACTTCCATTTCGGAAGATATAGAGTACAATCTTGGCTTGGATGGTTCAAATGGTCTATGACAGAATATCACCCATCAAGCTTTGTCAGAGTTTATATCACACCATGAAGCTTTGTAAGAGTTTATATCACACCATGAAGCTTTGTAAGAGTTATATCACACAATGAAGCTTTGTGAGAGTTTATATCACCAAATGAAGCTTTGTAAGAGTTTATATCACCCAATGAAGCCTTGTAAGAGTTTATATCTTACAATGAAGCTTTGTAAGAGTTTATATCACACAATGAAGCTTTGTAAGAGTTTATATCACACCATGAAGCTTTGTAAGAGTTTATATCACCCAATGAAGCTTTGTAAGAGTTTATATCACCCAATTAAGCTTTGTAAGAGTTTATATCAACCAATAAAGCTTTGTAAGAGTTTATATCACACAATGAAGCTTTGTAAGAGTTAATTTCACACCATGAAGCTTTGTTAGAGTTTATATCACACAATGAAGCTTTGTAAGAGTTTATATCAACCAATGAAGCTTTGTAAGAGTTTATATCACACAATGAAGCTTTGTAAGAGTTTATATCACACAATGAAGCTTTGTAAGAGTTTATATTACCTAATGGAGCTTTGTTAGAGTTTATATCACACAATGAAGCTTTGTAAGAGTTTATATCAACCAATGAAGCTTTGTAAGAGTTTATATCACACAATGAAGCTTTGTAAGAGTTTATATCAACCAATGAAGCTTTGTAAGAGTTTATATCACACAATGAAGCTTTGTAAGAGTTTATATCACACAATGAAGCTTTGTAAGAGTTTATATTACCCAATGAAGCTTTGTAAGAGTTTATATCACACAATGAAGCTTTGTAAGAGTTTATATCACCCAATGAAGCTTTGTTAGAGTTTATATCACCCAATGAAGCTTTGTAAGAGTTTATATCACACAATGAAGCTTTGTAAGAGTTTATATCACCAAATGAAGCTTTGTTAGAGTTTATATCACCCAATGAAGCTTTGTAAGAGTTTATATCACCCAATGAAGCTTTGTAAGAGTTTATATCACCCAATGAAGCTTTGTAAGAGTTTATATCACCCAATGAAGCTTTGTTAGAGTTTATATCACCCAATAAAGCTTTGTAAGAGTTTATATCACCCAATGAAGCTTTGTAAGAGTTTATATCACCCAATGAAGCTTTGTAAGAGTTTATATCACACAATGAAGCTTTGTAAGAGTTTATATCACCCAATGAAGCTTTGTAAGAGTTTATATCACACAATGAAGCTTTGTAAGAGTTTATATCACACAATGAAGCTTTGTAAGAGTTTATATCACCCAATGAAGCTGAGTTTATGTAATATATTTCAAGAATCAATTTATTTTCATCATTTTTATGTGTTACAAATCTCTCTCTCTCTCTCTCTCGTAATGAAGATGCACTCGCAGAATGACAGACGTATGTTCCTTGTACATGGATTTAAACTTAAAAAATAAAACCCGTCATATTTAAACAAAAATCAAGCAAATCCACACTTTCTCATTTCAGGTCATCACAAGAGCAACATTACGAAGAGACAGAATAATCTGAGCTACAGACTACAAAAGATTAAGAAAGTCAGACTGTTTCACGTTGTAAGTTTCGGTTTTATGTCTTCATAGTAGAATTTACTAAGTTTACACATCATCATGTCAATGCACTCTTTGTCTGGGAAGATCCGTTGAATGAAAATAGGAATATTTAAAGATACACGACAAAATCACAGAATTCAGCTCCGGTTACCATGAATTGACCTTGAACTTGGTAATAGTATTCATGATCTTTTTTAAGTGAAATATTGTTGTTCACTTCGTAAAAGCAGAACTGTTGGCTGCTTTCTGATGCTTCCCTCAAAGTTGAAACATTACGTGGTGTAAAGGGACATTTAACTATCAGTATACCCGTATTTCTGCCTTCACAAATTTTACTATCCTGGGTTGCTGCTAAAAAGGGGGATTTTGAGGCAATGACTTAGCCACAATCATGGAGGTGGTATTTTGATATTGCCCTCTTCTCATTTGATTTTCCGTACGAAAGAAGGGAAGTCGCTTTGGATGAAAATGATTTTGGTTCAATAAATGTGTCCACGAAATTGTTCTTTTAATTATTGATCCAATCGTTGATGCTGTAATTCGTGACCTCTCTTTAAACCAATCTTGACACTGATCTTGCTTTTTAGTATTACTTTCAATAGAGTAACATGTATTTATGTCTAAAACGCTGTACTCTTTGTCATATTTTTCGTCGACCTTTCCAATAGATTCCTTTGGGAATTTTATGTCTCCGCAACTCGTTCCAACCTTTTTTGTCGTTTAAATTTCATAGAATGAAGCCTGGAAATAAATAAAAATGTTTTCATTTTATAACGGGGATAGATCCTACTGGACACGAAGCTCTCATTTCGGAAAATGAAATCTTGAAAAAGCAAATAGCTGAACAAAGCACAGTACAGACATAAATGGAAAGGAAAATCAAAGATCAAAAGCAGGAAAATCTACATTTATCACAAAAGATCCATCGATTGGACTAAAAAAAAAAACGAATTTAAAACTTATCTTATATTACACAGGATATTTAAAAGAAATATTTGAAGCTATTTTCAAATTTTTAGTACCTAATAAAGATTCTCAGCCACCGAATTAAGGCGACGGGTGTTGCATGCAAGCAGGAGATGCTTACTCTTCCTGGGCACCTGGTCTCACTCTCATATCGGGAGTTCGCTTCTTTTCATATAGTGGAGGTTTTTGTTTTTGTTTGCTTTGGTTCCTGTTTTGTCCTGATTTTGTATGCCTTCGGTTTCTGATTTTCTGAGTTATCGATCTTGTACTGTAGACCGGGATATGGTCATTATCCATATTTGTCATTGACCTATACTGAAAAACTCCATGTCATAAACGAAATGTCACTCGAAAACCAGCAATTTTTGACAATTGCAAACTTCGGATTTACCTAGATTTTCAAGACATTGGATGCTGTTTTGGAATTTCGCAGCAATGCGCCAGCGTTATTTTTAATTCATGGATAAATTACATGTTTCTCAGATTTGGTGAATTATGTATTTGGCCTCGTGGGGATGTATTGTTCGAAATTATGCCTAGCAAATTAAAAAAAAAGATTTCCATACAAAGTTTGCTATTGGTGATTGTACTGAAATGAAAATTCAAAAACCATCATCATTAAAAGAAGGGAGATCTCCAACAAGACCCCGTTGCAGCATCAACAGCAAAACACCCGATGCAAAAATACAAAAGACGAGTACAGCACGAGACGGAAAAGGGAGACACGACATGTACATGTAAACATCAAACACTAAAGACTACATATAAACCGACGAGACCAATGGGCAACCGGTGCCGACTTTGGACGGCCATTTGTCACGCAAGTAGCAGATGGTGTGGTTATCCTGGATTACGTGCGCACAACCCATTCACTTCTCCAGTTACCCAGAGGTCTCGAAGAACGTACAATTGTGGTGTAAATCAACCTCCTCACTGTAAGATGACTCCCCAGAAAGCACAATCTCAAACAGATAGTGATTACAAATCTAGCGATACTTTAATCCTCCCGGGCACCTTGTTTCACCTCTATCTTGCTAGGGGTCCGTCGATGCTCAATTTGGTGCTCTATTGTGAGTGCTGTTGAGATTATCGTCAGGATCTTCTTTAACTCATTTAAAGGCTTTAGCAGCAGTGGATCCTAGAGGATACGTTATATTGAGTTCCATGCTGTTTTCCGGGGTAATGTCGGATAGAGAAATTTTCATTGAGTCAAAATGCAAAGAAATGTTACAAAAGCTTATTTAAATCGGGTAATTAAACACTGGTGATCGGGTTATGGGAGATGAAGGTTTTAATATCGAAAGCGAAGTTCAAAGTTTAGTTCTCAGATTGAAGGTCCCTCCTTTTGCAGAATCAGGAAAGCAAATGACCTAGCACGAAGCTCTTTATACGAAAAAAATCGCAATGCATCGTATACATGTAGAGCGTGCAGTCAGACGAATCAAAAGTTTCGAGATGTACGTTTCGGGTAATAAACGTTGTTTGTACGGATTCTTTTGCATTTAAGGTATACAGTATAAGTATGGTAAATCTAAATTGTTTGTGTCGAAGCCAACGGAAACGAGAGCCGATTTGTAGTTATCTATTATTTCAGAGGCAGAAAGGTTTATTGGGATGTACGGATTCTTGTGCATTTAAGGTATACAGTATAAGTATGGTAAATCTAAATTGTTTGTGTCGAAGCCAAAGGGAAGGAGAGCCGATTTGTAGTTATCTATTATTTCAGAGGCAGAAAGGTTTATTGGGATGTAACTGGGATTTCCATGTGTCGAATTTAAACCAAACTCTTTAACAAGATTGTCGAAATAGTACTTTTTGCAAGTAAATGTGTAATTATTTGAGACTATGTCTGCTGATGTGATGATACAATGTTCTTGGAGGTAGATAAGCTCTGCGTTAACCTCATTTTCTTTAAAGATAGCCTCGAATCTGGTGTTCACAGCTGATTTTGATCGATAAATTCTTAATAAAGGTAACCCTCTGATGGGTTTAATCCATTCGGAAGGGGAAGCCGAACTGTACATCCTCTTACTTTGACCAACGTTTTGCAGATTCCTCACAAGAGTTCATGATTATTTTGAAATGTTGGTTTCATGTAAAGGATTTACTTCCTCTATATTTTGGACCCTATGTTAACAATTCCCTCAACTTGTCGTTCATTACTATAATAATGTCACCCGTAATTAGTTTAAGGAGATCCTGACGGTAATCTCCACAGCATTCACAATAGAGCACCAAATTGAGCATCGACGGACACAGTAGTAACGTGTCAACAAAGAGAATAGCTGAAATCCTATGAAGAACATTCGCAAGGTAGTGGATAAAGTGAGGGATTACTCAAATCAATACACTGCAGGAATAGTTTGTAATTGTAAATTTTAGATGCAACTGTTGGTGTGTAGCTATAGAAAATACAAGAAGTGTTTATTCTTTAGAAATATAGTGGAATTTTTCCGTGAGACTGTGATTCAAAATTTGACCAAGATTCAATTTATCAATACTTTTGTTTGCAAATCTTACTTAAATGAAAGGGCGATTTGTTTTCTCCTCTGATATATAAACGAAAAGTAGAAATGTCCATGATTGCAAAATCAATCTTCATCAATGGATATTAAAGTTAATTGTTCGTTGATCCAATGATAAAGAATGAACATATCCCATGGTGCCGTTATAAATGCCTTTGAAATTCCTAATAGCAATGACAACAGCATAAACTGTAAAGATGAGCATCTGTGGTGCTGGGCAGTTTAGTAGTAACTGTTTATTGCCTGAAATAGAAGAACAGACATAAATTTTTGATAGCATTTCTCATAAAATAGTCTGTTTGATTAAAGATTACCTAGCTCATCGTAGCAGATTTTTGTCAAAAATTTGATCTTAAAATAAGAGCAGGTAGAATTCTTTTGAAATAAAAATTCTCACCTGAGGAAAACAGAAACGAACAATCTGACAAACAAAAGATCAAATTGTTGTAGTCTGAGTTTGAAATGTACACAAATATACCTATATAATGTGATTTGTATTTCATTTCTTGTCCAGGTAATTAATCCATATAATCCTGATTTTCGCAGTTAACCTGAATGTTTGTCTAAAAAGTATTGTTATTTTCCCTTCTGTTGAGTATTTGGAAAGAGTTTGCAGGAATTTGTCAAAATCCATGGATAACTCTCCCTCTCATAACTCATTGACCATATGGTTGTATCATTACACACGTGCACAAACTGTCGTGTTATCACACAAAATCTGTATTCGGCTCTATTTATTTACATATTGAAATCTTTGTGAGTGAGAGAACGCTGTTGTGATACTTCAAAAAAGATGGATATATAAATTCGGATGCTTTTGTCTTTAGTCACATAGTAAAAATATTTTTTTAACGTGATAATTTACAATTTCAGTCAGATTTTGCAAGATATTACGTGGTCATTTATTGATGTCTTTCTATAAGAATTTGTACAATATGATGAGGGAATCATATGTAAAGTGGGTCCTGTAGCATCATACCCCACCCATCCTGCTACGTCTGTCGGTATACTTTTTCGACATAGTAACTTTCATACTTTTTGGCATATTACATTATTTAGATTTAGGATCACTGATGAGGGTTAAGTACCCTAAACGTGCATGTCTGGTCCACGTTGCCAATTTATCTGTTTTTAAATCATGTTATTCAATTTGAAGACGTTTACATTTTATTTGAAAATCTTGGGCTGAAAAAAAATATAGCCAAGAAATGAGCATTTCCATTTCAATCAATGGATGGCTAAAAAGTCTGATCAGGTTCAAAATTCTGGATGGTGACCAAATATCGTCCCTTATATCTGAATTACATTAGGAAATCAGAATTATGCTTTTTTTCTGAAAAAAAAATGTTGTAAAACATGAAACGTTTGATATCACCTTAAAATGTTAAACGTCTTCAAATTCATTAGCATCATTTAAAAACAGATTGATTAACAGCGTGGACCAGACATGCACGTTTCGGGTATTTAACCCTCGTCAGTGATCCTCTGCAATACTTTAAAAATAAAATAATTATATTTTCGCTCGCTTGCTCAGATGAAAATCCGAAGCACATTTAATTAATTTGGTATGGCCTAACAGAGGAACATTTCAAATGGAAGACATCGGCAGGTAAAAGGGATTTTGTGTGATGAAATCATGATAATGAAAGACATTTGATATTTATGTTGTCGTTATAGCCATTTCTTCGTTATCAGAAAAAGTGTTATCATTGTCAATATCTTAATCGTTACCATGTAAATGTCTTCAAATTGAATAGCATCATTTTAGAACAGATAAATTGGCAACATGGACCGGGCATGCACGTTTCGGGTACTTAACCCTCGTCAGTGATCCTCAAATCTAAACAATGTAATATTCCGAAAAAGTATGAAAGTTACTATGTCGAAAAAGCGTACCGAAAGACGTAGCAGGATGGGTGGGATATGATGCTACAGGACCCACGTCTAAGAAATTTCAAGAAATTTTGATCACAGAAATTTTAGAATGCGTTGAAGAAACGATCAACCGAAATTGATCGAACTTGGCTTCATGTGCCCTCGGGATGATATCTTGACGTAGACCTTTTGTGTCATGACATGCTTATCTATACTTCTTTGTGGGAGTTACCGATTGTGACCTTTCTAACGTATTGTGATATTTACCAATTGTGACCTTTCTACCGAAATGAAGTGGCGGGTGTTGCATGCAAACAGGAGATGCTCTTGACAGGGATATGGTTTTTACCATATTTGTCATCAGACAAACTGTTATAATTGCCCATATCTTAATCGTTACCAGACAAATTTTCATCATTGCCAATATCTTAAAGGTTACCAGACAAACAAACTGTCATCATTGCCAATATGTTAATCGTTACCAGTGATATTGTTATTATTGGCAATATCTTAATCGTTACCAGACAAATTTTCATCATTGCCAATATCTTAAACGTTACCAGACAAATAAACTGTCATCATTGCCAATATGTTAATCGTTAACAGAGATATTGTTATTATTGGCAATATCTAAATCGTTACCAGACAAACAAACCGTTATCATTGCCAATATCTTAATCGTTACCAGAGATATTGTTATCATTGCCAATATCTAAATCGTTACCAGACAAACAAACTGTTATCATTTCCAATTTCTTAATCGTTACCAAAGACATTGTTATCATTGCAAATATATTAATTGTCACCAGACAAACTGTCATCATTGCCAATTAATTAATTAATTTTACAAAACTATGTACTGCAATCTTTCTTTTCATATGAAAGTAAACATTCTCATTTGTACAAATTGTTATTTTCAGGCCAATCTAACGCACACTTTCGCGGTCAAAGACCTTTAAAAACGTCATTTTGAATTTGGGGTGAGCAGATCTAATGTATTGAGTTTTTACTATAGAGGTATGCGGAGATTTAATTATTACAAAATCGACAATATAAGAGTGGTTACTGCATTTTTTCAAATGAATTTTTTTATGGCTCATTTTTCCTCTATCTAGACTGTTTAGGAAAAAAATTACATTTCCAATAAAAATTTATTTTAAAGGACACTGTATCTTTAACTTTAAGAAAACCTGAACAAGTGAAACATGCAGAAATTCTGAAATACTCGTGCATACTATGTGGAAGCAGTGATTTTAATCATTCGTCATCTCCAACCAAATAAGACTTTGCAACTGAAATCGGAGATATATTCAGTGTCGATATTTCAACATACAATCCATTTGTTCACAAAAGGTTCAAGTGTCATACTCACAAAAATCTTTTTTTCTGCGATATAGGAAACTAAACGTGTTGGGAAAACTAGTGAATGCAAACTGCCATTACAATAAAGACATTCGTTCCCCACCAACAAAAGAGGCAGAACACATAAACAAGCTGAAATTTCGAAAGATAAAATTAAGCCAATATCATATATATCCGAAACAAGAGCTACGAGTACACAACACTCAGGGAACAAAGATGACACAGCAGATGACCAAAATAACGAAAGGTGTAGATTAAGAATCGGTTAAAATGGATATATCAGGTGACATCCAAGACGGCTTGGTGCTTTATTAGTTTTGTAAATCTATTGAAACATTTCGAAAACCATTTTTGGATGCGTTGATCCCGCTCGATTTTGGAAGAGTCAAAAGGAAAAATTCTAGCAGATGCATTAAATGTATCGCATGATTACACGAAATAAGAGACTCTTGCAGTTTGATCCAGCGACGTGGCTCACAGAGTGAAATTAGATAGTGAAGGAATTCTTAGATAGTTCAACCAAGGCAAGGAACATGCCTCCCGTCCTGTGTCAAATAAGCCTTTCCAGAGTTGTTGAGCAAATAGATTAATTGCGATTGCAAAAGTTGTTAGCACCTGTATCTTTTCTCCGATCATTAAGTGCATATTCTAAAACAAGCAGTCGATCAATTGTCGTTCTTCTTAAGAAAGAAGCACCAAGCTGTAGGTATAAGACACTGCAAACTTTGATACAAGGTGCTGGAAAAGAACATCCGTCATGTCCACCTGGCTGCATTCGACAACCCAAAAGTTATTGGGTACAAAAGAGGCCTTCACAACAATCTAAATCGTCCATCATCACTACTCACGTCATCGCGAAAAATGAACTGCTTTCCATAAACATTCAGAAAAATGTAAACATGATGCCAAGAAGTTGTTTTTCAGTAAATCAACAGGGGATGCTTACTCCTCCCGGGCACCTGATCCCACCTCTAGCTTGCTAGGGGTCCGTCGATGCTCAATTTGGTGCTCTATTGTGAGTGCTGTTGAGATTACCGTCAGGATCTTCTTTAACTCATTTGTGTCACACTTATGCCCTTTGCCGTGTGGAGCTCGTAAAAAAGTTCCCCGCGAGGGGTTTGACAGTAAGTGTTTTGAATATTTTTCCCTGACATTGTCGCCATAGCACTTTCTATATAGATGTGGCCTCAGACAGCGCATGCATTTTATATATTTTCATTTTCGTGTATGAACATCGACGGCGGGTGCGGCTAGCCAACAGGGGATGCTTACTCCTCCCGGGCACCTGATCCCACCTCTAGCTTGCTAGGGGTCCGTCGATGCTCAATTTGGTACTCTATTGTGAGTGCTGTTGAGATTACCGTCAGGATCTTCTTTAACTCATTTGAAGAAAGGTTGAGACATACAGACAAGCTTAATCGTGACGAAGAAACAATATCACATATCCCCAAAGAAAAGAAAGGTTTTATAGCTGATATAAAGGGTATTAGAGATCAGACATTGCCGCAGCATGAAAACCTAAAAAAAAAGGCTCCACATAAAGCAACTCTGTCTTTCATAAAAAATGTTTTTTGATAATTGTGTTGATGAACATTGTAGATCCAGTGGTAGCGCTTTCCAGGATGAAATCGATCGTTATGTACATTTACAACGAAGGAAGAAAGATATTATTGTTTTCTTCTCTTAAAGAAATGAAAACTTATTTGCGAGGGATGCAAAGATGGTATCAAAGCAGCAAGAGCCAAAGTATTAAACACTGAATTTACCAAGAAAGTTTTATTTTAAAGACCAGAAGAATCTTCTCGTGCTGACAACGAGGAAGGATTATCTTCTAGATATGGTCATGTGTCCACTAGCAACAAAAGTCCGATTGATGAAACAGTGATCATGCTGACGTTTTTTAACCTGATCATCTGCCAGTGAGGAGGTTGTTTTACACCACAATTGTACGTTCTTCGAGACCTCTTGCTAATCGGAAAAGTGGGAGGGTTGTGCGCACGTAATCCAGGATAACCATACCTTCTGCTTTTTCCGTGGCAGATGGCCGTCGGCACCGGTTGCCCATTGGTCTCGTTGGTTTATGTGTAGTCCTTTGTGTTTGATGTTTCTGTGTTGTGCGTTGACGTTCCTTGTCCCTTGTGCGTCTCTTTCTGCTTTGTGTTTTTGCATTGGGTGTTTTGCTGTTGGTGCTACAACCTGGTGTTGTTGGAGATCCCCTCCTTTGTTTAATAGTACTGATGTAATTTGCATTATTCTTCGCCACGTTGGCTTGCAGTGTAGGATAACGAAATATGGCGGGGACCACAAATCATGGACGTTTGTATGCTGTAATGGAAAGCCTCATAGTCTGTGCATTTCTGGGAATACTTTTAGCTCATATTACATTGTTTAGATTGAGGATCACTGACGAGAGTTAAAACCCGAAACGTGCATGTCTGGTTCCATGCTGCAAATGTATCTGTTCTTAAACGATGTCTTTATGTAATTCTTTTTTTTTTTTTTTCGTTCAGCATGAAATTTAAGTCATAAGCTTTAGGAGCAATACACTTTTAATGTTTATTGAAGTTAAAGAAATTTGTGCTTCCCATTAGCCACGAAAGGTAAGTTCCAAGGAAAGTACTCAAAGGAATTAGCAGACGTCAAACTGAATCTCGTTCAGAAAAACAATAGAAAAAAGGGGAGAAAATCCAAAAGAGACTAAATTTACAGAGGCCACAGTGGTTATAGAGAAAAATATCGTCCATACTAAATCATACTGTAGTAATAAACATTACAGAAGCACCCATCATTTATTCAGTCTGATAGTCGAGACGGCAAGGCAAAATCATTAGAATTTCCATAGGAACGGTTGCGAACCTTGGAATGAACAAAATTCAGAATTAAGACCAGGTGCCTAGGGAGAGTCAGCGTCTCCTGATTGCATGCATTACCATAGCAACAGCTCCATGGAAACCTGTCAAATTCGGTGATTGTCTGTCAAACCTGTCAAAGGATCCCGGACCTTAAGGAAAGGCTATAACAATCGGATTTTTGAATTTTCAAAATTTACTGAAATAATAATATAAATTGTTTGATCTATGACTGAACAACAACTTTCATATTTCTTTCTGCTAAGATATAACCCTAAGCGCTTGCAAAATTTACTAAAACACACCCACCCTCCGTGAGCTTTGGTTGAACAGTGCACAAAAAACCCAGGTTGTTTTGATAAATTTCACTTTACTTAGGTATGAGCGCAAAAAATAGCCATTCTCTTTTGCGCCCATGTTGAAATTAGAGAAAATCGGAGAAAAAATACAGTGCAAAAAGTACAAATTAGCATGTAAAACTCCTTATATATATATCGATCTATAATATATCTGCATTGATTTTACCTGAGCGAGGGCGGTTTTTTTTCCGGATATTTCGGTTACCCCCCTTAACTGTATAGACGTTACATAAATTGTGATGAGATTACAAACGAAATTATCATAATTATTCTTACTCATAAAATGTTAAATTTTATGTCTGATGTAAAAAGGGACACTGAATCTTTATAATCAATCGATATATAGATGATCTAAAAAGGGGCCTTAATGTCCTGGATCCTTTAGAAAAAAAGACGCCCATTTTGTTCATCTGCTTGTCAATGATGCTAATAAGACGTTAAACATTTGATGTGCAAAGAAAAGTACATTAGTGACATTGATTTGAATATGTTTCCCTGACATGGTCGCCATAGCAATTTCTATATAGACATTACATCAGACAGTACATGTATATTATTCTTTCATTTTCCTTCGTGAACATCGACGACGGGTGCGGCTAGCCAACAGGGGAAT
Source organism: Pinctada fucata (assembly GCA_028142955.1). NCBI lineage: Eukaryota > Metazoa > Mollusca > Bivalvia > Pterioida > Pteriidae > Pinctada > Pinctada fucata. The sequence goes on from AP027110.1 coordinate 10,901,612, forward strand.
CTTACTCCCCTCGGGCACTTATTCCCACCTCTAGCTTCTAGGGATCCATCGATGCTTAATTTTATGCTCTATTGTGAGTGCTATTAAGATTATCGTCAGGATCTTCTTTAACTCATTCTTTTCTGTTCTGTTTCTATGAATGACAAATTAATAGTTTTTTTTTTTTGCTCTTTGGATGTGTATGGAAAAAGATAAACACCTATTCTTCCTTTTCATACCAAAAATCACAGGACCATTGGAGTAGAAAATAGTCTAATGTTCGTCGCTTACTAGGCCATATTCTCTAAAATGAGCTTACCAAGAAAATAAACTGGACAGGGAAAGGTTGAAAAGTCGTTCTTTCAAAACTTAAATTGAAGGATTTACTTATAGAAAGGATATTTTTTGAAAGTTGAATCTGAAATAGACTTTCTGTACATTTTAAGAATTTATTTGCATTGTTTATTTCATTTATCAAGTTGTATCTCACAAAGATCCTGCACTTTATCTTAAAGACTAATGAATTAAAGAGTTGAATCATAAAATACCAGTCTTTTATGTAAGTATTTATATGTTAACTTAATAGATGGTAAATAAATTTCTAACGTTTTGTATTATGAGGTATTGTTTTTTTTTCATTTGCATCAGCAGTGAGGGAAAAAAACCAGGATGTGCTCAACTGCAACAGACAGTGAGATGACAATAATTATAACAGACTGATTCCAGTACGCATGTGATCGTGAAGGGGGGGGGGTTACCGGAGGAGAGGAAGAAAGAAAAGGAAGGAGGCGGATACAGCTGCAGTAGACTCCGATGCCACATAATGAATGAAATTGTAAATATTGAAATATATGTTCTATAGTATCAATTTTATTGTACTAAACACATGTTTCGGCGATTCAATCCTCGTCAGTAGCACTTCGTGTCAAACAGTTTTACTAAAGCCAAAGTAAATTTTCCTGGCGCCATCAATAATATAGACTTGTAATTATTATCTTGCCAAAAATGAGCGGCTCGAAATTTTGTGTAGGGTTTATTCATAAGCGTATTTTGCCAAAAATCGGCGAAAGGTAGACGCAAGGAGCTTAATTCTAAACATGACCAAAACATTATGCCGAACCCCGAGCTAAGGACCGAGGTATGCCACGAGGGAATGGTTCCTTAGTTTTTAGAAATTGATGTCTTATTTGATGACAGGAAATTTAGAATATATTTCAATGCAGTGCGTAAACACTACACTAGGAGTGCGATATCATCGGGGACTTGCAGCCCATCAGCAGCGATACCAGCCTAATGGTTGAAAATATCATTATTGAAGTATATGTTCTATGGTACCAATTTTATTGTACTAGACAAGGATATTGAATGATATGAACAAATGTATAAATTTTCTTACTAGCATTTCCGTGTTAAAAAACATTTACAGCATTGCCTTTCTCCTAGAAAAAAAAAAAACATTTTACAGTAGTACCTGTTTGTGTTCAGACAACATTTTACAATATTGCATGCTTTAGATACGTTAAACATAAGATATATGTCTGGTCCATGCTGCCAATTTATCTGTTCTTAAATGGTGCTATTAAATTTGAAGACTTTTAGCATTAAATGTGATTTCATTAGAGAATTGTCGATAAAAATTAAAACTGTTTATTTCGTATTGAATTTTAAGACGCTTAACATTTGAACCACTTCATGAGCGTAACTGATGGTGGACCACGAGTCCCCGAGGGCACATGTAGCCAAGTTCGATCAACATCGGTTGATCGTCTGTCTCTTCAACGCATTCGAAAATTTCTGTTATCAAAATGTCTTGAGATTTCTAAAACGTGGGTCCTGTGGCATCATATCCAACCCATCCTGCTACGTCTTTCGGTAATATTTTGTACATAATAACTTTCACACTCTTTGGCAATATCACATTGTTTAGACTGAGAATCACTGACGAGGGTTCAATACCCAAAATGTGCATGTCTGGTCCATGCTGAAAAATTATCTTTTCTTAAATGATGCCATTGAATTTGAAGACGTTCACATATATTATACTTTAATTTCATGTACTTGTGTAATACAGATCCTCCAAAAACCCTTCGTGTTACATTAAAAAGTTTTCAGATACAAGAGATAAAGAAGATCCACATAAGAGTGCATGAACATAGAAGGTGGATGCGGCTAGCCAACAGGGGATGCTTACTCCTTCTGGTGATTGTCCATGTGCTGTTCTCATTCACTGGCTTGTCGTAGAGGTAATTTGGACCTTTTCCCGAAATCTCCAACAGGACTTGGTTGCGGAACCAACAGCAACACCCCAAACATCCCAAGTGAAAACACAGAGAAGACATTCACAGCAAGAGACAAAGAACAACAAACCAGACATCAAACATCGAACATTAAAGACATCACATATACCAACGAGACCCGTGGGCAATCGGTTCCGACTTAGGACGACCATCAACCACGTTAGTAGGAGACGCTGTTGTTCTACGTGAATGATGATTAATTTCTAGTGCAAAATGAAGTTGAGTACTAATGCTTTGCAGTCATATAGGCTACTGACTGATACAAACAAGAATGAGTATATGCAACATACCGCGAGTATTCCTTTACCTTGGAACAATTAATATATGGAAGGGAGATTACATTTTCTTATGCATAGAAGCAAAATAACCTGACCTGGTGAACGCATTTATGTTCACAACCGCAACAAATAAATAAATGTGCACCAGGTTACCGTAAAGGACAATTATATCAGCTACTCAAGTGATCATTCATATCATAATAATTGAATATGGTTAATTTCTATGAAATGATGATATTTTATACTCCAATTCAATGGTAAAATAGAATTGTGTAAAGTAAATTAATAAAGTTTCATCAATTTAGGATTTTCTAAACTTTGATTGTTACTGCGCTCCATATTTAAATAAAAGTTTTGCATTGCATATTATACACTGTGGTGTATCACGTGATACGTAAATATGTTCCACGGGAATCCCCTTTGATCAAACCAAGTCAATACTGTTTAAATCTTCTTGATATTATTTTACTTTAGGCCTATCATATGGTCATTATAATCAATGATATGATGGTCATCTATTCTTGTCAAGAATAGACGTGTATTCGGAGAACACTTATACAGAAATTTTTCATTGCTCTACATATGTTATGATATGGTGCACGGACAGATACAAAATACTTATCGGTTTTCCAGTCACAAAAAAAAACAAGATAATTAAATGCAGCGGTCTATCGTAACACAATTTCTATGTCAATTGATCTAAAGAAATTCTATGTCAATTGATCTCAAGAAATTTTATGGCATGAGTATAACAGTCTGTGCTCGGCTGAGAGAAGCGAGCCCAAGATCAATCATCAGAGAAGTCTGACTACTCCGAAGATATTACAGAGAATCAGGAACCAGTATTCTCTGGGGAGATTTGAAAAGGGCCCTTTAAGGAGTCCCGTGGTCAGGTTGGTCATTGTGCAACGTTGGGAAAGACCCTGGTACAAACCTGTGGATTGGTCAAGTACCAAAACCCGCATTTTTGTGATGACTTTAGGATCATATCCTCGGTAATTTTTCTAACATTTGTGGTTGAAGTCTGATCTGCTTTTGAAAGTGTATGTCTCGTCCATACTGCAAATTCATCCGTTCATAAATGATGCTATTAAAATAGAAGAAGTTCAAAATTTGATCCTTCTGGATTTGTTTATAAGGTCAACGTAAAATTAAAACAAAACGAAAAGACTTACTTTGCTTACGTCGATGTCAAATTGAGACTCTATGAGTCATAAGACTCACTGAAGGTATCATGTGGGATATAGTATCAAAATGGAGGCATACCGCTAATTTGGAGAAAACAGGTACTGTAATGGTTAATAGCCGATGTCCTTGTACGCAGCTACGTTAAGGCACTCCTCGTTTTTACGTTGCAATATTCGTGACATTTTTAAAAGACATTTTCAATAATGAAAAAGGATATCCTCCAATAAAATGTCTTGATGTATTTGGTATCAGTGTTTAACACTAAGCTTGTACTACACATTCAGCCAATAGTGATGTCATGTGCCACATCACAAGTCACGTGACAACTATTTATAACATGCAAACAATAAATTATATAAAACGAGCTGGCGCAACGCCATTCCTGCAATTACAGTCCTATGCTTACTACCAAAATACCTTGTAGGTATTGCCTTTTATGAGTTCAAGTGCGCAGTTTTCTTCTTTTTTATATTTTTGGAATAAAAGACGATTTTTATCTAAAAAATGACTAGAACAGCACTAAACTCCCAGTATTGTCATATATTTTAAATAGTCATAAATAGAATCGACAAAGTGCCTACTTAGATCATGGAGGCAACCATCTATCGGACTAGTTTAACGCGACCCCAACACATAGCATTGTAATTTCAGCCTGCGCCATGCAATTTTATACCATCACCCTACGACGATATCTTTTTCAAACGTATATGTGACTAGCGAAGGGAAGCAACTCGTAGTTTATTACAATCAAGGTCGACTTCGCCGATTTTGTTCTCACATTTTTGTGGCCTTTAAACACAAATGTTTACCTGAGAAGATGAAATAAATACTATATTGTTTAATTGAGGAAAATTTCATCGTATTTCAATCAAAAAAGTGAAAATATTAGATCTGTGGCAATCAGTGGAATGTATTTTACAATTTCATCCCTCCAACGTAACGGTGCGATGGCGTAGTGGTGATGACGCAGGACTGCAAATTCCATGATGGCGAGTTCGATCCTGGCAGAAGGTTCATTTTATTTTTCTTGCTTTTTTTAAGTTAGAGGCACCATATGATATCAATAGGCATTGTTTCCGTATATCGTATATGCTTGTACTTATTAAAAGAGCTTTGTACAGTACAGATAAAATATGTGATATTAGGAAAGAGAAGATTAATTCTGTAACAAAGGAAAAGGTACAGTAAGACCCCATATCGGCCCTGCTGTTTCCTTAGAAATTCAAATCGTAAAAATTGATCAACTGTGTTTATTTTATTTATCTACAAGATCAATTACATATATACATAAAAGCGCTTTTCATTTTGATGCACCCCTACGAAATTATAGCTCATCAAACCAAGGAAGGATTAACAAATCCGGATTTTTCTCTAGAAATTCACATATATTTTCGAGAATTTCATGTAGAGCAAGACGATCTGCTAAAAATAAAAGTAGAAAAATGAATCAATAACCTCCATATCTGTCGATTAAAGGTGAAAAATTAGTAGCAGTCGCCCTTGCTCTAGTTGAAAATTAATGATTTGTCTTGCGTAGAATGTATATGGAAAATGCATGGACCACGTCGACATGGCGTTATGACGTCATTATAATGACGTCATTTGATTGACATCGCAGGTGCATGCACTGGCGTGACATATTTTAAAAATCAGGAATCGGTTTTCTCTTGAAATTCGGTTTGATTTATAAACGTTTGTAGTAAAAACAAACAAACAAACAAACAAAAAAAGGCTGAACATTGAAATATTTTACTATTTTACTAAGTTACATAGTGGGAAGGTGTTCATCGAGCATGTCGCATAAAATTCCCACCGGTAAAATAACTTAAATTTTAGGAGTAATATAGTAAAAAAAAAAACCGAGCAAGTTAACCAGAATTTAGATTCATAGTACATGTATTTAAGAATTCTTCCAATTTTACTTTTTTTTAAGAAAAATATGTCAGTTTATTGAAATTATATCCTCTGTTCCTTCATCCCCCCGATCCGCATTTAAGTATAGTTGTACTTCAGTCTAATATAAGATGTGATTGTTTACAATAAAACTACTATTTTCTACTTTGTATTCGACATATGAACATCTACTCCATTATGTATTATAAATATAGTTTTTTTTTCTATATGCTTGTTGGTTCAGTGAGTAAGAAATGAATCTGAGAAGAAAAAAGATAACTAAAATCTATGTATATATAGTGCTCTGAAAGATAAAAATTCTTAAATAAAAAAGAACGCATTCAATACTAGTTTAGGCAATCAAAACTAGAGAGAGAGAGAGAGAGAGAGAGAGAGAGAGAGAGAGAGAGAGAGAACTAATGCATAACACCAGACAAAGACAAAAAAATAATTTAACAACAAAAATTCTACGTATATATTTATCCCATCTCGGGAATTTTTTTTTTTTTTGCAATCTGATTGATCGAGAAGAAAAGATTGTTCGAACCAATCCCCAACGTGCACACCATCAAAATAAATTTCTGTAGACCGTCAGCAATTCAGATATTTCCGTTTAAATAAATTCGCATGTACATGAAAGGAGTCGCGAAACAGAAATTTTCAGCAACAAACAAACAAAAAACAAAACAAAACATCCCCCACAAAAAAAAACTATGCGTTGCAGTAAGGTTTGTCACTGACCGCCCACGGAGATCAAGCCCATAGAAAGCTCTGCTTCGCCTCGCATTCTATTGGCATGATGAACCCGACAAACCTCTGTGGACGGTCAAGATCATGGGCGGATCCAGGATTTTATTTCAGGATTGGTCCGCAAGTCCGAATTTTTCTGAATAGGAAAAAAAAGAGGGGGAAGGGTGGTTTATACACCAGACAATAAAGTTCTTGATTAATGAGTGTCTTTTCTGTTTATCTTTACATGTATAAATAAAACAGATGACTGGTGGGCTAAACAGCGAGCAAAAAGCTTAAATTCTTTAATTTTCACATCATATTACTAAAACCTTGAATTTTCACATCATTGTACTTGATTGATGATATGTAAATACAAAAAAAATGGCGAGCGATAGCGAGACGATGAATTGGGTTTTTTCCGAAACAAGTCCTCTATTCGTGTTTCATTACTTCTAGTGCCCCTGTTTATTGGCCAAAGTGAAATGTATATGGGCTTTTGAGGAAGCGCAGCATCTTTTGAAAATAACGTGTGTGCCGTACTTTTTTATCTAAAAGGGTTCCGAATCCCTCTCTCCCAACCTCACCAACATCACCAACGTTTTTCGTGTTTAAATTACGAAATAGCATATCGATTTTATATATAAAAAAAAGCCAGCGATTCGATACAAATGTAAAACTGTTCATTTTGTGAACCATGTGCATTTTGGGGTGTTTAGGTGAAAGAAAAACAAAACCAAACCAAACCAAGTACACACTGTTTTGGAAAGTACATCACCCTGATATACATTAGTTATTATAAATATAAAATTATCAAATCAGTAAATGGAATTGAACAGTATAGCCATAAGAAAAATATAGTCTTCGTCTGTCTTTTAGTATCTTTCACACAATCTTGTGACTTCTCGTAAATACATCAATAAATCGAAATTTACTTACAGGGGCTACAGTGCACAGAGTACAAAATAAATCCCCCCACTTATAACACATAAACAAAAAATGTTTATGTATTATAAGGGGGGCTCGTATTTATATTGTACTCCCTGTGTACTGTAGCCCCTGTTATTCACCGTTATTTTATCGAATTCTTTCAGTGGCGCCATCTATCACAGTTTCTTGCAACGGCAGTGATAACTGTATACACAAGATTTATTCTTTTCGTGTTTTATTCGTATATTCTTTATTCATTAGTTGCAGCTAGATATATAAATATACATATATTAAACAAACTAAGGTTCATTTTAAATTATTGCTTATTGACGTATTTAGATGGGCGTTTTGGGCGCCTCAACCAAAAAAAAAAAAAAATAAAATAAAATAAAATAAAAAAAAAAAAAAAAAAAAAAAAAAAATCGGTAAGTAAGGTACATTCGCATTTGGTGGGCTTATACTTTGGAGTTATGATGTCGAACTTTCGGAAAATTATTTTCTCGCTCCCGGCCGCTCGCCACGTAACTGTTTGTTGTTTGCATATCAAATTGCTCTAAAAGAAACTCCGTTTTTTCTGATAATTATACTAAGTAAGTCAACATACCCTTACAGCAAGGGGTGTGTAACGCCCCCCCCCCCCACCCCTTAAAAACAGCTGGCTTGCTATGCCCATCAGATAATTCTCGATCATAAATTATAGCTTTTCATAACAATCCAATAACCATGACAAAGATTTCAAATGGCTATTTCAATACTGCCTTCATCAAGCAAAACTGTCAATCGCAGCAAGATAATTTTCCGTCCCCCTTCAGGAACGCCCTTGACCCCTTGGACAGGGACCCTTGTCGCTCTCCCAGACTAATTGACTTTCTGATATTCACTACATCCCCAATCTCAAATTTAAGCGGTAATATCTATGTCTTTTCGTTCATTTAAATCACTATGTAAAATATGCACGGATATGGTTATTAAAAACATCGTAATTCCCTTAAATTCTAGAATCAGTTACATATAGCATTAAAATGAGACATTCTCCAAGAATAACCCAGAAGCTAAAAGACGACGTACAATACTTTATCAATCGCAGATTTTCGAGGATTCATGAAATCGTTTCATGGCAAAAACTTGAGCAAAACAATCATTATGAATGATGTAAGAATACAGCAATTTGTTATCTGACAGCGTTATATCACGATGTGATTATAACGTCATATGACGTCAAAGTCAGTGACACAGAAAGCTTACCTACGAGTTTTCAAATTGCTATAAAATCAAAACGGAATACCCGATTCTCAAAATTTAAACTGATTTACATTCTGTAAATCTAATATTTTCATTGTTCAAAGTTTGCTTCATTTCTCAGATAGGGCCGATTTTGGCCCATAACGTACCTTCTCCTTTCGTTACTAACATTATAATTTTTATTTTAGCTTGTGATATTCAATTTACGTGGTCTAAGAGAGAGAGAGAAAAAAAAAACAAACAGGGAGACGTGAAAATTTTATATCATTATTTTTTTTTCATTCTAATTAAAATCTAAAAGAATACCACGAAGAAAATGCATGTCGTACAATTATTCATAATTGACAAAGTCCAATCTGAATGTTACGCACGCCACCTTACTTAGTAACTTCCAGCATTTTAATTTTAAGCCCTTTTTTTCAAGTTGTCGTCGGTAGTATTTTCTCTCCCGTCTTTAAATTTGGCCTTTAGAAAATAATATATAATATAATATAGAGAATTTATTATGATCTTATCATTATTATTTCCTTGCTTTCACTTTGTTTAGATTGAAAGGCTGTATCCTCAGTTAGTTAACGGTCAGTTTAAAAAACGAATCATCTATTTAAAAAAAGAATTCATAAAACCTTCAAGCTTTTCTAAGACTTTGAGTAACATCCGCACGTGGTTGCTAGGCAAGCATTTTCATCAAATATTTGTATAGTTCGTTATGCCATTCAAGTATATTTACTATAGATAAAAGTTATAACATATTCAAATAAAAATTCAATCATGTATAAAGATCTATCTCGATGATAAATGACAATAAAGAGTATCAAAATTTGCAAACGACAATAGACTCCGTGTTGATGACGTCAAAATCTGAGGTTGACGTCATTTCGCGCCATATTTGAAGACGTCATTTCTGAGGAGTGCCTTAACGTAGCTGTGTAAAACTTATATTTTGATGGTTCTGTTTGTTAATCAAGAAATCATTGTAGTTTTTACAAACATTTTGACAAAAGGAATATCATGGTCGAAATATGTTACACATGTTGTGGTGGTTTCCACGCAAATATTGACAGCTTTTGTCACAATGTTTCTGAAAAAATACAAACAAATGTAAAATTAGTTAAAGAAGATCATGACGAAACTCTCAACATCACTCACAATAGAGCACCTATTGAGCATCGACGGACCCCTAGCAAGCTAGAGGTGGGACCAGGTGCCCGGGATGAGTAAGCATCCCCTGTTGGCTAGCAACATCCGCCGACGATGTTCATGTAAGAAAATCAACACAATATATTATCTAAAGATATCAAAGTATCTGTTCAGACAAGGATGTAGGCCGTGAGAAGATAAAATTTAATCAATGCAATTATGTTCAACGTCTTCAAATTCAATAGCATTATTTAAAATAACCGGATAAATTTTCAGCATTGACTAGACATGCACGTTTCGGGTACTCAACCCTCTTCAGTGATCCTCAATCTATACAATGTAATATGGTCAAAGAGGGTGAAAATTATTATGTCAAAAATGTACCGAAAGATGTAGCAGGATGGGTGGGATATGATGCTACAGAATAAATTGCAACTTACCCCTACCGTCTCCAAATCAGTATCTCATGGAGAAAATACCTCATCCAACGACAAGGTCTAAAGAAGAAGAGACAAATAACTTCATGTCTGTGTATGAACTACTCTAGTCAGATTATTATCTCCATTTCGGCAAACTTATTTTTGAGAAGATTAAATTGACCATTAACGAAATATACCGCTCTGACCCCAGCAACTCCATAAATATTTAATCCGACATGAATAATACTCAATTTAAACTATTAAGGTCATATTTTATTTTTTTAGTTGGACTCTTCGCGATTCATGGAATTTGCACGTGACCAACCAGAATTATACTACATTGAGCACCCAAAGTAAGACAGTCATTTCTTAACTGTTCTTGTTATAACGATTCGCAATAGAAAACATATTATTTTTGTTTGTAAAGTGGGTACAGTGGAGACAGAAATACCTTTCGATAACCACACTCATTCACCTCGGCCCAATTTGAATTATTACCCGCCTTCCCACTCAGATTTTCTGGGTCCTACGCGACCTAATTATCCAGTACATGGTATTTTTCATCCCCAGAAGCACCTTACAACCCGTTTGCTTTGTTAGTCAGACAAAGTATTTTAGATACCTCCAGATAACTAGCGCTGAGCAAATGCGGGCGATTAAAGATGAATTTACGTCTGATTTGGCACATATTAAAAATCTACGATTTTTACGAAGAATGTTGGTAAATTCAGAAAACACTATGGTGTTCTCAAGCAAACTGCGCATGTTCAGAAGTCGAGACTGTGTAAAGGGTAAGGTCATTTGTCGATCAAGGTCAAAAGAAAAATAATAATAATGATGAAAACAAAGACGACGATGACAGGCTGAGTTCATAATTATCTGTTTCAAAATCTCCTATTCATTAAAATCGTAAAAATAACTTAAGTTATAATTGCACTAAAATATTTAATAAAATGTATTAAATATATATTAAATCTATTCATATCGAACACGTAAAAAGTGAGTAAACTAACAGTATATGGTAGCCATATCATTCCAAAACCTGTAAGCATCTACTTACAGCTGGAACGGAGATGTAACTAATACGGCACCGTGTAATTTATGTAGTGGAGTCGTGGAAAGGAGACATGGTGTCTGGAGTCTAAGTTTTGAATGTTAAACGTCTTTAAATTCAATAGCATCATTTAAAACCTGATAAATTTACAGCATGGACCAGACATGCACGTTTCGGGTACAAAACCCTCGTCAGTCTGAAGATAGGACTTCATCCGATTTTATGCAACCATGAAAACCCTTGGGGATATGTCGACCCATCTGTCAGTGCACCCCAACATTATAGTCTGTTTATCCCCCTGAGGAGTTAGGAGTCTTGACATTATTATTATTACTTTTTAGAAAATGAGTTGAGGAACAGTGGGAACACGTTCAGGGACATCCTTTTATTAAACCAAAGCACACTGAAATCCATTACCACCAACTGTCGGCAAAAAAAGAGAGAAAAATGATGAAAAAAGAGTAAACCTGGTACTAAGTTCAAGAAATCTAAAAACGTCAACGACAACGAGATCCGTTTGTCTCCAATGAAAAGGCAACGAAAATTTTTTTGCGCCCAGTAAAGAGTGAAACTGGATCAACCCTAATTCCATTAAAAGGATCACCTGTGCATAGCGGACGTAAACCGAAGTCCCGCAGTGTCACCACCGATATTAGGAGTGGTTGTAGTGATACTAATATTCCAAAGCATGGCCACGTCGCAGACTATTGATGGATGCGAACGATATCGATATCGGTGCTGATCTGGAAAATACAGTTCCCGATTTGGACCTTAAACAAGATGAGTCGCCAAAGAATCGAACTGAACAGGATAAATTTGCTGAATTTTAAAAACATGATCAGACTGTGCCGATATACAAATCCCTTGTTTCAGGAATATCAACCAGGGAAGCAATTGAATTGTTGTTAAGAAAATTAAATCCAGTAGTAAATTTGTTGGTGTTATTGGTCTCGGCACAGATCTCGTGCCTGGGGAGATTTCGTTTGAGAGTTGCCGCGCGTCGTTGTTTACGAGTGCCATTCTGCACGTTGATTGGTTGTTTGATCCCGTACTAAGCTCCGCCTTGTTATTTTTCTGTCAATCAAGAAATAAAGGGTAGCTGTGAATAATACATCCATTATCTATCAATCCACGCTATACCATTTCTATAATGCAATATTATATCAAAGACAAATTGATAATGACCATATCCCCGTTTACAGCACAAAATCGATAATTCAGAAAACGAAGGCATACAAAATCAGGATAAAACAGGAACCAAAGAAAACAGACAAAAACCTCCATCGTATGACAAGAAGCGAACTACCGATATGAGAATGAGACCAGGTGCCCAGGAAGAGTAAGCATCTCCTGCTTGCATGCAACACCCGTCGCTTCAATTCGGTAGAACTGTCACATCCGGTAACTTCCATTTTGGAAGATATAGAGTACAATCTATGGTTGGATGGTTAAAATGGTCTATGACAGAATATCATCCACCATTCTGGAGAGTGGGACATCATAGTGTATGACGAGTTCCCCATAGGTCCCAAAGACAGAGGTTGGACCAGGTGCCCCGGAGGAGTAAGCATCCCCTGTTGGCTAACCTTACCCGCCGTTGATGTTCGCACGAAAATAAAACAATATGTAAAATACATGCACTGTCCGAGGTTATGTCTATATACAAAGTGATATGGCGGCAATGTCAGGGAACAATAGTCAAAACACTGTCAAACCCCTCGCGGGTAATTTATTTTACTAACTCCGCACGGCAAAGGGCATACAGTGTGAAACAAATTAGTTAAAGAATACCCTGACGATAATCTCAACAACACTCACAATAGAGTACAAAATTGAGCATCGACGGACCCCTAACAAGCCAGAGGTGGGACCAGGTGCCCAGGAGGAGAAAGCGCGACAGTTATATACGAGTCTTCATGGGAAGGCTAAAGAAATTCTTTCTAATTAACATAAGGTGAGTTGGACAATTATTCCGCAGTTTGCTACGACCTAAGTCAGCGATTAAATCCCTCCAGAACTTCTCGAAAATGAATACATAAAACGCGTACAATTTGTATATACCACTTTGAATATATCAGTATCCGCATCGTATCAAGATATGTAGCGCGTCTAACATTTCCATCGTAACGGAGTCACTTTCCGGATTTTTCAATCATTTAAGTATTAATTTACTCAAAGGTTATTTGTTTCTGGAGCAACAAAAGTGTCTATCTCCTACATTACAGAAATATGAAGGTAAAAATTAAATGACATCATTTCAGAACAGGTAAATTTGCAACATGGACCAGACATAACCCTTTCGGGTACTTAACCCTCGTCAGTGATCCTCTTTCCAATAAATATAATATGGCCAAAGAGTGAAAGTTATGTTATATTACCCCAAAAGGGGTTGATCAAACTCCAAGGTCAAGTTCACTAGTTAAATGTCCAATATATTAAAAATGGCCACGGTAATGCTGCAAAATACGCCCCCAAAAATCATTTTCATTTAAGATAATCAAAATTGCCTGATGATCTTGACGATTAACTCAACAACACTCCCAATAGAGCACCAAATTGAGCATCGACGGACTCCTAGCAAGCTAGGGGTGGGACCAGGTGCCCGGGAGGAGTAAGCATCCCCTGTTGGCTAGCCGCACCCGCCGTCGATGTTCATTCACAAAAATTAAACAATATATAAAATACATGCATTGCACTGTCTGAGGTTATATGTTATATAGAAAATGCTATGGTGACCACGTCAGGGAAAATATTCAAAACACTTACTATCAAACCCCTCGCGGGGAACTTTTTTTATGGACTCCACACGGCAAAGGGCATAAGTGTGACACAAATGAGTTAAAACAAAGGAGGGGATCTCCAACAACACCAGGTTGTAGCATCCACAGCAAAACACCCAATGCAAAAACACACAGCAGACGAGCACAAAAAGAGACGCGTAAGGGACAAGGAACGTCAACGCACAACACAGAAACATCAAACACAAAGACTACACATAAACCAACGAGACCAATGGGCAACCAATGCCGACTTAGGACGGCCATCTGCCACGGAAATAGCAGAAGGTATGGTTATCCTGGATTAAAGTTGAGGAATTTCGTGGTAGTTATCTATTCGAATATCGGTAATATCCAAAATGAGGCTTTTCCAGTCATTCAGAGCATGCGATTCGACACCTTCCGATTTACACCATAGTTTGGTATAGGTATCTAAAAGCCGCCTCACACTTGAGCGAATTGACGGGGACGAAGGAGTGCGAATCGAAAAAAAGGACAAAATGCGCGCGAATTCAACGAATTCAAATAAAATTCCCTTCAAATCATGCGATTATATACTATTGTCAAATATGATGAACGAACGGTAAGCGGAGGATAAATATGCCTTGCGAAGGGTCACGATTATTCGGTTCACTTCTTTGGGTTAATTGTATCCGAAGACTAGCGAAGGGTTGATATGCCCCGATAAAACGACCGGAAAATGAGCGATGATTTGATATGGCGTGCGATTGGAAAACGAATTCGAACGAAAAGATCGGGCGTTCTCGAAAGTGTGTGCGCGCTCCCCCTGGAGTATAAAAAGGCGACCATTTCCGTCCAAATCTCAGTACGACCAGAGAATTCATCCAGAGTATTCCTTTACAAGCACCGCAAGATGCCTGCAAGATACAAAGGAAGGGGGGAAGGAAGAAGGATGGCACGGAGAACTGTATCGACCGGACCGAAATCGACAACCTCTGAAATATCAAAACCGCAATCTGAAGTGCCGCCTCCTCCTGAGGGTCCCAAACAGTCACAGCCTGCCAGTTCGCAGCCACAGTCTCCTCCATCCCCGCGGTCTCCAACGCCGCCTCTAAGCCAACACCAAGAGGATGCTGACAGTGATGCTAGTGGTAATGGTGAGGATAGAGATACTGCTCTACAACCGGGCACCAGCACATGGTAATATTATAATTTTAAAAAAAATGAACATTTGTCTGTAATTATTACAATAATTTATTATTTCAACAAAATTTGATGTTTCTCTTCTGAATTATTTCTTTTAGTCAGGCAATGTCTGGTGACAAGAAGAAATCCGGCGATGATGGGCCCAAATATGGTGGTAGAAAACGGAAGGATGGCAGCGGGCGGTCCAACTACCGCAAGGACATACACGAGGGAAATGAGGACGAAATGGTCGAGTTCTTCAAGGACCATCGGTCGCTTTGGGACATCCGGCACAAGGATTATGGGAACAGGGACGTCCGCCAGTCCTTGTTACAGTAACTGTCCCAGTC
The DNA here is from genome assembly GCA_028142955.1 of Pinctada fucata. Classification (NCBI taxonomy): domain Eukaryota; kingdom Metazoa; phylum Mollusca; class Bivalvia; order Pterioida; family Pteriidae; genus Pinctada; species Pinctada fucata. The sequence continues at coordinate 10,917,034 of AP027110.1, forward strand.
TGTCGGGGTCTCAGGTAAATATTTAATACTATTTCAATACAACATTGAGTGATTAATATTATGATATATATAATTATCAATGTAATATTGATATATATATATTTTTTATATTCCAGTGACTGACATCGATGGCTGGTGGAAGGGAATGAGAGATACCTTCACCAAGCTCACAAAGACGAAGTCTGGTGATGCACTGAAGGATCTGCCTTACAAGCAAAACTGGATCCTCACTAAGTTCGCATTCCTGCGGGAGAGGCCCACCACCAACCAGGATCCTGTGAAAAGTGTAAGTATTATATAAAAAAAACCCTAAATACATGAATTTATCCATGAATTTATTATTTTATTACCGTAAATTGGGATACTTTGGTCATGGTTTAATTTGCAAATTTAGTCACTCTGTTGAAATGGCCAAAATTTAACCGGCCGAAAATAATTATAAGGTGGCCAAAATTTAGCCACGCTAAAATATCCCAATTTACGGTATAAATACTTTTATGACTATTTGTCACATTTCAAGTATTCACGTTTGTTATACTTTGTTATTACGTCTTTTCAGCTAAAGGCGATCATAGATGACAATGATGGGGATCTGGTCGCTGCAGAGAGAGAGGCTGCTAAGCAGGGAAAAGAGGCTGCCAGGAAGCAGGGCAAGGTCAAGAAGCAGAACGAGGAACAGGATAAGGACCCCGTAGAAGTAGACCTGGAAGCTCTGCAACAAGCTGCTGCTGACAGTGCCACAACTTTGACTGCCATTCAGGAATCTATCGCCAAAGCAACAGAGCCAAAGCCACTGGACCGCATCGGAAACTTTGGTACCTACCTCATCGGCGAGATGCGGGCAATGTCCAAGGGTCGGTACAAGGCCTTCAAGAGGGAGGTACATGCTCTCCTGCTCAAGTACCAGAGCTCTACTGAAGATGAAGAAGAGGATGAGAGGCAAGCACCAATGCCCAAGAAGTCCTGTTGCAGTGGCATGCAGTTAAGTCAGCAGTCCTGTGACAGTGGCATGCAGTACACTCAGCAGCAGTCCAGCAGTGGTGTCTTTGGTAGTTATTGTGAGTGGCAGCCAAAACCCTTCAACCGGATTTCAAATCCATCTTCTACTAGTCACTGGCAGTCTGCTGGGAAGGGATATATGAATCAGTACTACAACAGGGTGCAGCAGGATCAGCAACAACAGCAAAACCAAGGCCCGCTACAGCAGCATTATGTTCATCAGCCTCAGCAGTCTCAGTCGCAGCCTAGCAGCTCTAATAAAGGAACAGACTCCAGCAATATCACCACCATGACATTAGTGTCATCAGGTATCAACATGGATTCAGCCCAGCTAATGGATATTCCCCTGCATGACTCAGTAAATCTGCCATTTGCCTCAGCGCCGCCCTCTACAGAATGTAGTTAATCATCATCCAAGTGACTGTCTATGTCATAATGACTGTTCATATGTTATACTTACCAGTATATTTTGCCTGTGACTGTTTGCTGGTGATTTGTGACATTTTAATAATGATTTATTTTTAATCTCTGTTTCAGATAAAACGTTCTGTAACAAGGTATTTTCATATAAAAAGCTCCTGGTTTGAATTTATTATGTTATTATTGTACGAAGTGCACATGCTTTTGAATTTTGAATATGAATCGTTAATCGTTAATGCTATTGAAGGCAAATGACAAGATGTCATTTTATATAATAATGTACTTGTACAAAAAGTTGATAACTGATGAAAACTTTTGGTAAATTTGAATATAATAGTGCTTTATTTCGTAGTTTTAAGATAGAATAGTTTTTCTATAGAAACAAAATTGGGGTTTTCTTCATTTATTTTCATTTTAACTTGAAATTTGGCTGAATTTTATTCAAAACTTCATTACATCATAATTGCATATATTATTTTTATTACAATAAAAATGATTTTAAAAATATAAAGATTTATTATTAGTATGGCGTTAGTTGTTTACAATTATAAACACTTACGCTCAAAACTATCTTAAACACAAACACAAATTTATTTTATTTTCCTCTCCCCATAGTCTCTTGTATTTGATTTGGTCTAACATCTAGGGGACCATTCTGTCCTGCCATGGAACACTTCCTACTTCAGAATTGCACCAATGCTTCAGTAGGTTTCTGATCTTCTTGCCCTCCTTGTTCTGAGTGTTGTTGCCGGTGACAATGACGGTGTCATGAAGATTGCTACCTCTTCTCCATGCTCCAGGGACCGGACTGCCTCGTCAATCAGGGCGTTGTTCATTGCTGGGTAGCGCGTCCTCATCAAGTTGTGCAGGATACAGCAGGTCTTGATAATGATACGGGCTGTTGATGGCAAGTGGTTCATCTTTGAGGCTAGGATCTGGAATTTGTTGCTAAGAATTCCAAATGCATTCTCAGAAACACGACGAGCCCTGGACAGTCTGTAGTTCAGGATCCTCTGCTCCCTGGATAGATCCCTCTGACCATAGGGTTTCATCATGTTCTCGGACAGGCTGAAGACATCGTCTCGCACCAGGAAATATGGTATGTCCACATTGTCATAGGGGAGAGGGTCTGGGTCTGGAAAGTTGACCGAACCATCCTCTACCATCTTCTTGCCCTCCTTGTTCTGAGTGTTGTTGCCGGTGACAATGACGGTGTCATGAAGATTGCTACCTCTTCTCCATGCTCCAGGGACCGGACTGCCTCGTCAATCAGGGCGTTGTTCATTGCTGGGTAGCGCGTCCTCATCAAGTTGTGCAGGATACAGCAGGTCTTGATAATGATACGGGCTGTTGATGGCAAGTGGTTCATCTTTGAGGCTAGGATCTGGAATTTGTTGCTAAGAATTCCAAATGCATTCTCAGAAACACGACGAGCCCTGGACAGTCTGTAGTTCAGGATCCTCTGCTCCCTGGATAGATCCCTCTGACCATAGGGTTTCATCATGTTCTCGGACAGGCTGAAGACATCGTCTCGCACCAGGAAATATGGTATGTCCACATTGTCATAGGGGAGAGGGTCTGGGTCTGGAAAGTTGACCGAACCATCCTCTACCATCTCCTTGAACTCAGAGTTGTTGTAGATCTGAGCATCACCACTTGATCCATAGCCTGAAATGACAGATGGGCAAAACAATATCAGTAATGGTCTCATGTCAGGTGTTTGTTGTCATGTCGTTTATGTTCCTTCAGGTCCTTATCTTGTCTTTGTGGATTTTTGTTCAACTCTTCAGCACGTAACTCTTCAGCACGTTGCGAGTTATTTTATACTTACATACATGGTAATAAAATATGTCAAACATATACATGTGCATGTATTGTATCATACTTACCACCAACATCGCACCAGACAAATTTGTAGTCACTGTCCACTATAGCGAGCAGGATGATGCTAAAGAAGCCCTTGTAGTTATAATATAACGAGCCAGACAGAGGAGGCTTTCTGATGGCCACATGCTTGCCATCAATAGCAGCAACACAGTGGGAAAAATTCCAACGCCTGTAGAATCCATCAGCAAGTTGTCTCCATCCATCAGGGTTTGAGGGGGCTGTCATAACTTCATCTGCATATTCGTCACATATGACCTGACACACCTCTCTTACCACAACAGGTAGAGTGTTTTCAGGCACCCTCCACCCATACTGCATGTCAGAGTACATGGTGCCAGACACAAGATGACGGAGAGTAACTGCCAGCTTGAGACGACCTTCCAGGGGCTCCCTGAACCAGGTGTGCTGCTTCCAGATTCTTCCTCGGACCCTTTCCAGTATTTCATCGTAGAGTTCAGGAGCCATGCATAGAAATTTCTTAAATGTCGAAGGATCCTCCCGACGGAGCTCAACTAACAGCTGGTCATAGATGCCAAAGGCCCTTCTTCTGGTAGGGTGCAGCCATGTCCTTCTCCACATACGACGCCGTCTGAATCCCCTTCTCCATCTGAAGCGGCCTCTGATCAATTGGTGCAAGTTCAGCTGCTGATGTACAACTTCATTGTGAGCCATTGCCAGTAAATACTGCTGCATCTTTCATTTGTAAAACTTTTGAGGTGCTTTGATTCTTTGGCCAGGACTTGAATATATAAGCAACGTGGTGCGTGGCAGGTCCGAGAGGCTCAGCAATCACCAGATTTTTCGCCTGTTAACTTGTTCGTGTTCGTATTAATTCGCAATCCACAGTTTGTTATAGCATTTCTTAGTCTTGCGTTCGTGTATGCATCGCTATTCAAATTTAGTAATCGTTAGTCTTAGTAGCCCTTCGCAAAGAAGATGGCAAGCGAATATTCGTTTGTCACAGTAAGTCTTCGTTTCTGTACGCAGGTCAAACTTAGTCATCGTGTTGCTTCGTTTAGAGTTCGTTCGAGGTCGGTCCATTTTGGCTAAAGTGCGATGAGGGACGATGCGCGACAATAACACACGAACGATAAACGAACGGTTATCGCAGACTAAATAAGAGATGCGAATTCAATCAGATAATGAACGATTTTCCAATTCGTCGGGAAATTTTAAACATGTTCAAAATTTCCCGACGAATTTATACAATCGCGACTGTTAGTTCAGAAGGTGTGCGAAACCAAAAACGAAGGGAAACTATGATTTACTATTAAAACGAATTTTTAAAAAGTGTTATTCGCCAGTCATCGCAAGGCTTATTTCTGGCAATTCGTTTAAGTGTGAGGCGGCCTTAAAGCTTCCTTTAGCACTTCGCGTCATTTAATAAAATCTATCATGGATGGGATTCTATACTAAGGTCCTGTCTAAAGAAGACCACAGAGTTGCCTGTCTTTGATAATTGAAAAGTCACCTTTAATAATATGACCAGCTGGTTTATATATGTTAGATATGCAGACGTTGCACATTCTCAAAAAGCAGGACATGATTCAAGTATTTTAGGATCTTGTGTAACTTTGTTGTAGTTAAAAACGAAATTTCGAATAGGTCTCTTATATTTGTAACAAATAAGAGGAGGTTTTAAATTTTCAAAATATTGAGGAATGGCACTTTGTACGCGATGATCCCGAAAAATATTAGAGATGTTCAGAAGATCAAATACTTTGTTAATAAATGGAATTTTTATGAATCGTCTTTTAGGGGAGGTGTTTTTAACCAAAGGATATAGTTTATTTTGTGCGAATGCATCAATGATATTTAGCCTGAATCAATCAGTGTTTCTTAAGAATGCAACCAGTGCTTCATCCAAGATAGATTTTAATTGAACTGCTGGAACTGAAGAGAGATCATGTAGCAGTTCATGTCTGCCGCCGAGTTTTTTGTTTCTCCTTTTACCGTGAGACCTATGCTTCCTTTTAGTGTTAGGGCGGATTGTTTCCTTGTCCATAAATCTGATCGTTTAGACCAAGAAGAAGATCAGAAGAAGATCCTGACGATAATCTCAACAGCACTCCCAATAGAGCACAAACTTCACTTACAGATACATAGACGATGTGTTATCCATCAATAATCCAAAATTCGCGGATTACTTGAGCAGTATCTATCCTTCGGAGCTTGAAGTCAAAGAAACTACCGAGACAAATAATTCAGCATCCTATTTGGACATAATGTTGTCCGACGACACTGATGGTCACTTGACCACTTCACTCTATGACAAACGTGATCAATTCAATTTCAGCATTACAAACTTTCCTTTTCTGAGTAGCAACATCCCTTCATCGCCTGCTTATGGCGTGTTCATATCTCGGTTGATACGCTATGCCAGAGCAAGTACCAAATATACAGATTTTGTTTTGAGAGCTAGGCGTCTTTCAGATAAGCTTCTCAGTCAGGGATATGTTTGTGGCCGACTAACATCGTCACTGAGGAAGTTCTACGGTCGATATGGGGAACTCGTCATACACTATGATGTCCCACTCTCCAGAATGGTGGATGATATTCTATCATAGACTATTTGAACCATCCAGCCAAAGATTGTTCTCTATGACTTCCGAAATGGACGTAATCGGATGTGACAGTTCTACCGAATTGAAGCGGCGGGTGTTTCAAGCAAGCAGGAGATGCTTCTTCCTGGGCACCAGGTCTCACTCCAATATCGGGGGTTCGCTTCTTTTCATGTGGTGGAGGTTTTTGTTTGCTTGCTTTGGTTCCTGGTTTATCCTGATTTGGTATGCCTTCGGTTTCTGAATTATCGACTTTGTGCTGAATACAGGGATATGGTCATTATCCATATTTGTCATTTCAATTCGTAAACGCTTAAGGCTTTCAAAATTTTGTCAGCGATTGCTTCAAAATTTTTGAATACTCGAGAGATGACGAAATTTCGTCAGCGAATTCTTGTTAAATAATTTTCGTCAGCAATTCCCTAGCTTTCAAAATTTTCGTCTGCGATTAGCTTTCAAACATTTTGAAATCTATGGTTATCGAAATTTCGTCAGCGATTTGATTTCAATAATTTTGAAAGCTATAGTGTAAGAAATTTCGTCAACTACAGCTTTCAATGCTAAGTCAAATAGAAGCTGTGTTATGTTTGACATATAGCATTATAAAAAGACAGGTAAGAAGAATGATTTGTTATTTATCTGATTCTTCAGACATTCTTCAACTTATGAACTCATATTAAGGAGGGATTTATTAAAAATTTACATTTTATAGACATTTACTAATTATTTCTTACAAACCTTTTCAATGATTTCAAAATCCATCAAATATACATCATATTTTCTTTCCCGAAATGTATATTTAGTTCTTCATAAGTCAATTCTTATATGTTCCATATCCACAGAGCTTGTTTTTGATTGAATTTTTCTTATGATAGATTTTCAAAACTCCATTTCATTTACTACAAATTGATTTACAATAAACGACACCACCATTCAGTCATTTTGAAATAGAATTACCTCCTATTGGTGCAGGTATCTAATGTCAACGCATTGTGACGTCATCATTATGGAAACATGAAATTGAATTCAAGGTAACAGGGTCACAAATATATGGTTTTCAACGGATTTTAATGAAGCAACAATACTTTTACGTCAGATAGCTGCACAAATGGAACATGCGCCTGCAAGATTGTAAAGAAGGAATTTGTAGAGGATTGTAGGGTAATCCTAGTCTAATTTTTAGACCAGGTGTACAGTAATTATTTAGGTGTGTCGTTGACGTTTATAATCAGCCTATAAAATAAAATTAATGTTTTTGCTTGCTTATTATAATTATTCATTTCCTTAATGTACAGAAAACAAATCCTAAATTATGAAATGATCACTAGGGCATGCGATGAAAGTGAATGTCATCGGCCATTGATTGTAAGTAAATGCTTGAAGACATTAAATTTTCTTTTGAAATTATTTATTTTCCCAAGTTTTAGTTGGTTAACTTTGGTGAAAATTAAAGTAGGTCTATGTGTACATAATAAATTGTATCCGTCATATGTATATATTGGTAATTGATAAGACGTATTTGCTTCTAGGTTAAGGGTGATCAGTTATCAAACGATCATTAATACATGTACGTACCTGTTTGAAATATCCTTTCCACATATTTGTGTCTTAATCAAATATCACAGTGGTAGTGCTAGCAGCCATATGGAATATCCGCCTGTCCTGTAATGAAATATTAGTACTGTAAGCCGATTCGAAAGTGCGGTTGGTATTTGGGATGGGGGAGTTCCGGGGTTTATTTATTGGTACGGGGAATTCAATGGGTTATTTATAGGTAAGGGGAACTCCAAGATACTATTTTAGGGGAATTCCCCATTCTATATATAGGTATGTTTTCCCTTAGTCTATATGTAGATGTTGTTCTAGAAGTTCTACTATTCGTGGAAGAAATTATTCCCCCTACAACTAAATGAAATAATTATTAAGACGTCTTGAAAATTTACACATATTTTATTCAATTATATACATCTATTATATTATACACGTTTCAAAAGTCTATGCACTGTACTGTGGTATCACATTCTGTCTCGGCATAGCTGGGCGTCCTCTGTTTGCTCCATAGATAGTTCTGGAGTTGTTTGGTCTGTAGTTTTGATACCTGTTGTATTCCTGTTGTACAGGACAGTCTCTAGTCCAGTGTCCCGCGCCTTGAAACTTTAAGCAGATGGGCGGCCGAGGACCTCCGGTTGCAAAGTGTCCCTCTTCATTACAGTAGAAGCATACGTATCTGGGTTTCTTCTTTGGCGGTTCGTTCCCTTCGTCTGCATTTCTCTTGTTATCCATCAATGTAAGGGTGTCGGATTGCATCTTGGAAATAGATGCTTGTACATCTTCCATCATGGTAATCATGCGCTGACAATTGCTATGGATGTCGTCTAAATTTTATTTTGCTGCTGTACATTGCCGTTTGGACATTTGAAATTCAAAATTGGTTTAATCAATATCAGTGACTTGTTGAGAAGTCATCTTAGTTGTGTCTCCTATGAAACACATAGCATGAATAACTGGTTTTGAAAATGTGTGTGAAATATATACTCAAAGCATTTTTCTAGGTTGTTCCAATTTTTAATTTGCATATTCCCTAGTACGTCTCTAATTGCACTTGAACGACCTTTCATGTCAACTGCACGCCCTGGTAGCTTGCCAGTAAGAATGCAAACTCATATGACGACATTTTATTCTTCACCTGCAGCTTTATCATTGAAACAACATTTCCAGCTCCATGCTGCAAATTAATCTGTTCTTAAATGATGCTTTTGAATTTGAAGACGTTTAACTTTTGAACTACTTGGTGAGTGTCACTGCTGGTGGACTAAGAGTCCCGAAAACACATGTAGCCAAGTTCGATTATCTTCGGTTGATCGTCCGTCTCTTCAACGCATTCAAACATTTCTTGAAATTTCTAAGACGTGCACTTGTAGCATCATATTCCATCAATCCTGCTACGTCTTTCGGTAAAGTTTTGGGTATCATAATTTTCATACCCTTTGACCATATTACATTGTTTAGATTAAGGATCACTGACGAGGATTTATTATCCGAAACGTGCATGTCTGGTCCATGCTGCAAACTCATCTGCTCTAAAAGAAACAGTGTCCCTGAAAATAAATTTTATTGAAACGTCGGTATTATTTTGTATTAATATTAAAAATTGATAAAAATTTCTTTTACTGTTTTCACCATGTCACGTCATGACTTTTAGGAAAATTGATAGAGTGAATCTAAGTTTTAGATGGGCAAATCTTGTGCGATCTCTTTCAGACGTGCGTCAGTAGATTCTTATATCCAACAAATAGTGTTTACGGTACCTGTCTTACGTCTGAACAAAACAGATGTTCACTCGATTCTTTATTTTCTCTTTCGTGCCAAAGTGCAGACCTTCGAACACAAAGGGACAAATGCTTCCAACGAAAAGTAGTTCGATATAATGACGACAAAACTCTTTATATAATCCATTCTATGTGCTTTTGTAAAAAAAGATATAGCAATTTCTATTATGCCTACGAACGTAAGAAACTGTTTTATTAACGTTTATATCAGTTTCTCAAACGTACAAATTCGTTTATCCAAGAGGGAAGACCGAAATTATACATTTGAAATAGTACATTAAAATGGCTAGAAATAAACAGATACAACATATTTTAGAAAATATTCGGGTTTCTTACTTGAATCTTTTAAAAAATATGAGCTGTCACCCTTAGAGCATGCATTAAATGGATATGAAATTTGCTACTCGGCAAACTAAGTATTGCGACCTCATTATCGACAAAGTAACATACAAACGACCACCATTCAGAACTGTACAAATTAGCGCGCAATTTCAAATACCGCATGTACTAGTATTAAAACATATGTTTCTGTTGCCAAACTTTTAATTTTTATTTCTCAAGTATATAACAGCTTAATCGGGTAGGAATACAACAGTTTTCATTATTTATAAGGATTATTTATTAAACATGATATTGTCAGGGAGAGGCAGGACAAAGATAACAAATATTTTCTTTTTTTTAGCTTTTAAGTTCAGTTTTCACTCTAGATCACAGGGCCTTTCAGATATAGCTAGAATTAGTTGCAAAGAAAAGTACTGTAGTACATAATTTCTATTTAACTGATAGGCCCTGTGACATGCATCGATTATTAATGCATCATATTGATGACATATTTAATCCTTTAAGGAAGCCTTTTTTTCCATTGACATTAATTTATTTGATATTTTCAAATATTAACTTTGCCAGTGAAGAATTAATGTTTTGATAGAAAACTACGGCGAGCGAAGCGAGGCAAAAATATTTTACCGAATTTTAGCGGAGTTTTATGGCAATTCTTCAAATTCAGATTAATTGCAAGAGCAAGATTATTTTTTCTGACACATCGTAACTTTTTTTTTATCAAAATTAATAGCAATTTTTGGGAACCCAAAGCCTCCCCCCCCCCGAATATCAAATGGACCGTGCCTAAATTTATGAAGTCATTGCATGTGCTGCAATGAGAGTCAGAGCTTATTGTAGTAACTGAACTGTATTCCCTTGATTCGCCTCATGATATTGATCAGGTCTCAAAGGGATCTTATGAAAATCTAAATCGAATCTATGACCTAGGACATCGATAACCAAATGTTTCTTTTTAGCTCGCTTAAGGGTTGACTAAACATCATATTTGCTAGTTGGAAAAATTTCATCTAAAAGTGCGTAAATATTTTGTTAAGGAAATATCAGTTATTGATATCATGATATTTAAACATATAATATGCTATAAATTTGATTCTTTTTCTTTTTTATTTTGTGTACACAGGCATGAATATTACCCCCACTTTTTTATAAGTGACAGCACTCCGAAAATGATATGAATTGGCACAATTTTTACATAATTACCTTCTTTAATTCCTTCCCGAGAGCAAGTTGACTTCTAATTTGGGAAAATCTTTGGCAATATTATATTTTTTGTCAATTTAAATCACATGTGTACTTGATTTTCGAACACTCTTGTCTAACCTTTACTGAAGGAAAATGCAAACATATGAACAGCAGCGAAAACCCATAACGGATAAAAGCTACATCCGGAATCATATACATATTGGCGTAATAATAACAACTTTATACATTTGTATTATCGTAACGCTAAAAAAAATTGCTTTTCCCAAAACTATATAAGTTTGATAATCTGAACAATATTCTGAAGAGAAAAAGTAGGGTATCCAGGCAAAGTTTTGTAAGATAAGATAAACCATCATAGTCAAAATAAAAAAGAAAGATCTTTTTTTTTATTGTATATAATCATATCTATTTTCTCTCCGCTCGCACAAAAAAGGCTTTGCCTTGATTCATATTAGATATACAGTATAACAGTTCGAGCTGTTCTTGAGTGCAATAATGTGCATGACGTTTTGAATATTTTCCCTGACATGGTCGCCATAGCCCTTTCTATATGGAAATGACATCAGACAGTGCAGTACATGTTTTTTATATATTTTCATTTTCGTGCATGATCATCGACGGCGGGTGCGGCTAGCCAACAGGGGCACCTGGTCCCGCCTCTAGCTATGGTCAATTTGGTGTTCTGTTGTAAGTGCTGTTGAGATTATCGTCAGGATCTTCTTTAACTCATAGGAGAAAATGACAACACCCAAGACTTCTTAGACTTTAAGTTTTCTGAGACTTTGGGGGTCAGGGGCTCAAACATATTTTTCTGTCAATCAAGAAATAAAGGGTAGCTGTGAATAATACATCCATTATCTATCAATCCACGCTATGCCATTTCTATAATGCAATATTATATCAAGCCAGAGGTTGGACCAGGTGCCCGGGAGGAGTAAGCATCCCCTGTTTGCTAACCTCAACCGCCGTTGATGTTCACGCACGAAAATAAAACAATATGTAAAATACATGCACTGTCCGTGTCTATATACAAAGTGAATTGGCGGCAATGTCAGGGAACAATAGTCAAAACACTGTCAAACCCCTCGCGGGTAATTTATTTTACGATTTCCGCACGCCAAAGTACGATGGCCGAATAGTGTCAAATAAAAAATGAAATTTATCTCGTTATTACGAGAAAAGATCTCGTTATTACGAGAAAAGATCTCGTTATAACGATATAATTTTCTTGGTATTACGAGAAAAGATCTCGTTATTACGAGATAATTATCGCGTTATTACGAGAATATTATCTCGTAATTACGGGAAAATATCTCGTAATTACGAGAAAAGATCTCGTTTTTACGAGATAATTATCGCGTTATTACGAGAAAATTGTCTCGTAATTACGAGAAAAGATCTCGTTATTATGAGAAAAGATCTCGTTATCACGAGAAAAGATCTCGTTATTACGACATTGTTTTAAGTTATATAACAATAGATCTACGTCATTGTCACGAGGAAGCAGTCCGTATTCTTTCTTTTAGGGCTATATCGACCATCATCAAAATGGCTGCTGCTAAGGACTTTTTAAAAATTGTGAAGGAGATTTCAGAGGAAGGTGCTTTGAAGATCGAGAAAGAAAAGGTGAGTGCTCATTTGCTTCAAAGTTTCAGTCATGGACTATATATAGGACTTGTGCAGAGTTGGACAAGCGTACACTTCAGTAATCACTGTTGGGGGGGGGGGGGGGGGGGGCGCTGGGTTTTTGTTTTCTGTTAGTTATCTATTTATTTATTTATTATGAATAACTAAAATTGTAATTTTTGCGTTGGACACATGGGATATTTCTATTCCCGGCATGGATGTTCTCCGGTGCTCCTATCGAGAGGAGGACTATACTTGCACAGGCTTCCGCTACAGTTGCACGTGTGCAAATATATCACGAGGACCTTCCTTCAAGCACAGTTGAGTTGCATGAGACACATGTATACATACGCAGGACAAATGCAAATGTCGCGCAGATCAGTACTGTTCATGATCTTTTTAATTCTCCATCCAGGTAAATAATGATATAATGCATTGTCGGATACCGGTACTGGTTCCGGTGGTGGTGGATGAAAATCACGAGTTTTTAAAACCAGGGGGAAGGGGGGGGGGGGGGGGGGTGTTGGCTAGCAATATTTTGGGGACAGATTATTTTCAGCACGACATGGGCTGGATTATTTATTTTCAGGCATAGAGGCTCCAGTGAGCTACATGTATTTTCTCCCATATTCACAGTTATCCAGCCAAATTGCCAGAATGATCAGCCTGTCATCCGCCACAGGGGGGGGGGGGGGGGGGTGGATGACAAGCTGCACGACCTATTTCGCGCGTAACGTCATTGTGACGTCACAAGCGAACACGCCGAAACGTCGACTTCGGGCGTCCTAAATTTTGTTCTTTTTGTAACTAAAATTTTGCCCGTAAAAATACATTTTGGGACAAATATGGGAGAAAAATAATCAAACTCTATTGTCCGACGGCCGACGGTGACCGAGAAATCAACTGACCCTCGTGTCAAATTATCTTGTCCATGCCTTGGCAAGTCTCGGCATGGACTTCGTAATTTGACACTCGGGTTGGTTGATTTCTCAGTCACCACTGGACAATAGAGGTAGATTCTATTTATATAATAGTCATAGCGCTTTGAACGTCATCCGTCGTCTGTCTTCGTCCGTCGTCGCCCGGCGTAAACTTTTCACATTTTTCAACTTCCTCTCAAGAGCCGCTTTATGGATTTTGATGAAACTTGGTAGGGATGAAGTACTCATAGCCACGCGCAAGTATTGTTTTTCGGCAAGACCAGCCAAGGGACGGATCCAGGGCGGGGCCAAAATAGGTCGCAGAGGTACCTGCGTTTGGCAAATTCTTCTTCAGACCGGATGGCAACAGCGGTAAACCGAATGCACAGAAATGATGTAGAAACGTGGGAAGAAGTTGTTGTTTTTGGTTCCATTCTGAAGTCAAATTTTTGACACATTTTTTACTTCTTTTTGTGGTCAATATGGCACATTTTCATGCAATTTCTATGGAATATCATGCATGTGGTTAATTGCTAAATATGCATCTATTTCATGTAGTTAAGATGTGTTTAAGTTAACATGGTTAATACGCAGGGTTTATATTCCCTATTAAGGCGTATGTAGAATTTTAAGGCATTTATTTAGTTCAAAAGGATGGGGGACGTACACGTACCGTACATGCATGCACATGTACAATGTATGAGAACATGTATTCAGCTTTTTCTCTAGAACCGCTTGGTGGATGTTTATGATACTTGGTAGGGATAAAGTTCTTGCAACCTTGCTCAAGTACTGCTGTTTTGGGCCATGGGTGCCGTGGATCAAGGGTGGGGCATTTCTAATTGGTCCTATGTGCGCGATATTAGGCGCATTCGTGCCAATTGTTTTCTTGCCATTCTGTCATCCAAGATGGCTGCCATGGCCTCTGATTAGCTGAAGGTTAAGACATTTTTCTACTCTGCAACCGCTGAATGGATTTTGACGGAACTTATCAGGAAGCAAGATCTGCACGCCCCGTATCCACCCCTGGGTGGGGGGGGGGGGGGTTCTGGCCGAAATGAACAAACCTGAGAGAGGACCTTACCAAGTTTGTGTTTTTGCGGCCAATCGATGATGGCTGCCCTGGCCTCTGACAGGCTGACACATTTTCATCTTCTCCACAATAATGATCGCTGAATGCAGTTTGAAGAAACTTTACAGGAAGCAAGTACTCAACATCCTCCGCCAAGTTTGTGTTTTTCGAGCCAGTGCCTCCACATGCATGGCTATTCTGATTGGCTGAGACATTTTCGACTTCTCCTTTGCAACCGCTTAACAGATTTTGATGAAACTTGACACAAAGCAGTTACTCAACGTACTTTAACAAGCTTGTGTTTTTCAAGCTTATCCATCAACAAACCTGGTCACCCAGGCCTCTGATTGGCTACAACATTTCGAACGGTCACTTATTAAATTAAAGTTCAGAAGAACATGACATTTCCTGGTGTACTCAGTTGAACGATATAGGCCCTATTGGGCCTCTTGTCCCGGCTATCGTGTTGTTGTTCATGGCCAAAGAAAGAGGAGACATTTACACTTTGCACAGTTGTACATGACCAAAGGATCTGCCATGAATCGTCAGCCACCTTCTTAAAGTTTTAGGTTAAGGTTACATGTACAGTGAACACATTGTAAAAAGTTGCTGGAGGGAGTCCGAGTTTATGTCCTGTTACTTCTAATGAGTTAAAGAAGACCCTGACGATAATCTCAACAGCACTCACAAATGAGCACAAAATTGAACATCGACGGACCGCTAGCAAGCCAGAGGTGGGACCAGGTGCCCGGGAGGAGTAAGCATCCCCTGTTGGCTAGCCGCACCCGCCGTCGATGTTAATGAAGCATGGAAATGAAAATATATAAAATCCATGCATTCATTCTAAGTTGAATGAATCTCACACAGGGCTTTTCTTCAGTGTCTTTGGAACATGGCTACAAAATGTATGTCGTTCTAATTGGGATTTATGTGACTTTTCGCTCAAAATTGGGAATTTTCAATGCAGCATACATGTATTGTGTTGAAATTTGTATATACTGGTATAATAAGTGATTCAAAACCTTTTCCAGGCTTCTTTACCGCAAAATTCATTTACAGTGAAACCTGTCTAAACCAATATTCATCCGGACCTACATTTTGTAATAAAAACAGGTTAGACAGGTTATCGGATTAGTCAGGTTGATATAAACTTAGTGAGACATTATTTTTTTATTTTTTATAAAATATCTATCCACCATTAAGCACATAATCTTGAACTGATTACCTTGTTTGTTGTTATTTAGATATTAATGACTTGGGTCATCTACACCCTAACAGTTTTATCTGTTACGTTTGCATGTTTGTTGCAAACATAAACATAGAGCGAGTCAAAGGAAACTGGGCATATCGGGCATGAAATATACACGTTGGTATCAACCACAAAAAGACCGATATTCTCACCGCACACTGAAATTGATATCAGGTCAAGACGTCCGTAGAACCAGAGAGATCGATAATTAAATTGTCATAAACTGATAGAAATCATGTATACTTCTGAAAATCTGGTGAAAACAATTACATTGCAACAAAAATGAGAAAGATCGGATGATAAATAAGAATGTTATAACGAAAATGAACTTTGATGAATAAAAAAAATAAATTTTGTAACAATGAATCTATAACTTCCTTATTAAAGTGAGCTTGCTGTAGGTGTTTGATGTCTATGTACTTGCAAACATCAACTTTATGGGAAAAATAGAAAGAGAAAAACAAAAATTTTAAAATTAAGTACCATTCCACATAAGGATCAAAATAGCTTGGTACATCAAAATTTTGAATTTCTCTTTTTTTTTTCTTTATAAGTGTTTCATATCATAATATGACAGTAAACATGACAAAAAAATTCATGATTCCCTAACCGTTGCCATGGAAACGAGATATGAGGCTAAAAATAGTACCTCATCTTAATATTGTGGCATAAATAACAAAAATTACAATATTTCAAATAAATATATTTATTTGCAACCTGAAGAAATCTGTTCAAAATTTGACTTTTAATGTAAAACAAGTTAGAAATAACACATTCAATATGATTTTCATTCATACATGACAACTTGGTGTTTCTTCAAGCATATGAACATGCCTTATTTCAAGAATTTGTACAATTGGCAAAATTGACAAAATTCAGCAGATTTCATCGAAATATAACAAAAAAAAAGGCATTGTAAGATTAAAATTAATATAGCATGTACTTATTAGAGACATCTTTCTAAATTCAAATCTGCAATAAAATAGTTGTAACTTTTTTCTCGTTTTTCTACAAATCAAATACAAAAATTGCATTTTTTCTAAAAAAATGGAAAAAATACTTTATTTCAAGATGAGTTTCAAAGTCGCTTTAATAAACTAAAATTGATTCCACCATTTTCCCATAGTTTAAATCAAAACTAGTATCGCATCAGAAAATTTGAATTTTGAAAAAAATTCAATACTTTTACAAAACGGTTACCATAGCAACAACAATCCCCTTCACTAATATCTCTAATTAACCAGTAAGTCAAAATTCAGGAAATGAAAATTAGATTTTTATAAATGTCATGACCATTGCTTTGCTTTAATTTATCATTCAAATACTCAATTTAAGCAAGAGAGTACAATATAAAGGGCATGTCCTTTTTGAATGATTTTCAGGCATAGATAGTATGATTTCATAATAGCAAATCAGTTTTCACATGACATGCTAGCAAAGTGCTGAATAAGACATTTGTACCCAGCGTATCATTCTAACAAAAACAATTTCACCCCCATTCTCATTTGCTCTATTTTAGAAAATGCTTTTAAGCAGAAGAATCATAAAAATCACACAGTGGATGATACGTCGATAAGAATGTAACATTGTCATTGATTTCAAGGCATAAAATTAGGATTTAAAATCTCAAATTGATAGCAGTCCGCAAATGAAAGCACATGTTGCATACAAAGTGATTTAGTGTCATTATGACAAAGAATCATAAATATGAATTTGAATTCACATGAAACAGTTCTCCAAACAAAGACAAGAACACAGGTAAAGTCAGAATAAAGCACCATAATATTTGTACATGAAGTTAAGTTTAATGTGGTTCATGCTCAGTAAACTATTATGAAGATGCTCTGGCTTTCAGGTACAATCATATACAATTTGATTGATCATCATCTTAAGTTAAAGGTAATAATGTTAATTGAAAAGTAATATCCCACAGTATTGAAAGTTATCAAATGTAGATCAAAGGTCATGGTAACAAGTTTGATTTCAATAGAAATGGTCTTTTTACAAGGAACACACTTGCGTAGAATATGAGAATCCTTGCTCTGAAAATACCATAGTTTTCGCCACTGTTAAATGCTTTCAGATGTGGGTCAAAGGCCAAGGTCACATGATGAAAACAATTTATATGTACACCCCCACACTTACTTTTTATCATCAAGTTCAATTTGACCTTGACTTTGGTAACATGACCTGGGGACAACATGAAGTGAAACCTATGATTCATAAACAAAAAACCCATACTGGAATTGCACCAGACAGATGGACAAATGTAAAATTAAAATAAGTATTTCTCTCATATTTGCGTATATGTTACAGAGCAGGCCAATGAAATACAGCTATATGATATACAAGTGTATCATATATCACGTGACAACTGTATCACATAACATATGCTATTGTTTCAATTGTTTACGTTATTGTGGCATAAGAATTTCAGCCTGCAAAACAAACTAGTGGCTATATGGCAATAAGAAAACTTTAGTCCTTAATATGAAAGAAAATACTTGTTCATGGTCTTCCATGGAAGATACATCAATCCCCCCTCGTTGTCTCAAAATTTTGCAAAACACTCGGCAAGCCTTGTGTTTAACATGACTTTGAAACCCATGTGTCTTCCATAGAGGACCATGAAAGAGTCTCATCCATGCAATATAATAAATACAAGTATAACTAGTCAATTTGTTGTAACAATTCAATCTATAGAGCTGATACTGATTCAGCTTAATAATTCCATCAGGTTGTTTTCCTCGATAGCAGACAGTACAGATGTAAGATCTTCATCATTGATTACTGGATTGTCTTGATTTTCTTTTGAAGAATGTTTTCCGTACCTTGCAAAATATGAGGCTATCTGAGATGATGATAAACATTCTAACAGTCTGAATACCTTCTCCCCATTTTCATGTCTTATGTTTTTCATCTCTCTCTCTACTTCTTGAGGTGTTATTTTTCGGTCTGTTAGTTCTCTTCTTGGTATTTTGATCGGAGATAATCAATCACATGTCTTTCAAACCTTGCTTTAGTTTTGGTCTGCTTCAATGCCCAGCCTCTTGGTACTTTTACATTCATATTCTGATCATTTTCATCATTCTAGATTGAAAGTTGCTTTTTCTCTGATACAAATATAGAGTTGCAATATTTCCCCCATTGACGTCTAACCTTGTCAAAAGTTGTCTGAGTTTCCATTGCCATTATGCTTATTTTTAAGGTAAGTTATTCCTCCTGCTAAACAAATGGTATGAAAATATTATCTAGATAGAGTTAAATTTGTTTTATTTGACAATATATATGATGAAAGTTATTGGTGTATGTGACGTTAATCATTTAAATGGGGTAAGTTTTTGGATTATCTGATGTCTATGCCCCTCCCCCCCATTCCTTTCCAAATAAATTCAACAGCAAACAGAAAAACAAACAGGATAACAACTATATTGCCCCTTTTTTTCGATGGGCATAAGTAGACTCTGCATCTGATCTTTACCATATTGGAAATATATCTACACTCAAAATACTTACACAAAGTTCAGAATTTGAATCTTTGTATATACAAACAGTAGCATGCCAATTTCTCCATCTCTGGCCAAACCAGTCCGATTGCTTTTCTCGAAACTACAAAGTAAAATGGAAATGAGTCACAATGTACATGTATGTTATACACATGTTTAAGGATCAGACTTTAATTTTGAGACAAATATCAATTGTAGATCAATCATATCAACTCCTTCCATTCCAATTGTAATACTGAGATTTTGTGCAATTCTCGACAGGAGATTGATAGATGATCTAGATTGAATGAATTTCCATTTTGAATTGAATGCTCTTTTGCTTATCAGTGACTTATACAGAATGCTGTGCAAATATAACAGTGACTTGTTGTGTGCACATTATCTGGATAACCATACCATTTGCTACTTGCCTAACAGATGGTCGTCCTAATTCAACATCATTGACCTCCTTCTGGGTTTCATGTTTCATCAAGGCATTTATACGTCACGTTTGTCCTGTTTTGTGCTTGACTTGTTCCATGGTCAGCGTTTTACATCAATGTTTGTGTGTCTTGCTGCTGGCCTTGCCATGGGGTCTCGTTGGAGATCTTTTCCTTTTTTTGGGGGGGTCGTTATATTTGAAGAGAAAAAAGTTTTACCTTTCTAGGGAGAAATTTCATAGCCCAGTCCATCACTATGAGAGCTTGGTGGCTTTTGAGGTTCTGGAGAAGATCAATCCTTGACTGATCCTGGTTAATTGTACGGATGATATGACGCTTCCATTCCTTGATTTGATCCACAGCTGATGCTACATTAAACGTCATCTCATCTTTGTTTCTGATGTCTATTTCAAGAGCAGCACTGAAGAAATTCTCAATATCAATAAAAAGTCACAACAGGTACAATTAACGTCATGTGCATGGTCACATACTTCTTGAAATTCAGGTTTGCTTCTGTCACTTAAAAGCCATAAAATACAGTGGTCAGCACATTTATTCTTGCTAGAAACATGAAGTTTGTAATCAGTTCTCAAGTAATTCTTAGATGCAGACAGCTTCTCAGTTATCTCATCAAATGATTGTCTGTCTATGTACCCTTCTTTATGCAGATCAGTAGCTATTTCTTCCATTAACTTTGATTAAGTCTTTTTTATAGAATGTACTACCTGAGTGCTGTCGAAATAATCTGGAGTTCTGTCAGACATCGGTCCGACAGAATTTCAAGATTTTGTCGGACCAAACAAAATTGTGTCGGACCGAGCCTTATTTTCATATTTTTCTACAGGTAATAAGCCTAGCTAATTACAGCTTTTTTATTCATATGTATAGCTTTACATAATTATTCATATAATGTGGACTACTGCATGCCTTTGGTTAGAAACACTCAATTTTCAATGGCCATTACATGTACTATATAGTATCGACCTGATCAGAAATATTTTGTCAGACATTTGGTCCAACACTCTGTTATGTTCTATCGGACATTTTCTAAAAATGTCCAACTGGTCCGACATATTTCGACAGCACTGTACTACAGCCGAGAATTAAGTGTAAGTTGAACTTATTTTTTCAATTCTGTCCAGGGCATTAACCTGTTCTGCTGGAAATTTAATCTCAGTAGTTATTTTAGGTGACAAGTGGATTTCTTAAATCATCTGGTACCACAGTTCAGAGAGCAAAACTAAGAAGCAGCATAGAACGTGTGAGTCCTATTCCTGTCGCTGAACGCCTCTCTAAAACAGTGTCTAGAAGGAAATACTCAGTCCAGATGAGTAATTCCCTATGGCACATCGACAGTCACATGAAATTAATAAGGTAAGGCCACAGTGATTTAAAAAACAACAGGCCCACAATCTCTCGATCACCTGAAAACTATGTTTCTTAAGCATATCAAATAAGAAGTTTGTCAAAGGAAGGAAATTGATGTCAGAGTGGAACCAAACAAGCTGACATCATGGCATCTTCACGGGTCACAGTGTTTGATTTCTGAACTTGACCTACTACTTTTAAAATACATACAGCGCCACACATCGGAAGATTGATATCTTTCAGCTTGAACGATTGACCAATGAGATTAGCTCTAACTGAGCCTGTTTGGTTTCGAAGTAATTAACAGCCAGCTTGTATTGTCTCAGCCAATAATACTATGCCGCTGATTGATTCTATTGTTCACTAAGGAGCCAATCATGACAAAGCCCAAGAAATGTAAAAGTAGAAGGTCAAGGTGAGAAGAGAAGTGAATTGAACACCGCTACTTTTGAAGATGACATCATGGCAGCTAGGTAGTGATGGGCCGATTATCGATATCATGTTTCAACATCAAACATATGAATGCTATTTCACTGGTTTTGAACATGATTGTTTAAACTTCGATAGTTCCGATAATAAATCGATAGTAAGCCTCCGATAGTCACCCAATAATAATATAGTGAAATTTTTCCGATTGCTCATCACTACATCATGGTGAGTTTTTGAAATATTATTAGCCAGAAAAATGTATTGACATATCTAATGGGTGACTTTAACCTACTGTCTGAAATACTTTTACCTTAATCATGTTAATAATATTTTGGTATCCTACTCAAGATGATGCACATCCAACCAAATAAAAATTTGTATGGCCAGTCTAAAAGTCTGATGCGTTAATTAGGCAGACCTGTTAATTTATAATTTGTATGTAAGCTTGACCCCTGACATTATGTTAAACATGTTAATCGTTTTAGTATAAAAAATATTTTTTTTCCTCTTACCTAGACCTCTTTGGCATACTTCCCTCTGTTCCTTTTTAGAGGGTACAACTGCCATTGGCATACCAAGTAAAAATACTTGTAATTTTACTTGGGTCCTATGATGACCTCTGCCTCTACCTGAAAATAAATCATAGTTAAGGTCACCAGGTTCAATAATCCAAGAACTCTTTATCAACAAGTCCATCAGATGCTTGCACTAACTACAGCTTAAAAACAAGTTTTGTTGACGAGTTTTTGACAAAAAATATCTAAGTTTTGGTGACGAGTTTTTACCTTAGAAGTTTTGGTGACGACTTTTCATATTAAAAAAATCTAAATTTTGGTTACGAGTTGTCTGGTCAAGTCGTCACCTGGTTACGAATTGACCGGACAACTCGTAACCACAACGGTCTTGTTACGAGTTGTCTTTTTTTGGTTACGAGTTGTCTTGTTACGAGTTGTCTTGGTGACGAAGTGTCCAGCAATCTCGCAACCCCCCCCCCCCCCCTTCACACATACGTGCTCCAATCCTGTGGTACATTGTGCATGTCCTTCCTAATCACTGATTTAGCTATCATAATATGCTAACTGTCATGCCTCAATACATAATTAAGGAGAAACTGGCGTGTATATGGTGTAAGATATGGATTTAACTTGCCTACCATAGTAACTGGTACCTGAGTGTATATCTGATAACATTAGCAAATTGCTAGGTGCCTACAGTACCCACAGGCGGAACATATATATATACCTTGTGTACTTTGACGAGGTCGAAATGCGGAAATAGTCCGCCTATACAAATTGTCTTGTGGACTTGGTGCTGATGAAGATTGTAGTTCACCATCCAAAGCTCTCAATGCAGCTGTAACCATGTTCGAAATTGCCGGCGCGGCCGCGGGTGATGGTGCCGTCATTTTGTCAGCTTGTTTTTCCCGAGTTAATGCGTTCGGAACTCCTCGTCCCAATAAAATACCGAAAAAAATCATAACATTTAGAAAAAATTATATCATATTTGAAACATTGAAACAAAATATCATTTCATAACGAGAAAAAACAACTTACGTAACGGAAAACCGGTTTTGAATCATCAGAATGGGAGAAAAATGACAATAATAAAAAAGGGAGCAGTCATTATTTGTTTTCTGATCAAATAGGAGATATCTTCAATTCGAATACAACATATCATCTATTCACGTCGAATAGGAGATATCTTCAATTCGAATAGGAGATATCTCCAATTCGAAAAGGAGATATCACTTATTCGAATAGGAGATATCACTTATTCAAATTGGAGATATCTCTTATAAAATCATGCATTCGTAACCCGCGAAAAGTAACAAAGTCTTTGTAATAATGAATGATCCAAGAGAAGATGGTTTTAAAGAACTAAATAATGATTTCTACATATATATAACATTGAATTAAAAATATTACACATATATACATATGGTGGATAAGGGTGAAACGTTTACACGTGTACACGGAGCCGTTTCGTTTTTTGACTGTAAACGTTTACATAATTTCTAAACGTGTACACGGGCTACTGTACATACAATGAAAGGATATTCTTTAATATCGTTTTATTGCTCTAAAAACTCAATACTTGTATTGATTTCCTGAAGTCGCGAAGTCAGTCAATTGATTCTTCATTTTACGTATGTACGAAATGTACATGTATGTGCTGTCGGAGTTATGTATGCATCCTTGGTTCAAACACACTGGACAAACTTTAAACAAACGCTTAAAACGGGAAGAAAATCTGTCTGAGAATCAATCTAATCCTGTTATAGAAAGAGCCGATATCTCAAAATTGACACTGCCGCAACCGTCTCTTTTTCCGTCATTGCCGTCTATTTCTTCGTTTGTTTCTCCGCCCATGCCTTCTCTTGATGGTCCGTTGTCCAACCTTCCACGAGTTACTGTTTTCGTAACTTACTTGCACTTTTGAATGGTGGGAATTGCTCAAACACATTTGAAAATAACAGTTTGATTTTTGAATCTTTGAAAGTTTTATTGCTCTACGAAACATCAGCATGTCGTATTAAAGTTGCGAATTTGATCTAGTCAAGTATAACTAAGTCGTATTTATGTCAATTTATGACCATGTCTGCAAATGAATACTAGTGAATATCACTTTTCACATTAGAAATACAAAAAGAAGGTAGGAGATCTCCAACAAGACCCCGTTGCAGCATCAACAGTAAAACACCAAAACACCCGATGCAAAAACACAAAAGACGAGTACAGCACGAGACGGAAAAGAGACACACGACATGTAAACATCAAACACAAAAGACTACACATAAACCGACGAGACCAATGGGTAACCGGTGCCGACTTTGGACGGCCATCTGTCACGCAAGTAGCAAATGGTGTGGTTATCCTGGATTACGTGCGCACAACCCTCTCACTTCTCCAATTACCCAGAGGTCTCGAAGAACGTACAATTGTGGTGTAAAACAACCTCCTCACTGTAAGATGACATCACACAAACAAGACCGCAAAACGCAGAGGCCCCAGAGACACAGATGAATATGTAAATGGATATAAAAAGAGGGCATGCGTTATACAGTCCGTGCTCTGCCGGCTGTAGCGAGCTCATGTATGCAATCACCCGAGGAGTCCGACTGACATTCAGAGAGGACAGGTGGTCGGGGCCCTGTCTTCTCTAAAGAGGTTTGGACAGGGCCCGTCATGGAGTCCCGTCGTCACAGTCAGTCAGAGTGCAAGTCTCAAGAATGCGCTTGTACAAGACTGTAGATTGGTCAAGTACCAAGCTTAGTGTCCGTCTGGTGACATTAGGATCATATCCACGGTATAAAAGGCGTTTGATGATTCTGACGCATTTTCGATGGTTATGCTGCCTACCTTTGATCCTCTTTATTTTGTTTATCATATCACCATAAAAGACAGGTTGTGTAATACCCATAGTAATGTACTCTGTTGCATGTATAGATCCGAATTTCAAAAGAAGTTGACTGTAATTTTTGTAAAATTTCCAGAAAGTCTTAACTAGTTTATGAAAGCGGAAACCTTGACCTAAAAGTTTTTTGGTAATTTGTAAATTTCTACTGTGAAAATCCAAAATATCAGTACATGCTCTAGCGTACCGGATCAGCTGTGATATGTAAATGCCGTATGACGGTAATCTTGGAACATCACCGTCAAGCCAAGGGAAATTTACTATGTTGAATCCAAAATCATCCCTTTTGTGATATACTCTTGTATGAATCTTTCCGTTTACAATTTTGATATTTAGGTCCAAAAAGGGTGTTTCTGTATTTGAAAGGTTTGCCTTGTAAAGGGTTAATTCTTGTGGATAAATTTCATTTTTATATAATTCAAAAGCAGGATTGTCAATGGTTAGAATATCATCCAGATACCTAGAGGTATTATTGAAACATTTCAGCTCATCAAATTTTCTTTGCTTTTGAAGATTTTGGATAAATTCTTTTTCATAAGTGTATAAAAATAAATCTGCAACAAGAGGCGCACAGTTAGTACCCATAGGAATTCCTACAACCTGCTTGTATAGATCCTCACCAAATCTAACATAAATATTGTCCAAGAGGAAGGACAAGACATTACACAGGTCACTACATGTCCATGATTTGTATGTTTTGTAGTCTGTCGAGGAAAAGAAACCCTTCGATTCAGATGTACAAATGTAAGTTTTTCGCTCTTGATCAAAACACCATTTAATGAGATTAGATAATCGATCATTAATTTTGTCATGAGGAAGTGTGGTGTACATATTAGAGAAGTCGTATGAAGAAATCGTATTGGCTTGGAAATTTCCAGATTTCATTTTTTCAATCACATCCCCTGAATTCTTAATAGACCAAAATAAATTTACATCGTTCCTGTTTAGAACCGTTTCACAATATCTAGTTATGTGTTCTTTAATAGCAGTAAGTGCTGACGTCAGATTACTAGACAAAATTGTAGTGGAGCAGTTACTAGAATTAGCAATAAATCGAAATTTGTAAGGAGACTTGTGCAGTTTCGGTATGCAATATAGTGTTGGGAGATCCAATTTAGAAATAGAGATATTGAATGAAGACAGTTCACTGTTATCCTTGCCTAAAATGTTAGATGCACTTTCATTGCTTTTGATATATGTATTAGTAGACGAAAGTTCCGAAATAAAAGTTGATATGTAGTAACGTTTTCAAATGATAATGGTGTTGTTGGCTGCTTTATCAGCTGGTGCAAAGACATATTTTTCATGTAATTTACTTAGTTTGGATTTGAAATATCTTTCTGATTTGGAACGTGGATTTTGAAAAAGATGAGGGTTTTTATGGAAGTTATCTATTCGAATATCCGTTATATCTAAAATGAGGTTTTTCAAGTCATTCAGAGCATGCGGTTCGACTCCTTCTGATTTACACCATCTTTTCGTATAATTATCTAAGGCTTCCGTAAGCACTTCACGGCATTTGACAAAATCTATCTTGGATGGGATTCTATACTTAGGTCCTTTTTTAAAAGAAGCGTTTAAACGTTAACGTTTCGTTTACAGCCTTCCGTGTACACGTTTAGGAAATTTGGTAAACGTTTCACCCTTAATGGTGGACCAGGAGTCCCCGAGGGCACATGTAGCCAAGTTTGATTAATTTCGGTTGATCGTTTCTTCAACGCATTCTAAAATATCTGTTATCAAAATTTCTTGAAATTTCTAAAACGTGGGTCCTGTAGCATCACATCCCACCCATTCTGCTACGTCTTTCGGTACGCTTTTTCGACATAGTAACTTTCACACTTTTTTTGGCTTATTACATTGTTTAGATCTGAGGATCACTGACGAGGGTTAAGTACCCGAAACGTGCATGTCTGGTCCATGTTGCCAATTTACCTGTTCTTAAATGATGCTATTCAATATGAAGACGTTTACACATAACCTATTTAAACATATCCAATAATTGTGAGATACAAGCGCATATTTAAAAAAATGTTTGCATGTATTCAGAGGTTCGTTTTAATATAACAACCATTTGGTGTTCTAGTTTCAAGATTTTTTACCCAGTTTTCTTCAACAATTAGTCTGTAGTTTTTATCCTCACGCGTAGTCCTAGACATTACGGCCACTCGTAGATCGCGCTCATCATGATCTTTGAAATGTCTCATTATCGGTTTATCTCGTTGGTACTTTATGTCACGTCTATGTTCCTCGGTCCTCTCCTTAAGTGTTCGTTCGGTTTCGCCTACATATACTGTCTTTTCACATTTATCACAAATTAACGCGTATATCAAATTTCTGTCGGTACATTTCGCATCCGTAACTACTTTGAACTTTCTAGATCCTTTAGTATCTTCAATTTCATCCGTTTTGATAATTTTACACACTGCGCAATCACATTTTTTTTCTCACATGTTTTTAAAGCATTCGATGTTTTCCTGTGAACAAGTGTGTCACATAGATTTTTATCTCGTCTAAAAGCCAGAATAGGATTTTCCAGGAAAATTTCGCGCATTCGTTCGGATTGGAAAAGTGTATTCTGGTGCTTCCGTAAAATATTACGCACATCCAGCAAGAGTTTAGAATAAGTTAAAACTAGGGGCACTCTTTTTGATTTCGCGTTGTTACCATTCTTACGGCGTAATAGATCCTCTCTATCCAGCTTATCGGCTTTACTAAGTAGTTGTTCGATTAAGTTACTGCTGTATCCGCGTTTCCATAGTTGAACTTTAAGTTCCTGACGATGTTTTTTTTTATAATCCTCGTCCCTCTCGCAAATCCATTTTAATCTTAATCCTAGGCCATATGCTAGACCCTTTTTCATGTGCGGTGGGTGACAAGAATCCGATCTAAGGAAGAGATGCTTATCCGTCGGGTTCGAAAATAAATCTGTATAAATATGGCTCTTTTCCTTCTTAACTAGGGTGTCGAGAAATTCTATACAGTCCTTATTCCATCATGTCCATCGTAGTTCAATTTTGATGTTTTCGTGTATTTTGTTCGCGTATTCGGCAAATTTCTGTAATGAATCTAAGTCTCCGTTCCAAATACAAAATCCATCGTCGATATACCTTTTGTAGAAAAGAGGGGCTTTTTCGTATTTTAGAAGTTCTTCGTCCCACTTGCGCATATATGCGCACGCGAAATTCCTACCTAGTCTCGATCCAATCGCCACTCCTTCAATCTGTTTGTAATTTTTCTCCCCGAAACTGAATCCATTAAAGTCAAAAACCATTTCGATCGCGTTTTCAGTCGGAATCAAAGGATTGGCTTTACTATCAAATGCTTCTCTACACGCTGCGAGTCCCTCCTTTCTAGGATATAGGCTATGAAAAGCAAAGCAAATCAATATATGCAGTTCCTGTTTTCTTTCCTCGAACAGAGCATTTTTTTTTAATCGTGGTTTCACCAACCAAAGTCACGTGATGCTACACAGTGAGCTTTAACAGACTAGGATTCGTCAAAATGTAATGCAAAGATTAACATGTCATTTGTTTGATTAAAATGGTACGCAAAAGACAAAAATAAAGTTGCCCTATTGATCATGTTGATATAAGACCAGTTCGTTTGACGCAGGGGATTCTAGAGTAAGCAAGTAAACTCGAGGTAATTTGGCTATCTTGGCTCTTTGACCATCATGGCAATTTCTTTGCTTGGCCTGTATCGCTTTTTTTCCAATCGGCAAGAATGCAATAGAAAGTGTTTGATGTTTTCTTTGCAACAGTCCCTTGGTGTTATTTATGTATAACGTTTATGATGACATGTACTATTTTGCAATGAAATTCTGAACCTTACATCTCTATCCTAGCTATTTATTCTTTAAATGAACTTTGTAAGAATAGAATGTCTTCAAATTTGGCAAAACAACATTAATTATATATGCTTCTTTGAATCATTTTAGCTGGAAGTACCACTAATGAGCATTCATTGTCCGATTCGTGCATGTCTGGTGCATAGAATGTATTCTTCTATGAAAGAAAGCTGCCCAATAGTAACAGGGTTAGCACTCTCCTTTCTCTTCATAAGGCCGGTTAAGTTAGTAAATGAACAGGCCTTTCAAAATTTCATCTGATATCATTACATCTTAGGATAATTTTAATTTCTGGTTGGAGATTTCCTCCGTTTTTCTATACAGTGATTCAAAATTGAATCTGAGGAATCTTCAACTGGGGTAAGATGAAATGGTACTTCGTATGTTTTGGCATGTAAAACTCATGTGGATAAAATCTATCTTGAAAGCAATTGTCTTAGATATCAGTGTTCCATACAGTTTGACGGTCGTTTCTATATCATATATCTTAAACAGATTTTCATTCCAAATGTTTTCTTACAACACACAGTATTTGGTTGAAGAGTAAGACGTAGTCAATGTGACAAGCTTGAAATGAATCTAGAACAGAACAGGAGCATAAGTCAAAAGAACAGTGACACGGAATATGATCTATGTCACGAGTAAAGATCATGCAGAAATCCTGGAAGAACTTTGCTCCTTTGAATTCCTTTTTGCAGACTTTCAAATTGGACAATCACTTAAGTATTTGACATGACATTTTGACAATCCATAGCCCTATGATGTAGATTCTTGCTTCAGGTCGACTCTTATGCCCCCTTTCTTAAAATACACAATATTTGCAATTTATTTCTATCTATATGTTAAAAAAAAGGATTCTTCTCTTTTACGGTTTGAGAATGTGCAATTTATGTAAAAAGTGCATGTGTGAGCTCATATCGAGAAAAGGAAATTACACGTGGATTATACCACCTGCTTTATCAGCTGGTGCAAAGACATATTTTTCATGTAGGTTACTTAGTTTGGATTTGAACTATCTTTCTGATTGGGAACGTGGATTTTGAAAAAAAAGATGAGGGTTTTTATGGAAGTTATCTATTCGAATATCCGTTATATCAAAAATGAGGTTTTTCCAGTCAGAGCATGCGATTCGACTCCTGATGATTTATACCATCTTTTCGTACCATATAAACTTATAATAATACACTCACAACTATAAATTGCTATCTTGTACAGAACATTAATCAAGAATCAAACCTTTAGTAAATGGCTACTTCTTTCGTTTTTTAATCATTTGTCTATCTTCATTAAAAAAGAACATCTTCGAGCGGCGTTTTTCTTTTTCGGAAAAGAGCGTTAACCGTCATGTTTTACATTTTAGTATTTTTACATACGGGTATTTTGGACGCCAAGGTACGGTACTCTCTACGAATTATTAGAAAGAAAGAATTATGCCTTTGATTATACTCCTTGTGAAAGTGTTTACGCACTGCATTGAAATATATTCTAAATTTCCTGTCATCAATGTTAAACGTCTTTAAATTCAATAGCATCATTTAAAACCTGATAAATTTACAGCATGGACCAGACATGCACGTTTCAGGTACTAAACCCTCGTCAGTGATCCTCAGTCTAAACAATGTAATGTGGCCAAAAAGTATGAAAATTAGTATGTTTAAAAATGTACCAAAAACCCATGGCAGAATGGGTGGGATATGATGCTACAGGACCCACGTTTTAGAAATTTCAAGAAATTTTGTAACAGAAAATTTTAAATGCGTTGAAGAGACAGACATTCAGACCTAAATTTCTGAAACTAAGGGGTATCTCCCTTACTGCATAGCCCTGTCCTTAGCTGGGTTTCGGCAACATTTTTGTGTCGGTCATGCAAGCTCCTTGCGCCTACCCTCCGAAGATTTTTGGCCATATTTATATACTAAGATACGCTTCTGAAAGAAGCCTGCACAAAATTTGGAGCCGCTCATTTTACGAAGAGGAAATTAAAGCTCTGTATTGTATGTGGCGCCAGAAAAATTCACTTGGCTTAATTTAACTGTTTGACATGAGGTACTACTGACGAGGATTAAAATATCCGAAACACGTGTCTAGTACAACAAAGTTGGTAATATAGAACATATATTTCAATATTAACAATTACGAGTGTACAAAGTGAAACTGTACACTTCCTTACCTCAAGATGGCAGCCAGTTTATATGGAATAACACGGGAAAGGGGTATATGTAGCCAGGAGACTTTAGCTCTCAGTAGACAGCAAACATTTTCATCGCCAAGGATCAGATAGGATACTTGACCTTACAGATAAATTTCTGTCCAAACTGAGAAGAGTCGAATGAGCAACCTATGACAGGTATGGTATTTAAAACATTTAAGGATCAGTAAATCTCGCGAGGGTGATTCTCTTCACAACTTTCCCAATAATAACATGGCATATTACGCAAGAAGCTGAAGCTATAATTACCCGTTACATTAAAATTATCGAATCGCATGAGTCGACTGAAAAGTAATTATATGATACCATGACATTCGCAATTTGTTTACAAATACTTTCGTGATTATTATTTCATTCGTCTTCTACTATTGAGAAGCGATCATGTCGTCTCATCATGAAACTTATGAAGTAAACGACTCTACAAAGCGAAATTAATTTTACCAAGAACAGATGGTAAAAACTGGATCTACAACTTTTCCTCTATTTAACGAATTTTTATCCTTGTTTTAGTTCAGCTCATTCAGAAGAAACCAACGCTATTGTACTTATTTCGAGATGGAATAAGATTGACAGTCGCAAAAATCGTGAATATATTGCAGCCTAGGTTCAGTGAAGTGGGCAGCAACAGACGAACTGCACGAGTGCAAAACAATCTATATATTTATATTCAATCAACTCTATGTTAAAGAAATACATACAATGTTTATCCATTTATAAGTTTAACAAAAGTTGAAAAATTAATTTGCATTTCGATGATTATACTATTAATAGTTTTCATTTCAAAGTTATGCATAAAACTGCATGTTTTTTTTTCTCAGCTGGAAACCAAGGAATGAAGTTATCGGATGTTCTAGCATTCGTACAGGGGCGGAGGAGGAACTGGTGCTCGGATCTCGAACCGTCTATTATATTTTGCGTATTAGCCGGTGAGCTGCCGACAGCATCAAGTTACATTCTTCGGTTAAGCCTACTATTGACAGAGCATTCGGAGGAATATCTGTCCCAACAATTCACTTGAGCATTCCTCAATTCCTACTTCGGAATGCAGACTTTTAGACTGAAAAACTGTAGGTCCTTCTTTTATGTTTACCAAAGATCTGTACAAAAAAGGAGCCGAAAACATTCCTGAGCAATTCACGGGCTGTATCAAACAGTAAATGACCAGATAAAGCAATGGTACAGACAACGAAAAGCAAGCTCCAAATCAAAGACAAGGCAGATGGAACATCCAGATCAAAGTTGTTTACACCCTAGAAGAATTCAAGTAAAAATGGGAAAGAAAATTTAATGAGTTTAATGACAAATATGGATAATGTTCATATCCCTGTATACAGCACAAAAACGATAATTCAGAAAATCAGAAACCGAAGGCATACAAAATCAGGATCCAAAGCAAACAAACAAAAACCTCCACCATATGAAAAGAAGCGAACTCCCGATATGGGAGTGAGACCAGGTGCCCAGGAAGAGTAAGCATTTCCTGCTTGCATGCAACACCCGAGGCTTCAATTCGGTAGAACTGTCACATCCGGTTACTTGCATTTCGAAAGACAAAGAGTACAATCTTTGGTTGGATGGTTCAAATGGTCTATGACAGAATATCATCCACCATTCTGGAGAGTGGGACATCATAGTGTATGACGAGTTCCCCATATCGACCGTAGAACTTCCTCAGTGACGATGTTAGTCGGTCACAAACTGACTGAGAAGCTTATCTGAAAGACGCCTAGCTCTCAGAACAAAATCCGTATATTTGGTACTTGCTCTGGCATAGCGTATCAACTGAGATATGAACACTCCATAAGCAGGCGATGAAGGGATGTTGCTACTCAGAAAAGGAAAGTTTGTAATGCTGAAATTGAAGTCGTCACGTTTGTCATAGAGTGAGGTGTTCATGTGACCATCAGTGCCGTAGGACAACATTATGTCCAAATAGGATGCTGAATTATTTCTCTTTGTAGTTTCTTTGACTTCAAGCTCCGAAGGATAGATACTGCTGAGGTAATCCGCGAATTTTGGATTCTTGATGGACAACACAGTTAGAGAACGTAATAGAAAAATGTAATGATCGCTGTGCGATATAAGTCCCCTACCGGTGGCATAAATTTATGTCCTGCATCTCTGTTCATCAATTCATTATCTGCAACAACAGCCAAGAGAAGTCTGAGAAACTGAATTCACGAAATTTGCTAAGTCCAAGGGACACAACTCTAGTGAAAATTAGTCAATCTACATTAAATTTGAATTTGATCTGCATCACACTATAATGTATTTACATACGAAAAATCAGTTCATTATCTGCAATAAAAGGCACGAAAAAAGTTCAGAAAACTGAAAATTTCATGAAATTTGCTACATGTAAGTCCAAGGGCCATAACATTTGTAAAAATAGGCCAATGGAAAACAAACTCAAACTCCTATACCAAAAATCAGTGCATTATTTGCAAAGGAACCAAAAAAAAGTCCGGAAACTGAAATTTTCATAAAATTTACTAAGTTCAAGGGCCATAGCTCTTGTAAAATTAGGTCAATCAAAATCAAACACAATCTTGATCTGTATCACATTGAGATATATCCACATACCAAAAATGAGTTTAATATATGCAACAACAGCGAAAAAAAGTCCGGAAAACTGAAATTTTCATAAAATTTGCTAAGTCCAAGGGCCATAACTCTGGTAAAATTTGGTCAATCAAAACCAAACTCAAACTTGATCTGTATCACATCGAGATATATCCACATATCAAAATTGAGTTCAATATATGCAACAACAGCGAAAAAAAGTCCGGAAAACTGAAATTTTCATAAAATTTGCTAAGTCCAAGGGCCATAACTCTTGTAAAATTAGGTCAATCAAAACCAAACTCAAACTTGATCTGTATCACATCGAGATATATCCACATACAAAAAATGAGTTCAATATATGCAACAACAGCGAAAAAAAGTCTGGAAAACTAAAATTTTCATAAAATTTGCTAAGTCCAAGGGCCATAACTCTTGTAAAATTAGGTCAATCAAAACCAAACTCAAACTTGATCTGTATTACATCGATATATATCCGCATACCAAAAATGAGTTCAATATATGCAACAGCAGCGAAAAAAAGTCCGGAAAACTAAAATTTTCATAAAATTTGCTAAGTCCAAGGGCCATAACTCTTGTAAAATTAGGTCAATCAAAACCAAACTCAAACTTGATCTGTATCACATCGAGATATATCCACATACAAAAAATGAGTTCAATATATGCAACAACAGCGAAAAAAAGTCTGGAAAACTAAAATTTTCATAAAATTTGCTAAGTCCAAGGGCCATAACTCTTGTAAAATTAGGTCAATCAAAACCAAACTCAAACTTGATCTGTATTACATCGAGATATATCCGCATACCAAAAATGAGTTCAATATATGCAACAGCAGCGAAAAAAAGTCCGGAAAACTAAAATATTCATAAAATTTGCTAAGTCCAAGGGCCATAACTCTTGTAAAATTAGGTCAATCAAAACCAAACTCAAACTTGATCTGTATCACATTGAGATATATCCACATACCAAAAATCAGTTTAATATATGCAACAACAGCGAAAAAAAAGTCCGGAAAACTGAAAATGGGACAGACGGACAGACAGACAGACCGAGAGGAAACTAAGAGTCCCCTTCGGCGTTGCCGGTAGGGGACTAATTAAAACACTTCAATCATCAGCTCGCGGGAATTATATTACCAACTCCACACTGCAACAAGACCTGGTCATTGCACATTTCCGCTTTAACTTTAGTCCCCCCCCCCCTTCTCCATGGTAACCCCCTTGATTTGCCACTGATAATCATGCTAATATTAGTATTGTGTTGGTGTGAAATGAAGCATTTTACATCCATTAATACTGCCTTGTAAATAAATTAAACATTCCCATCAAAATTGAATTATCACAAATAAACCCTAAACTGCTAAAGACTGTATGGCGGGATTGAGAAGTACTAGTTCTTTTTGATGAATACTTTATCTACCATATTGTTATTGTATGAGGAGTTTACCAGTGAAGCAGTATACCTTTTCTTATTCAAGAGATGCAGCTAATTTTAAAGTCAAGATCAAAGTCATAAATGATTGATTCAAGATCAAGGTCACAGTCTCAATTGCATGGCATTGTAATATATAATATAATGTAAAATTGTATGTTAAACTTTCAGAAACACATAGGTCAAAAACTGTTCGAAAAAAATATTCAAACTTAATCCAACATCGGCAACATAGTAGCAGCCCAGGCCCGAACAACCTACGACTACTTGTCGATAAAGTTTTCTTAAACGCATTAAAACAAAGATCATGATAAGTTTACAAGAGTGTGACAAGAACATGATAAGATCATTACAAGATAAGATCTTGTAATGATCTTATCTTATCATAAGATCATTACAAGATCATGATAAGTTTACAGAGTGTGACAATTTCTCACGAGGGTCCGAAAAAAAATGCACCAGAAGGCTTCGGTCATTCAGACCAACTACAGAGAGGAAAGCATCGGTCCGAACATAATTTTGTTTGTAAGGACCGGCGGACCGATGTTTTTGGGAAAGACTGATATATTATATAACATGGTCCTGTAGCATCATATCCCGACAATTCTACTACGTCTTTTGGTACATTTTTTGACAATAATTTTCATACTTTTTGGCCATATTACATTATTTAGACTGTGGATCACTGACGAGGGTTTAGTACCCGAAACGTGCATGTCTGGTCCATGCTGTAAATTTATCAGGTTTTAAATGATGCTATTGAATTATATTAGTTTATTATATATAATATTATTTGAATATAAATTTATAATATTATTTAAATATTGAATTTTAAGACGTTTAACATAGAATGTAATGCAAAGCAAACAAACAAAAACATCCACCACATGAAAAGACCAGGTGCCCAGGAAGAGTAAGCATCTCCTGCTTGCATGCAACACCCGCCGCTTCAATTCGGTAGAACCATGAACCATAAAAACCATGAATTATCAAACTAGGAAATACCGTTTTCTGTTAGCAGATACAATCTAGCCTTCTGTATATTTTGAGAGTCCTCCCATTCTCCTGCGCTGATAAAAACTGTTTCCTCAGTTGGAATGCCCTTGTAGTTCCATAGATATTTTCGCATCTTGTCTACCTTGCTTTTGCAACTTTTTTTCCTGATGGGAAATACTCATGCTCCAGAAGTTTCATCGTATCATTGTAATTTGATTGACGATTTAAAAGAATCTAACTGTATTTTTAACGCATCTTTTGGTACAAAATTGTCTTACCTTTTGACCTCCTCCTTGACCAATTTTTTTTTAATTTTAAAGGGAAATACTAAAACAACTCATATAGAATATAATTCTCCCTGAAACGTCTTCAAATTTTGTGTACTGCACGTGATACATGTCATATTTCTAACTCTTGTTTTAAAATTTTATCACGTATAATCTTCATCGTCGTTATTTCCAGGTGACGCTGCTTTATTTACCAGTGCTCTCATAATATAATATTCGTCCAGATTTTTCATCGTGGCAACCATCTGCTATGTCAGCCTCTAACTGTTTCTTCCTAAGTGTCCACTTCTATAAGTAAAAAAATTATAAAATTCACCAAAAATGTGATCTTCACAATTGAAGCTTTTTAATTAACGGTCAGTGTCGGAAATCCATAGCATGTTTCCATACGATCATAAGCCAGAATTCTCGTTTTATACGTCATAACCACAGTTATCAATAGTAACTAATGAAATAATAGAATAGATTCCGGTGATTTTTTCTGTGATGATAAGGAAAAAGATCCTTTTGGGGATCATGAGCATCTCATTTCAACAGTGGTAAGAGACAAGAAGAGTTCCAACCAGTACAACATTGCTTTGCACCTTAGTTGTTCTTGGTGGTATAATTTCCACTGATATAATCAATTCATTTGGCACTGGCTAAGTAACAGTAATCTATGATCGAGTGTTTTAGCAATCTCACTCGTTTCTCCATTAAACAATAATTTTCACAATGTTGTCAGAGAAGGATGACGCACCACCAGTTATTAAAGTTATTCCCTTTTATACATTTTAGCGTACAGATTTAATAAGTAGTATAAAGTTGTATTGGTTCAACATTACGGTAAAAAAAAAATAAAGAAGATCATGACGATAATCTCAGCAGCATTCACCATAGAGCACGAAGTCGAGCATCCCCTGTTGGCTAGCCGCACCCGCAATCGATTTTCATGCACGAAAATCAAAACAATATATAAAATACATGTACTGTCTGAGGTTATGTCTATATAGAATAACACATCAGAATCTCATGATTCATTTTGTTTATAACCCCAACACAGTTTGGTTGAATTCGAGGTTCGCAACCGTTCCGGTGGAAAATCTAATGATTTGCCTTGCCTTCTCGACTATGAGACTGAATAACTGATAGGTACTTCTGTAATGTTTATTGCAAGGGGATATAGTAAGGCCGTCGTTAGGCCGTGTGTTAGTGTGTACAAATTATTTTGCATAAATATTGTACAATATCAGATAAAAATCTGAAAACTTATACAAGTACCTCAAGATATAGAAGAATAGGGGGAAGTTTTCCATGCGGAAGAATCGGACAGAGAAGAAAGGATGGAAGAAAAAACTGTACCGGTCAAAGACATACATCTTTCGAATTCTTCAATACAATGAAAATTTCTATAACCTGAAATGTTATACTAACTATCACTATATATTTTTCTAATCAATTAGGAATCACCAGATGAATACGAATAAATGGAGACAGAAAAGGTAAATAAAAACAAAAATTGTTTACATTGATTTGAGAAAAAAAAATTCACAATTTGCATTTTCACTTTTTTTTTTAATTACAGAGAATATTTCCAAAAGTAATCTATTTTATCTGATGAAGAAGCGGAATACGAAATTGTGGAAGAGTGCGTCTGTATGTCCCAAGATCAATCGAACTGATAGAGAATGTTGTTTTCATTTTAATACTTGTATCTTTCATTAATCAATGTAGTCTGATCATGAAAAGTATGCAAAGACAAGAAGGTACCATATCCAACAAAGTAGAAAAGTTGGATTTGTAACAGTTTTCATGGACGAGGAGTACAGTTCCAAGAGCCTGAACCAGCGGAGCTGATTTGTAACGGTTTTCATGGACGAGA
This sequence comes from Pinctada fucata, assembly GCA_028142955.1. Lineage (NCBI taxonomy): Eukaryota > Metazoa > Mollusca > Bivalvia > Pterioida > Pteriidae > Pinctada > Pinctada fucata. The sequence continues at coordinate 10,954,995 of AP027110.1, forward strand.
AGTACTTGTACAGTTCCAAGAGCCTGAACCAGCGGAGCTGATTTGTAACGGTTTTCATGGACGAGGAGTACAGTTCAAAGGGCCTGGACCAGCGGAGCTGATTTGTAACGGTTTTCATGGAAAAGGAGTACAGTTCAAAGGGCCTGAACCAGCGGAGCTGATTTGTAACGGTTTTCATGGACGAGGAGTACAGTTCCAAGGGCCTGAACCAGCGGAGCTGATTTGTAACGGTTTTCATGGACGAGGAGTACAGTTCCAAGGGCCTGAACCAGCGGAGCTGATTTGTAACGGTTTTCATGGACGAGGAGTAGTTCCAAGGGCCTGAACCAGAGGAGCTGATTTGTAACGGTTTTCATGGACGAGGAGTACAGTTCCAAGGGCCTGAACCAGCGGAGCAGAAAGCGTCAGCAGATTTTGGAGCAGCTGAAATATAGCATGAAGAGCAGTAATGACTGCAAAAATGAAGAGATGATTTACATTTCATTGCCTCTTTCAAAAGCTCATACAAACCATACCTTAACACCATTATCATCTCTTGGGAACAGAACCAACAAAAAGGTGCAGAGAAGATATATGAGCCTGTCTAACAAGGCATCACTAGTGTACCTGTTCTCAAAAAGCTACTGGAGGTGTTTGTCCCATCACAGTTTTTGAAGCAAACAGGATCCAAACAGAAGCATCTTCTTTCGTCCTGTATCTGTAACATATCATCATGGTACTGACACAGACCTGGACAGTTTTCTACTTGTTCACCACGAGGAATGGCAAAAGAGGAAACTTGGGATGTATGACAGCACAGTCCTTGGACTATATACATATAAACCATTTTTTTTTTTAAATTCAAACATATAAAATGTAGGAATGAAATACACTGCTCAAAAAAGTTAAGGGAGCAAGGTTTCTACTTTCGTATCACACACGTTTGCTGCTGCTTATTCTAAATGATGAACATAATGTATTAGGACATATTTCATAGTCATTTTTACCAATGTCTGTATTGAACAGATTTACCATATACACACGATACCACTTGACGATGTAGCCTTGATTATCCCAAAAGATATTATAAGCTGTGTACTATTATATTACAATGGGAAAATCGCTCCTTTATTTTTTTTTTTTGAGCGGTGTATATATCACAGCAACAAGATACTTAAAATATGTCAAACGTAAACGTCTTCAAATTGAATAGCATCATTTAAGAACAGATTAATTGGCAACATGGACAAGACATGCACGTTTCGGGTACTTGACCCTCGTCAGTGATCCTCAAATCTAAACAATGTAATATGCCAAAAAAGATATGAAAGAAATACACAGTGAAAGAGTGTGCCAAAAAATGAAAATGGAAAAATTTTGGGTCAAAAATGACATTAAAGGTATTCAGATAATTTAAAATTGCATAAAAAGGTGACAAAATTGAAAAAAAATATAGAAAAGGAAGAAAAAAATGGGGTGCCTGTGCTGGGACTTGAACCCCCAACCGTTTGGTCCATGTGCACAGTAAACACATCTATTCATATTTTAAAAACAATCATAAAAATCCCCCCCCCCCCCAAAAAAAGGAAAAAAAGAATGTAATATATATGTTAAGCGTTTTCAAATTAAATAGCATCATTTAAGACCTGATAAATTTACAGCATGGACCAGACATGCACGACTTTTTGGAAATCATCATATACTAAAGCATTATTTGTCTTTCTACCTTTGTTACCATGGATTATGGGGGTTAGTCCGTTCTCATGTCTACGTGATATCAATGCCCTCAAAGTATAACCATGTATGTCATAAATTACTAAAAAAAAGCATTTCTGCAACTTCTTACGTTGTTAAATGTATATTGATATACAGTGCGCTTCCGGTCACCTCACCTAGTTTGTGAGAAATCTACAACCACACTATGTAGGGTGACATAATGAGAACCTTTTTCTCTTGTTTTTTGTTTTCATTTCGCGAAGTCCTATATGTGGTCAGTAATTTTTTTCCAATGAAAACTGTTTAAAACAAGATTTCTCGCATCCACAACATAGCGAAAGTTAAATGTTAGGTAAATATTCTTCTTCGAAAAGGGGTTCTTCATTGTTATCTTCGTTTACTTCATCGAGTACTATTCTATTACATCTTTGTAAGTATTGACTGATATTTGAACGTTCTTCTATACATTTGTAATCATCACATTACTATTTACCGCCAAAGCAATTCAATTTAGAATAAATTGACACTGAACAGTGTAATTTTATTTTTGAATAGCTATAAAAGCTCGAAAGGTAGGGGTGGGCGGTATTTTTTGTTTCGTTCTGTGTGTGCATTATTATTTTTTTCTTTTCTTTTCTTATTTTGTGTCCCTAAACCGACGAGGTTTATTCAAGAATAAGAAAACCTGCAGATTTTATGTTTTTGGCAATCGCTTCTTCTCTACGGAAATTAATATTGAAAAACAAAAGCATTTGATGTATGTGGTCATGGATCATGTGCATGTCAAATCACGGTTTTGTATCTCACGGAAGGACTAACATTATTATTCTTTGTCATTTTCTTTTCCAGCATTTTCTTTAAGTTTCCTTTCTATTTGTTTTTTTTTTGTTTTTTGTTTTTGTTTTTTGCTCTTACTTTTTATTTAATGATCTCGGTTTCAGACATAAAGTATTCCCGGGAATAACACGATAATATCTGACTTTATTAGGCATACTTTATACTCCGATATATAGAAACCTAATTTTCCGACTAAATGAAGTTTTATGACGGAATAAAATCAATTCGTTATTTCCCCGTGAAAATATACGACAGAAAAATTACGATTTAATTTTGAGAATGTCTTTTAAAAAGAGTGAATGATGCAATAAGGTATGGAATTTCTGAAAATTGTACTTACTTCGAGTTTATCCATGACGCGAGCAGACGTCAAATGCAACGTCATCACTCATTGCGTCAGAACCCCGTGTTGCGGCGTCAAAAACGGCGCGTATACATTTGCGTCAATTTCGTTATACGAATGACGTCGTTTGTGCAGCGATTTCTCTGTGACGTAATTATTGCCACATTGTTGGTTTTCCTATGGGACGGCTCATATATTATATTAATATACTGATTATTTGAGCCTTCGAGAAAGCAATGTCATTAAGGCACGGTCCATTTGATATTCTGGGGGGGGGGCTTGGTTTTTTTTTCGAAAAAAATAATTTTGCTCTCAATTTTGATGAAAAAAATAAATTTGCTTATGGTGTGACAGAAAAAAATAATCTTGCTCTAACAAATAATCTGAATTTGAAGAATTAACATAAAATTTCGCTAAAATTCTTGAAAATTTTCCGGCTCGCTTCGCTCGCCGCAGTTTTCAATTTGTATCAAAAATTTTTGGCTCGCTTTGCTCGCCACAGTTTTCTATCAAACCATTATTTACTAATGGCAAAGTTCATATATTTCACATATTAAAAGTTATACATGTATGTGAATGAAAAAGGGCTTCCTTAAAAGCTTAAATATATTATCAAATTATCAATAATTATGTATTGCTATTAATACATGTTGCATATATACCATAGAGTCTAATTTTATCTTCTTGTAAGCTTGGAAGGAGAACTTCAGTCAGTTATTCACCAATTTACAATTCAAATTTAAAAATTTGTCTAGGTCGAGATCTTAATTCCCCTCAGACCCTCTTATACATGTTATATACATGTATCTGATATAAAATATTGAGAATTGTATTGTAAAAATCTTTCATCTCTCTGTTTAAAAGTAAATTGAATACTTGCATGAAAATAAACTAATATATTAATATTTAGAGTTTTGAGTAAAAATATAAATAATTCTATTGATAAAACACAAACATTCTTAATAGGCGCATCACTTTGTTTAAAAAAAAATTTCCTTGCTCCAACTTTGCAAGAAAAAAATAATTTTGCCCTGGTCCGGGGCGAAAAAAATAATCTTGCTCCGACAAAAAACCCAAGCCCCCCCCCCCCCCCCCCAAATGGACCGTGCCTAACATGTATATAGGTGATATATTTTCATACGTTTAAATTGATTAAGCGCGAATAAGTTTTCTATGTACCTTGTTCAAAATTGACTGACGCAGCAACCCCCCCCCCCCCTATGCTCACCCTAAGGAACCTCTGACAAACGTTGAGTCCCAACTGGGGCTATCATGGTTATAATAAATATGAGGGAGAGGAGGCTTGGTTTGATTGTTTTTTTCGCCTGAAATTTCATCCGAAATCCTGTTCTGATCCTTCCTGTTTTTTCCTTTTTTATCTATCGTTCCTATCGAATGTATAAAAAACTGTTCTTTCCCCGATGTTCAAAGTTCCGATGAAAAATGCCTTACAGACTCTTTAACTCTTGATGTTTCCCTCATTACTGGTAGGTGGTATTCATGAGATTTATGTCTTCTTGATTCTGTGTCTGTTGTCCTACGTTTTTTTTTTTTTGTTTATTATTACTAAATTTTTCGAATGAAATCCCTTTGTTCTCCGTATTCTTTTGTCCGGTATTTGTGAAATATTTCCTCTTGGACTCCAACAGAATTTTTTTTCAGGATATTTTGACTTACATTTGAACTGGATTCGTGCAATTTTGCGGCGAGGTCGCATCTTCCAATGATATTCCTAACCTGAATTCCTCTTTCTCTTTCTAATCTCCTGCTTCCAGTTAGCAACATTTTTCTTTCTTCTCCGTGACCTGCTAAACGAGACACTATCTTCTACAGACTCCATTAGACTGTCGGCTGTTGAACAGTCTATCTGACTAAAGTCCGTCTCTTAACTTTCTGTCGAAATGTTACAATCTTTTTTACATAATCAGCAGTCACAACTTTGTCAGCCAAATCATACTCCAAAATAGTATCTTGCATGCTCAAATTAATTCCGTCAGGTTCATCTAATTCACTTTGAAAAACTGAAGAAGGAGATCAATGTCAGAAAGATCATTTGCAGGGTTTAAAATTAGCATATCATCCACATGAGACCTCAATATCATTGTCATTGTTTTTTTTTTTCTCCTGTGATTTCACATTGTACACTACCTGACGGTGCCTCACATAAAGACATGCAGTGATAGCTATCATGGTCAAAATAATTATTGTTGTCTTCGTTGACGTTTTTGTGTTTTTGTTTCTGCATCAGTTGAGCTAAGCAGCTCAGATTCAAACTGACCTCTTCGTCACTGTCCATGATTGTGCTGTAACCTTAAATGTTCACGAACTTGACTATTTAATATACTTTCCTTATATCTCAGTTCTGATCATCTATTATCATTATTTAGCACACGAGAAGCCCATAAATGACGAATACTTGTATAACCGGGAGCATTTTCAGAGAATACTTCTCTTTGTCTAATAGTAAAGAACGTTTATGCACTTTTGATAATATTTCTATTTTCTTCTCGGTTATCAAAATAGTTGTTGTAAGGCTCTTGCATTCTTCGCAATGCGTGCCTGAAATATTAAACTAATTTCATGAACTACATATGTAACGACTGACTCTTGATCTTTCACTTATACATCTTGTACTTATACTTGAATACTCCATTTCGATATAAAAGGTCGGATCCACATGCACATATTGTGATAACATTTTATCTATAATCAAAGACCATCATTTTATTGTCAGATAAGCTAATCAACAATGCATTGCTATTATATAATTTTTTGTGTACATGTATCATTATCCAAAATAGATTAGGTTATATTGGAAAACACATGTAAACATGGAAAAGAGTTAAAGGAGATCCTGACGATAATCTCAACAGCACTCACAATAGAGTACAAAATAAAGCATCGACGGACCCCTACTAGCAAGCTAGAGGTGGGACCAGGTGCCCGGGAGGAGTAAGCATCCCCTGTTGGCTAGCCGCACCCGCCGTCGATGTTTAAGCACGAAAATGAAAACACTATATAAACTTAATGCACTGCCTGACGTTATGTCTATATAGAAAAGAAACATTACTGTTTTTGGTTGCTCAAGTTACGACCTGTTCTCTCCAAGAAAATAGGGAAATAAGAAGATAATTCTTCCTCTTGTTGATGCATATTACCATGTAAAATGTTAGATAGTCACTTTACATACCAGCAAAGGCATCGTTTTGCAAGTTTGTTGTCCACAGTTCATTCTACCTACATCGACCATGTGTTGTTCCATTTTTTCTTCTTTTCCTCTCGTTGCATGGGTGTTTGGTCCTTGTTGAATACAACTCGTTTTAAATCTGATGGAGCTGCAATAGGGATTTATTTAGCATTGCCTAAGATTTCTTTTTTTAGCATTCTTGTCATCAAGGATTAGTTTTAGCGGTCTCACTGCATCTGGTCTTCCTTTACAGAGTCTAAACATGGCTTTAAAACTTGTTTCCTCAACATCAATAGCGCTTAGGAGCTGTGTAATTTTATGCAGGCCATGTGATTTCCTTGTTTCACCGTTGTCACTATAAGATTCAGGTAGATTGAATACAATGGTATTGTTAGCTCTGTTTTTTTTTCTATCTTCATGTTCCTTTATTTCGTCTTTGATCTCCTTTTATTGTTGCAAATCGACTTTTAAGTTATTTTATACATCTACTTTCATTTTGTGAATTCTTCTAGTTAAATTTTGGTCCATTTGCGTCATTTTAGTTTCTAACGATTTCAAACATTCAGAATTCCTTTTGTCCATACTGTCGATTGACGTTTTTAAGGCCGTGAAGGTAGGAAAATTTACTTTGCATATAACACAGGTCCATTTAAGATTTCCATCATCACTTGAAAGGAGTACTCTGACTACTTCCGCTGGAATGTTTGAACAAGGTATACAAAATCTAAGATCACATACTGAACAACTGGCTGTGTTACTATAACTCCTGGCACTATGTGTTGCCTAGACGATACCTAACATGTACTGTATGTGTGTTTAAAGTAGTTGTACTTTATATTTCTTAAACTTTTTATTTCCTTCGACCTAGCCAGGTAATAATTATTTGCCTAGACCACCCTAACCTTTATTTGCTGTGTGTATAGATGTAGTGTATTAATATCCTACGCTATTATAGTAATATAGCTTATTTGACCTTTGACCTCATCTGGCAATAACAGTTTGCCTAGATTTTTACTTAGTTTTTGTGTACGTGCGACGTGTGAATTATATCTTTTACTGATGCCCTTTGCCGTGTGGAGCTCGTAAAAAAGTTCCCCGCGAGGGGTTTGACAGTAAGTGTTTTGAATGTATTCCCCTGACATTGTCGCCATGGTACTTTCTATATAGACATAACGTCAGACAGTGCATGAATTTTATATATTTTCATTTCCATGCTTAATGATGCTATTCAATTTGAAGACGTTTACATTTATACCACTTGGTGAGTGTCACTGCTGGTGGACCAGGAGTCCCCGAGGGCACATGTAGCCAAGTTCGATCAATTTCGGTTGATCGTTTCTTCAACGCATTCTAAATTTCTGTTATCAAAATTTCATGAAATTTCTAAAAAGTGGGTCCTGTAGCATCATATCCCACCCATCCTGCTACGTCTTTCGGTACACTTTTTCGACATGGTTACTTTCATACTTTTTTGGCATATAACATTGTTTAGATTTAGGATCACTGATGAGGGTTATGTACCCGAAACGTGCATGTCTGGTCCACGTTGCCAATTTATCTGTTTTTAAATGATGCTATTCAATTTGAAGACGTTTACATTTATACCACTTGGTGAGTGTCACTGCTGGTGGACCAGGAGTCCCCGAGGGCACATGTAGCCAAGTTCGATCAATTTCGGTTGATCGTTTCTTCAACGCATTCTAAATTTCTGTTATCAAAATTTCATGAAATTTCTAAAAAGTGGGTCCTGTAGCATCATATCCCACCCATCCTGCTACGTCTTTCGGTACACTTTTTCGACATGGTTACTTTCATACTTTTTTGGCATATAACATTGTTTAGATTTAGGATCACTGATGAGGGTTATGTACCCGAAACGTGCATGTCTGGTCCACGTTGCCAATTTATCTGTTTTTAAATGATGCTATTCAATTTGAAGACGTTTACATTTATACCACTTGGTGAGTGTCACTGCTGGTGGACCAGGAGTCCCCGAGGGCACATGTAGCCAAGTTCGATCAATTTCGGTTGATCGTTTCTTCAACGCATTCTAAATTTCTGTTATCAAAATTTCATGAAATTTCTAAAAAGTGGGTCCTGTAGCATCATATCCCACCCATCCTGCTACGTCTTTCGGTACACTTTTTCGACATGGTTACTTTCATACTTTTTTGGCATATAACATTGTTTAGATTTAGGATCACTGATGAGGGTTATGTACCCGAAACGTGCATGTCTGGTCCACGTTGCCAATTTATCTGTTTTTAAATGATGCTATTCAATTTGAAGACGTTTACATTTATACCACTTGGTGAGTGTCACTGCTGGTGGACCAGGAGTCCCCGAGGGCACATGTAGCCAAGTTCGATCAATTTCGGTTGATCGTTTCTTCAACGCATTCTAAATTTCTGTTATCAAAATTTCATGAAATTTCTAAAAAGTGGGTCCTGTAGCATCATATCCCACCCATCCTGCTACGTCTTTCGGTACACTTTTTCGACATGGTTACTTTCATACTTTTTTGGCATATAACATTGTTTAGATTTAGGATCACTGATGAGGGTTATGTACCCGAAACGTGCATGTCTGGTCCACGTTGCCAATTTATCTGTTTTTAAATGATGCTATTCAATTTGAAGACGTTTACATTTATACCACTTGGTGAGTGTCACTGCTGGTGGACCAGGAGTCCCCGAGGGCACATGTAGCCAAGTTCGATCAATTTCGGTTGATCGTTTCTTCAACGCATTCTAAATTTCTGTTATCAAAATTTCATGAAATTTCTAAAAAGTGGGTCCTGTAGCATCATATCCCACCCATCCTGCTACGTCTTTCGGTACACTTTTTCGACATGGTTACTTTCATACTTTTTTGGCATATAACATTGTTTAGATTTAGGATCACTGATGAGGGTTATGTACCCGAAACGTGCATGTCTGGTCCACGTTGCCAATTTATCTGTTTTTAAATGATGCTATTCAATTTGAAGACGTTTACAATTAGACATCGACGGCGGGTGCGGCTAGCCAACAGGGGATGCTTACTCCTCCCGGGCACCTGGTCCCACCTCTACCTTGCTAGGGGTCCGTCGATGTTTAGTTTTGTGCTCTATTGTGAGTGCTGTAGAGATTATCGTCAGGATCTTTAACTCATTTTATCCCACCCATTCTGCTACGTCATTTGGTACATTTTTGGACATAACCATTTTCATACTTTTTGGCCATATTACATATGACTTAGGATCACTGACGAGAGTTTAGTATCCGAAACGTGCATGTCTGGTCCATGCTGTAAATTTATCAGGTTTTAGATGATGCTATTAAATTTAAAGACATTTAACATTAGCAATAATCATTTGCCTACGAATCTGATATATGCATGTATTGTGAAGAAGTAGTACAACATTTAATGAATTATGATTATTTATCGTGTCAGTGAATGAAATGAAAAGTTGACTATTTGTCAAGTAAACGAGAATAAAAAATGAATGTTATATACAACCAAATATTGACTATATGAAACGGTTGATTGCTTACTTTTACTCGGCCACTCATCTGAGCTGTTAGGGTGACAAATATGGATAATGACCATATCCCTGTTTACAGCACAAAATCGATAATTCGGAAAATCAGAAACCGAGGCATACGAAATCAGGATAAAACAGGAACAAAAGAAAACAAACAAAAACCTCCACCATATGAAAAGAAGCGAACTCCCGATATGAGAGTGAGACCAGGTGCCCAGGAAGAGTAAGCATCTCCTGCTTGCATGCAACACCCGCCGCTTCAATTCGGTAGAACTGTCACATTCGGTAACTTCCATTTCGGAAGACATAGAGTACAATCTTGGGTTGGATGGTTCAAATGGTCTACGACAGAATATCACCCATCATTCTGGAGAGTGGGACATCATAGTGTATGACGAGTTCCCCGTATCGACCATAGAACTTCCTCAGTGACGATGTTAGTCGGTCACAAGCAAATCCCTGACTGAGAAGCTTATCTGAAAGACGCCTAGCTCTCAGAACAAAATCCGTATATTTCGTACTTGCTCTGGCATAGCGTATCAACTGAGATATGAACACGCCATAAGCAGGCGATGAAGGAATGTTGCTACTCAGAAAAGGAAAGTTTGTAATGCTGAAATTGAAGTCGTCACGTTTGTCATAGAGTGAGGTGTTTATGTGACCATCAGTGTCGTAGGACAACATTATGTCCAAATAGGATGCTGAATTATTTGTCTCTGTAGTTTCTTTGACTTCAAGCTCTGAAGGATAGATACTGCTCAGGAAATCCGCGAATTTTGGATTATGGATGGTCTATGTATCTGTAAGTGAAGTTGAAGTCAGAAGCTAAGTATCTTTTCCCTTCAGAGACCAGAGATTGAATGAATTCAGCTTCGTACGAGTAAAGAAAAATGTCGGCAAGGAGTGGGGCACAATTGGTCCCCATTGGAATTCCGACAATTTGCTGGAAGACCTTTCCTCCAAACACCACAAAAATGTTGTCGATCAAAAAGTTTAACATCTGAATAATATCTGTTTCAGTGTACTTATTTTCAGAATCGGACTTTTCTTTTACAAAGTAGGTTTTGTCATAGTTCACAACAATAAATTTGTATTTGCGATTACCGTTCTTACTTGTAAACGCATTACATATAATTTTTGTGAGTCTTTCTTTCAATTTAGAATGTGGAATTGTAGTGTAAAGTGTCGAAAAATCAAAGGCTTTGATTGAATGAACTTTACTAAAATGAGTGGATTTCAGATGTTCTAAAAGTTCCTTCGAATTCTTTAAAATCCACATCTGGTTGATACCACTGCGAGAATATACTGTCGAACAATATTTTTGAAGCCCAGATTTGATTTCAGATAAAACTTTGGTGAGTAAGATCGATACAGATTTGGTAGAACATTTTGAGGAACCAGCGATGAAACGTTGTTTGTACGGATTCTTATGCATTTTAGGTATGCAGTACAAGTATGGTAAATTTAAATCTAAATTGTTAGTTTGGAAGCAAAAGGAAGCAAGAGCTGATTTGTGGTTATCTATTATTTCAGAGGCAGAAAGGTTTGTAGGGGTGTAAGTGGGATTTCCAGGTGTCGAATTTAAACCCAACTCTTTAACTAGACTGTCGAAATAGTACTTTTTGCAAGTAAATGTGTAATTATTTGAGGCTTTGTCCGCTGGTGTGATGACATAATGTTCTTGGAGGTAGGTGAGCTCTGTGATAACATCAGGGTCTTTAAATATAGACTCGAATCTGGTGTTCACAGTTGATTTTAATCGTTTAATTCTAGATAAAAGTAACCCTCTGATGGATTTTATCCATTCGGAAAGAGTGTCGAGCTGTACATCCTCTTTCTTTGCCCAACGTCTTGCATATTCCTCACAAGAGTCCATGATAATTTTCAAATTTTGGTTCCATGTAAAGGACATACTTTCTCTGTATTTGGGACCCTTTTTTAACAATTCTCTCAACTTGTCGTTCTTGACTATACTAAGGTCACCAGTAATAACGTGTCCAGAAGGAGAGTAGTTGAAATCCGATGAAGAACATTCGCAAGGAAGTGGATGTAGTGAGGGCTAGACGAAGCACATCATCCGGATGTATTCCTCCTTTGTATTCCCTGTCGATGACGAGTTATAAATTTCTGACCCGAACTTGATTTTCATAATAGAAATCTGCAAAATTACAAAGAAACTTTTAGGTCAAGGTTTTCGCTTTCACAAACTAGTAAAGACTTTCTGGAAATTTTACAAAAATTATGATCAACTTCTTTTGAAATTCGGACCCATACAAGCAACGGAGTATATTACTTTAGGTATTTCACAACCTGCATTTAATGGTGACATAATTAACAAAATAAGAAGGATCAAAGGTAGACAGCATATGTATCGAAAATGCGTCAGAGTCATCAAACGCCTTTTATACAGTGGATATGACCCTAATGTCACCAGACGGACACTAAGCTTGGTTCTTGACCAAAATACAGTCTTGTACGAGCGCATTTTCAAGACTTGCACTCTGACTGACTGTGACGACGGGACTCCATGACGGGCCCCGTCCGAACCTCCTTGGAGAAGACAGGGCCCCGACCACCTGTCCTCTCTGAATGTCAGTCGGACTCCTCGGGTGATAACATATATGAGCTCGCTATAGCCGGCAGAGCACGGACTGTATTACGCATGTCCTCTTTTTATATCCATTTACATATTCATCTGTGTAGCTTGGACCCATGTGTTTAACGGTCTTGTTTGTGTGTGGTCATCTAACAGTAAGGAGGTTGTTTTACAACATAATTGTGCGTTCTTCGAGACCTCTGGGAAATCGGAATAGTGGGAGGGTTGTGCGCACGTAATCCAGGATAACCACATCGTCTGCTATTTACGTGGCAGATGGCCGTCCTAAGTCGGCACCGGTTGCCCATTGGTCTCGTTGGTTTATGTGTAGTCTTTTATGTTTCATGTTTCTATGTTGTGAGTTGGTGTTCCTTGTCCCTTTTGCGTCTCTTTCTGTGGGTATCTGTTCTGTTTTTTGCATGGGTGTTTTGGGATTTTGCTGTGGGTGCTGCAACCTAGTGTTGTTTGAAATCCCCTCCTTTCTTTGAGTGAGGAGTGATCCTGGGTGCACCCCGTAAGAAAGTAAGTCTATGTTGATAGAATATCTTGTCTTTGCGTTTTTACCGCCTCTCTGCTTGATCAGAAATTATGAGAAGTTAATGACTCTATGTTTTGCTCTCTACACAAGTCTTCAGGTGCCGAATTCATGTCTTGGGTTTGGTCGTGAATAATATATTCTTGGTTATCGGTATCAGGAGCATCAGAAATGCCCTTCTTGGAGTTCCACTTGTGGATGGAAATTGGTTAGATATTTATAATTTTAAGTGTTGCTTCATCACCTTGTTCACTCAATGGTCTCTCTGTACTTTGTAAGTATTTTCATTTTTGAACTATCATCGGTACTCTCCTCGTGATGTCGCAAGTAACCAGGTAAGTATTAGGACTTTCCTGTGCTCTTTTATAGTGGCAGGAAGGTTTTCTCGTTGGTAGTCAATTTGTTGTCCAATACCGGCACCAGGAACACACCATAATTCAAAGGGCAATTTGTATTGACAATTGATCCCTAATGTAAGGCACTTACTATCAGACAATAAAATGGCATGTCTTGCATCTGCGTACATGTATTAAGCAGGCTGAGTGTAGGGTTTCGCCAAGTATTTTGTTAGGTTTTTCACACTCAAGGGGTAAACAGTCAACGGCTCTATAATTGAGAAATAAGTTTGGCAATACTTATTTTCCTAAGCCAAAACGACTGGACTTTTCCTTCTGAAAACGAAAACTAAGTAAGTTCAAATCAATATGGCGAGATCGGATTTTTCGCTAAGTTACAGATGGGAGAGAAAAACATACTTAAAATATTTTCAAATGAGGCAATATGAAGTTAGAAATCGAAATAACCCATTTTTATCGAACCATCCTTGCTTTGTCAGCCGATGTCATTAGATTTTCATCTCCCTCCAAAAAAATTTCAATCTGCCATGACGGGGGCTTCTTGTGTTGTGCTATCATCAGAAATTGTTGAATATTTCATTTATTACGCTGTACTACCACATAAAAACATTCAAAATAGGAAAATATTATCATTCTACTAGTCTCTAGATACGGACATGTGAGTTAAATCCTACTTTAAGATATTTATATCCCATTGAAATTATTTCCCTATTTGGATCATCCAACTCGCGAAATGGTGTCGACGTGTTTGAGAAAACAAATGACTGTGAAACGAAATTAGGCACATTGGGTACACAGCTCGGTCTGCTTTTCATCGCTTCAGCACAAGCCCCGGGCCGCAGCAGAACACAAGTAAGGGGAATTACATGCAGTCAGTATACAGTCAAGATGACGTCATAGGGGTTTACCAGACCCCACCCACAAAGGTCATAATTGATGTCAAGGGGGGGGGGGGGGGGGAGGGGGTAGCACACAGTCAAGGGGTAGTTAATTCCTGGTTGGTATATTTGTATCATTTCACTAAAGTTTAAACTGCATTATAACTGCTAGCTCTTATCCTTTTATTCTGCTGTACCCGAAATCCAGGCAATAACTTTCACAGATATATGCTAGTACGGACAAAAGCGCCCAGATCCACGCCTGTGTCTGCGGTAGAATGTACTGTTTGCTCTATTTTGATGCTCATGTCTTCGGTATGCAGTATGTGTTTCCTTTTCAAGTCTATCATTATTATCTCCGATGCTCTGCTGTGTAACTTCATATCGTCAGTGTCGATCATGTTTTTTTCTTCTTAAATGTATCAGTTTATCTGTCCGATGCTATGTTTTGTCTGTATTTTTCTAAATCTCTTTCATTTCCCTATTTAATTTTAAGTACTTCTGTATCTAATCGCTTTCTCATCATAGCGTTTTCTGTGGTTGCGAATCCAGTCCTGTTTATAGTTTCAGTTCTTGTTCTATTGGCGTCGGATTCTTTATCTTTGATCTCCCTCGACAAGTATTCAGTGACTTTCTGACACATCTGCGTTGAAAGTGAATTGGTAAGTTCTGTCCAGTATGTAGCAGCAATATAGTGTATATGGACGGAATCCTTTGAAATCATTTGTTATAAAACTGTTATATGACGCCCTTGATAAAACAAATAAAAATTATGATGTAATAATTTCTCGTAATTGATGTGTAATAATGTAAGATGAATATTTCAAAAGGAAAGGGTGGAAAAATTCCCACGATCATCAATGGGATTAGATATCCTTATCAGTGATTAAAAGACAAAAGAAAAAACTTAAAAGGGTGGTATTTGTTTGATTTACGTTGTCATACAAAATGATGAATAATTGACTTCAATGGATGAAGAGTTCGTACGGTCCGTCATGAAAAACTTCGGCTGCCAATTTTCATTCCGATTTTTGATTAAACGTAGTCCTTCTTGGCCGGTGTTGGTTTCATCAGTCGTGATGAATGATCCAACAATGCTGTTAGTATATTTGTATTAATACACAAGAAGAAAATTGGTAAGCTGTACTTCGGTGTCTTATGTATGTGGCATCAAGCTAGCACATTTTTATTCCCATAACTATTCAAGAGATAAAGAAAATCCTGACGACAATCTCAACAGCACTTACAATAGAGTTAAAGAAGATACTGACGATAATCTCAACAGCACTCACAACAGAGCACCAAATTAAGCATCGACGGCCCCTATAGCAAGCTAGATGTGGGACCAGGTGTCCTGGAGGAGTAAGCATCCCCTGTTGGGTAGCCACACCCGCCGTCGATGTTCATGCAAGAAAATGAAAACAATATCTGAAATACATGCACTGTCTGAGGTAAGTCTCTATAGAAAGTGTTATGGCGACCATGTCAGGTAACAATATCCAAAACACTTACTGTCAACCCTCTCGTGGGGAACTTTTTTACGAGCTCCACACGGCAAAGGGCATAAGTGTGACAAAAATGAGTTAAAGAAAATCCTGACGATAATCTCAACAGCATTCACAATAGAGCACCAAAATGGAGCATCGAAGGACCCCTAGCAAGCTAAAAACGGGATCAGGTGCCTTGGAGGAACATCCCCTGTTTGGCTAGCCGCACCCGCCGTCGATGTTCATGCACGAAAAATGAAAACAATATCTAAAAACGTGCACTGTCTGAGGTAATATAGAAAGTGCTATAACGACCACGTTAGGGAAAATACTTAAAGATGCAGTGTCCCTGAAAATAATTTTTTATTGAAAATGTAAATTTTACTCCAAACGGTCTACATAGAGGAAAAATTGAGCCAGAAAAAAATTTATTTGAAAATATGCAGTAACCACTCTTATATTATCGATTTTGTAATAATTAAATCTCCGTATACCTCTATAGTAAAAACTCAATACATTGTAGGTGGCGCTAGTGGAATGAATTAGAACTGCGCACCCCAAATTCAAAATGACGTTTTTAAACGTCTATAACTGCGAAAGTATGCTTTTGATTGGTCTGAAAATTTGAATTTGTACAAATGAGAATGTATACTTTCATATAAAAAGAAAGATTTTGCATTACAAAATTTTGTAAAATTAATTAATTTTCAGGGACACCGTCTCTTTAAAACACAAGAGTCGCGTTTGCCACTTCGATTGGTACACAAATAGAAACTTTCCCTGCCTGAAAGGAAATTAGAGAGTAACAATTCATGTAATTATGATAAAGCAGTTTATATGATCATTATAAATGTTCAGTGTAATTCAAGTCTATCATAATTCCGTGAGTCTGCGATAATTCCGTGTATCAAAGGGGTTGTGTTCACCCTGGTCAACTGAACTTGAGTCCCCTTTGATTCAGTAAAAATCAATTTTTTTATCTATAAAATAACTCATTGACAAAATCTAATTTTATCTCAACTAAAACTGCCCTAAAATTAAAATGGGCATGTGACCAATGAAATATGAAAGGTCTACCATATATTGTATGAAAGAAATCCTCTTAACCCACAATACAATATAGTCCAAAAATGTGAATGTGTGCATAAAATATGAGATGGCTTCCTTTAATAGTATGAAAGAAATCTGCTTCCAAATCTTATATCTTCACTTTAATCTAAATAGGTCCGTTGGACCAGACGTAATTTAAGCAATGGTTCCAGAGCCAAAACAATGGGTCCCAGCAGAATAATATGGGTCCCAAGTACTATAAACTGTGTTTTTTCATGGCGTTTAAGTTCACAAATACAATACAATATACCTCCATTGTAAAATCGCAGTACATTGTAGATGGCGCTTGTGGAAATGAATTAGAGCTGCGAACTCCAGATTCAAAATTACCTTTTAAAGGTCTATAACTGCGTTAGATTCGCTTGGACAAATGATAACAAATTTTAAAGGTCTATAACTGCGTTAGATTCGCTTGAACAAATGAGAATGCATACTTTCATACGAAAGGAAAGATTTGCATACCAAAACTCTGTCAAATAAATTTTCAGGGACACCGTCCCTTTAAAATTAAGGTCTCTAGATATTTAGGTGAAAGTTCCCACTTTTAAGTAAAAGAGAGAGTTCTAGATAAAGTATCTTTGGCGTCCAATATGCGTCGTTCTGGGATGTAGATACTGTAGTCTGATGATCGCCAAATAACACCTAACCATTCTAACTCCTGAACTAGACTGAAAACAATTTTTTTTTTCAATTAATGAAAAACCCAGCTGAAAGTAAAGAATCTTTTACAAATGAACTTTTTCTGAACAAGATGTCTCTGAATCTGAAATAATAAATCTATCGTCAAGATAAAGAACGACCTTAATTTCGTTTTTTCGCCAACACTTTACTAGAGGTCTGAGACATTTGGTAAATACGTAGGGACTTGACGACAAGCCAAGGGTTAGACTTTGTAACAATAAAAATTACCGTTCCAAGAAAATCCTAAATATGTTTGAAAAGTAGGATGAATATGTATATGGTGATAGCCTGACTGAAGATCGAATCTTGTCATGAAGCAATTTGCAGAAAAATATTGAGTTGCTATTTTCCAGTCTTCGAATTTGACTTTTTCTTTTTTCAGATATTTATTGAGAACACTAATGAGATAAAGAAGATTCTGACGATAATCTCAACAGCACTCACAATAGAGCACCAAACTGAGCATCGACGGACCCCCAGCAAGCTGGAGGTGGGATCGGGTGCCCGGGAGGAGTAAGCATCCCCTGTTTGCTAGCCGCACCCGCCGTCGAAATTCGATTAAGATCCAATATCAAACGTTTCTTATTTGTTTCTGCTACACTTCAAAGACTTCACAACGTATGGTTTGAAGGGCAATTTTACGACTCTGCCTGAATCAACAAGTTCTTGTGCAGATTCACGAAATCATGATTTTTTCTTGCTGATAAATTATTCCTGAAATGCATGGACGGAGGAGACTTTTCAAAATTCAATGAATATCCGTTATTAATGATGGAGAGTACTGAATCGTATGCTTCAATGTGTTCCCAGTATGAAAAATGATTAAACAAACCTTCTCTTCACTCTGTTTCTTTTTCTGATAACTTTTCAATATTAGAAATGTAAACTGTTGTTGCCTCTCCTCCGTTTTGCTAGTAATGCTCTGTTTTCTGCGCTGCGGATTTTACGGTCATCGTCTGAGTCTAATCATTACACTCGTATTCGTTAACGGTCCTCCACCCTCCTGGACTAGCGTCAGCTATCCGATTCTTCGCCTTAATATCGAATACTCTCAATAGAAGCTTTGTCGCCCTACAGAGAGTCCGATAGGTTGTCCATATCCTCGAGAATCTCCTTGTTGAAAAGAAATTGGACTTTATTTCCTTTCCCTTTAATTTTGATAAACGTGCTCTCCTTCAGTTTTTGTTCAAACTTTTGGTGTTAGACTTTGGTTCTGAGATAAGTTGCTGAGAAAGAGAAGCGAACTGATTGTCCAGCATAGATTTGAGTTAACTTACAGCGTCGGCGACCCCAATATCAGGATTTGGCGTAGACTTAGGTGGATTTTGATTGTCCTGTAATAAGCGATCGTCTTTGTTGTCCGAAGTTATTATGGTGGGTGGAGCGGTTACAATTATGCCCGAGATTGAGCCTTCGAATGGAGAATATTGTACTTACACGTTGTTGTATATGATCTAATAATGCGTAAAACCACTCAGGTACATCTTATCTTATTCCCTAACCAATCAATATGCGATGCATATTAATGAAGAGAGTATTCGAATTGTTAATGTTATTTTAATAAATTCATTACTAGACAGGTTTGGTTTTACTGTACTCTCAAACAAGGACAACCTTAAAAGCCTGATAGACCAAATTGCGCATAAGGAACTAATTCAAAAAGCAAAATATTGCACAGACAATATGGCACTGGCATGTAGAGAAGAGTTACTCACTAGGATCTCGTCAGTAGATAATTTGATGACCATTTATAAGGACCCGGAACTCCCTCGCAAAGTGATAAAGCTGCTTGATGCATCTCCAAAATCATGTTCTGAAACATCAGTATTGCGCTTTTTACAACAATAAATAAAAGGTCAAAACATTATAATGTTGAGGAAGCTACTGCGTTTATTAACAGGATCAGAAAAATAATTGAAGTAATATGCACACAATTAGAAAGGTTCAGCAGAAGTCCTGTAGCACACACGTGCGGTCCCGTGCTGGAATTACCTAGCACCTACTCCAGTTATCTGGGGCTCAGGAATGAGTTAGAAAACATTCTTTCAGATGACTCATGTTTTGTCATGAATATTGTGTGACTTATATATTTTATCATGAATCATATCAAGAGCCCTAGAATGAGTTTTAAAGACTTTTTTTCAGGTGACTTTTTTTTGGATTTGATCATATCAGAGCTAAAGACTGCAGTTGAATACATTCTTTCAGATGACTTATACTATCACGAATATTCTTTAACTACCATATCAAGAGCTCAAGAATGAGTTTGAAAGATTTTTTTGGTCATGAATATAATTTTTTAACATATCCCAACCTCAAATAGGAGTTTGAAGTACATACTTTCAGATGATTAGCTCTACTGGTCTATGACAAGTCCAGCTTATGCGATCGCCCTTTGTCCGGCCTCCGTCCAACATTTCTTGTGGTTTCAAGTCCTCTGACAATGTTGGTGATGGAAAGTTAATTCTTTTTGCAACATGATATCATATGTCTATGGTCAATTTGTGCACCTGATATTTTGTTTGAGCCTCTGAGCCCAAGGGTCTTAGAACATTGGTGCGGTCATTTTCTCCTATATAACTAACTCTGTGTAATCTTGTGGTCACCATTTCTCAGAATGTATAAATGATAACCATTTCTAAGAATGTATAAATGATAGAAAGTTAATTTTTGCAAGGTCTATAATCTAGGTGTGCACCTGATATTTCATCTGAGCCCAGACCCCTGGGGTCTTAGGAAATGGGTGTGGTCATTTTCTCCTATATAACTCCATGTCATATATAACCTTTCTCCTATATTTTCTCCTATATAACCAAATTTTAACGAAGAAACAGAAATTAAGCGACTGGTGGGAGCAGAAATAAGATCATCAACCCCCATAGAATACCAGAGCCAGGATATCGAACATTTAAAGAGACAAATTGGGAAACTAAACGAATGCGTAAATAGATTGAAGAAAAGACTCCAAGAAATAGAAATTCAGAAAGTAAAATCCAATGCTGAAACACAGACCGAGGACGGTACAATTCAAGTGGAACAACAGAAAACCTCGACAGAGACGCAGACGGACATGGACATGGCTTGCAGCCATCCCCGGATGACTGGGAGCCATGCTCATGCGGTTACACAGGTAGACTTGAGAAAGAAACAAGAATTAACGGCCAGGGAACAGGAAAAGAAACCAACTTATGCAGAAGTTCTTAAATCGCGCAACGAAAAGAATGCCTCGCGATATCTACGAAATTCAGAAACTCTTCAAGACAAGGGAATGAAATCCAAACAGGACGCGACATTAATAATAGGAAGCTTTTTACTTCAAAGGATTAATCCAAAGGGACTTCAATCTTCAGTACAAGTTAGAACAAGACGGGGAGCGTGGGTATCAAGGATAAGAAAAGAATTAGGGAACAGGAGGGTGGAGCATTACGGAAATATTATAATACAGGCGGGCGGAAATGACGTGGATAGCGGCAGAGAGATCGAAGCCATCGAAAACGATTTTGTTGAAATAATTAAGGACATTCATGCGAGATCGCCAAAAACCGAAATCTACATCGCGGAGGTTTTACCGAGAAGGAGGTGCGACGTGTCAGAGATAAATGCGATACTCCAACATGTCTGCAAAACATACGGAGCGAAATTAGTGGAAACAACGAAAGCCATAAAAGAGGTAAATGTGGTACAGTTCTGGGAAGACCGAGTACATTTATCCGATAAAGGAACCCGCGACCTTCTCTTCGTCTACAATGAGTACTTAAATATCTTAAAGAGCGATGAAAAACGACGGACAAATCATTGCTACAACTGTGGAGAAAGGGGTCATGTAGCAAAAAACTGCAGACATTACGGAAAAATCCAATGCTGGGAATGCGGACAAACAGGACATAAAATGAGACATTGCAGAAACTACTAGGAAGCGGGCAAGGATCGGGATGCCGACAAAATTCGTTATTCTGAATCTAAATTATACACATTTCACAAATTTGATCCATTATTTAAAGTCTGTAATGAATGCAATATGACAGTGTGCTCTTGTTTAGACTTTAACTGTACTAAGATCTTTTTATCGAACTCAAATATTCATAGGTCATGTAGGTCGGCACCCGTTTACTGTTCTAACCATCTTCAAAAAGAGGAGAAACTTAAAAAGAAAGCTTTTAATAAATATGATCCATTTGAACTAAACGGAACGTGTATAGAAAAGATATTTATTAATGAAGAAAATAATGCTATCGATTCACAATTTGGGTTTAAACGGAAAGGTCTCCATATCGGAAATATTAATGTATGCCACTTAAACACTAAAATCGATGAAATCAGGTTAATGTTATCTAACCCTGAATCCATAGATATTTTATGTATCTGTGAAACATTTTTAAATGACAAAATTTCTAACGATATCTTCAACATAAAAGGATTTAATATGGAAAGACGTGATCGTAAAGATAATAAAAAAGGCGGCGATATTCTCATTTATCTATCTAACGAATTAACATACAAGAGGAGATACGATCTAGAATTAGAAGACTTTGAATCAATTTGGGTTGAAGTGAAATTTAAAAACTCAAAACCAATTTTGGTATGTTCAGCGTACAGACCTCCATCGTCTAAAAGAGAATGGAGTGATACATTTTCAGATGAATTAAAAAGAGCATTTTCTACAAATGACGATGAAATTATTATAATGGGAGATTTTAATATTGATTATCTCAAGGAACCCCCGTTACATTGGACTAGTGAACTTGAACAATATGATTTAAAGCAAATAATAACGAGTCCCACAAGGATAACAAGTACAACCTCAACATTAATAGATCATATTTACTCCAATAAAACAGATTTTCTTTGCGAAAATAATGTCCCAAACATCGCCATTTCAGATCACTTTCCCGTATGTGCAACGCGTAAAATACCACATAATTCCCGTCGGCAAAAACCATTAGAAATAAAATACAGAGACTTTAAAAATTTTGATGAAAACTGCTTCTTGCATGATCTTGCTACGTCTGAAATATGGAAAGTAGAACATATGGACAACCCAAACGAGGCTGTACAAGAATTCTACACACATTTTCTAAAGACCCTAAACAAACACCCTAAAATAAAAACAAAGCGAGTAAGACATCAATTTAAACCTGCTTTGTTAAACCAAGAAATCAATGAGGCAAGACATAAAAGAGATAGATACAAAAAAGACAAAGACGATTTTAATTATAAATTATGGAGAAATAAAGTTACCGCATTAATCAAAGAAGCAAAATCAGATTTCTATCAATCCGCAATTCAAAACCATAAAACTTCGGGTGATATATGGCGACATATCAAAGAAGTGAATCCTATGCCAATTTCAACTATACCAAATAAAATAAACGACAATGGAAAAAGTTTAGAAAATCCCGTAGATATAGCAAACGCATTTAATTACTATTATATCAATATATGTCAAACACTTGGTATTATAAATCGAAACAATAAAGATACAATAGAAATGCTGGAAAATTATACAAAAACTAAATTAAAAGAGTTTGATAAATTCGAACTCTTAAAGATAAGTGAATCAGAAGTTTTTAAGCTTTTAAATCGGTGAAATCCATCAAAATCAGCTGGCTATGACAATATTGGACCAAGGATTATAAAATTAGCAGCACCGATAATAAGCAGGCATATAGCACATATCATTAATGTAAGCATTGAAAATAATATCTTTCCCGATGATCTAAAAATAGCTAAAATCACCAAAATTTACAAAAATGGCGATAAGTCTCAAACTGGCAACTATCGGCCAATATCGGTCCTTCCGACTATCTCAAAAATATTTGAACAACATATTGCGATTCAACTAAATGATTTTCTTAGGCAATTCGATTTACTTAGTCCATATCAATCTGGTTTCCGTAAATTTCACTCGTGCCAATCTGCACTTACACAGCTTACCGAAGAATGGTTAAGTAATATGGATGATGGTGACCTTACTGGTGTAACATTTCTTGATTTCCGTAAAGCCTTTGATCTTGTTGACCATGAAATTCTTATAGATAAGCTTAAATGTTATAACTTTGATCATAAAACCCTTAGTTGGTTCAAATCTTACTTAGAAAATCGTCAACAAAGTGTACATATTGGTAGTCACAAGTCTGAAATAAATCGCATTAAATCAGGAATACCACAAGGATCTGTTTTAGGGCCAGTTTTATTTTTGATATACATAAACGATCTCCCATTACATGTTAAATATTCTCAAATTGCACTGTTTGCAGATGATACAAGTATTCACCAGTCCTCAAAATCACTTAAAACAATTGAAGATCAAATGCAATATGACCTAGAAATGATAAATAAATGGTGTGAAGAAAACAAAATGATAATAAATGAAAACAAAACAAACTGTATGCTTCTTGGCACCAATCAAAGACTTTCAAAGCTTCCAAACTCTTTGCTAAACCTTACAATTAATTCAGTTAATCTTACAAATGTCAAAACTCATAAACTGCTAGGAGTAGAAATTGATCAACACCTTGACTACGATAAACATATAGATAAACTTTGCAAAAACATAGCATCCAAACTTTCTCTTCTTAAAAGAATAAAGCACTACTTAACACTTCACTATCGTAAAATATTTTATAATGGATACATTCTCCCATTGATAGACTACTGCATTGTAATTTGGAGCAATACAACTAATCATAATCTTCTGAGAATACACAAACTTCAAAAGTATGCAGCGCGAATTATATTAGATGCACCATCAGATGCCCCCTCTAAGCCACTATTCGAAGAACTGAATTGGTTGAATATCTTTGAAAAAGTTGAATATCAAAAAAGTATTCTCTTATATAAAATCAAAAACCTACCATGTCCTACTTATCTTAACGAATTGTTTCCGCAACCGAGATCATCAACATATTCTTTGCGATCCAAAACATGTGATAATTTTGATATGCCCAGGCCTCATATTGAAAAATATAAACGCAGTTTTCAGTACTCGGATGCTCGACTTTGGAATAACTTACCTACTGAAATAAGGACTTCTAATAATATAAATGCGTTCAAAAACTCAATGATTAAATACATTCATTCAAATAGGGGAACTTATTGATTATAATATACAAATGATCGAACTTTATATGGACTCTATACTTTATATGGACTTTATAACTTTGAATATCTATTATTACCATCTTTTGTAAAAATGTATATGCCTTACATATTTTGTACATATCTTTATATATATTTTCTGTAAATACGTTAACGAGGGCCACATGGGAGAATAGCGAAAATGCTAAATGTGCCACCCTCTTAAAATAAAGTCTTCCTGCCCCCCCCCCTAAATATAAAATGGTTGCTCCCTTAATAGACTGTACTTTATTTTCCAACTTCTTAAGTCCTGCTTTGCTATCTCTTGTCTGGTCCATGCTGTAAATTTATCAGGTCTTAAATGATGCTATTGAATTTGAAGACGTTTAACATCTTATTGACTTTGAGTGTCGAATGTTCTAATATCCTTATGTTCCTCGCGATCTAAAAAAAATACTCCAGCGTACCAGGTGTGCATTAAATATCCTACTGGCGCCTTGTGAACATGAAGAGGTCTCCCGGGGAATTTCGTCAAATTCAGATCACCTGTCTGTAACAACAAATTGGCCGAATTTCCGTTGAAACGAAGGGGATAAAGATAACGGGATAGCATTTTATATGAATATGTAAATTTGATAATTGTTTAGAATCGGCACGTGCGTAAGCAAAGAAGTATCAATCGGATTATTTGATTATTCTCTAGAGAATGGTGATTTCAAAAACATAAAGTACACGTGACAAATTCAGTTTGGAGGAATATCTTCCAAGAAATATAGGCATACCTAAATGAAGCTAGGGGGAACATTTCCCTTAAGATGATCGTTTCAAAAATATAAAATGCACGTGACTATTAAATATAGTGTAGAGGAACATTCCCCTAGAAATAAAAAAAAATGCTTTTATAGAATTTGGGGGAACATTCCCATAGAATTTGTTTTGACAAAAATGGATATATATATCACAGATACAGTATGGTTACGCTTCGGGACACATTCCTCATAGAAATGATTGTTTCAAAACTATAGATGACACAAGTAGAGTGTGGGTGGGACTACTTAGATATTCTTTACCCCAAAAATATCAATCCGATACTTATATGAAACTTTGGGGAACATTCCCTTAGAACTTATCGTTTAAAAATATAAAAAGCACACGACAAAGGAAGTATGGAAAAACATGGAGGAAAAGTACCACCCAATGACCCAGACATTACCTTTCAAATAATAACATGATACTTTTATAAAATTTGGGGGATAGTTCTACTAGAAATGCTGTTATGAAAATTTTAAAATACGTATGAGAAATGAAGAATGGAAAAATTTGTTCGACTATTGTTTTGTAAATTGATAACAAAGGTAAGGAGGGGGATCTCCAACAACACTCGGTTGTAGCATCAACAGCAAAACACACGCTGTAAAAACATAGAGCAGACA
Source organism: Pinctada fucata (assembly GCA_028142955.1). NCBI lineage: Eukaryota > Metazoa > Mollusca > Bivalvia > Pterioida > Pteriidae > Pinctada > Pinctada fucata. Next base: position 10,980,736 of record AP027110.1, read on the forward strand.
CGCACAGAATGAGACGGAAATGGTACAATGAACGCAAAATCACATAGAAACATCAAACATAAATGACTACTTTTAAACCAACGAGAGCAATGGGCAATCGGTGCCGACATGATTGAGCTCCTTCTTTCTCCAATGTTCAGAATTCCTTATTTTGGTTGTCGAGAAAATGTTTAAGCAAATCAAAGTCGTTGGCAGCCATATTTGATTACCAATCAGTTACTAACAATTATCTAATTAGAAGACAAGGATTACTTCCCTTTTCCAAGAATGATCAATTCCATGAAGCAGTTGATGTGTAGAGAGGCATTAACCAGTCATTGACAGCTCTTGATACATGTAGCAACATTTGTTCATTCAAAATGTGCGAGGCAGAGGATCTTCAGCACTTTCTTCCTTTAATATCATACAAGATTATGATAAGGAGTTTAAATGGAGAGGTCAGGACGGTGTTACTTAATAATTAGAGCTCTGGCAGCCATTTTTGTTGAGTGCTCAAACGTCCTACAATACAAAGAAAATGGTAAGAGCAAATTAAGTTTTAAGAGCCAATTGTGTAGAAAATGATGCATATTTGTCATCTCTACAAACATTCATTCACAAACTGTTCATTTTATTAATAGTGAGGATATGATGAGTAGTTACCTTTTGTTTATCTATTTTGTCTTTTCCCTCTCACATGTTCTCAAGGCTATCTTGTTCGTTTTATCACTGGTTTCTTCATCTAAGTTTTTTTCTCACTAAGTGATTTAAAAGACTATTAGTTTTCAAATCAATCATAATTTCTCCAGTAGGCATATAAAGAGTAAATGTCAATTTAACTGTTTTTGATCTATTTCCAAGATCAACATCTTAGTGTAATACTTTTTGCTACCCATGACAGTCTTGACCAAAGGTAGAAAATATATAAGCCCTATTACTACAATGATAAACGTCTTCAAATTCAGTAGCATTATTTAAAAGCGGATAAATGTACATAGTGGACCAGACATGTAGATTTGGGGTATTTAACAGTGATCATCGGTCTTAACAATGTAATGATCGCTGCGCGATAGAAGTCCCCTACCAACGAAAAGCCCGCAAAAGTGAAATCTTCATAAAATTTGCTAAGCCCAAGGGCCATAACTCTTGTAGAAATAGGTCAATCTAAAGCAAACTCAAACTTGATCTGTACCAAATTGAGATATATCCATATACCAAAAATGAGCTCAATTTATGCAACAACAGCGAAAAAAGTCCGGAAAACTAAAATATTCATAAAATTTGCCACGTCCAAGGGCCATAACTCTTGTAAAAATAGGCAATGGAAACCAAACTCAAGCTTGGTCTGTATCATACTGAGATGTATTCAGTTACTAAAAATGAGTGCAATATTTGCAATAGAACCAAAGTCCGAAAAACTGAAATTTTCATAAAATTTGCAAAGTCCAAGGGCCATAACTCTTGTAAAATTATGTCAATCGAAAGCAAACTCAAACTTGATCTGTGTCACATTGAGATTTATCCACATACCAAAAATAGTTCAATATATGCAACAACAGCAAAATAGTCCTTAAAACTGAAAATGGGACAGGCAGACGGACTGACCCACGAAATGCAGGTTATGTGACCCCCATTTAATGTGACCTTTTTCTAAGAAATTATGTGACTTTTAGAGAGTTCTAACTAAACGCTAGTCATGTGACTTTAGTCTGTATTAATGTGACATTAAATCACTGATTTATGTGACCTTTTCTATAAAAACCCATCGATTCTTATTTTACATGATCCTGTTCATAACGATCCATTCATATGAAGGTATCACATAATTTTATGGACAAGTGTCACATAATATGTCCAAAGTAACATAGCAAAGGAAGCACTCATAGGACCATCACATACTTATATAAATATGGGAAAGTGCTACAGAGTCTTAAAGACAAGTGTGTCACATAGTATGTCCAAAGTAACACAGCAAAGGAAACACTCATAGGACCATCACATACTTATATGGGAAAGTGCTACAGAGTCTTAAAGACAAGATACATAGCAAATCGTTCTTAGTACCATCACATACCTATATGCGAAGTCTGAGACATTTTCTTTCCACTTCTTGTACATATATGAAACCAGCGTATTACATTCGTGTATGAAACCGGCTTATTACATTCGTGTGCCTCTCGACAGTTTTCATTTCCTGTTGCTTTGACAGCTATACCCCACTTTACATCAATGAGCCTAAATAGGTCGTTCTTCAATTTAATAGCATTTGATGGTGAAAGCAATTCCTCACAGTTATTAGCATCAGGGTATGAAGATCTTAATGCTGCCAAGACTAAATTGTCAAAATGTTGAGACTTTAAAAACTCCCAAAGACAATCATCTAAATAAGATACTTCTCATTGAAGCTGTCTTCATTCCCCCTGACGGATCAAAATACGCTAAAATGATACTTTTGATGAAATTGAACACGATTTTGTAAGACTGTGATTATTGTTGTATTATTGGTGATTTTAACAGCAAAGCTGGTAACCTTTTAGATTTTTTAACATGTGACTCTGATGTTGATTTGGATGTTATTGAAGATGTTGAATTTTGTGTGAACAAACTTAATATCCCACTGCATAGAAAATTGTTTCTGGAAAGTGATGTCATATCTGCTAAGACTGCACCAATGGTTATCACTAGAAGAAATTCTAACTTTAGCTCTCTTGAGCGTGCTACGAGCTGGATTATGAACTGAATACCAATCCTGCCTCTTCAACCACCACGTGCATGTCTGGTACATGCTGTATATTTACCAGGTCTTAAATGATGCTATTGAATTTGAAGACGTTTAACATTTTGAACTACTTGGTGAGTGTCACTGCTTGTGGACCAACCCTCGAGGGCACATGTAGCCAAGTTCGATCGACTTCGGTTGATTGTTTCTCTCTTCAGCGCATTCGAAATTCTGTTACAAAATTTCTTCAAATTTCTAAAACTTGGGTCCTGTAGCATCATATCCCACCCTTTCTGCTACGTCTTTTTGTACATTTTTGGACAATAATTTTCATACTTATTGGCCATATTACATTGTTTAGATTTAGGATCACTGACGAGGGTTTAGTATCCGAAACTAAAATTTAAATTTTTTCTCTTTAACGTCGTGAAAATGTTCAAGGCGAAGTCCATTCCATTTTGAAGCATCTTTCTAACAGTGCTCTCACTTTCCTCCCCGTCATCCTTGTCCTCTTCATCGTCCGTACATGTATCATAGCTCTACCAATTGTCTGATCAGAATTAAAAAAAAACTTTTTTTAAATTATAGTCGGTTAGAGCGAGTCTGTATGGCTAACCCTAAACTATATCAGACTTGACAAAGGTGAGTTTTCGGACATGAGCAGATATAGGACAATTCATGGTTACCATGGTCCTCTTCTCCCCTTTTTCCCTTGTCATTTTTTTCAGAAGCGGACATATAAACTTTGAAAATCCTAGACTAGATATCCCCTAATAATCCATTGATATATCTATTATAATGTCTTTCTGGATATTTTCATTTATGATAAAAATCTACCATTATGACTGATTAGTCATAATGGCAGATTTTTATAATAAATAAAAGTATCCAGAAAGACAATAGAAATATAAAATACTTATGTTTTATTGAATAATAATTAACAATAACTGATTGATGAATCAATATCAAGCGGATCCAGAGGGGGTTAGGAGTTCAGCACCCCCTTGAATTTGCCAATGAATGCTGGTTTTCCCCGTTTTTATGTATAACCTTATTTTTGAAAACCATGCCTTGTCATCGTCTTGTAACCTCCTTTGTTCTCTTTGAACTCTGAAAAGTATATATAATATATATCGATGAAGAAAATTAAAAAATACATCGTCTTTTCACCAATTCTTTTGCTCAAGTTTTTGCCACGAAACGATTTCATTAATCCTCGAAAATCTGCGATTGATAAAATAGTGTACGTCGTCTTTTAGCTTCTGGGTTATTCTTGGAGACTGTCTCATTTTAATGCTACATGTATAACTGATTCTAGAATTTAAGGGAATTACATGTATGATGTTTTTTAAAAATCATATCCTAGCATACATTATACATTCAGTCAATCGAATGAAAACACAGAGATATTACCGCTTAAATTTGAGATGGGGATGTAGCGAAAGAGTCTGTGTGAGCGACTTTGGTCCCTATCCAAGGGGTATAGGGCGTTCCTGAAGGGGGGGGGGGGGGCGGAAAATGATCTTACAGCGATTGGCCGTTTCGCTTGATGAAGGCAGTATTGAAATAGCCATTTGAAATCTTTATGATGATTATTGGATTGTTATGAAAAGCTAAATTTGTATATGATCGAGAATTATCTAATGAGCAAAGCAAGCCAGTGATATTTAGGGGGGGGGGGATACACACCCCTTGCTGTAAGGATATGTTGACTAACTTAGTATAATTATCAGAAAAAGCCGGAGTTTCTTTTAGAGCAATTTGATATGCAAGCAACAGCTGCGTGGCGAGCGGCCGGGAGACAGAGAAAATAATTTTCCGAAAGTTCGACATCAAAACTCAAGTATGCGAATGTACCTTACCGAATTTTTTTTTTGTGGTGGTGATGCTTTTGCATGCAGAATTCTGTTCTCATACCGCTAAAGATATCAAACTTAAAATCGGAGGTTTTTTTTCTTGGAGTTAAACATATACACAACGCATAGTGCCGCATTATTATGTCATACCTAAAGACGTAGCAGGATAGATAGGATATATCACAGGACCCACGTAAGAAATTTTGAATGCGTTGGAGAGATAGACGATTTACAATCCATACAATATACCAGAAAATGTATTTATTTCCATATGATGATTAAAGATAAAATATACAGGTGATCATTGTTGATATTGATAGTTAATTTTATGAAACTTATTATACATGTTCACTCTTTGAACAAGCAGCTAGCTAATAAATTCAAGGCACATTAATTATATACGTAATATCCAAGAACATTATGTCATTATAACATTATGTCATCACACCAGCGGACAAAGCCTCAAATAATTACACATTTACTTGCAAAAAGTACTATTTGGACAGTCTAGTTAAAGAGTTGGGTTTAAATTCGACACCTGGAAATCCCACTTACACCCTAACAAACCTTTCTGCCTATGAAATAATAGATAACCACAAATCAACTCTTGCTTCCTTTGGCTTCGACACTAACAATTTAGATTTACCATAATTATACTGCATACCTAAAATGCATAAGAATCCGTACAAACAACGTTTCATCGCTGGTTCCTCAAATGTTCTACAAAATCTGTATCGATCTTACCAAAGTTTTATCTGAAATCAAATGTGGGTTTCAAAAATATTGTTCGACAGTATATTCTCGCAGTGGTATCAACCAGATGTGGATTTTAAAGAATTCGAAGGAACTTTTAGAACATCTGAAATCCACTCATTTTAGTAGAGTCCATTCGATCAAAGCCTTTGATCTTTTGGACACTTTACACTACAATTCCACATTCTAAATTGAAAGAAAGACACTGAAACAGATATTATTCAGATGTTAAACACTTTGATCGACAACATTTTTGTGGTGTTTGGAGCAAAGGTCTTCCAGCAAATTGTCGGAATTCCAATTGGGACCAGTTGTGCCCCACTCCTTTCCGACATTTTCCTTTACTCGTACGAAGCTGAATTCATTCAATCTTTGGTCTCTGAAGGGAAGGGATTCTTAGCTTCTGACTTCAACTTCACTTACAGATACATAGACGATGTGTTGTCCATCAATAATCCAAAATTCGCGGATTACCTGAGCAGTATCTATCCTTCGGAGCTTGAAGTCTAAGACACTACAGAGACAAATAATTCAGCATCCTATTTGGACATAATGTTGTCCTACGACACTGATGGGCACATGAACATCTCACCTTATGATAAACGTGACGACTTCAATTTGAGCATTACAAACTTTCCTTTTCTGAGTAGCAACATCCCTTCATCGCCTGCTTATGGCTTGTTCATATCTCAGTTGATACGCTATGCCAGAGCAAGTACCAAATATGCGGATTTTGTTCTGAGACCTAGGCGTCCTTCAGATAAGCTTCTCAGTCAGGGATATGTTTGTGACCGACTAACATCGTCACTGAGGAAGTTCTACAGTCGATATGGGGAACTCGTTATACACTATGATGTCCCACTCTCCAGAATAGTGGATGATACTGTACTCTATGTCTTCCGAAATGGAAGTAACCCGATGTGACAGTTGTACCGAATTGAAGCGGCGGTTGTTGCATGCAAGCAGGAGATGCTTACTCTTCCTGGGCACCTGGTCTCACTCCCATACCGGGAGTTCGCTTCCTTTCTGATTTTCTGAATTATCGATTTTGTGCTGTATACAGAGATATGGTCATTATCCATATTTGTCATTCAAGTCTATTCAATGGTTAATGTTTTTTTGCATTCTTAATGCTACTTTACTATCCAGATATTTCCTGTTCAAAGTTTAGTTTGCTTCACTTAATGGGGTTTTGAAGTACTTGAATGTAAAAAAAACAGTTTATATGCAATTTAAGCTCTGTAGGAAGTGTAAAAAGTGATGAAAACTGAAACAGTCTACAGGTATTTTGGAATTTCAAATTAATTGTAATTCAAAATGTTTAAGTAGATATGGCAAGATTGCAGAGTTGACTCAATATTGTGAAATGGAGATGTCATATTAATAATTTTCGTAATAATTTGAAAAATATAAAGATATGTATCATGCATGAGAAAATTAAATAGATGATCAGCAAAATATGCACAAATGAGATTTTCGTTTACCTTTGATAGGATCAGCAATGTCTGTCTCAAGTGGGGCGTTTAGCAGATTTTACCCCTGTAGTCGAGGGCGACGCCAAATAGGAAGGCGGGGAATAGTAGTCCATCAGGGCTCTGATCATCGACTTGTATTCTTTTTTACATTTTCTCTTTATTCTAGCTAATTTGGTTACATCCATTAACAGCATGTGTCATTCAATTAGCTGGATCTGATTTATGGAAAATTCATTTTAACCCACATAATACATGTATATTATATATAACGATAATTTAAAACTGCCTTTTTCGAATGAATTATATAAGCCATTGACATGTACACTAAACTGAGAATATATTTGTAAATAATTGCAGCTTATTGTTTTAAGTTGATTTGTTCATTATGATAAGATTGATACCCATTACATATGTTAACACATTCATTAGTTTAATACATACATGTCCTTCCTTCTTCTCAAAGTGAGCTCGGAATTTCTGGTCATCATACATCACTTTCATTAGTAACTGTTGATTTGGAATCAGTATTAGGACATCTTTCAGTACTCGGCATCATATTGTATATCATCTGCATCAAGTCCGTCTTCCATAATTGGGCTATGTAGATCACTTCTATAATCGATCTCTTCAATTTAACATCTTCTTCTGTTAAACAAAAGCAAATTATGCCAAACGTCTTCAACTTTAATAGCATTATTTCAGAACAGAAAAAAAAAGAAATCAGCATGGACCAGACATGTAGGTACCTCAACTGCGGGGGGCGGGGGACATATACTTTTCTTTTGAGAATTGTGAGGCTGGAGGATATGGGAAGATACCCCCCTCCTATCGATAGGAGCCCGGCTCTTCCGTGAAAATAGGTTCCTCTTGAAAGCATTTGAACATGATTCAGTTTTATCAAACGATGCACTATATATTTATCAAGGATCAATTAAGGAGCAGAATATATAGTATATATATCCTTACTTTGCATATGATGAACACTATTGTTGAAAAAAATATAATGAATAAATATTGTTCAAACTAATACAATTATTTGACATTCTCTACACTTACTTCTTTTAAGTAATCGCGGCTCTTGAGGGAATTACCGGCGCCAGGACTTTGCCTCCTCCCCCCCCCCCCCTCTCTCTCCTGATTTTTATACCAGTTTTATTTTTTTTTTTATGTACATATACTTTCTGTATTTTGATTTCCTGATGGGTTGCATCCCCCTTGAAACAAAATCTAGATCCGCCCAGAGACGTATATACGTCTATGGTCCGCCCTTGTATAAAATCAACAATTTATCATTCGAAAAAAAAAATCTAAAATAGATAATTAATTAATAATTCAAAAAAGCAATATGATACATCTTCCATTTTTAACCATAATTTACAATTATAATGATAATATTTATGCCGTGAAAGATTAAACGTTTGATGTGACCTTGAAGATACCGACAAGCCGAAAGCACACCTTTAGAATATACAACAGGGTAAGTAAAAGAGATCGATACCATTAATCGAATTCAAGTGCGGAGCTAGAGGGGGTACGTTGGACACCCCGACTCGAAGCTTTTTTTGCGTTTTTACACAAAATTCATGTTAAAATCATATGCTGGACCCCCCCCCCCCCACGCCAAACTGGACCACATGTATATATAGTCCAAGGACTTTGTTTATTATAAGTCCTGGTATAGTCTAGTAATTTTATTCGCTTCGCATTATTTTCTATTACTTAGCGAGGAGCTTCGATTTATGAATGGCATTTTCTTCATGTCCTATAACTTAGGTTTGTTTCTATGTATTTTATTGTTACATGCAAGTTTCTCATTTTGTTTTGTTGTTTGTTTGTTCTTAGGCCAAGAAAAATTAAAATTTCGTTTGACGGGCACCGCTGCATTGCCAAAAAAACCCGCCGCAGTTCCGATTTTTATCGAGTGTTTTACCATAATTTTAAAGTAGTCAATTGAACATCGTCGTGCTAATACAAATTGATTGTTTACATATTCTTTACTTCACTAAATATATAAATTGTAAAGCTTTAACTCAATACTTGTTTACATAAAATAGTATTATTTACCCGAGCTACCATATTCAATAGTGTTTGTACGGTAATCGCGACCACGCGTATATTCCATATCACGGACGAGGTAACGTAACGTAAAATGATACTTGACTCTGTTGTGATAATATGCAAGAGCATTATTCTTTATTAGTTAAATTATTTAATTCAGTAAAAATTTGAAAACGTTTTTGTTTAGAACTCACAGTTTACGTCAGATTGATCAGCCGGGGACGGGATCGAGTGGAGGGGCAGAAATACTACGCGATTCTAATTTCCTCGGTTTCTGATTTTCTGAATTATCGATTTTGTACTGTAAACAGGGATATGGTCATTATCCATATTTGTCATTCGTTACGAATAAACTGGCCAATTAAACCCTAAGCTTCAAAATTTCCGCGGGATAGAAATTCAAATTTGCAGACAACTTGCTGAAGTCCGAGAGTGAAAAGGGATAACGAATCGATCAGGGTACCCTTGTGTAATCGTTGTTAAAATTCAAACTAAATTGTCAGACTGCAGTGATCGGGAAGGCAAACTTGCTCAATGGGACGATGGCCCCTTCCACTTGGACTTTAATGGGCCATTCTTAAAAGTAATGGGCCATCTTTTGATCTTATTGATATTGTAGCTCATTATGTTGGATTGTCAAAATCTTTTGAATTTTCACTAAATCAGTATGACGATAGGCATGTTTAAAGGTTGTTCCGGACATTTCGATAGTTTCTATTATTTATCAATAGTTAGTCTCGGATCCCATCATACTTCATAGTGCACAGACAATCGATATTAATATTTTACCGATTGCTAATCTATGTACATTAAAGTTCTGTGCAGTTCGACTGCTTTCAATAACTTATCAACAAATAGATTTAGACAGATTTTTTTCAATAAAATTGTATGAAAAATGAAAAAAAGCATTGTGAAGGTCCATGCACTTAACTTTTATACGCATATCAATTAACGAGACTTATTATCGTATGACAATGTCCGTCGGTCCATCTCGGCGTCTCCGTCCTTTTATGGAACGCAATAACTTCAGTATGCGTCAACAGATTTTCATGATATTTAAAATTAATAATATGCACTTTGATCAGACTGTGAAGAGTAACTAAGCTGCCTTTCGATTTTCAGGTTCACCTGATTTGTCGTTACAGAAGGGAGGAGATCTCCAACAAGACCTCGTTGCAGCATCAACAGCAAAACACCCCGATGCAAAAACACAAAATACGAGTACAGCACGAGACGACAAAGAGACACATGACATGTAAACATCAAACACAAAAGGCTACATATAAACCGACGAGACCAATGGGCAACCGGTGCCGACTTTGGACGACAGAGTAATGGGACTTCGATTCGTATTGTTATTAGTTGAAAATATAGAAAATTAGTTACAAATTCATTAAAAATCTTTTTTTGTTCAAAATGTTTTGAACAATTGTATACTTAAGGTGGCTCAATAATCCAAGAATTCTTTGTCAGAGGAGAAAAAAATATTTTGTTTATTTAACATTGATATCTGATGATTTATATTTGTAATTAAGATAACATATCATCGACCATTTGACTGACCAGTGGTCCTCTGAATATACATATGTAAACCAACCCCGAGATATGTCGCAAAACAATGAATTTTGATAGATAAAAACATGATATATTGATAATGATTCCAGATTGGAACCATTCTTGTGATCATTTTCACAATAGTATCATCAAATATGTATATTTCTTTATAGATAATGCTTTCAAAGAGTGAAATAGCTAAAACTGTTCCAGAAAAGTACATTTTGGGTACCCCCCACCCCAAAATGAGAATCTAAAAAAAAGTACTCAGTACCCTTATTTGACATCAAAGTGATAAGAAGTCTTTGTCAGAAGTTATTTTCTTTTATATATTTCTCAACGACAAACTCTGTCCTTCGAAAAGAAATATAAAAAAGTACATGTCATCGTTCATTCTTGTTTAAAATATTTGGTTGTCATAGTAACGATTTTGTAACAATTTGCAACAAGTCAAATTAAAATGCCCTGTTCCCTTAGTTGACATTATAACGATGAAAACGTTTGTTAAAAACTGTTTTAAATGACATATTTTTCAAGATCAGACTCTAATCTTTTAACAAAAGTACAAGACATTCCGTTTTACCTCGTTTCCATATTGTAAAAATCTACTTGGTTTATGCCGGACGGACGACAGACGACGGACAGACGGCGCGCTATGACAATAGCTCAGGTGAGCTAAAAATCAGACACTCCGAGTCGAAATTATTCTTTCCCAACATTCAGTGAAAGTTTCAAATTCTGATACAAGGAAGAATACTTACACAACTATCATTTATCATCGAAATTAAATAAGAATAAACAAGTTTACAAATGATTTGTTTAAAAAATAAACAAATATTAAGAAAAAGAAAGTAACATGTGTACTTCTAAATATCCTTGACAAAGCGTTATTCGAACTTTTCTTTTATAAACTCACCTTTCATGTTTGTTAGTGTCAGTTAAATGAGTTTTGTCAATAAAGTTCAAGTTCAAGTCAAAGCTTAAAAAATGGTTTGTTCAATAACATATCTGATTCCATCAATCTTTTTAGAGATACGGAAAGATATATAAGGGAAATAGAACTTAAGTAAACGGAAGCGTTTTTAAACAGTTTGACGTTCAAGGTTAGTAAGTGGACGTCAATCCCCTCCCTCGTAATTGATAATGCGTGCAGTTATCTGTGAAATGGATATATCTTTGAACAAAGCAGGGTTAAAACTAAAATTAATTCGCTTAAATTTTTCAAATAGGGAAACTTTATTCGATAACATCTCGTTGCAAACTACGCAAGTTGACAAAATTGAAGAAAAATTCTTTAAACCGAAGATTATTAGAGAAACCAAACTTGAAATATCTTATCTATGATATCGCTAAAATCTCCAAAAAATATCTTGTTTTATCATGAATTTAAAAGTTTACCTTCTTGAATTTGTTCAAAGGCAACAGGCGGTTGAATTTCCGCTGATGACGTTCTAAAAACGATACGTTTACGGCGTTAGCCAGGGTACTCACTTACGGGATATTTTTGTATATATAAATTAAACGATACGTTTGACTAAATATTTATTACACTCAGATTGTAGACGATAATTTTCTGTTTCCATCGATACCAAACATGTCGAAATCCATCACGAAACAAGCGAATTACGGAGGAGTTTGATGAAGACCGAAAACTAAAAAAGGCCACATATAAAAGTACTGCACTCGATATCTGATGACGTCAAACGATTATTGAGCCTCCTTAAAGGAGGAAGGATGTTCTTTGAAAGATATTTCAAATCCAAACTAAGTAAATTACATGAAAAAATATGTCTTCGCACCAGCTGATAAAGCAGCCAACAACACCATTATCATTTGAAAACGTTACTACATATCAACTTTAATTTCGGAACTTTCGTCTACTAAAACCCCCTTCACACTTTCACGGATCGAGCCACGACTCCGCTACGACTTCAAAAAAGGTCTATCCTCGGCGAGTCGGGACGCAAATTGTTCGATGAACCATGAACCTACGACTCCAGTACGGATTGCTACGGGTTGATACGAATCGAGTACGGATAGCTAAGGATTACTACGGATATCGTCCCGACATTGCTACGGATTGCTACGACACGACTACGGATAGATACGGATTGCTAAGGATTACCAGGACTCGAGTACGGATAGCCACGATTCGCACAAGGATAGCTACGACTTCGGTACGGATTGGTAGGACTGTCTTGAATTTCCTATGCATTTTTAATTAATAATTATTTACTAAAACACCGAATAATTTCAAATTGAGATGGTCTTACTTGTTTTATAACAGTATTGAGGTTTTATACATGCCTTTATATCACGACAAGATCAATGATCAATTGTCCAAACTCATTAAATGGTGCTATAATCGAGAGGGGAAAATTTATATTTGTACATCTGAATCAAAGGGTTTCTTTTCCGCTACAGAATACAAATCATACAAATCATGGACATGTAGCGACCTGTGTAGTGCCTTGTCCTTCCTCTTGGACAACATTTATGTAAGATTTGGTGAGAATCTCTACAAGCAGGTTGTAGGGATTCCTATGGGTACAAATTGTGCGCCTCTTGTTGCAGATTTATTTTTATACACATATGAAAAGTAATTTATTCAAAATCTTCAAAAGCAAAGAAAACATGATGATGTGAAATGCTTCACTGGTACTTCTAGGTACCTGGATGATATTCTTACTATCGATAATCCTGTTTTTGAAAAGTATAAAGATGTTATTTATCCACAAGAATTGACTCTAAACAATGCAAACTTTACAGACACTGAAACACCATTTTTGGACCTAAATATCAAAATTGTCAATGGAGAAATTCATACAAGTGTATATGACAAACGAGATGATTTTGGATTCAACATAGTAAATTTTCCCTGGCTTGACGGTGATGTCCCTAGATTACCGTCATACGGTATCTACATTTCACAGCTCATCCGGTATGCTAGAGCATGTACTGATGTTTTGGATTTTCATAATAGAAATCTACAAATTACAAAGAAACTTTTAGGTCAAGGTTTTCGCTTTCATAAACTAGTAAAGACTTTCTGGAAATTTTACAAAAATTATGATCAACGTCTTTTGAAATTCGGACCCATACAAGCAACGGAGTATATTACTTTGGGTATTTCACAACCTGCATTTTATGGTGACATAATTAACAAAATAAGAAGGATCAAAGGTAGACAGCATATGTATCGAAAATGCGTCAGAGTCATCAAACGCCTTTTATACCGTGGATATGATCCTAATGTCACCAGACGGACACTAAGCTTGGTACTTGACCAATATACAGTCTTGTACGAGCGCATTCTTAAGACTTGCACTCTGACTGACTGTGACGACGGGACTCCATGACGGGCCCTGTCCAAACCTCTTTAGAGAAGACAGGGCCCCGACCACCTGTCCTCTCTGAATGTCAGACGGACTCCTCGGGTGATAACATATATGAGCTCGCTACAGCCGGCAGAGCACGGACTGTATTACGCACGTCCTCTTTTTATATCCATTTACATATTCATCTGTGTTGCTTGGACCCCTGTGTTTTACGGTCTTGTTTGTGTGTGGTCACCTAACATTGAGGAGGTTGTTTTACACTATAATTGTGCGTTCTTCGAGACCTCTGGGAAATCGGAATAGTGGGAGGGTTGTGCGCACGTAATCCAGGATAACCACACCGTCTGCTATTTACGTGGCAGATGGCCGTCCTAAGTCGGCACCGGTTGCCCATTGGTCTCGTTGGTTTATGTGTAGTCTTTTGTGTTTCTATGTTGTGAGTTGGTGTTCCTTGTCCCTTTTGCGTCTCTTTCTGTGGGTATCTGTTCTGTGTTTTTTGCATGGGTGTTTTGGGATTTTGCTGTGGGTGCTTCAACCTAGTGTTGTTGGAGATCCCCTCCTTTCTGAAATTGAATATTTGAAGTATTAATTCATATATTGACCGAAAAAACGCACAGAAACCTAATAAATTTGAAGTTTATATAAGACACAAATCTTGGCTATCCGTAGCAACCCGTGGGAGAGTCGTAGCAATCCGTAGCAGAGTCGTAGCATTCCGTAGCAGAGTCGTATTGCTATTTTTATCACAAAAATGGTCCCGGATTGCTACGGATGCGCTACGGGTTACTACGACTCCACTACGGGTTGCTAAGACTCCCCTACGACAAATCTATCCGTAGCGGAGTCGTGGGAAATTTTGAACATGTTCAAAAATTCTCTGTCCCATCCCGGATAGCTACGGATTGCCAAGGATAGCTACGACTTGTCACGACTAGTGTCGGATCGAGCTACGGATAGCTACGGATGTAAAATTTTTCTCGATCCGTAGCTATCCGTTGCCCGATCCGTGAAAATGTGAAGGGGGCTTAATACATAAATCAAAAGCAATGAAAGTGCATCTAACATTTTAGGCAAGCATAACAGTGAACTGTCTTCATGCAATATCTCTATTTCTAAATTGGATCTCCCAACACTATATTGCATACCGAAACTGCACAAGTCTCCTTACAAATTTCGATTTATTGCTAATTCTAGTAACTGCTCCACTATAACTTTGTCTAGCATGTAAACGTCTTCAAATTGAATAGCATCATTTAAGAACAGATAAATTGACAACATGGACCAGACATGCACGTTTCCAGAAATATGACGTCAGCACGTACTGCTATTAAAGAACACATAACTAGATATTGTGAAACGGTTCTAAACAGGAACGATGTAAATTTATTTTGGTCTATTAAGAATTCAGGGGATGTGATTGAAAAAATGAAATCTGGAAATTTCCAAGCCAATACGATTTCTTCATACGACTTCTCTAATATGTACACCACACTTCCTCATGACAAAATTAATGATCGATTATCTAATCTCATTAAATGGTGTTTTGATCGAGAGCGAAAAACTTACATTTGTACATCTGAATCGAAGGGTTTCTTTTCCTCGACAGACTACAAATCATGGACATGTAGTGACCTGTGTAATGCATTGTCCTTCCTCTTGGACAATATTTATGTTAGATTTGGTGAGGATCTTTACAAGCAGGTTGTAGGAATTCCTATGGTTACTAACTGTGCGCCTCTTGTTGCAGATTTATTTTTATACACTTATGAAAAAGAATTTATCCAAAATCTTCAAAAGCAAAGAAAATTTGATGAGCTGAAATGTTTCAATAATACTTCTAGGTATCTGGATGATATTCTTACCATTGACAATCCAGCTTTTGAATTATATAAGAATGAAATTTACCCACAAGAATTAACCCTTAACAAGGCAAACCTTTCAAATACAGAAACACCCTTTTTGGACCTAAATATCAAAATTGTAAACGGAAAGATTCATACAAGTGTACATGACAAAAGGGATGATTTTGGATTCAACATAGTAAATTTCCCTTGGCTTGACGGTGATGTTCCAAGATTACCGTCATACGGCATTTACATATCACAGCTCATCCGGTATGCTAGAGCATGTACTGATATTTTGGATTTTCACAGTAGAAATTTACAAATTACCAAAAAACTTTTAGGTCAAGGTTTCCGCTTTCATAAATTCGTTAAGACTTTCTGGAAATTTTACAGAAATTACAGTCAACTTCTTTTAAAATTCGGATCTATACATGCAACAGAGTACATTACTATGGGTATTACACAACCTGTCTTTTATGGTGATATGATGAACAAAATAAAAAGGATCAACGGTAGGCAGCATAACCATCGAAAATGCGTCAGAATCATCAAACGCCTTTTTTACCGTGGATATGATCCTAATGTCACCAGACGGACACTAGGCTTGGAAATTGACCAATCTACAGTCTTGTACAAGCGCATCCTTGAGACTTGCACTCTGACTGTGACGACGGGACTCAATGACGGGCCCTGTCCAAACCTCTTTAGAGAAGACAGGGCCCCGACCACCTGTCCTCTCTGAATGTCAGTCGAACTCCTCGGGTGATTACATACATGAGCTCGCTACAGCCGGCAGAGCACGGACTGTATTACACATGCCCTCTTTTTATATCCATTTACATATTCATCTGTGTCTCTGGGGCCTCTGCGTTTCGCGGTCTTGTTTGTGTGATGTCATCTTACAGTGAGGAGGTTGTTTTACACCACAATTGTACGTTCTTCGAGACCTCTGGGTAATTGGAGAAGTGAGAGGGTTGTGCGCACGTAATCCAGGATAACCACACCATTTGCTACTTGCGTGACAGATGGTCGTCCAAAGTCGTCACCGGTTACCCATTGGTCTCGTCGGTTTATGTGTAGTCTTTTGTGTTTGATGTTTACATGTCGTGTGTATCTTTTCCGTCTCGTGCTGTACTCGTCTTTTGTGTTTTTGCATCGGGTGTTTTGGTGTTGTACTGTTGATGCTGCAACGGGGTCTTGTTGGAGATCTCCTCCCTTCTTTTCATATATGTATGTAACGGTTTTTTTTTTTAATTTTTTTTCTCACTATTGAGAAATCGCGTGTAATGGGCATGGTGGAAAAGGAGGGGAGGGGTTATATGCACATGTATGTACATGTTTTAAGCTAAGCCTAAGGGCAAATTATAGGCACATGGGACGCAATAAATTAAATATGAAGCAATGGATTTTCATGATATTTTAAGATTTAGATCATAGTTTAGAGAGGAAGCTGCCTTCAGATTTTCAGGTTCGTCCTATTTGTCATTACGGAGTTATGGGACTTAAATATTGTGAAAATATACTAAAAATAGTTAAAAATTCATTAAAAATCTATTTTTAGTTGAAATGTTTTTAAAATGTGTATACTTCAAGAAGAAAGGATGTTCTTTTGTTTATGTAACGGGTTTAAATTTTTTTTTTGTCGCATAATTGAAAATTTATGTGTAATGGGAGGGGGTACAAATTATAGTAAAAGCAATATGCATTCACAGATTTACATGATATTTCTACATTGTAATAAGACTGTGGAGAGGAAACCACCTCTCAATTGTCAGGTTCATCTGTTCTCTTGTTACAGAGTTATGGGTCTTAGAAAATGGGTGTGGTCATTTTCACATATATTACTCTATGTAATCTTTTGCCCACAACTGCTCTGACACTGTAAATGATGGAGACTTAAAGGCCGAGCTTGACCTAGTTGAAATTCCGTCGGGGAAGCAATTAAGCGCATATGGTGTTTGGAGCGGTGCTTATCTCATACAATGTGCATGCTGGTGATAAAAATAACAAACCGCGTGGTACGATAATATAGCGATCCATGCACGTGTACATAGAAAGAAGGGAGGAGATCTCCAACAAGACCCCGTTGCAGCATCAACAGTAAAACACCAAAACACCCGATGCAAAAACACAAAAGACGAGTAAAGCACGAGACGGAAAAGAGACACACTACATGTAAACATCAGACACAAAAGACTACACATAAACCGACGAGACCAATGGGTAACCGGTGCCGACTTTGGACGGCCAACTGTCACGCAAGTAGCAAATGGTGTGGTTATCCTGGATTACGTGCGCACAACCCTCTCACTTCTCCAATTACCCAGAGGTCTCGAAGAACGTACAATTGTGGTGTAAAACAACCTTTTTAGCTTCCTATAAAAGTCTCTGTACGTTCATTTGATCTGTATAATTATACTGCTAAAATTAATCGAATTTCAAATAAGTTTAAGCTGTCTTTTGTATGAGATTATATCTAACATGTCCAAGAAGACAGAGATTAACATATGTACGACCTACATGTTTAATGGAAGCTGAATTTTGGAAATGTGAAGTAGAGGCGACAAAGGGTCGTTCATTTCGTCATAAAATCTTAGCTCTGTCAAAATGATGTTTTTTTTTCATTTTGTTTTGATGTGCTTTCCAATTGTATCTTTGTTTTCTTTTGAAAAAAAAAATTGTAAAGAATAATATAATAAATCTGTTTGTCCCTTCGTAAGCCTCGTGGTTTTGGCGGGTACTTTTTAGCGGGTCTGCATAAATTAATTCAGTGTAGACAATGGCGCTGTACAGCATGTTTCCTCGAGAGAAGATTCTGCAAATCTGGTTTAATTAAGTAAACTAGCTTGTTAATCGTGATAACTGTGTAGTGGCGTTATTGAGCATCAACGGGATCTACCGAAAATATCAACTTTAGGAGTAAAAAGTGGGGACTTCAATCATCATGATCATATTAATGATTGTACTATTAATTGTGATAAAGGCAGAGGGATGAATTTACTCTGAAAGTATGTTTTCTGTAAATCATAATTTACGAAATAATTTGTCACACAAAAATGACAAATGAAATTCGGATATACTTCAGTTAATTGTTCCAAAAACTCATAACACACATGTACATCATAGATGAGTTTTTGGATTCAATATTTTCATCAAACGGAAAAAATAGGAAGAAAATAAGGTACGTGTGTTAAACTGTGTTTACAAGCATGCTGCATGAGAATGTGAAAATTACACGCGATGTCTGTATGACTCAGCATCCGGTATAAACAACAACAGAGTAAGAAACGCCTACCGCATGTCACTCTTCTGAATTTGAATTGAAAATTTGTCCTGCTTCGGGTTTTTAGAGTCAAAATACTCATTTAAATCTATATTTTATTTCTTCATATCACATACACAAACAACTGAATACAGAGTTCAGTTGCATAACAAATTTTATGAACTAATTCTTTCTTTTTCACGGGATAATTCAAAATTTTCCTCTGCAACATGGACGTGTCTAGAAATTTCATATTCACCACCATTTTCCTGGTTGGCTGCTATTTATACCCCAAGTTCGGCCTTAAATTCTTTTTGCAATATGATTGGTCTATGTTCTAGTTGTGCATTTGATATTTTGTTTGAGCCCCTGACCACCAGGGTCTTAGAAATGGGTGTGGTCATTTTACCTATAAAACTATGTAATCTTGTGCACGCAACTCCTCTGACACTATAAATGATGGAGACTTATAAACATTTATGATTATAAATGCATTTTTGGCTCGAAGTGTTTTAGGTCAGGTTTGACACGAATTGTGTTTAAGTCGAGTTATCGACTAGTTTACACTTCACCGCTAGGTGTCGCATAAAATATAAACATTGTGCTTTTGCAAGTTCTAAAATGAAAAATATTACCTCGTTGGAGGACGTTTTAGTTGGAATTTTACAGTAGTTTCTAACAAAGTAAGTGTTCTTGATCGCTCAAGAACTTGTCTCTTTTCCGTCTCGTGCTGTACTCGTCTTTTGTGTTTTTGCATCGGGTGTTTTGCTGTTGATGCTGCAACGGGGTCTTGTTGGAGATCTCCTCCCTTCTTTTTGATCGCTCAAATAAGCATTACAAGTATCAGAAAGTAATTGACTGGCAGATATTGGAATCGCGTGGGTTCGCATTCCTGACCTAGTTTCTTGGACAAAGCATCCAGTAATGCACAGTATTCATTCGTTGTTTGCCAGTCCGTTTTGAGACATATGAAGTAACTAGCAATATAGTTGTCTAATGGAGATCACTTCTTCTTAATGTGAACATATACTTATGATTAATTCTTGCAAACTGTGTAAAATAGAGGAAGGACAGGAGACAAACGTTACATTACCATATACGGACACCACGTGATGCACAGGACGCTCTTCAATTGGTCAATGCCTATGTCTAATTATAACACGTAAACAGACATTGGGATGCATGGCGGTAGTGGACGTTCTCGTTCTTGGAAGTTCCCACGTGCGTAGGCTTAAAGATTATATTTTTGACAATCAAAATCTAAATACTTTCGAGATTAGAAACTGTATAACTTTTTGTTATGGTATTCCTGGAGGGTGCATAGGAAATCCTTCACATTTTGCCAGATTTGAAGGAATAATTCGTGAGAAAAAAACCTAAAAACATTGTAATTCACATTGGAGGAAATGACTTGGATTCCCCACAATTCATGAAAGATGATGTAGAGACACTTATTCTGCGATATGTGAATTTACTGAAAGTGCTGGCATGTAGATATAGTATTAACATATGGGTGTGTAAGCTTATGCACAGAACTAAAACAAGACATGTGCCTGTAGATTGTTACAACAACCTCGTAATCAATGCGAACAGACTTTTAAAACAGGAACTTAAGAGAAGAGCCATCATTACACTATTGGAACATGAAAAGACTGAAGCAAAGCCAAGCGAATATTTATTCAGATGGTGTACATTTAGCAGAACAGTGGGGCTACAAAATTATTATAAAAACATTCGAGGAACCATCTTGCATGCTTTAATGAACGCCAGACATACCATGTCACAACCGACGAGAAAAAGGAGGAAACTAGATGAGACCTTAAAAGATGAAATAAAGCAAATTGCAAAGGAAGTAGTTGGAGAAGCTGGCCCTACTATTGCAGACATTGTGGCAGCAAAATTGGATGGGCAACAGTCTAGAATCTCCAATGAATCCACACAGGCTAATCAGACGTCACCAGTTACGTATGCCAACACAGATCAAACGCAGGGAGCGCAAACAGAACATTGTGATGAAAGCCCTCCCAAGGATGGAGAGCCTACAACAGTTGACCAAGGTTCCTCGTCACAAGGTACTGCAATCAGTTCTAACATCATAAATATTACTGGACCACTTCACGCTGGCAGGTCACTCAGCCAAGGGGTGGATACAAAAATTAAGGGAAAAGTTTGGGCTGAGGAATATATTGAATTGGATTCTCTCCTCTTTCCGTCCCAATCTTCTAAACTTGAAGCCGTGCATAATGAAAAAAATAGCAATCCAAGGAATGCTTGTGTCGCCTGCGAAGCGGATTTTTTTTTTTATAGAAATTAGGTCAAATATCAAGGGCAAGGTCACTAGGTCAAAAATTATGGAATGTTTAGAAAGGTCTTTTCATAAGGAATACAAATGTGAAAGATCAAACCCCTATCACTTACCACTCAAAAGATATAGCCAATTTTAGATTTGTTGAAAAGTAGGTCAAATATATAGGGCAAGTGCACGAGGTAAAAAATGTTGGTATGTGAAGAAAAGTCTTGTCACATGGAATGCACATGTGAAATATCAAAGCCTATCACTCAGCAATCAAACGAAATAGCCAATCTAAGATTTTTTGAAAAGTAGGTCAAATATCTAGGTCAAGGTCATGAGGTCAAAAGTTATGATATGTGTAGAAAGGCCTTGTCACAAGAAGGAATACACGTATGAAATATCAAAGCCCTATCACTTACCAATCAAAAGATATAGCAAATCTTAATTTTTTTGAAAAGTAGGTCAAATATCTAGATCAAGGTCTCGAGGTCAAAATTATGGTATGTGTAGAAAGGTATAGTAAAAAAGAATACACAAGAGAAATATCAAAGCCCTATCACTTACCAATCAAAAGTTATGGGGTGTGACACCCAAGTGTGACAGACAGACGGACAGACAGACAGACGGACGGACGGACAGACGGACAACGTGATCCCTATATTTTCATTTCCATGCTTCATAAACATCGACGGCGGGTGCGGCTAGCCAACAGGGGATGCTTACTCCTCCCGGGCACCTGGTCCCACCTCTAGCTTGCTAGGGGTCCGTCGATGTTTAATTTTGCGCTCTATTGTGAGTGTTGTTGAGATTATCGTCAGGATCTTCTTTAACCCTAAGTGTCGCTGTGCTTCGCAGGCGACACAAAAATGGGATTACTTTTGTACAGAAAAACCAAAAGTACTTCTTCAAAACAACGCAACAATGGGCAGCAGCGTTTCATGTGTCCGTTGCCATATATTGCGAAAAATATCCCCAGCAATCACCAGCCCTAATGAAATACATGACAACAGTACAAAAGCTGTTTGATGATGTGGGTATGAAAGCCGCCCTACACTATGATGAACAATTTAGGCGCTGGCGTGCAGACAGTCCCTCTGCAATGCCATGGGGCAGAACTGCATTCAGAATCGTTGCAGATTGGACTAAAGCAAGATTGCATTATGATTGGTCTGTGGTCTACCGTAGTTGTGCACCTGATATTTTGTTTGAGCCCCTGACCCCCAGGGTCTTAGAAAATGGATGTGGTCATTTTCACCTATATAACTCTATGTAATCTTGTCCCACAACTCCTCTGACACTATAGATGATGGAGGCTTAATAATTTTTGCAATATGATTGTTCTGTGGTCTAGTTATGCACCTGATATTTTGTTTGAGCCCCTGACCCCCAAAGTCTCAGAAAACTTGAAGTCTCAGGTGTGGTCATTTTCTCCTATGAGTTAAAGAAGATCCTGACGATAATCTCAACAGCACTTACAATAGAGCACCAAATTGACCATAGACGGACCCCAAGAAAGCTAGAGGTTGGACCAGGTGCCCGGGAGGAGTAAGCATCCCCTGTTGGCTAGCCGCGCCCGCTGTCGATGATCATGCACGAAAATGAATATATATATAAAAAAAACCTGTACTGCACTGTCTGAGGTCATTCCATATAGAAAGGGCTATGGCAACCATGTCAGGGAAAATATTCCAAACACTTACTGTCAAACCCCTCTTTGGTGTGGTCATTTTCTCCTATGTAACTTTATTTAATTTTGTGCTTGCAGCTCCTCTGACACTACAAATAATGGGGACTTAATTTTTTCTCAATTTGATTGGTCTATGGTCTTGTTTTGCTCCTGATTTTTTGTTTAAGTCACTGACATCTTAGTTTTTTTAGAAAATGGGTGTGGTCATTTTCTCCTATGTAATTGTGCTCTCGACTCTTAAAGCTATTAATTATGTAGAATTAATTATTCATGCAATATCATAGATTTGTAGTCTTTTTGTGTCATTCATTTGAGCTATCAGCCCCTGCCCCCTAGGATCTTGGAAAATGGGTATGGCATTCTTTTTTGAAATACCTTGTCTCAGATATTATGAATTGTATGAGTGATATTCTAGTTTAGTTGCAGTCTAGTGGATATATTGTTTTGTTGTGCAATGCTACTTATTGTTAGAGTACATGCTTCCTATGGTCATTGGTTTAAAAAATATGAAAATTGATCTTTGAAAACAAAACAACCAGGAGAGCTACAGTCTCGTCAGAGACCTCTAGTTGCTTCTAGTGCCCATACCGTACGTATTTCTACATCCACTTGTGTATATATTATGCATATGTGTGAAAGGTTGCGCTGTATGTCACATTATTCTAACTGTATAGCCGTACTGGTAGTCGGTGTGTTTATTTGGCCTATCCGTGCTTTCATATATCATTTCTCCACACTCCATTATTATTGGATCTGTGACCGGATCTAGTTGATTAATGAGACAAGGACATTGTTGTCTGGCTATTTTATATGCATCTAAACTAAGGAACCGATAACGGTTAACGAAATACGGATTATACAGACATTACATTCACCCCCTTTTTCAGACAATATGTATAATGGAAATATTAATAAAATTCGACATGTAAACATGGAAAAGATTGTATACTTATACTAGGAAACTATAAAATGAGAATTATTATGCCTCAAACACATTTCACTTGCGGCACACATAGATTTTGAGGATTATTATGCCTCAAACACATTTCACTTTTCCTATACCATCAAAGCGATCTGAATATTTATTGATGATACTATCCGTTTTACTTTCTGTAACAGCGCGTATTGCAGGAATGATATCTAAGTCAACTGCTGTTATATAGCTTAGAAGTGATCCATGGCTTCCTTCGGCAACATAGAATATTGCATCGCAACTTGCGTTCTTTGCTTTGTAGACTACATTTGTTTCAAAACAACCACGGACTCCAATCTTCTTCTTGTCATAGCCAAATAGCTGCTTACTTGAGGTTTTGAGATTTGGTTTACGAGTTAGCGAGTCGTAAGTGTTCTTGTCAATAATGTTGACAGCTGCACCTGTGTCAACTGGCATGTTGAATTCGGTGTCCTGGATTGTGAGATTAACCTTAGGTTGCTTTAGTTTTGTTGGATTTTCATAAATGTGATAGACATACTCGTCATCAGTGCTTGACTCCTCCTTTTGTGAGACTTCGTCTTCATCGTTAACGAGTTTGACATATTTCTTTTTACCTTTACCAGGCTTTTTGCATACTTGTGCGAAATGATCATA
This sequence comes from Pinctada fucata, assembly GCA_028142955.1. Taxonomy (NCBI): domain Eukaryota; kingdom Metazoa; phylum Mollusca; class Bivalvia; order Pterioida; family Pteriidae; genus Pinctada; species Pinctada fucata. Next base: position 11,005,142 of record AP027110.1, read on the forward strand.
ACCGTTGCAATTCAGACATTGTTCCCCTTTTGCTGGGCATTGACCTTTATGCGGATAGTCATATCCACAAAAATAACATTTCTTCGTTTTGGACTTGTCTGGAGCCGATTGTTGATTTTGAGCTGAGTATTTGCTTTGCTTTTGCTTTTGGCCAACGTAGTTTTGCTTTCTGCGAGTGCGAGGTTTCCTGGCTCCTTGATTTTGAGGATGTCCTGCATTTATGCGGTTTACGGGACGGTCAGACTCTTTTTCAATTAGTGATGCATGGTCCTCGCTTATTTCGAGAGTCCTAGACATAGTAATGAGTGCTTTCAAATCCATGTCCTTTTCTCGAAGTCCTCTAAGTCTAAGCCTAGTAGATTTGCATGATTGGATAATTTGCGATTTTATTTCTGCATTTGTATCTCTAAATTCGCACGCATCTGCTAGTTTACGTAGTCTTGTGTGGTAAGCATCAATATTTTCACCAGTATTCTGTTTGGCATTGCGGAATCTAAAATTATCATACTCCTTGTTATGATCTGATGAGAAATGTTCAGTGAGGGCATCAAGAGAGCGTTTATATACATCCTCGACAAATGAAAATCTAACCCTTAAATTGTTGTCAATGAAAACGGTTATGTTGTTAGCTTTGATGTCTGCTCAACATGTACAGACATTACACAATTTATGTTGGTCTAATATGTCGCATGATGACGTTAACTGCAAGATCATGTTTAATGTTGGCAAAATTTAGCAGAGTAGACCAGGTTTTAAATCTTTGTACATTACTGTTGGTCATTTTAATGAAGAAGAAAAACTTTGTTGTTATCATACACTTTGTGAATATATTAAAGATGCAGTGTCCCTGAAAATAATTTTTTATTGAAAATGTAAATTTTACTCCAAACGGTCTAGATAGAGGAAAAAATGAGCCAGAAAAAAAATTTATTTGAAACTATGCAGTAACCACTCTTATATCGTCGATTTTATAATAAATAAATCTCCATATACCTCTATAGTAAAAACTCAATACATTGTAGGTGTCGCTAGTGAAATGAATTAGAACTGCGCACCCCAAATTCAAAATGACGTTTTTAAAGGTCTATAACTGCGAAAGTGTGCGTTAGATTGGCCTGAAAATTTGAATTTGTACAAATGAGAATGTATACCTTCATATTAAAAGAAAGATTTTGCATTACAAAATTTTGTAAAATTAATTAATTTTCAGGGACACCGTCCCTTTAAGAGAACTAGAGATATTAGAAATGATTGTGACAAACTTTTTATCTCATACATGAAACCTCACAAAGAAGTGTCCAAGGCTACCATTTCAATATGGATTAAATGTTTACTTTCTGAAGCTGGTATTGATACATTTTTTCAGCTCACAGTACTAGGGCAGCATCCTCATCAGCTGCCAAGGCTTCGCATGTGCCTTTTAATGACATTCTTAAGACGGCTGGCTGCAGTTCAGCGAGAACATTTGCTAAACACTACTGTGTGCCTATAACTGACAATTGTGACATTTTTAGTCACCTGTTGTCCCAGTAATTTGTAACAGTGGTTTACTACAGTACCTGTGACTTTGATCAATGTGTTTATTATGCCAGTAAATATTTATTGTGTATGGACTGATGTGGAATCATGTTTTAATGCATATAACTTTTCTGAATGTTAATAATTCGATGCTAATGTGTAATGTGTAATATTGAAATTTTTGCATATTATGATGCATTTCATTATTGTTCTTCATCTTTTCTGAGTTGAAGTAAATCTAAGTAAGATTCTGATATCGTATGTCATTTATCCAAATTGAATACAATGTACATGAGAAATAGGAGTGACAGTACCTAAAGAGAGACAACTCTGTAAAATGAAGTTTGATTGTACACAGGAGACTTGCCACATCAAAGGCTTTAAAGTCTCACGTGATCTACTTGGTGCGATGACGTAACAGAATTAGAAAATTAAACGAGACTTACCTGTAAGTTGAAGTTTGATTGGGATTCTGTTACGTCATCTTTAGCACCAAGAGATTACGTGCCCTCCCTTGATTGACACTCCCTTCCCATTTTTCTTAATTATTTAAAATAGAGTCATTTGGTGGGGTTTCTTTTGATGTGTCAAGTTCTTTCCTCTAAATACTGACTTATCCACGTGGTAGCAATGCAATCTCACGTAATCTCTTGCTGCTAAAGATGACGTAACATAATCCCAATCAAACTTCGACTTACAGGTAAGTCTCGTTTAATTTTCTAATTCTAGCAACTGCTCAACAACAATTTTGTCTAGAAATCTGACGTCAGCACTCACGGCTATAAATGAACATGTGGCAAAATAATGTGAAACTGTCATGAACAGGAATGGAGGAAACTTCTTTTGGTCTATTAAAAATTCAGGGGATGTGATTGACAAAATGAAATCAAGAAATTTTGAAGCAAATACGATATCTTCATACGACTTTTCTAATATGTACACCATGCTTCCTCACGACAAAATAAATGATCGACTGTCCAAACTCATTAAATAGCGCTTTGATCGATAGGGAAAACTTATATTTGTACTTCTGAATCGAAGGATTTCTTTTCCGCCACAGATTACAAATCATAGACATGTGGTGACCTGTGTATTGCCTTGTCCTTCCTTTTGGACAATATTTATGTAAGATTTGGTGAGAAACTCTACAAGCAGGTTGTAGGGATTCCAATGGGTACTAATAGTGCGCCTCTTGTTGCAGATTTATTTTTATACACGTATGAAAAGGAATTTATCCAAAATCTTCAAAAACAAAGAAAAAATGATGATGTGAAATGCTTCATTGGTACTTCTAGGTACCTGGATGATATTCTTGATATCGATAATCCTGTTTTTGAAAAGTATATAGATATAATTTATCCACAAGAATTGACTCTAAACAAGGCAAACTTTACAGACACAGAAACACCATTTTTGGACCTAAATATCAAAATTGTCAATGAAGAAATTCATACAAGTGTATATGACAAACGAGATAATTTTGGATTCAACATAGTAAATTTCCCCTTGCTTGACGGTGATGTCCCTAGATTACCGTCATACGGTATCTACATTTCACAGCTCATCCGGTATGCTAGAGCATGTACTAATCTTTTGGATTTTCATAATAGAAATCTACAAATTACAAAGAAACTTTTAGATCAAGGTTTTCGCTTTCACAAACTAGTAAAGACTTTCTGGAAATTTTACAAAAATTATGATCAACTTCTTTTGAAATTCGGACCCATACAAGCAACGGAGTATATTACTTATGGTATTTCACAACCTACATTTTATGGTGACATAATTAACAAAATAAAAAGGATCAAAGGTAGACAGCATATGTATCGAAAATGCGTCAGAGTCATCAAACGCCTTTTATACCGTGGATATGATCCTAATGTCACCAGACGGACACTAAGCTTGGTACTTGACCAATATACAGTCTTGTACGAGCGCATTCTTAAGACTTGCACTCTGACTGACTGTGACGACGGGACTCCATGATGGGCCCTGTCCAAACCTCCTTAGAGAAGACAGGGCCCCGACCACCTGTCCTCTCTGAATGTCAGTCGGACTCCTCGGGTGATAACATATATGAGCTCGCTACAGCCGGCAGAGCACGGACTGTATTACGCACGTCCTCTTTTTATATCCATTTACATATTCATCTGTGTTGCTTTGACCCCTGTGTTTTACGGTCTTGTTTGTGTGTGGTCATCTAACAGTGAGGAGGTTGTTTTACACCATACTTGTGCGTTCTTCGAGACCTCTGGGAAATCGGAATAGTGGGAGGGTTGTGCGCACGTTATCCAGGATAACCACACCATCTGCTATTTACGTGGCAGATGACCGTCCTAAGTCGGCACCGGTTGCCCATTGGTCTCGTTGGTTTATGTGTAGTCTTTTATGTTTCATGTTTCTATGTTGTGAGTTTGTGTTCCTTGTCCCTTTTGCGTCTCTTTCTGTGGATATCTGTTCTGTGTTTTCTGCGTGGGTGTTTTGGGATTTTGCTGTGGGTGCTACAACCTGGTGTTGTTGGAGATCCCCTCCTTTGTTGCGTAAAATGTTCATTAATAATGAGCACATATATAGTACATGATGCAACCTAGTGCCGTTGGAGATCCCCTCCTTTCTTACTATCGACAATCCTGTTTTTGAGAAATATAAAAATGTTATTTATCCACAAGAATTGATTCTAAACAAGGCAAACGTTTCAAACACAGAAACACCATTTTTGGACCTAAATATCAAAATTGTTGTACAAGCGCATTCTTAAAACTTGCACTCTGACTGACTGTGACGACGGGACTCTATGACGGGCCCTGTCCAAAACTCTTTAGAGAAGACAGGGCCCCGAACACCTTTCCTCTCTGAATGTCAGTCGGACTCCTCGGGTGATAACTAGTGTTGTAACGATTATCGCCGACATCGGCGACATCATCGCTAATACCCTTCGATTTCGATTAATCGATTATGTTTTTAAGAATCGATTATTATCGGAAATATTCAACGTGGAAAAGAATGACATAGTTTTCGGTCGAATTCGCGTATGACAAGTACGAAATTAATCGCGTATGACGAATAAGACGAAAGTAGATTAATGATCGTTTCTATGAGTTAAAGTTCCGGGCGTAAATAATTTGAGAAGGTAAGGCATACAATGGATTCTCATTGAATTTAACAGCAATGACAAGTACTCTTATCGAAAACTTCAACGTCAGATGCGATACGGGCCCTGCGATACGTCAATATCTACTCGACTAAAAAAAACTTTTTTAATTTTTACGCCGAACTCCTGAGCTTTAAGAAGGACAATATTGCTTGATTTGTTGAATGAGCAAAATCTTATGTTAACTCTTGGGTCGTATGGAACCCCCCCCCCCCCCCCATCCCTGCATATGCTGTTTTAAATCGAAGTCGACTATTACAATCACATATTTGTTTTGACTCCATTACTGCTGTGATCTTGACAAAATATTTCATTTACTAGACAGGATTTTATCATTCTTTGGTTTGAGTTCTTTCTAGACATTTTGCTATGTATATTAGCACAATATTGAGTGAAGTTTATTCATTACTTGTCATATTTCTGTCTGTAAAAACAAGAAAGAATTATTTCCGATTAAATCGAAATAATCGATTAAAATCCTCTCCGATTATAAACCGATAATCGATTGTGAAATTTTTCCGATTATACAACACTAGTGATAACATACATGAGCTCGCGGCGGCAGAGCACGGATTGTATTACGTACGCCCTCTTTTTATATCCATTTACATATGCATCTGTGTTGCTTGGGCCCCTGCGTTTTGCGGTCTTGTTTGTGTGTGGTCATCTGACAGTGAGGAGGTTGTTTTACACAACAATTGTGCGTGCATCGAGACCTCTGGGTAACCGGAAAAGTGGGAGGGTTGTGCGCACGTAATCCAGGATAATCATACCTTCTGCTATTTCCGTGGCAGATGGCCGTCTTAAGTCGGCACCGGTTGCCCATTGGTCTCGTTGGTTTATGTTTAGTCCTTTGTGTTTGATGTTCCTTTGTTGTGCGTTGACGTTCCTTGTCCCTTACGCGTCTCTTTCTGTGCTTGTCTGCTTTGTGTTTTTGCATTGGGTGTTTTGGGGTTTTGCTGTGGGTGCTACAACCTGGTGTTGTTGGAGATCCCCTCCTTCGTTGCGTTAAATGTTCATTGCTAATGAGCACATAATATAGTACATGATGCTGATTAATGTAAAGTTTTTCTTGCAACAAAAACTTGGATGAAAAACAGTATTTCTTCTGAAATGGTAACATGGCAATAAAGACTAACAAACGAAACAGAGAGGAAAAAAGTTGCTTTCGTAAACTTAAACCATTAACGTAAACTATGTACAAGTATGACGTGACTGTACATTGCATCATCATTCTCTTGTCACTGTTTTTCTACTCGTCTGCTTTTGTTTTGAAACGTCTATGAGGTCATGCTAAATCTATGTTGTTTCGTCTACTGCCAAGTTTTATCAAATTCCGCAGAAAAAAGACAGGATACTTCCAGCTTTTCTTTTTTGTACAACGTTATTTCGTAACGCAGTACACCTTAAAGATGACCATTCCTGGGCACCTGGTCTCACTCTCATATCGGGAGTTCGCTTCTTTTCATATGGTGGAGGTTTTTGTTTTTGTTTGCTTTGGTTCCTGTTTTATCCTGATTTTGTATGCCTTCGGTTTCTGATTTTCTGAATTATCGATTTTGTACTGTAGACAGGGATATGGTCATTATCCATATTTGTCATTGCTACCATCTAAAACATCACTATTTCAAAAATGACATATTTTACCTCAATTTATTCTTCATATCTGATATATTTATTAAATTCTCTTTCCAATGGTACCAAATATATAGCTTTTCATGCTCAAATGACACAAAAAGACAGTGTTCTTTGCGGCTAGCACGCGCTTTCGTAACATGGGCACCAGTACCGTGCGACACGTCTATGTCAATGGCACATATCGTGTTTAGGAAACATCAACCCCCTCCCCACTTCTCCCCTGCAACTGCTACAAAGAATTCCACGAAACTTAAAAGGAACAAGAATTAGCCAAAAGTTTCTCTTCTAAGCGTTTGTTTTTCGAGGCGATCGGTCAATACACATTGTCGCAAAATGATCGGATTGGCTAACTTCTTCTTCACAACCACTGCACAGAATTTTAAGAAACCTCATATTGATTCACAGGGGCTCGATGCTATGACTTTTTATTTCAATTAAATCATTCAAGAGCCTCTTCCCTCTTTCCATTAAGCTAAAAGATTAATCAAATTAAGAATTTAATTTTATTTCCCTGAACTGCATCGTTATCCAACTAGACGGTAGTGTTATCTAATTATTATGATTTTAAAATACGTGCGCAGTCTTAATTAAGTGTACATTGTATTTCCACATTCATGACAATGACACTCTATGAGGGGTTGTAGTGAGGTTTAACTTGAATGCCTGTCCAGTGATGATTTCCACTTCTTTAGCCATCTTAATTAAATTAGATGGCAACATGTAAGCTAAGCCAATCAAAGACTCTCAATTTAATAGTGCATATTGTAAAACTTCACAAATGTTCGCTGGAGATGAAACTCAGGACTTTCTGCAGCCTAGGCGGGTATCCTACCAATGAGCCACCGTGGGAAGTAGATGTCATCTAAGGCAATTGGAAGGTATTTAGAAGCGGGTCCCTGTAAAGTGGGAAACAAAACGAAACAAATCGAAACAAAACAAAACAAAACATAAATCGTAAAGAACTTGAGAAAAATTGATGTAAATGCAGAGAACTAGCACGGATGTCAATATCTACATATATCATTGCCTTCAGCCATTAGTTCTTATGGGTAAAGGGTTTTTTAAAGGGTCAAAGTTGACGATTAAAACATAATATATACAGTATACAGCACAATTGCATTTTAAGAATTAAAGGAGAGTGAACGGGATGGATAACCTTGAAATACATGTATTATTTAGCAGGGAGGAGTCTAGTACAGAGGGAACAGAACTGTTCCGTTATGTGTATTTGGAAACTTTATCAGAAAAATGAGAATACTGGGGGGGGGGGGGCACATTTCGTTTGAAAAATGATCAGATTTTTTTTACCTGAAATGTGCCCCCCCCCCAGTTTTATGATCTCATAACGGTGTCATAGCGTGGTTCCTATCCCTCTTGGCACTAGTTAAAATGTAGATTAAGTGAACTAAGGCCATATTACATGCTGATCTTGTCTTCAAATATTCGTTCTCGGTGATTTTTCCTTTTTTCCTCATATTCTTTAAGTTTTATGTTTTGTTTCGTTTCGATTTGTTTCGTTTCGCTTCGATCTGTTTCGTTTCCTTTCGTTTCGATCTGTTTCGTTTCGATTTGTTTCGTTACGTTTTTGTTTCGTTTCGCACTTTACAGGGACCTATTTAGAAGCTTCTATATACATATAAATAAGAAGGGGCTTTCATATAGAAACTTCAAAATACCTTGTAACGCATACCGAGATAATCTTTTATGCATTGTCTAGACGAAGTGTCGAAACCCCTTTGGACACCTGAATTGAAACCCCGATGGACACATGCATTAAACCACTCAAAAGTATCATTTAATGAAGAAATACACTTCCTTAGTGAGTAAAGGAGCTGTTAAGATAAGGGCTTGATTTAGCCCTGAAATCACTCGATTATTTCTCGTGCGCTGTCCTTCTATTTCAGATAAAAAGTGGTCAGGATTAAAATATAAAGTATTAGAAGATTCTTAGTAGGTATTTTATTTAAATAGATTTGGTGAAAGATGTTATAAATACGGGTTGAAGAGATAGGGGTACGGATGAGAGAAAACGTCAAATATCGAGCGAAAATTCACAAAAAATGCATTAGTTTATATAAATTTGATGTTTATTATACTTCTCTACCTTTTAATGTCAAACTTGGATAAGAAAAATTAACCTTGATGTTATTAAATCAATATAATCGGCAAAATTCGCAGTCCGGAAACTGTAAAACGGTTACATTTCGTATTTATCAGCCAAAAATGTAGCTTTCAGGCGCGAAATACGCACAGCGTAGAAATAGACAACTTTCTCGTTCATTTCCTTCCTCATGGTTAATCATTTGATCGGAACACACTCTGAATAGATTGTTACATGATATTAAAAGAAAAAAAGGCAATTTTAATTTATTTTACCGTTCTAAATACTGATTCTAAAATAGTCATCCATCCCCCCTTTTTTTCGTTTTTCGCCTGTGGGACATTGTTCCCCCCCTCGGTTCAGAACCCCACTTGGCCAGAAAACTTGTTTTATTGATATACACCTTTGGTAAAAGTGGCATTCTGAACCGAGGGGGGGGGGGAACAATGTTGTAGAAAAACTTTTCCGTTTTCCATTGATTTCTATAGGAAAAACGCTTATTTTGACCCAAAAATCGGTCTTATTTTGAATAACTTATCCAACCTGACAGAAGATTCAAATCTGGACCAAGTAACTTCATATTTTTACCGAAAAATTTTCTCAATTTTTGCATTTTGAAATTTCAACTTTTCAGGGCAGATTTTACGCCTTATCTTAACAGCTCCTTTATGTTGATTCGACTTGCAAACTTATAGATGACTGATCAAACCTCATCAAGCAACATGAACTTTCTAGCAGTGAAGAAAATGAGCCAAAATGTTGAGGCGACGTTGAAAATTTTCCAATCGGCAAAACTGTACCGAAGTGTTTGGCAGAACCTGATCGTATAGAGACAATTTGAAATGATGGGTAGATTTAAATTACTGCCTCCACTCCGTCTGCATACTCATTTGGGAATAAACTTGACTTGAGTAGTCATAAATAACGCTTTAACTCATTACGTCCCTCTACGACTCGCTTCGACGCCGTAACCCCTGTTGACACATAACCGAAACCCCTTACGGGCGCTGTAACAGGGTGTTTCCTCGACAGACTACAAATCATGGACATGTAGTGACCTGTGTAATGCCTTGTCCTTCCTCTTGGACAATATTTATGTTAGATTTGGTGAGGATCTTTACAAGCAGGTTGTAGGAATTCCTATGGGTACTAACTGTGCGCCTCTTGTTGCAGATTTATTTTTATACACTTATGAAAAAGAATTTATCCAAAATCTTCAATAGCAAAGAAAATTTGATGATCTGAAATATTTCAATAATACAGCCCCGACCAGTCGAAAGTTTAACGCCGAGCTGACGAAATTTTGAAAGCTAAATTCGAAAGTTTCGTTTACTATTCGTCAGCGATTTTTTGAAAGCTACTGAGATGACGAAATTTTGAAAGCTCTAAAAAGCTTTCGAAAAATCGCTGACGAAAGTTTCGTTAACTAATCTTAGTTAACGAAAAATTTGAAAGCTATGAGCTTTCAAATTTTCGTCATCTCGGAGCTTTCAAAATATTTGAAAGCAATCGCTGACGAGAATTTGAAAGCAATCGCTGACGAGAATTTTGAAAGCAATCGCTGACGAAAATTTTGAAAGCTATCGCTGACGAAAATTTTGAAAGCTTTTTGAACGCTCGGGTGCCATATTGTTTTTGCAATGGCTGCAGCACCCCTCGGGCGAATTCCTCTGCACAGTTTAGAGGATGAAAGAAGCCGTCTCTTTATCGGCGTGGCACTTTAAAAATTCACCGATTGACTTTTATTTGTGAAATATCTTTCAAAGCTTACGACAGTCACAGAGAAGCCAGGGTTTCACTGGATATAAATTCCCCTCATTTAGTCAGAATTTGGCCGGTCAGATGTAAATTTTCTGGTATTTATATACATTTAGATTTAAGATGAAATGGAAGTTGTTCATATATACACTTAAAGATGGAATACCTTTACAGGTAATACAAATACATGTACAGGTAAATTCAGGTAACTAATTAGTACAAAGCATACCCTTTTGATGGCCCCATTTACCCCCAATTAACATAATGTTATTTTAACCAAGAAGGTGTATGGGGAACACACCGATCATGGAAACACGGAATCTTCGAATAAACTTATAAAAATAAACAACATACAATATTTAATTTGATCCAGGAATATATATTTTCATAATTTAATCTGAATAAACATCATAAATACTATTTCATCAAGCAAATTATGAAGATGATTGCTTTGATTTCGGCCATCTTGGTTTTCTCGACACAAAATAGCTAACGAGAAAAGCTTTCAAAAATTTTGAAAGCTAGTTAACGAAATTTTCGTCAGCGATTAGCTTTCAAAAATTTTGAAAGCTATAGTTAACGAAATTTTCGTCAGCGATTAGTTTTCAAAAATTTTGAAAGCTATAGCTGACGAAATTTCGTTAACTATAGCTTTCAAATTTATTTGAAAGCTAATCGCTGACGAAATTTCGTTAACTATAGCTTTTAAAATTTTTGAAAGCTATCGCTGACGAAAATTTTGAAAGCTATGGAATCACTGACGAAAATTAGTTAACGAAAAATCGCTGACGAAATTTCGTCATCTCTTGAGTATTCAAAATTTTGAAAGCAATCGCTGACGAAATTTTGAAAGCTAAGCTTTCAAAAAGCTTTCAATTCGTTTACGAATTGAAAGCGAATATTAAACTTTCGACTGGTCTGGGCTGTACTTATAGGTATCTGGATGATATTCTAACTATTGACAATCCTGCTTTTGATTCTATAAGAATGAAATTTATCCACAAGAATTAACACTTAACAAGGCAAACCTTTCAAATACAGAAACACCGTTTTGAACCTAAATATCAAAATTGTAAACGGAAAGATTCAGACAAGTGTATATGACAAAAGGGATGATTTTGGATTCAACATAGTAAATTTCCCCTGGCTTGACGGTGATGTTCCAAGATTACCGTCATACGGCATTTACATATCACAGCTCATCCGGTACGCTAGAGCATGTACTCATATTTTGGATTTTCACAGTAGAAATTTACAAATTACCAAAAAACTTTTAGGTCAAGGTTTCCGCTTTCACAAACTAGTTAAGACTTTCTGGAAATTTTACAAAAATTACAGTAAACTTCTTTTAAAATTCGGATCTATACACGCAACAGAGTACATTACTTTGGGTATTACACAACCTGTTTTTTATGGTGATATGATAAACAAAATAAGAAGGATCAAAAAAGGTAGGCAGCATAACCATCGAAAATGCGTCAGAATATATATATATATACCGTGGATATGATCCTAATGTCACCAGAAGGACACAAGGCTTGGTACTTGACCAATCTACAGTCTTGTACAGTGCTAAGTTTGAGGTGGAACCAGTGGATGATGGAGGGAACTCACTCCTACACATCAAGCGGCAAATCGTCGTAAGCCAGACCTGTCCTTCATCATGCAGTGGGTACTCGACGCCTGGAACGACGTGGACCCGGCAGTCATCATTCACGTGCTGTATATCCAACGCTATGGACGGGACCAAGGACGATGTTCTTTGGGAGGACGTGGTTGCCTACAAACTTGCAGACGCTCCTGTCACTATAGACTATGAAGCGGGTGGTGGTGACGATGATGAAAATGCCGATCTGATGTATGCCGAGGACTTCCCCTGGACTACCGAGCAGTACGCAGAATTGTTCATGTCCGATGAAGAGTGTGTGGACGATTTTGAGGGCTTTACCGAAGCAGACCTACGTGGTGCATCTAAAAGGTTTTATGTGACAATTTTTTGATAGTCACACTGGACTTAGTGCTTATCAATTTAGTTCTTTTGTATCTATATAGATATATAAATATTATTTATGCTTATTCTAGTGCTTTTCATGTATGTGATACTGATTAAAAGTTGTTATGAATATTAAAAATTCAAATTGCTTATAATAGTTCTCTTTCATTTACGTTACATTACTAACCCGGTATTTAAGAAGTCGATTATACTTACCCCTTCACCGGTCAAAGTGACAGATCAGTTTCATGCTTGACCGCACCACTACCGGTAAAGGCTATTGTCTCCGTACACTTAAACAAACAACACCCCTCGGGATACAGGTGTTACACTCATAAAGGTATTTACATACATATCAATACACAAGATTAGAGGGGTTCACAAAAAAACAGTTCAAGTTATAAATTTGGGTCGATTTATCCACACGCACTTGTACGATCTGACCTACAAAGCTGACCTCAGATGACCAGGTACCGTAAATACTTCGACCAATGTTATTGTCACACGTTAATTGCCGTACGCACGGACTGGTAGCATGAATGTAAGACAAGGACATGCACAAAATTGGTCCTGTAACAAATTATCCGTTCAGGAAAAAAAAAGTATCGATATTCTAAATCAGTGAATAGCCCGCATTAAAAAAAAAATGAGCAAATTTCCCCAACAAGTGGCGGGAAATACACCGGAAAAGACGGTAATACGCTACCACAGAATTTTAATTTAAGATATGATTTGTTTTATTTAATATCTTTGTTTAATGGGTTTTTTTTATTTTTTTGGTTTTTCCCTTTTTTTTAAAAAAATATGACGAAATCCCTCTCTATCAACTAAACATTTATCAATAAAACACAATTTACCTGGAACTTAGCTGACATTTAAGGGATTTTGCACATTGACACATGCACATTATCAGTATTATCTGCCATGATAATCACTATTAATGAAAGCTGTAATGTATGAAATAAAGAAATGACATTAATTTCTTTTCTACAGGTTACAGACAATATCTGGAGAGGATTGAGATTTTGTCTGTAACATGTACATCTTATGTACAAGTTAACCTTCACCTTTCTGTTGTTCAGATTTCTTATCAAAGAACAAATAGGTATATTGTAAATTTCAGTTTGCCTTAAATTTGACAAAAGATCATCTTTGAAAATACAGACATGGAAAATTTCCTCATGTAACTGGTGAACGTCGATGCTCAACATGGCGCTCTATTGTGAGTGCCGTTGGGATTATCGCAGGGATTTTCTTTAACTCATTTGTAAGTGTATTATGTACGTGCTTGTCTGGTCCATGCTGAAATTTCATCTGTTCTAAACTGATGCTATTGAATTTGAAGACGTTTAATAATGTACAAGTTCAACTATATGTTTCTGTTGTTGATATTTCTTTCAAAGGAATACAATGTATAATGTTATGAAAATTCAAGTTAACATTTAAAGGAGTTAATTATTCAAAGAAATGTAGAACTTGAAACAAATAATAGATATATATCTTGAACGCTATATAAATAGATAACCCACATTTTAAAACAATGTTAACGGTCCAGGAGAATACTAGAAAGAAATAGTAGTATCATTTAGAACTATAATATTACTGTTTTGTAAATGAGTATTTATATTGCAAACTGGTTGATTTTGATGTAAATTACATAACATTACGCACATAAATTCAAAAGACTGCGCATTGTTTGTTTACTAGATACTCTTACAATTTATAAAAAAAGCATACGTCCACGCAACACGATACGCCTCTTTCGGATATATTTTCACAATACCAAAATATCTAAGCACTTTAACTCAGGATAATATGGAAACCAAAAGGCAGTTTCTTCTCCATAGTAAGATAGCAAAGTATAAATATCATGCAAATCTGTTAATGCATATTCAAGTCATTGCGTTCCAATTTGTGCATATACTTTACCCTTAGCTTACAATGTAACCCCCTCTTATTATAAATTGACTTCCGGTCAGCGTGGCGGATGGTCACGTTTATATGGACAGAGACATTTTCGTCAGGAAGTTTAAATGAGGCAAGTTAATATTGACGAATGTTGGTTGTAAAAGGCTCGTGGAAAGGGGTACGGTAAGCGAAAAAATAGTCAGCCTAAACAGTTGAGGAGTATCAGAGCGAAGCTATCTTCTTCCACTAGTTTGGGTAAAACAAATATGGCGGATAGTCTTGACCCCAGTAGTGACCACACACCCTCAACTCCAGTCACAGTACAAGGTATGCATGGTAAACAATATACAGCTGATAATACTATGGGAACTCAGTTCATACCTTCCATCCCACCCCATCCCCTGGACCCATGTTATATAGTACACCGTTTAATTAGAATTTTTTTGCATGGAGCTGTGTTCTACCCGAACAATCCGATGGGTTGACTAATCATTTGAACGCTTGACCATAATAAACAACGTGTTAGTAGGGTTGATAACTAAGATAAGATCGTTGTTATCTTGGTCTCGTCGGTTTATGTGTTGTCTTTTGTGTTTGATGTTTACATGTCGTGTCTCTCTTTTCCGTCTCGTGCTGTACTCGTCTTTTGTGTTTTTGCATCGGGTGTTTTTGTGTTCTGCTGTTGATGCTGCAACGGGGTCTTGTTGGAAATCTCCCTTCTTGTAGAATGTCACACGTGCTGTTGGAGAGCTGTATAACTAGGTATCGAGTTTGGAGAAAATGACTTGTAACCTGGGAAATTCTACTGGTAGTATTAAAAGGGAAACAGCCGTTCACTTGGATTTATTGAAAAACTCAAGAGGGATTTCGATGACCTGAAATGTTGGAGTATGCGTAATAATTTGATGTTTTTCGGACTTGCAGAAATTTTTAATGAAAGCAGTTTCACACTGATAACCGAGTTTTACAGTGACAGGCTGGATATCCTGTGGAGTTTTCGTAGTACATTTCTGATGTTGACTTATTGTTGCTGACTCAATGTTGGATAGAAAAGGAGCATAAGTGCGATTTTCCAGGATATCATCGACATATGAGGTCGGAATAGTTATATTTGTCAGATAATCTGTTTTTAAAAGAATAGAAGTAGTGCAAAACTTTGCTGATACACTGATTTGATTGACAGTTGACTCGCCTACTGATGTCTGTACCTATAATGCTTGTATTCCTCCAGCAAACTGGAACTTTTTTGCAAATTTGATTGTAACATTTTTCATGAACTTGAGAACCAGATACGTATTACAAAAACTTAGGAGAAGTCGCTATTGTTGGAGACTGTTTTGTCCCCAACACATAAAATTAGAAACTTCGCAATTGCCATAATGTTCGTTACGTTTTACCATTTGTCCTATATCGTTGCCTCCAATCTGCAAGAAATAGGCATCGGGTTTGGTGGTCAAGTCTTATACACTTGGTAGCTTCGATGAAGTAAGCCCTCCTTCTGCACGAACAAATATTATATAAAAGTCAGAATCTAGATTTAAGTTCTGCAAGGCCTAGTTCCTCATCAAAAATTCAGACAAACGACGAACATAGGTGTGTCCAATTAAATAGATAACCTTTGCTTGGTCCTCCCCCTCTGGATCCACCGCCGCCATGTTTGTTTACAGTATGTACACACAGAATCTAGGATAAACTACAACCTATATCTGTTTATAGCATCAGTCCAAAAGTCTTGATAATGATAATGATAAACATTCCGGACGTGTAAAAAACTTACTTCCAGTAAAGTATTGATGATAGGAAAGTTGTATATAGCTTTTATGAATATTCACTCCGATATTTTCTCTTTAAATTTTGCAAAATATTGAGTCAAAATCACATCATACTTTTTCATCAGATTTTCTATCTCGAGTGATGATATCACATTACTAAATTGTGATTGGTTGTTCTTTTGGTTAGCTCTTTACTGATTGGTCAAATTTCTACTTACATAAATAACTCAGGGGAATTAAAAAAAAAACTACATTGTATACAGGGAGGAGAGAAAGATTCTGAAAATAACTCAGAACATGAATAAACAATTTTATTACCAAACGCACAAAATGCAATGAACTTTTTCAAACTGTAGTCAGTACGACGTACAGCGATTATGGTACCACAAAAACGTTTTTTTTTTTATTGTCTCTTATTCTGAATTCGTATAAAACAACTTGCTCATAAATAAAGTGGGAGAAGACCAATGAGGGAGGAAACTTTGATTTTTGAAGTGTTTTTTTTTTCCATAAATAGTTGGGACTTTGAGAAATGCAAAACGTTTACAGAAATCTAGAATAAAGATATGTGTGTTCAAGTCAACATTTTTGAAAACAATTTACTGGTACATGGAGTGTTGTGGCAAGCTTTTAAAGTTTTAGTTGTAAATATGCAGTAAAGACCCTAATATTGTCAATTTATTTAAAATAATTAAATCTCTATGTATATGTTAGAAATACATTAGAAGGTAATTTGAAGTTTTTACATGAATAAGAAGTGGGCGGAGCATCAGCAAAGCCCCTTCTTATTCATATAGAAACTTCAGATTACCTTCTAACCGGCTTTGATGGAAACTAACCCGGCAGTGTAGTGGTTAGCGTGCCCGACTAGCATGCTAGGTAGAATGCCGAAAGTCTGGGTTCGAGCCGTGCTCGTCCCACATATTTTTCTGTTCAGTTTCGGTGGAATGCTTAATCCATGACGACAATGAAGACGTTTTTTTTTTTACAGATTCTTCACGATTAAGACTGTGATTGGCTTAGCTCAAAAGTTGTCATCTAAATGCCTCTATTGTAAAAACTCAATACATTGTAGGTGCGCCAGTGAAATGCATTAGAGCTGCGCGCCCCAAATTCAAAATAACCTTTTTAAAGGTCTATAACTGCGAATGTATGCGTTAGATTCGCCCGAACATTTGAATTTAAACAAATGAGAATGTATACTTTCATATGAAAAGAAAGATATTTTGTAAAATTAATTAATTTTCAGGGACACCGTCCCTTTGAGAACGCTGACGTGAAGTTGTATCATCATCCCAGAGGTACTTAACTAAGAAGTGCGAGTCCCGTCTGAACTGATGTCGTTACATATCTATATGAAATCGAAATTATTAATGCTGCATCAGATGAGGTTTATGGTATGAGCTTGACCTTCGGAGACGACAATCAACAGACGTCATGCAACTGCTATGATAATCATGCGCCCACAAAGTCTTATGATTGAAGTACAAGTGCATTCTCAAGTTCTAGGATAGTTCAGGTATATATATGCACCAACTGACTGCGCGACATAGCAAAGGGGAGTTGGACATGATTACATTTCAGCTCTGTGTGATATCTTGCAGTCTCTCTCTCCGCCCATGATTAAATCAGATTGGACAAACAAGTTACTCTCCTTTCTGAAGCAAAGTTGCTTCAACAGCAATCCATTCAAATTTCCTTTCAGTTTTGACTGCATTACCGTTGCTTAAACAGTAAATATTTCCAGCATGGACCATACATGCTTGTTTCGGATACAAAACCCTCGTCAGTGATCCTCAATCTAAACAATGTAACATGCCCTAAGAGACTGAAAATTATGTAAAAAAATGTTCCGAAATGTGTGGCAGGATTGATGGGATATGATGTTGCAGGTCCCAAGGTTTTTTTTTTTTTGAAATTTCAAGTAATTATGCGAACAGAAATTTTCGAATGTGTTGAAGAGATAGACAAATCAACCGAAGTTACTTTTTATGTACAAATGTACCCACTGGAGAAATTATGGTTTTGCAAGGTAATATTCCTTTACATCTCTAGGTAAACATAGTATGAAAAAACGGACAAAGAAACCAGTAAAAAAACCGAATAAGATAACCATGATGACAGATGTGAAAGGGAAAAGACAAAATAGATACACAAAAGGTAATTATTCATCAAATCCTCACTTTTAATAAAATAAACATTATTTCTAGAGATGGCAATTATGCAATATTTTCTGTTTATTTTGCTCATAAAACTTTATTTTGTATTTTAGGACGTTTGAACACTCAACAAATATGGCTGCCACAGCTCCAATTATTTGCTTACACCTTCTTGATCTCTCCTTTGCAACTCCTAATCATTATCTCGTATGATATTAAATGAAGAAAGTGCTGAAGATACTCTGCCGCGCAAATTAATTAACAAATGTGGCTATATGTATCAAGAGCTGTGAATGACTGGTCAATGCTTCTCTACACACCAACTTCTTCATGTATTTTACCATTCTTGGAAAAAGGAAGTACTCCTCATCTTCTAATTAGACTATGTTTATTAACTGATTGGTCATCCAATATGGCTGTTGAAGACTTTGATTTGCTGAAACGTTTTCTAAGCATGCAAATCAAGGAACACTGAACATTGGAGAAAGAAGGAACTCAATCATGTCTTGTCATCAATTTATTAGCAATACAAAACAATAGTCAAACTTCAAAGACGTCACTGTAAGGATGTGGTTTTTCAGCGTTCCTCTCCTCTAAGTCTCATTGTGATTATTTGCGTAATATATCTCCAGGTTTTACCAAACAACATCTGTGATGCATTTTATAATTGTTTCAATCATCAAGTTTTGAAAACAACAAATCTAGGGGAATGTTCCCCCAAGTTTAATAAAAGTATGAGATCGATATTTCTGGGGTTACCTTCCTCCAAATTTCTCTATACTTCATTTCTCATATGTATTTGATATTTTCCAATCAATCATTTCTAGGGGAATAATCCCCCAAGTTTTATAAAAGTATCATTTTGTTATTTCTGGGGTAATGTTCCTCCAAGTTTTACCATACTATATCTCGGTAATCGTATGGCAGTTTTCATCCATATTTCACCACATGTTTCATATTTTTCAAACGATCAGTTCTAGGGGAATGTGCCCCCGAGTTTCATAAAAGTATCAGATTAGTATTTCTGAAGAGAGTTTCCCTAAATTCCATTTTTCATGTATATTTTTTTTATTTTTGAAACAATCATTTCTAGGTGAATGTTCCTCGAATTGTAATCATACTATATCTGTGATGTATATTTTTTAAATTTTGTATCAAAACAAGTTTCTATGGGAATGATCCCCCAAATTCCATAAAAGCATAATTTTGATATTCTAGGGAAATGTTCCTCCTCCAACTTTCAGAAAAGCATCATTTTGAGGGGAATGTTCCTCTATACTTCATTTCTCGCGTGTATTTTATATTTTTGAACTTATAATTTCTAGAGGAATGTTCCCCTAAGCTTATATAAGTATTATGATGTTATTTCTGGGGGAATTGTTCCTCCAAACTTTATTTGTCGCATGTATTTCATACTTTTCTTATGATCATTTCTTGGAGAATGTGCAAAGTATCCGATTGATATTTCTGGAGGAATGTTCCTCTATGCGAAATTTATGCATATTTTAATTATTGTTTCAAGGAATATCTCTAGGGGAATGTTCCCCAAAAGTTTCATAATAGTATCATTTTCTTATTTCTAGGGGAATGTTCCTCCATACTTCATTTGATTGTAAATCATATATTTTTCTTATGATCATTTCTAGGAGAATATTCCCCCAATTTTCCTCCAGTAACACTTCAGTTTAATAAACACTCATCAACAATCTGATTTACATTAAGAAACACAAGATTAATGCGGAATATTCAATAAAATTACATTGAAACCCAGATTTGGGACTGCAAAATGAGTCCTATATTATTCTGTACTGCATTATTTATTCATATTAAAAAAAAAGCATATTAATCCCCCCCAAAAAAGATTATGAAAGATAACGTCAAAATGAACACATTAAATAAAGAATCATTTGATGAACTAAAAATGACTGACGTTACGCTATGACTGACGTTACAACATGACTGACGTTACGCTATGACTGACAGTAGGCTATAACTGACAGTACGCTTTGACTGATGCGTATACCATGACTTATTATGCTATGTTTGACATCACACTGAAAACTTCGACGTTGGCTATGACTATTTATCAACACCATAAAATTGACAGACGTACAAAATGACGCTTGTTAAACCATGACAGACAAATTTGTGAATCATGAATAAGAATTGACAAAGAAGCAAAGTAAATTATGATATATTATTTAATATGGGTTTTGGCGTAACTGGTCATGGCTGACAAAATATAGGAGCCTAGACATCAACAGTCTATTTGGGCATCCTCAAATACACATGTTAATTATAATTATACTTATACTGAGGTAGATAGGTATAATGAGGAACCCTGGGACCAGACATTCCTCATTTAATCCTAAATATTGTTGATTATTTAAATAGATTTATGAATAAAAGATTAAGCACAGAAATAAGAGTTACTGGTGACGCAGAAAAAATGGCCACATGAATAGTTGAAAACTATTCAGCGCCACCAGTAAATAAAGTAAAGACTCTACCTCAGTATGTGTTATCAAGATGCTTCAAATTGCAAAAACAAATTCAAATAACAAAAATTATGCTTTCAGTTGCATCATATATGAGTCAAATTGTCTATTAAGCCCCAACAAGGCACATCATAAGCCCCAACTAGGCACAAAGTAAGCCCAAACTAGGCACAAAGTAAGCCCCAACTAGGCACAAAGTAAGCCCCAACTAGGCATATTTTTTACCAATTCATAGAAACAAAATCAGATAACAAAATCAAATTAAATTCAGCCATGGACCAGATTCGCCAGGTGGTGGGGAAACAAAAGTGTCAGATGTAAACGTCTTCAAATTGAATAGCATCATTTAAGAACAGATAAATTGGCAGCATGGACCAGACATGCACGTTTCGGGTACTCAACCCTCGTCAGTGATCCTCAAATCTAAACAATGTAATATGCCAAAAAATTATGAAAGTTACTTTGTCGAAAAAGCGTACCGAAAGACGTAGCAGGATGGGTGGGATATGATGCTACAGGACCCACATTTTAGAAATTTCATGAAATTTTGATAACAGAAATTTTAGAATGCGTTGAAGAAACGATCAGATGTTACAAAAGCACAGATAGCTTGTTGGATTCTATACAGAAAAATTTCATTACCAATATCACTGAGGTGAACATTATCGTCTGAAAACATGCCAGTGTTTAGTTCAACAATTTCAGGGTATCTAATATAAGCTCCACCAGCCTGAATAATTATTGTGGCAATAAAACTATTTGTTCTAATACGTGCTTTCTCCAAAGCTCCATGACAAATTTCATCTCGCCATCTAAGCCTTGGAAGAATTTGCGACCAAATAATTCTTGTAGAAGGAAGTAAATTGTGCAAAAATTGAATAGTTTTAAACATCTTATGCCTAAGTTCACAATTACTGCCAGCTGGATCGCCTATATCGTTACCACCACAGTGAATTATAAGTAAATCAGGTGCGTCTTCAAAATTCAAAAGATATTGAACCTTCCTTCCAACTTCACTCCATTTCATTCCTCCTTTAAATTGCCACCATAAAGATACGCAAAGACGTTCAAGATCTAAATTGGTACCCCAATTTGATTTTCTGGCGTGAAGGAATGCATTCCTAACGATTGAGGAACCAACAATCAAACCCTAATGGGATCTGTAAAAACAGATTAAGATGAATTCTTTGAAAATGCATCAGATGGAATGCGAATATAAGTTTTGTAAGAGTTTGACTTCCACCGACCGTAAGTAGCTATGTTTTCACCGGTTTCCCCAGCCAAAGATGCAGAAGTGGCAGCCCCTATTCTAAAAAAATGGGAGGAGTAATAGCTTGGGTCAATATTCAAAGACGACAAATATTTCTTCAAAACAGCTACAAATTGATAACGGGTGACAGGATTCCCTAACTGGTGACGAAAAAATGTTCCAGGAAAAGGGGGTCTAACATTCAAAAATGATTTAAGCGCTTTAACTGGACAGATACTTGAATTGGAAGGGGGAATTATAATTATGGAGCCCCTGCCTGTCTGATCAGTTTTAGACGAAAATAGTTTAATTTCTACTGAGTTTATTTCAGGGAGGTACTTTACATTCTCAAAAAGTAGGGCATGTCCTTGTATCATAAAGGAATTTTGAACTAATTCACCAACCCTGAAGAATCCAAAGAAGGCTATAGTAAAAAGTGCCGAAAAAAGTTTGGTTTCATAAGTTGAAGAGCAAATTGTAGGTAGAGCCAGTACAACTTTAGTCAAAATGGGAAATGTAACTGGCATTCTAGGGTCACAGCGCTTATCAAGACGATTTAAACCTGTTAACATTTTTCTAACAACAAAATTTTGGGTTGGATCGAACAAGTTAGATGATTTACACTTGTAAGATATTCCAGATATATAAGTAGAAATTGTATTAGAGGCATAACCCTGAAACGACAGATAAGCTATGAAATCTGAAACTTGTAGCAGTGTCGGAGGCCAATTGATAGGAAAGCTATACATGACCCTAAAGCGATCAAAAGAACGAAGTGCAGTGTTGTAGGAAGTTTTAGTCGAGTCAGAAATGGAAGCATGCAAAATTACATTACTTCTAAGCCTGAGAGAAGCTCTAGGAACGAATGGGGAACTGGGGTAAAGAAATTGTCCTTGTTGCGAAAGGCTAGATGAAATTTGGACCATTCCTGTCGAGATAAAAGATCAGCAATTACATTGAATTTTCCCGGGACATGAACTGATCTGTACTGAATATTATGTATTAAACAATGGTAAACCAAAGGGCGTATGAGACGCATTACCCTTTTAGACTTAGAAGATCGTTTGTTCAGAATAGTAACAAGAGCTTTGTTGTCAGTATGCAAAACTACCCTTTTATTCGTCAGACATGAACCCCAAATGTGTATGGCCATAACTATGGGAACAAGCTCTAGAAACGATATATCTTGTAAGATTTCTTTTTCCTGCCATGCTAACGGCCACTTCATGAAAGCCCAATGGGTCTTAAAAATTGCAGAGCACCCCAAGTTACCCTGGCCGGTACTGTCCGTAAATAACTCTAACTCATCATCAGAATGCCAATCGGGGAGCGGGTATTTTGTACTTCCATTAAAAGACTTCAAAAAGTAAAGCCACATATTGATATCTTGTTTGATTTCTTCTGTTATACGAACGTGATGATAAGGTTTAGATAGCCCAGTCATAGCATCATAAAAACGTCGAATAAAAGCTCTGCCAGCGGGAAGAGCTCGACAACAAAAATTTAAAAGACCTGTGAGTGACTGTAATTGTTTCAATGTGGTTTTCTTTTTACATCTCAAATTTTCAAGTTCAAGAAAAAGTTTATTAAGTTTTTCTACAGGAATCCTAACAGACATTTCGATTGTGTCGATCTCTAGACCAAGAAAAGTCAAGGTGGTATCTGGGCCAATAGTTTTTTCCGGGGCCAAAGGTACTCCAAACTGCTCACACATGGCAGAATAACATGACATTAAGTTTGTGCATTCATTTGTATTAGCTCTACCCGCTAGGAGAAAATCATCAATATAGTTTACAACATTTTGCGTATTAGCCCTACGCTTTAATTCCCATTCCAAAAATGTGGCAAACTTCTCAAACAGATTGCAGGATAAAGAACAACCGAAAGGCAAACATTTATCAATGAAATAGTGATCAGATATTTTAAATCCAAGGAGTTCAAAATCTGAAGGACTAATTGGTAATAAGCGAAATGCACTCTTTATATCGAGCCTTGCTGCAATAGCCCCTCTACCTAGATTTGCTAACATAGTCAATGCAGAATCAAATGATGTATATTGTACTGTACAAAATTTCTGGTCAATAAAACAATTCACACTGAAATGATCAGGATAGGACAAATGGTGGATAAGGCGCCAAGAACCATCTTTTTTAGGCACTAAACCAACAGGTGATACTCTTAAATTTGGCAATGGACATATCGAAAAAGGACCGGCTACTCTACCTAAACGAACTTCTTTCATGGCTATTTCAAAAGCAATATTCTCTTTGCCCTGAATAGATTTAAGGTTTGGACATAAAATTGAAATTCAGAATAGTGTAAATCAAAGCCACGTTTAAAACCGAAATAAATTTCATCTGCGATGGTGTTAAATGGATATTCTGCTAAATATTGTTTCAAAACCTCAGGACGAATAGGTGTATTACCGATACCACTAACGTCGGAATTTACCACCGAGTTGTACTCTACCGGATGTTCCAGATTGCCCGGAGTTAACTGTATTAGGTGAGGATTGCTGGGACCTAGAATTGATATTAGAGGCTACTCTACATTTCTTAAGAGGATGAAAATTGGAGCAACGTAGACATTGGTGGGCAAAGTTACAAAAAGTTCTTGAGCAAAATCCTTTAAAGTTGTAGTTATAACATTTCATTTGATTAGAGGAAGGATTGATGTTTCTCTGGTTTGTTACTGACTCTTTCTCTGATTCAGGCTTTGAATGCATGAAAAGTAGCCAAAGTTCTTGGTCAACCGTAGACCATGAAAGTGATGGATCGGTCTCTTTTTTAAATCTAAATTGAATGTCATAGTTTTTCCATCCTAAACCACCAAATCTGCTTGCTCCAAGCCTCACCGTATGCATGTATTTAAAAA